>JALIGU010000004.1:27466937-28704458 GCA_023053565.1 Aquilegia eximia
TGGAGAGTATGTTTCTAGATGCTTGACATGTCAGCGAGTAAAGGTCGATCATCAGAAACCGTCAGGGTTACTCCAACCTTTGTCTATCCCCCAGTGGAAGTGGGAACACATTTTCATGGATTTTATTGATGGTTTGCCTAGATCATGGGGAGGCAATGAATTTATTTGGATTGTCGTCGATCGATTGACTAAGTCAGCTTATTTTCTTCCTATTTCTATGAATAGGAATGCAGATAAGCTAGCAAAGAAGTATGTGAAGGAGATTGTCAGACTACATGGTGTTCCGGCTAGCATTGTTTCAGACAGAGATCCTATATTCACTTCCGAGTTCTGGGGTAGTTTTCAGCGTGCCATGGGTACGAAGCTTAATTTGAGTACTGCTTATCATCCCCAGACAGATGGACAGACTGAGCGGGTAAATCAGATCCTAGAGGATATGTTACGTGCTTGTGCACTCAGCTTTGGTGGAGAATGGGAGGAACATCTACCTTACGCGGAGTTTGCTTACAATAACAGTTTTCAGGCGAGTATTGGTATGGCACCATATGAGGCACTGTATGGTAGGCCATGTAGATCACCGGTTTGTTGGGCGGAGGTTGGTGATACTGCGATTCTTGGACCAGTGATGGTTCGCGAGACTACAGAGAAAGTAGATATCATTCGACAGAGATTGAAAACGGCTCAAAGCCGAATGAAGAGTTATGCAGATAATAGGAGGAAGCCACTCGAGTTTGCTGTAGGGCAGAAAGTGTTACTGAAGATATCCCCGATGCGTGGAGTTATGAGGTTTGGTAAGAAGGGCAAGCTGAGCCCCAGATATGTGGGACCGTATGAGATCACTAACAGAGTTGGACCGTTGGCTTACAGGCTGGCATTGCCACCTGCCTTGGAGAAGATACATAATGTATTCCATGTTTCTATGTTGAGAATGTGGAAAGGAGATGATAAGGATGAAGAGGATGAAGGAGTAGACTACGCGCAGTTAGATATTTATGATCCAGAGCAGTTAAAAATTAATGAAGATGTTACCTACAGAGTGAGGCCAATTACTATCATTGATAGAGATGAGAAACGACTAAGGCGAAAGACATTGAAACTGGTAAAAGTGCAGTGGAGTGATGATCCGAGCGATGTCACATGGGAGCTGGAGGACAAGGTGCGAGCTAAGCACCCGGAGTTGTTCGATTGATCTTTCTTTCAAATCTCGAGGCCGAGATTTCTTTTGAGGTGTGTATGAATGTAAACCCCCCTATTTTAATTTTAAGGGAAATTATATTTAAGTTTAATTTGAGATTAAGAATAATTGGGTAAAAGTCCCTGGACCAAGGGTTTAAGCATAATTACTATAAAGTAGTGGACTATGGTTTAATTAACCCAAACTTGGAGAAAACATATCACGAACAGTTTGGTTTCCTCTTTGTTCGGAAACACGTCAATACGATCAAAGTCGGATTAAGCATGAACCGTTAGATCAGCCGACTAATTTCTCTATTTAGAGATTGAAACAAGGGTTTTGTTCGCATAGTTTTTTTAAAAAAAAAGGAAGAGAGAGATTTGCGATAAAAAGAAAAAAAAAAAAGGAGAGTGGGCGGCGCTGCGACCAGAGTGATCAAAGTTGAAGGAGAAGAAGTACAGTGGCTGGAATTCTGAGTTTAGAAGAGTGAAGAAGAAGAATATTTGTGGTGTCGGGTTTTCTGCGAGTTGCAGACCAGTCACGAGTGAAGAAGAAGGAGAAGTTGCAGAGTGAGAGAGGAAGAGGACGAACAACAATAGTATAACAGGTGAGTGGACTCTATGTTTCTTTTTAAGAAAAAAAAATTATTATATCTGTTTGATGGAATCAGAGAACTAAGGACTTATATATATACATATCTATGATAAAACCAATTGGATTTATGGTGTCAGCTTAGTTGTTATGCACTTGTGTGATTAAAATTTAAATTACAGATGATAAGATAATGATAAGTTACTGTACACAGTATTCACTCTTCACTAATTGTGACGATTTATGACTTTTCCTTAGTGTCAATACTTTTGGTTTGATTTTATCTCTGACATATGAAATTATAATGAGATTTGGGTTGTAGTGATTATATAGTTTTATTAGTACTGTGCACACTAGTTATCGTGGTATCGATCTCAAGATTTAATTTATACAGTAGAATATTTATGCATAGATGGATTTGTCACGACGCGTGTATAAATTTTTAGTATATGGCTATGCATGTTAAGGAATTTAATGACGACAGAGAAAAGGTATATAAAAAAAAAAGATTATTTCTGAACCTTGGGATATAGTTGATAAATGCCTTGGAATGGCTTTATATACCATGGACGGTATTTGATTAATCTAGAAAATGCGAAAGGAATACAAAAATGAATTTGATGTGCATTTGATGTGAAATTTATAATCGGGTGTTACTTGATTGATAGTTTAGATGTTTGATAGTCGCCCAACCATTAGTACATTTGCCGCACCTGTGGAATTAGGATTTAAAGAAATTAGATAGCACCCTAGACGGCTTAGCCTGCGGGTTGACACTTGGAAAATATATTTGGGTATTTCCTAGATGGCTTAGCCTGCGGAACTGACCCTACAGACCTTCATAGCCTTCGGGGTTGGTCTGGGCGCCAATTTAGAAAGCTCAAGGGAGCTAGTAGAGGCCATGAGTTAGGCATACGTCGAGGCTAGCCAAAGCTTGCAGGTGAGCACCCACTTGTGTTTTGGTTTCCGCGTAGAGGGTCTTAACCATGGTCAAGCCACACTGGTGCAGTGTGGGTATGGCAAATGTGTGGAGTGCATCCTGTGGGAGGTGTACTAGTGATTGGGTATATGTTTGGAAGTGTTGTTTGGGTGTAATGATTGATTTGTAGTGATTGAGATATAGTGTCGAGACTTGAGAAGCCATGAATTATATATTATTGTACTAAAACAGTTTTGTAGGAGGATAGGTCAATTAACATTTCTTGCAGGGATCGACCTATCCTAATAGGAGGTGCAGTTCAGGTAATGTATTATTATAACATATAATATTTACTTAGTAAACGAGATAAATGTATAAAGACCGCGGAGTCTGTTAGTTTATTGTTATTGGGAATGGAGTTCCCTACTCTCGTCTACTCATACCAGCATAAATTGCTGACCCATGTTGCTTGTTTTGCACGTGGGTACGTATCCTTATGGAGCGTAGGCGGAGGAGAGCGGCAAGTTGAGTACGATCGGGAGCAACACCAGGAGGCTCGGGCTGATCCAGTTGTTCGAGAGGGAGTTTGAGATTTATAGGAGTTAACCTTCGCAGTAGGTTTAGTTCTTTGATTCGTTGCCAGTCGATTACTCAAGTTTATTTTAATTATTGGATTATTGTTGATTGGAGAATACAATACCTCAGTAGAAGTTGTTGAATTCTATTATTTGAGTTGTTTAATTCGGTATTTGAAATTTTGGGATTTATTTATGGAAATCATTGGGAGTTCAGATTATTTGTGTTGAAGTATTTATCTTTAATGGTTATGGATTTTTCCTTGTGCAAATGTTTATTTAGATTACTGTCTTGATCTTTTTCCATTTATTGGCATCTTGAGGGTAATTTTGTAAAATTCTCTCTTTTTCCCAATTTATGGATATTAGGGTCGTGACATAAAATCCCTCTAAACTCAAATAAACGACAATTACACCTAATATCACAATCACTTGGTTGGAAGCTAACAGTAAAACTGTTTTGACGATCCTTCCCTCCAATCTTATCTTCTAATATTTCATACACCAATAAGCCATAATCCTCTTTAATTGATGATACATCACAATAAATCTTTCCTGTTAGCTCTTTTCGAAATTCTTTAAATTTTGCAGTTGTATAAATACCTTGAAATTGTTTCTCAATCTCATAATGAGTGATGCATGGGAGCCAAGAATTAAACGAATTGAAATCAGCCTGGTTATCCTTTTCTGCCTTGTTTCGCAGTGCATTTTCATATTGCTCGACAAATTGCTTTAAAGTTGTTTTCGAATTCACATACCTATCAAAAAATGCATTCATGCTCTCACTTCTTTGGGTTGTTGACATTCCAGCCCAAAATATATTTTTAACAAACACAGGGACCCAACATTGTCTCTCAATATACAAACCAAACAACCAATCATTCTTTTGAAGATTATATTTACTTATAAACATGTTCCAGTTTTCTTCAAACTCCCAAGTTGATAAAGAATCATAGATTGCATTTTGCATCTTCTCCTTGATAGACTCATATTCCTTATAAGCCTCTAATTTTTCAGGCAACTTTTTCATTATATGCCACAAACACCACCTGTGTCATGCGTTAAGGAACACCACCTTGATTACATTTTGCATAGCTCTGGCCTGATCAGTGATTATTGCATTAGGAGCATGATGACCCATACATTCAAGCCAAGTTTTGAACAACCAAATAAATGTCTCAGTGTCCTCACTCGATATCAATGCACATCCCAACAAGATCGACTGGCCATGGTGGTTAACCCCAACAAAAGGTGCAAATGGCATGTCATATTTATTGGTTAAATAAGTGGTGTCAAACGTGATGACATCACCAAACTCCTCATATGCGGCCCTACTCCTAGCATCTGCCCAAAATACATTCTTTATTCTAGCATCCTTATTCATATCAAGCAAGTAATAAAAGTTAGAATTATTAGCCTAATGCCAGCTAGATCATTCATCTCAAGTCTTCTTTTCACAAATGGTTGTAGTGTACGATTTAACTTAATGAATCGTGACTTTGTAGGACTCAATTTATGATTGTGATCGATATCAACAAGTGTTACTCGCCATCTTCCATCTCGACATAAAGCAGCATTTAGTCTAGCCTTGCAATTGGTTTTGGAAATCGGATGCATTTTGAATGCATTTCTTGAGGTGCTCTCAGATTTGCCTGACCGTGCACATGCAAATGTCACCCATCGAACTATTCCACATCTCCTTTCCTCAAAGATCTTTTCATCACTGGGAATCCATTTTCATTACCATACTGTAAATAGTAGTCATACAACTCTTTAGGTGTACTAAAATCTATTCCAATCTCTAAATTTTTTGTCATTTCTATACCTTCTTCAACCTCTTTGTCTTCTTCTTCAATGTTGTTATCATTGATATCTTCATTTTCAAATGTGTGTTCTTCCATTCTTGGAAAAAAAAAATAGTTACACATTTACCCACATTAGTTTATTAAATTAATCAAAATAACTAAATCTATCAATTCTTTTAACGTTTTTCAAATCAAAAGAAACTAAGTTTAGGAATTAATTGAGTTACATAACAAGCATTTTTTGTCAAAGAAGGTATACTAATAATATGTAGAACTAACCAAATTAGATCAATAATAACCAACAATCCTAGAATTTATTACAAATACTAACTTTATTTTTCACTAATAAATATTTGAGATTGTTGAGTTTCAAAAAGGATTGACGGCAAAATATTCATTGTTATTTTGTGTTTCTTAACAAGTATTACAACAAAGGAATTACCTTAAAAGTGTTCTTCGAGCTCGAATTTAAAAACCTTACAAATGTTAAAAGATGAATAAGCAGGAAACGAAAGGGAGAGCAATAAGAAAGTAGAATATATATATATATTTAGGTTAAAGGAAAAGGAAGAGAGGAAAGAGAAAAGGAGAGAAAAACGTGGGAGATTTTTTTCTTTTTTTGTGGGCTGCTGATGTGGCCATGCCAGATAGGCAGACACATCAGTTTGTGGGCTATGTTTGTAGATTTTGTTTGTGAGTGTAGAATTATTCTAATATCGACAACAACAAAGCTTTCTAGTAATAATCTTCCTCAAATTACGGATGACATAGTATCTGAAGAAATACTCACTAAACTCCCTTTGAGATCACTGTGTATATGTAAGTGTGTTTCTAAGTTATGGAATTCTTTAATAATGCACAACTTTCATAGTTCAAAAAGACCACCTATTATATGTACAATTGGTGGTGAAACCCGCCCCGTTCGTTTTTGTTCAATTGATGCAAATACTGGAGTAGTAACACCTAATATCTACAATCCAATTGATCTTGGTGACTATAAACTTATTCAACCTACTTGTTATAATGGTTTCATTTGTTACTTTAATCTTACTGAAAAACATAATTTAGTTGTACTTAATCCAGCTACCCAACAAAAACTTTTAGTACCCAATACCAATCACTATGATGTTTTATTTGGGTTTGATCCTTGTTTTAAAAAATTTAAAGTATTTGGTTGGAAGAATTATCCGCGTCAATGTGAAATATATACACTAGAGAAGAATAGTTCATGGAGGATAGTAACCAGCACACCTATACAAGGATCTGAAAATTTTTATTCATTTCCTTTTTGCGTCAATGGAACAATCTATTGGTACAGTGATACCAGAATGATAATCTCGTTCAACCTAGCTACTGAGACTTTTGGATTGATTCAATGCCCAAGTAGAGGTATAGCTGGAAGTGAAAATTCGATAAAGAATGTGGATCATATGTTTGAATTCCAATGATGTTTATGTCTCGTCATTATTCAAGGTGGCCTAAGAAGAAGAATGGATTTGTGGATGTTCAAAGACAATGGTAAAGTCGACAGCCGTTGGGATATGATAGCAAGCCTTAATAGGCCTCTGGGGACAAATGTCTGCTGGACAACCCCGTATCCTACTCAAACTGGTGATTTATTATTAGCACAAAGTGAAGAACAAGGATCGCAAAGCTTCTATTTCTACAGCTTCTTGACTCGACAGTTTCATACCGTTGATATTTGCGGACCAGATTCATACTATATTGTGACCAATTTCGTGGAAAATTTAGATAGTTTAAAAGATTTAGGACTTTGTTGCTTTGAAGATCAAACTTTGCCTTAAGATTGTTGTGACTATATTGTTTGCATGACGAAGCAGCTAGGAGGGCTGGGTATAAGAAAGATAAAGGAGGTTAATGTTTCACTGCTGGGAAAATGGTTATGGTGGATGGCAGCCGATGAAGAAGGGTTAAGGAAGTCAGTTATTAAGGCCAAATATTCAATGGAGCCTATGTGATGGTATACCAGTCTACAGTCTACCACATATGGCTGTTCACTGTGGAAAGGGATAATTGAAACCGACACTCGGTTGTTTGACATTATTTTGTGACTTCGGATGTCCATGGTCATCTTGCCTTGGGTTCATTGTTAGGAAAACCTCGTTGTACGCGGATCGTCCCTAGTCCTTCTCTTCGCGTCAAGGTTGTCAAATTCATGTTTGGTATGGGACGTACGTACCTAGTTTGGACGTACGTACCTAGTTAGGGCGTACGTACGTCAGGTTTGGCAGCAGCGAACTGTTGGGTTGTGGACGTACGTACCTAGTTAGGGGGTATGTACGTCCAAGTAGGTAGCAAACGTTTTACGTCTCAGGACGTACGTACCTTGTTTCGACGTACATACGTCCAATATGAAATTTATCCAATTCGGCCCATTTTCTCTTGTTCCAAACCCTAACTATATATATAAGGTTTTCTACCAAAGAACAAGCTAGTTGAAGGTTGCCCACCTGAACACTGAGTTGATGATGTTCCATCAGAGTTCAGACCATACAAGAATGCCAATCTGGTAGAAGTCCTTGCAGGTGGATTTCTGTGATCTGGGGGCCTGAAATATAAATTTGGATTTTGTGGTGGAGCCCTACAATAGAATTCTTGTGGTGGAGTTGGTTGGGATTGAAGAGTGATCTCAGAGATAGTTTGTGGAGTACAAGCTGCATCAAGTTGTGACAACATTGATTCATCAATTGTTGGAGCTCTTCCACCTCTTCCTCTTCCTTGAGTTGGACCATTGCCCGTGCTTTGAGCTGCACCCATTGCCCATGCCCTGGGCTGGATCAGTACCTCTACCTTGAGCTGCACGAGCTGCACCATTGCCTCTACCTTGAGCTGCACCATTGCATCTACCTTGAGTTGCACGAGCTGCATCATTGCCTCTACCATGACCTGCGTGAGCTACAACGTTGCCTCTACCATGACATGCACGAGCTGTACCATTGCCTCTACCTTGAGCTGTAGGAGCTCCCCTACTACCTCTTCCTTGGCCTCGACTAATTCCCTCGAATCTTTCCCTTGCAGTAACACCACCAGATCCCTTTCCTCTTGTTGGCAACACTCTAGTTTGGCTAGTCTGTTCATCCCAGACTACCAGTTCTGGCCTTGTTCTTGGTCTCCCTCCTTTGCTTGGTTGAGTTAGTTCACTTAGGGCCTGTTTGATAACCGGTGAATAAAATGGGAGGATTTACCGGTAAATTTGGTCAACCGGGTAAAACTAAGGTTTGGGGAATGGTCAACCAAGTTGAAATTAATTTGCCGAATTCACCCGTGTTTGTTAACAACTTGGGTAAATGTTAGGTAACAGAATTTGCCGAATTAACCGATGTTTGATAACTTTTTGCATACCTGGTGAATCACAAATAACTATGGGCCATGGACTCTTTGATTGTGATATGGGCATTATCCATCCATATTGGGCTCCGGCCCAAATATGATAAAGGGCTATTCTTGTAACATATGAAGCATAACTATGGTCCATGGACTCTTTGAATTTGATATGGGTCATTACAAATCTATATTATCCACACCTCAACAAATGTATTAATATTTAATTTTTCGATAATAAAAATATTGAACAAGTGTCTCATTTTTAGTATTTGATAATAAAGATAGTTAATATATTATCCACTTCAACAAATGTCTTATTTTTTTATTATTATTATTATTTGATTTTTATTTGATAAATTCTTTTTTTAAGAAAGTAAAGATATAATTTTATGAAAGTGAATATGTGACCAAGATATTGTTGTGCGCAGCGGAAACTTATGCACAAATACCCAAGATTGAAATAGTGTATGAATCAAACAAAAACAAAACAAACTCACACAAAACACAAGATTTACGGGGTTCGGCTAATATTGCCTACGTCCACGGACAAACAACAATCTTCCTTATAGAGACGATTATACAAGCCCTCACGAAGAAACCAAAGTGTTCTTCCTCACAAAAGTTCTCTCTCAAACTCTCTAATGGCTTCTCACAATCTCTCTCACATGAAGATTAGGTTTTCCAACCTTCTCATTGGCTTTATATCATAGCCTTACAATCAAACACGAAATGGGCTTAAACAGGCCCATATTCACAAAAACAAAGAAGGACGTACGTACGTCGAATTGACGTTCGTACGTCGAGCCACACGGGGAAGTCATCTGTGATACGCGACGTACGTACGCCCTTACTACGTACGTACGTTCCCTGATCCAAAACGGTATCTGTGATGCTGAACGTACGAACGCCCTATGCGTACGTACGTTCCTGAACAAAAACTTCCCTCCGTCCTATTTTCACAGAAAAACCCAACAGATATATCATTAAAAAGAATTGTCCAATATTTTGTTTAAACGAACAATCCATATTACATTAAAAAAATTGTTCAATAAACAATTGCAAACTTCCATACATGTTGTTTTATTTTTTTTCTAAAATAATCATAGCTCTTACAATATTTATTAAAACAATTTTAGCATGATAAAATTGAAAAATATTTTTTGTAAACATGGGCAGCCATAATACACCTCTTAAACATTCACAATATACCTTAACATGGGCAGTCATAATATGTCATAATATACCTTAACAAGTATCAAACGTAATAACTGTTATAACAAGCAACATAAATTTCAGTAGTGACGAAATTATCATAATATATCCATATTAATAAACAACCTGTCATAACTTGTTATAATCTATCATATTATCCATACTTGAAAAAAAAATCCACCTAGACTATAGAATCCTAAAAATATCAATACACACAAACAGTTTCAAGTTCAAGTAGTGACCAAATTGTCAAAGTCATGAAACGACTTCCTACCCTCACATCTTCAGTCCGAATCCGAAATAATGATTGGATCGGATGCAGTCCTTGCTACCTGTGTCTCAACCGGCTCATAGTCACTGTCGTCGTAGTCGATAAAGTTGCCATTCACATCCATAAAGACGTTCTCATCGGTATTGGCCGATGCCTGAGCTGAGAGACCCCCACCTGTAGAGGAGGAGTCTGAATCTGAAGAGTCTGAATCTGAACAGGCTGGAGGTGCAGGTGGTGCTGATGAGGGACCTGCTGCTGAAGACCTGGGTGTTGCTGATGAAGTGCGCTGCTGCCTGGAAGCTTGTTTCCTCCTCACAAGCATGTCAAGGGTAACACCAGAGTGTCTCCCCTTACCGAGATGTTGAATCCTCAGCAACACCCGGTCGCCCACGTCCAAATGCTCCCCTTGAACTACAACTCTCCATCCTGCAGTCTTCAAAGCAAAGTGACCATACCCGTCCACATTTATCTCCAAGTCGTTGTACCGCCGCAACCCAACAACCAACACGACCGGTTGGTCTTGTTGAAGGCCACTGGTGAGAACTGCCGGAATCGGCTGCATGTAATTAACAAACATAGTATTTTTCATTGTCGACAACGTGTTGCGTTACATGAACATAAATACCATTATTACAAACAAATACTGTGAAGTCCATCAAAACATGTCGTCTAGAATGAATTATTTGTTATACATACTGTATGGTCCATTAAAACAAGAATAGTCCATCAAAAGTAGAATACTGTATGGCCATCACAACAATAACTTCAATATGTGGGCCATGATAATAATGCAAAAGCACAACATGTGGTCCCATGTCATATATTAAAAAAATAATGGTAAAGTACTTACCATCCTCCAAGAACCCTTCCCGTTTTTACCAACGTTCCATGGTTTTAAAACATAGTAGTCATTGGTGTTGCTTGGGCCACCTTATTCCATTGTCTACATTATAAATTAAAAGAATGTTATGTGTTGTGAAATGCTATTATAACAAAGGTGAAATAGATATACAATTATTAATTGAAAAGTGGGACATTACATACATAGAAATGAAGTTGGTGTGTTGTGTGGTTGGGGGTGGGGGTTGTCATTGTCGTATTTTTAATTAAAAAGGGGGTCATTACATGCATGTGGTTAGATAACAAATTTCATAACATATAATTAATTAAAAAAGGGATCATTACATAAACGAAGTTAGATAAACAAAAAATAACATATATTTAATTAAAAAGGGTGTCATTATATAAA
The DNA here is from genome assembly GCA_023053565.1 of Aquilegia eximia. Classification (NCBI taxonomy): domain Eukaryota; kingdom Viridiplantae; phylum Streptophyta; class Magnoliopsida; order Ranunculales; family Ranunculaceae; genus Aquilegia; species Aquilegia eximia. Next base: position 27,478,079 of record JALIGU010000004.1, read on the forward strand.
ACGATATAAAAAGTTGATTACATAGATGAAGTTGGGGGTTCGTTCTTCGAACATCATCCGAAGATATATAAAACAGACAATTGTTGAAGATATAGTAACATTTGGTCCGCATGCTTGCCACCCACCGCTTTGTTTCAATGACATCATTCCATGCAACATCATCAAAAATAACCATGTTTGTCGTGGGATCAAAAAGAAATCCACAAAGAATGACCATTGAATATCCATAGAGAATTCTGTACACATTATACAACTTGGAAGATAACCATTGAATATTATATCAACATGCATATCCACACCCACAAAAATACGAAAACATTTAATAACATTCATAAACAAAGCCCATCATATATATTGTCTTGTTCTTATTACAAACCATTATTACACCATGTAATTAACATGGCTACAAATTGCGTTCAAAGATTAATTACGCACTTCATGGAGGGTAAGAAAGCCCACCATGTTAAACATTATGTGGTGGTAGTGGAAGAAATACTTGAGATGTGTTTAGGTAAATCTTGAACGGCCTATCTTTCAACTCCTTCCAATAATTAGGCACTTCAAGTTGTGCCCACGCTTCTTCGCTAGCTACAACCTTGAATTCCACCAGGTCAAAATTGAATCCCGGCCTCGCACACAAATCATTTATCTTCCTAACACGTTGCTTCAAAAACTTGCAACGCCTCCGCACGTCTTCGTCGTCAACCTCAACATGAAAGTTAGTGGTCAAACCGGTTGCAATTCCTCGGTTAACGTCACGTGGAAAACTACCATCTTCTCTACGCAACCCAACGATGATAGCCTCAAAATATTTACTACAAATGTAGTTATCCATATCAAAAGACCACCTAGGGCACCTTATGCGTTCTGGCCTAGGTGCAAAGTGAATTCCCAGATGGTAGTTTTCCCAAGCATTATACTGCCCGGGGGGGGGGGGGGGGGGGGTGGTTTGACCCAGACATCTGTGTAAGGGATAATTAAAACACCAACAATTCACAAATATTCATAAACATAAGAAATATTGTTACATAATATAAAATACAATTTATTTTGGGAATAAGGCAAGAAGCTTGTTCATGTAAGGGAGGCATTCACCACGGAATCTACTGCAAGGAGCATTTTCCTCCCATGTCTCATTTGTCGCAATTACCCTTTCACGATGTGCATCCCATTAAAAACCCTTTATATTTAATAATCCACGCATTTGTAAATAGGTGTAGAAAAAATACTTCACCCTATCGCGTACATCTTCCACCGACACCGGCATAGACGTTGCTTCCAAAACCTGGAAAACCACTTCTACGTGCGTGTGTTCTTGGAAAGGGAAACCAGGTTCGTCTTTATGCTTGACAAGTGTGTCAAGCATAACCACGTCCATTTTATGGTACCACTCTACCTTGAAAGTGCTTGGACCTTCCATTCTTCTAAATCCCAAAAACAACAATTACGAACAAAACAAAACTGTGTAGGAAAAACAGTCTTGCAAAAACTAACACATTCACATAACCACAAATGAACTGTGTCTATGTTATCAGAATTTGCCAGTTATAAAGCTACAACATAACGATAATGAAAATATACAAAATAACAATCTGCGACATAATATAAATAAAATACTGTATCCATAAAACTGTCGCACGATAGTAATGTAATCACACGACATAATCCAAAATAAAATACTGTATCCATAAAACAAGCATTTATAAAAGTTAGACAAACATAATTCAACAATCATGAACACCCAAAAGCTAGACCCCAACTACTGTAACTTTCTCATGATCCATTCCAACTTGTATTCGTCATCGATTCCCATGAACGTATAGATCATTTCTGGATTCCCTCCTAAGAAATCCATGCAGTCCAGGTAAGCTTGTCTATTTCCTTAGGTAAGTCCTTTGACAAAATTTGAAACCTCTGAAATGTTGGGTTTTCCCATAGAGCTTGCTATCTGTTGCACCGTCGTAGTCAATCCTTTGAAGGATGGAGGCTCAGGTATATCTGCCATGGTATACTTCAACTTACGACGCTTTGGTATGACAGGAGGGGCACTATCATTCCCCTTGCGAGCAGCAGATGCTACCGAACCACCGTCTCCCTCAAAATCAGCAGTAGGAAGTGGTGGTGTATCGGCAACTGGGGTGTGTGTCGCAAACTGGGATTCCATTCCGTCAACGCCACCATCCCCTTCCTCGAGGGTCTCATCCTCATCTTCGTTCACTGCATTGGATTGATCATTCACATCACAAACTCATACATGCCACAATAACCATGTTGTGTAACAAACAATAAACCCACGTACCGGTTGGTTCGTAAGTGGGACTATCAAGATCATGGGCAGTATAGCTTCCAAAACCCGTGGCGCAATCATCACCAATCAAGAATGCCATCTGGTCAAAAAATGGCAAAACCTTACCATTGAAGTTCTTGGCCTCGGGGTGCCCCTACAATGAAAAATCCATTAACAATTGATATCGCACTATTGAATAACAACACATCAAACAAGCAAGGGCATCAATTACCGCAATGTATGCAGCCCATGCGACAGGGTCAGCATTCACAACACATTTGTGTACCGGATCCCACCCAAATCCACTAGCATTCAACAATGCCTTTGCCACGCTGTATTCTTTCCTCAAAGTCCTCATCCTGGATCGCACATTCTCCGGGGTCACAGTCATTCCCAACTTTGTATTCACGGCATTTGCGACGGCAGTGTAGGTGTCGGACTTAAATCCATTGTCCGCCCGCCTACCACACTTACTAACCTCCTCGCAGAGAGTATCAAGTAAGATATCCATCATTCCTGGTCCCCACCTTTGTTGGGTCCTTTGGGATGGTAGTTCGGGTGGGGGTGGAACGGGAGGGGCAGTCCATATTTGGGATGGAGTCGGTTGGTTCGTTCTCTTTGTTTTTTTCGTTGAGGCGGTCGACATTCCTTGAATATTAATAAAAAATCGTAATACTTGATTACAAACCATGAATTCCAACCATAAATGCATTATTAATAAATTGTGCCATCGGTCCACAAGGAATAGAAAAATAAACAAATATCCAATGTCTACATACACACAACACATAACAAACAATAGCCAACACATGGTAGGGATACTTCAAAGATGATCATCTTCGTCTGTTTCGTACTGGAAATTGACGTACGCATTCCACATTTGATGACATAGTTGATCCCTCCAATTGGTCCAATTTGGGGATGGCACCATATTCATGGCCGGGGCTACAACATCGACCGGTTCTTCCTCAGTTTCGGCCATGTCTTCCTCCTCATCGTCAGGTAGTGCGTCGGGGTCAAACTCATCATCAGGGTCAACATCTCTCAAGAAATTATGCAAGGCAACACATGCGAAAATAATCTTGGATTGAGCCCTAACGTTGTGGTGAGGGGAGTTCCTGAGATATGCAAAGCGCTTTTCAAGACACCAATAGCCTTTTCGACAACATTCCTCAAAGATGAATGACGAAAGTTGAAAAGCTCATCCTCATTTTGCGCTACTTGTCTTCCTATCTCTCTGATGTGGTATCGGGTATTACGATATGGAGGAAGGAATCCAGACACTAATGCAAAGCCGGCATCCGCAAGATAGTATTTACCCCCTACAGTTAATGATTGTTGACGTATTAAATCATCGGTTCAGATTTACAGAACATGGGAATGTACATGGTAGGTATACAAACTTACCAGGTGGTAAGGTAAGTCTATGGCCAGGACGACTAACGGCATTCCTCAACAAACGACCATCGTGCGCCGAACCCTCCCATCCCGTCAACACGTACGTAAACCTCATACTAAAGGTACACGCCACCAAGACATTCTGGGTAATCTCTCCTTTTCGGTTACGATATCTAGGTTGGTCTACCAAGGCAACACTTGTCTTGAAATGTGTACCATCGACTGCACCCACAGCATCCTAGGACCATTCATACATGTTAAGTAAAGGGATGCATTTTAAAGAAGGATTACAAAGTTACTGTGATTGACAAAGATAGGCTCCGAACCTTGAAATAATGGTGCCAATGATGATATGTTCCACAATCTGCGAGCGGAGAATTCTTCGCTGTCACATTGGTCACAACTTCTCTATATAACCGTAGGAGTGCATTAATCACTAGATGGAAGAAACGGTTAACGGTTTCGGTTGATCGATAGAATTGATGGGTTGCCCTTCGGTTTCGCTGGTCGTGACCAACTGTTATAAGAAATAGGGCTACTTGTTCCTCAACCGTAAGATATCTCGTATCCTGCAATCCTAGTCTTGTAAGCCTACGACACAAGGAATGGAAGGCGAATCGGTTCATCCTAAGTTGATAATGACAGGACCTGTCGCTCTCCATGTAAAAACTCCTAAGAATACCACGTCGCATTTCATTTCGATTCGTACGAGGTGCACGAGGTAGTCGCATGTGGTTCATATGTAATGCACACCACCACTGCCATGCCATTACCATATGAACCACAACAATAACGACTATGGCAGTAACTATCCTACGTTCTTCTTCACCACTGTCAATTCTACAAAACCCCAACAACATCAAAACTCCACGATTGTAACACACACTTTAAACACGATTGTATTTTAAGTAAAACAAAACTTTTAAAATTTCAAAACATATATTAAAATGTGTCATTACAAATTTCATTACAAGATGACGTTAACATATCCCAAAGTTATGTTACAATTTCTTGAAAATTCTAAATAACAAATAACAACTTCAACAACACCGCGATGATTACAACTAACAAAACTACAATTAGGTTCTTCACCAACCACCAAGTATTATCTAAGGAAATTGCACGCATTGCGTTGGGGATACGGTCAGTCGAAGTAGAAGAAACACAAGAAGAGCTTCTAGAGGCAATGGGGCTGGGTAGTGGTTGGGAGCATGCAAGTTCTACTTCAGAGTCCAAGCTCCTGTAGTAATTCAACAGTAAGCGAGCTTGTGCGATTGAAGTACAACCTTCCCAACATGCTCCTTCAAAATTCCTAATCTGAGCATCGGCTTGAGCCCAGTTTGTATAAATACCAGGGTTCCGGCCATTTCGAACCAAGTAACATGCAAATTTACTCATTTCTGGAAAATATATTGACAAATCACATATCTTTTTATAAACAAACTACCCCTATTACAAATAACGGTACATGCTGTAATATAAACGAATTCAAAGAAACTACCATTTCACAAATAACGGTACTTGATGTAATTTAGACGTGTACAGGGTATCAATTTTCATCGTGCATCGTTATTGACCATCACTACGCATTTTAGTATAACATTAATCACTATACAATGTCAAAATCCATTATAAAGTGAAGGAGAGGTCAAAATTGGCATACCTTAAGCGCAGCAACAACAACCCGACACGCAAACTTTCAATCGACGCGGACCACGGAGCACAGGAAACTACAACAGTAAAACGATCCTTGCGTTATAAAAATACAAACAAAAATATGTCGAATAGATCAAACGAACAAAAGAATGAATTACCTGTACATGTCAAAATAACAAACAGTTACAGAAATTATCCCCACTACATTGTTCAAACCACCGTTGTGCATAACGAGAAACATACCAAAAAAAAAAAATACATAAATCAGTTAAAAAAAAAACACAAATTGAAGACACCAATACCCCTTTCGACAACATGCTATTTAAATGGAAGAAGAAGACTAATCTAAAATTTGTGTGCTCTGGGCATACCCATTGTCATGTGAATATCAGTTCAAATTTTGAAATATGAAAAAGAACATAAATGCAGCATTCTAAAAAAAAAATGCTATCAAGTATCCCCCTCAGAAAAGTAATCTAGTTGTACAGTGTATGTTCATGCAAATGCATTGCAGAATGCAGAATATGAATGTAACAGTGTATGTTCCCAACATTATACAGTGTATGTTCCCAACATTATACCGCTATAAAATGGACATACCTATTACCTAATTACTGTATATTTATTTCTTTCTCCTTCAGGCAAATTAAATATATAATAGATTACTACTGTGAAAAATGGATCTCATTTTCAGATCAATCAATAGTCCAATCAATAACAGCAGGACGTCTATTTCTATTTTTATGCTTCCTACAAAATAGAAAATTGCCTCACAATCTACATACTAAACAAAATCATCATACTGTATAAAAGAAAAAAAAAAGAAAAATTGACTAACATAATCTACATACTAAAACAAAATCCTTAACAATATGTGTGCTCAAAGACCAACGAACAATATGTGTGCTCAAAGACCAAAGAACAACTTGAGAAAATTTTGATCATAGCAAAAACTGATGTGAATGTGCATAAGAAGGATTGGTTGTTAATTTGTATATTGCGAGGTAACCATTCTTCCTCTAATTTCAAAAGAAAAAGAATCCTTTTTTTTTATAAAAATAGTAGCATGATGACTTAATTGAAGTAAATTCTAGGCATACCCATTGAAGTAACTAATGGTTCGTTCTGGTTGATTAGTATGTTCTGCAATTTAAAGTAGGTTTCTATAGGGTTGCTAAACAACCTAATTGAGAAGAAAAGAAATATGCAGTACTGTAATTATATCTGGGAAAGGGGGGTGGGGGTGGGGGTGAGGGGAATTATCCCTATTTTCAAGGCCAGGTGCAGTAAAACTAGGTCTGACGTAACAATAATCATAGCCATAGGGCTTAGTCTTAACAATAATCAGAACCTGTTGAGTACTACAAAAAACCTATTCGGTAGCAAGAATCATAGCCCGCTCTTTACAACAGATGTATATTTTGTCCACCCAAGAGTTGATGTATGGATAAGAAAAAACAAGTCACACATGGTGCACGGAATGCTAAAAGATGAAGGTTTCCTAACACACCAATTCCACACTATTTGTTTTTCTAGTCTATGAGCATACAGTGAAAGGAATATCATTAACAAGAATATAAAGAAAAAAACATATTTACGTGGAGATGATATTTCTTCTGCAAATTTTGTCGAACAGTACTTTTCTTTCAACCACGTATTGACGTCTTCAACCTGCACAAAGAGATAGTTTAATATTAATCAGGAGTAAATATTCTAGTCTTTCAACCATGTATTGACTAGTTCCTGAATGCATCCCCACCAATTTAACTTTACCGATAGCTTCTGTCAAATCATATATGAATGTGAAGCCATCAAAATGCATTAATAACAGCATTAAAATTTCATAATTCAATGAAATTATGAAAACCCTAAATTAAACTTCATCAACACAACCCTAAGTGTGATAGATGGGGTTTTGGTGACCAAAGACTAGTTCAACTTTCAAGTCAAAAATTCATAACAAAACATGGTCTACAAACACACTTTTTTAGCAGCCAATAGCTATTATTGTATTATAGTATTATTGGTATTATTAGCAGCCAATACCACCTCAGCCCTCACTGTTGAAGTGAGTCTTTATTGACTGTTGATTAATCTCCATAGGTTGCGGGTGATGGAAATGTTTCTAAGAGAAATATATGAAGGCTACAGAAGGCAATCTTAGTTACAAAGACAACGATCACCTCAGCCTCTAAAAACAATCTGATTGCTCAGCTGGTACGGGACAAAGTAAACCTATGTCTTTAATTCTTAAAAGGTTTTCGAAAAAGAAAAACTAACTGCCAAAAAGCAACAAGCCTGCAACCTCAAATCAAATTGCTATCCAGATCAAATTTGAAATTAACTAGGAACAGTAGACATAACAAAATCTTGACAGCAGACAATCCTATAGTATGTGTAGAGGCATGTTTCCAACACATTCACTAATCTGGCTTAAGTGGTCAGTTGGTCACAACTGTTGCAATTCTTAACAGAAGGAAGCAAAACGAAAGATGGAAAAAAACACAAAACTCCTTAGCAAATGGAAACTAAAGCACAACAATCATAGTATTATAGTTTCCAAAGATACCAAATTTACTAGATAGATTCAACTCTTATTATAGTGATCATAATGAGTTTGGATACCATTTCAGTATTTCACCTATTCTCTTTGAGTTTGAGATCAAATCCCCAGTCTTAGACCCAAGGCTCAGTTCAATCTTAACTTTGGTCAATGACTCAATGTTGTAAGAAAGATTACTGTAACTATGTATTATGTCACTGCTGATCAGTGCTCACAACACTCTCATGAATTGTTGTCAAAAACAACACTTACATCCTTTCAGAGTTTCAGACATAAGAAGGTAATTACCCCAAAAAAAAAAAAAGACATGAGAAGGTTATCTCTGTATTAAAGCAAAGTTGTGTCAGCTTCCCAAACAGACCACTTGCAAGACACCACCACCACAGACATATAACAATGACTTTTCTCGGCAAAACTTTCACTGACTCACCACAGCTCATTAAGCAAGACAAAGACTGAAAACTATAATAACATGAAACAACAACATATCATAGAGCCGACAGATGTTATTGAGGAATAGATGTAAATAAAATGCCTATCAAAGGGGAAAATGTCGACAAATTTTTTATAGAGTAAAGAATATCACTTCTCACATTTCTTAAAATCCAGTTGTAGGGGCTACAATTCTAGCCAACCATCAAGGACAACTTTAGGGTCTTCACCTAACTCAACATTTTTGGGTTCTATACATTCATATCTCAAGCAGTAGAATCTCTCCATCATCAAAATATATAGTCCAAACAATAATAAGGAAATTCTGCACAGCTAATATATAAGAGTTATGCCTTTGACATAATATGGAATCTCACAGAACACAAATGAGGCTATAATGAAATATTTACTCTTTCAGTGACAAGAAAATTAAACATAATGACATGGAAGGTCTGTCAGTTTCTAGTTCCTACCGTACACCCTTTTCAAGGCATCACAATCACATAGTACAAGTATAATGCACCAATATATTAACAAGATCTGTCTTGCACTTGTACAGACCATTAACCGAGATTGGACGACTTGTATAATTCTAATAATGGAAGCAGTGGGATTAACTGTTTTGTGCTATGACGTTGGTCCTCCTTTCCATTAGTGTCTTGCTAATGAAATGACAATTGGGGTACCCAACCAATTCGGCAAAGAAAAACTATAGCGTACTGACTGGAAGATGATACTTTTACTACTTTTAACACCAACAAAACTAGGAAAGAAATAGTACTGTAATACTTAACTACTATGTCATGACTTTTTTAATTTTATACTGTGTTCATATCTTTAATTGTTGTATATCTTGTGTGGTATGAGCAAATTACTGGAAGATGGAAAGATGGGGTTTGAGAATGAAAAATTCATATTTGCTTCAATTTCAGTTGTTTTGATATCACAACCATAAATTCCATCAACACAACCCTAAATTTACATAAAACCCCCAAATTTTGCGAAACCCTAATTACTAAATTCTACAAAATTGAAAAACCCTAGTTTAATCCTAAACTAGAATTTACGAAAAAATGGTTTAAATCAATAAAACATTTCGAAATTTGTATACATCAACAGAAATCGAAAAACAGAAATGGATGTTGCGATTTTGTAGAAGATAAGAGAAATAGAAAAATCTTTTCGAAATAGTGAAAGGAGAAGGAGATTGATTACCTTTTCGAAATAGTGTTGAAACTTCAAGTTTTTTACACCGTTGCTGTCGCCATCGCTTTTTTCTTCCTTCAGATCTGCTCGAATTTGGTAGGGATAAAAAGGTTTTACACCGTTGCTGTCGCGATCGATTTTTTTTTCTCTTCAGATCTGAGAAAAATTACCCTTTATACCCGGCAAATGAAACCGAGTAAATCGGTTGGGGGAATTTTACCCACACCCCCCCCCCCCCGGACCCGATTCACCCGGATGAATCCGGGTAAATGGGGTCACGTGCTTGTTTTTGGTAAAAAGTATCCGAAGCAAATTTTTGTTATCAAACACAGGTAATTGGCTGGTCAAACCGTGTAAAACCGATTCACCCGGGTGAATACCCTTATTCACCGGTTATCAAACAGACCCTTAATGGAGCTGTTTGGTCCATGTCTTGCTCTGGCTCATTTTTACATGTTGTAACCCTATGACCAAATTCCCCACATCTTGAGCATCTCTTGTCATTTCTCCTTTTCCCTGTGAGTTCAGCCTCATGAGCATCAATTCTTCTCTGTTTTTGAGGTCGTCCAGCTGCCTTTTTCTTTATAGGTGGCAACACATTCAATACAACTTGTCATGTTAACCAAATACCATACCATTACTAAATCATAAAACCAATTAAAAAAAAGTAAAAAAAAAAATTCATATCTTTAGTAGGGTTAACTCAATTAAGTTTTTCAATACCTTTTTCCAATCAGATTGATGGTTGATTGGAGCAATAAATCCTTGGTATATTTTCTTGTAGTAGGCAACAGTATAGTATGGATGGCAATAGCTACATGAGGAGTTATCTCAAATTAGATTCACAATCATTAAATAGCCAAATCTTATGTAAATACATACGTATAAATATAATTGTATTAAGTTAAACTGAACTTACTCAATGAATGGAACTCTTCTAGGGAAGAGAACACACACACAATGAACACAAGGAAATCCTGTGAGCTGCCATTTATTGCAAGTGCAAGTCCTAGCAGCTAAATCAACAATAAACCATTGACCCTGTTTATGATCTACTTGATACCTATGATTATTAGAACCTCCAACCGTGTAGTCAAACCTCTGGGCTTTCATTTTGTCAAGTTCTTTTTCAACCCTTGGTACCAAACCATCTTCTTTCCACTCACTACACATCTTGTTCCTATGATAGATAAGTTTCATCAAGAGAGTTTGAATTTTTACCACCATGTTCACAATAGGCATGTCCCTTGCATCAAGAATGTAATTGTTAAAACACTCAGTAAAGTTATTTGTGTTATGATCTGAGCAAGCATCTTTACTGAAATGAGCTCTTGCCCACAATCCAGGATGCTCACCATCCATATACTGCCTAGCTTTCTTATCAACTCTTTTCAATGTCTCCATATGTCTGTCAAAATCAGACTCCCTATATGCCCTGGCTGCCGCCCAAACAAGGTGATCCACACCCCCTATACTTTGCCCTTAAGTTTTTCACCATATGCCTGAAGCAAAATCTCTGGTAGCTGTCAGGAAAAATCTTAGCAACAGGGTTAGTCAATCCTTTTTGCCTATCGGACATGAATGTCAATGACTCTTTGTGCTTGGTAACATGTGGTTCCATAGTTTCAAGAAATTTGGTCCAATTCTCTAAATCCTCACTTAAGCATATAAAGAAGGCAATGGGAAACATACCATTGTTTCCGTCCAAGGCAATCATTGTCAAGCAAGCACCTACATCACAAAAAAAATAAATAAAAAAAAAAAAAGTTAATATATGCTAGTAATACAACATTCAAAAGAGAATAAGAAATTTAAGTAGTTAAGCAAATAATACCTCCATATTTACCCTTCAAGAAACATCCATCTATCCCAAGCAAAGGTCTACAACCATTAATGAACCCATCCAAACTTGCCTTGAAGGCTACACATAGAGAAGTAAAACAACCAGTTTGATGGTCCCTTGCGTACTTACATATGGTGCCAGGGTTAGTAAGCAAAACTTGTCTGCATAACTCTGGAACTTTCCCATAGCTATCTTCGTAGTTCCCATGAACCTTCTCTAGAGCAAGAACCCTAGCATGCCAAGCTTGCCAATAATTGATTGTAAGCTCATGTTTATTCCACATCAAATTCACTATGTCCTCAGGCTTGAATGACTTGTGGTGCGTCTTCATTTCAAGCTCAATCTTACCAGCAATATATGGAGCAGTTTCCATCGAATTCCTATCAGTTACATCCCCTGTGCATGTATGGTCTTCACCTATCTTCCTACACTCCATTGTGTGGTTATCATTCAATCTACCAATGTATGTTCTCCACTTACAGTTAGGGTAATACTTGCATCTAGCATCGATCTTATCACTGTCATTTTTTTTGTATTTGTAAACAAACTTTCTTTTCACTGCATATTCTCTCAAAAATTCCCTGCAAGCATATATGTCCACCCAAGTTTGATTCACATACAATTTTGGTCCATTATCTGAATTCTCATTAACGTCTTCATCTTTCTTCAACATGCCAGTTTTTTTTATGAATTCTCTATCCTCTTCATCTGTTTCATTGCCATCACCAATGGCATGTACTTCACTAGGACCCACTCCTGGTTGTTGTTGTGCCCTTGCTATATCCTTCTTTAAAACAAATTCTTCATCTTTTTTTGGTTCTTCAGGTTCAACATCTTCTTCGTCAGATTGTTCAGTAAGGTATTCTTCATCACTTGCATCAAGTTGATTCAAATTGTAAATCTTCCCAAGAAACTTAACTGTCACTGCTTCATCTTCATAACCTAGCCATAAATTACAAAAACATATCCTGAATTTATCATTGTGAATAAACTCAAATAACATAGTATATATATTCATATATGGATATATAATATCATGTTTTATTAACCTCTAAACCCATTTTCTCTATTTTCATATAGTGGATGCTCATCACTTAATCCTTCTAGATATTCATCACCTTCAAATACAAGGATATAATGGGAATTTAACAATATTCACTATGGTGGTAAAGTCGAGATAACAAACATGGTGAGTATTACCATTGTTGTGAGGTTGGCTACCATCCTTTTCAGCACCCCAATCAGTATCAACTAGCTCTGGGTCATCAACTAATATAGACATGAATTGCAGGTTAATTCCAAATATAATAATAAACAATAATAAATTTAAATTTGTCAAATATAAAACTCTACATCTCACATTCTCACCTCTTTCAATTGCAATGTCTGCAAAGTCATCAAAGTCAAATTGAGCATCATCTAGGTTATCTTCAAATTCCTTTTCAATTTCTTTTTCTTTCTCCTTCTCATCATTTGGCTTTTCATTTCCAACTTCATTTATGCTTTGTTTTTCATTATCAACATCAACAGCTTCATGTACAGTGCTTTTTTCACCATCAATACTATTGGGAATGCTCTCATCTAGTAATATTAATGCCAACAAAATGAATACATAGTTAATAAATGCAAAACCAAACAAACATAAAAGCTTTGAAGACTTACCAATTGACAAGAATCTTTTCACTAGCACTTTACCCCTCCCCTTCATTGAAATGGTGCCCCCCCATATTGTGATTCATTCATTGACCTCTTCTTTTTAGGAGAATTCTTTTTAGGAGTTTTCTTTCTTTTGTTGCTTGTGGTATAGTCATCAATTAGCCTTAGACACATTAGTAGGACTAGGAAAATCATCTAGTTCTATCACTTCATACAATGAATCTGCCAATGCTTTGGGCTTACATATATCAAGTATGATATCAGTATACCCCCTTTTGTCTGTTGGTGCATGCTCCAAGAAATATATGAGATCCATGTCTTCCACAATTTCATATCTTCGTTTCCCCACAACCAACACATAATCAGAGCACCATCTTTACAGCCACCAACATTTAGATTTCGAAGCCACTCAATCATGTCCGGTATACATGTTGTATCCCCATCCCATTTCTCTCCACTCTCAGTATAACTACCAGAATTATATTGATATGTTGGAAATTCTTGAAAACTAGAGTCGACCCATTTACCATTAACAAGAGCCCTAACTGGAAATCTCTCAAATGGACCTTTTTCCATGTCCCACCATAAAATATTCTAAAACTCCTCACAGTATCCATTTTTCCTGCAACATAAAACCCCACACAAATAAGCAAAACTTAACCCACAGCGCATATACCAAAACAATAGACAATATACTCCTATAAGATTAAACAATATTATACCGTTTCTTCACGAAAAATAGATAAGATTAGTAGATCTTCGTAAAAAACACTCAATAATATCAGTTTTACCTTTGAAAAAGAACAAATCGCGAGAAAAAACTATCTGAAAGCAGTGTAGAACTCTTCACCTTCTTCCCCGCCAAAAACACAGAAAAATAGTGAAAGAGAAACAAGGTGACGGTTTTAGGGTTTGTTTTTGCTTACAACCAGATTTCGACACGTGTTCTAATTTTTCTGGCCGTTGGATTTTTGCAACCAGATTTTGACACATGTCTGTAAAGTTAAGTGGTTTTGATATTAAACCAGTAGTTTTATAGGGGGTTATGTCAAATAAAGATTAGAGGGGTAGAAATGTAAGATAAATATAGGCTAGTGTTAAGTTTGGACGGAAAGTTAACAATAGGGTGTCAAGTCAAAAAAAATCAGTATCGGGGGTTTACGCCAACCCTGGTCACTATCTGGGGGGTTAAGTCCAATTTTCCCGTATAGAAAATAATAAGCAAACCCAATTTCGATAAGTGAACAAAGGGGATTTTATATCCCTAAAAAGTTCTTTCTATTCAAACTTATATAAAGTTATAAACTGATAACCTAAAACAACCCCAGAAGGCTAGAACTAATGAGTCTGTATTTTTTTATTTTATAACAAAACCTAGTTAAGGGTTAAACTGAGTAATCACATAAAAAATACAAAAAAGGGAAAGAGCCGATTTTAAAATACTACGTGAATTGGTCCATAACAATAAATGTAAGTTCCGTTGGAGAGTACCCGTTGATAAGTTGGATAGGCTGGAGTGTATAATATTAATGTCCCAGGAATACCGGCCAATATAAATCTGACCTGCCCAGCATAATTCAGACAGAGGGTGCATCAATACAGGGCAGTCAAATCTTGTACAATGTTTGTGGCAAATGAAATCCTTGATGCCTGCATTTTGCAAAGGCAATTTGGAATTTGTTGTAAAACAGATTTCTCTAAAGTTTTTGATCATGTGGACTGCGGTTTCCTAAATTAAGGATGGGATTTAGAAAAATATGGAGACAATGGATCGCTTCAGGCGTATTAGAAACTAGTCATGGAGGCAGGCTCTCATTTCGCAACAACAGGGGTTCTTCAATCCATACTTTACAATTCGCCAAGGACACATTATTTTGCGTGTACAATTCAGTAAATCAGGTTTTAGTTCTTAAAGCTCTACTTGCATAGTTGTATATGGTTTTAGCTAATAACTGGCCTCAAGATAAATTTGAACAATTGTTTTTTGATAAATTAGAGTCATCGATAATTTGCAGCTCTTTAGGGGTATTGCCCTGCTGCTACCTTGGTCTCCCTTTAGAAGTTACTTTCACAGAGAAGACAGTATAGACTTAATTATTGCAGAAGAAAAAAGCTGCTTGGAGGAAGAAATACCTGTCTAAAGGTGGCCATATTTCCTTAGTTAAGTCAACATTGGCTAATCTCTCTACTTATCATCTGCATCACTGTTCACTCTGCTGGATGGAATTGCGAATCAGCTAGAGAAAATTATAAGAGATTACGAGGGAGCACATGGTAAAAATGGGAAAAGAAAAGGATGGGACATTCAACTTATGAAGTGTGTCAAAAATGGAGACTCACTGGTGAAAACAAATCCTTATGACAAAGAAGCATAGCAGCAAAATACCTACAAGGAAATGAAGAGTGGCTACCTAAAATCTCAACCAGACCGAGTTGAATGAGTTTGTGGATAGGCTTACATGCAATGGAGCAGGAATTCATGAAAAGAGTAATGTATAAGGTGGGCAAAAGAAACAAGGTTAACCTCTGGCAGGATATATCGCTAAAGATGCCTCTTAACATTCGCTTCCCCACTCTATACAAAGAGGCCAGTAGGAAGATAGGTCTGTGGCAGAGCACAAAGTCTGAAAAAACAATTTTTAGCCTGGAATTTACACAGACAGAGGCATTAATGACTAGTGGAGCTTACCAGCCTCATCTCCCTTGTGGAGATTTCAGTACCAACCAGTGAAGAGGACACCCTAAGCTGGAAATGGAGTAAAAATTCAGCCTCTATTATGAAAACCATGCACAAGCACCTTTCTGATAAGAGTACGGTACAAGGAGAACCGGCCAACAACACAGTCTCGCAAGAGCTTCTGGAGACTGCGCATGCCTGCCAGAGTAATGTTTTTCATTTGGTGTATGTTTAGGGGCATATTTCAGACGAGGGACACACTCAGGGATGGAGGAATGGAGATATAAAATCATTGTCCTATGTGTACACTGGAGCCTGAAAACCTGAAGCACATACTGCTAATTTGTCTAACAACAATATAGGTATGGTCTCAACTCTCAACTAACATGTGTCAGAAGGCAACAAGTCCTGGCCCTTCTTGACACAGGTACTGAAGGAAGTACTACTCTACTGACTAAATGGCCACAAGCTGTTATGTGATGTTTTATTAACAAACTTAAAGAAAAACACAATGATTCCAAGTCGGTAAATATAAAAGCAATGAAACTGATTAAAACCTGCTATTATTTTTTTTTAAGATAAATAAAAGTATTTATTGATACTATTGACCCATTACATCAAGAATATATTAAAGCTGTTACGGCCAGTCTCTGCAAGGAGTTTTAAGGTTGATATTGATATTCCATGATGTTGCAGTAAATTACCTTTACAGCATTTCTTTTTGCTGTGCATTAAAGTTTGCTCAAATGCAAAAGGAGTTCACTTGTTAATAACCCCCTCTTCAGGCAGCTTCTATTGGCTCCAGTTGCTGTTTCCCTTGTGCCTGATCGATCTGCCAGCTCCCGTTCTTCTTCATGCCAGCATCTCTGCCAGTATGAAGACACCCTTTGGACAAATACTTGTGATGTAAATATATTATATGAATTCCTTTTTACGTAAACCCAAATTTTCACCTCAAAGTTTATGTGATTCTTGTGCTTCCTCAAAGTTTGCATTGTACCCACTACACCTGCATTCCATATATGTTTTGTAATTGGACTGTAGTCCTTGGCCTTCTCACAAGCTGTAGGAAAGTCCTGAAAATCAAACCTTAAAAGAAAAATGTACACAAACCCACTTGATAGTGGTTAAGCACTCCTGCACTCCCGTAGTATGTGCTGAAGAGGTTCACTCTGGTTATAACATGATCCACACCTAGATTAGAACATGACTCCCACTCTTTGCAATCTCTGGTGCGTAGCAGCGGGTGGATGTGTTTATTATAAACAAAACTTATGTCAAGGAGCCACAAGTCTCTTCCTCCTCACCTCAATGTATTCGACACACAGAATTGTCCTTTTAAATCTGGAAACCGTGTTGTCTTCCACTTTTGATCATGTTCTGTTAGAGTAGTGGCCCTCATTGCTAGACAGTGGCACCTCTTTCCCTCTGAATTAGAAGTATCAGTTATAAGTTTTACTTCGTTGGAGAGATTATGGGTACTAAATCAGTAGGATGTAATTGGAGGGAAGAATAGGTCCATCGACATGGTTCAATTCATTAATTAATATTATAAAGAAAATAATTAGTGTTTAGTTGGTGTTTGCGATTTTAATCAATTAGTCACACAAATTTGATTTAGGGTTACTAAATTTGAAGTATATTATATATATAATCACTCTTGTGTTCATGCGTCTTGGTCTGTCTATTTAGATATGATGGATTGTTATGGGATTCTTAATTAGTAGTAGAATTGTCCTTTTCGCTTCTCTTTTCCCCTGCTCAATGTGCTACGTTGATATATGCTACAAGGATAATGTGTTTGAGGTATTAGAGCTAGAAGTGTCGATTTTTGTTGCTGTCCGGCTAAATAATGCTTCTTTGAAACACTTTATGAAACAGTTTTCTTATCAGTGTTTAGTTAGTGTCTGCGATGTTAACAACTTATGTAAAGCAAGGAGTACAACCTTAAATCAGTTTAATTGCTCATACCCTCAATCACACAAAGAATAAAGATCGAGAAACCAGCCTCAACTCTCAAATTATAGATGATTGGTTTTGATTTTCTATTAAACAAAAGCATTTTTTTACTATTATTGAAACGAGATGTTTATTCTTAATTCATATGAGGTACCAACTTCTGTTTGTGTATTGTGTTTCGGGTATGTCGGTCCTCATTAATTAACCTACCTTTATAACATTGCCTTTCAGAAAAGCCAATCACGAGTGCTCTCTTTCATGATCCTGCGTCTCCATGATATCACCAAATTATAGAAGCACTTGGAATAGGTATCCTGTTTTTTCTTACTTTTTTCTTTAATCTACTTGTGATTTTGATAATACAACATTTCATTTTAGGACATTTGACTCTATTGAGCGTGGATTTGTTTACTTTTTACAAGTTTAATTAATGATTTAATGGTATCCAAACTGCCATATCTTTCTGATCAGTTTGATCAAAAAGATCCAATATATATTAATATATGATCAATAAAACCGTTCTGCTGAAAAGTGAGAGTATATGACATGGTATATTTGCTCCTTTAGGCTCTGGCCTACAATTAGAATGCAAGCAACAACTGCAACACAACATAAGGAATATCAAGCGTTCCAACATAATACCAATACCATCTAGGTTCTGCCCGACAAACAACAACGCTCTTGGAAAGAGCGAGAAGCATACTTCTAGATTGTATCACAGATCTTATGACTTAGAAAATTTTAGTCCCTATTTTGAAATCATTTTAAAGTTTCATACCTAAGATGTTGCGATCCATGTCCCTGAAACAAAGTTGGTGCTGGCGAGATCTGCATGGTGTTCAAAGACCATGGAGAGTAGATTATTGGCCTAGAAGGTAAGGGAGGTACCAAAAGCGAAAAACACCTGCAACCCAACCTAACAAGGCAAAAGCAAAGAGCCAAAGAGTAGACTAAGAAAGGATGTCGGTAGGTGATACCCACAATGGAGCCATGATCCTACAGCCAATTCCATCCTTTCGTTAGACTACAAGGGTTTTTAAAATGCAATGGTCAAGGCAACCGCTGCATCCAAAGTGCTACATGCTAGTTAATTGTTCAAGATGAGAATCTTTGTGATCCTATGTTAAATGACATGTTTATCTTTTGTTTTTGTCTTTGAAAAGTTGATTACTCTGGAGGAACTAAATATCTTTGAAAAACTAAACAATGAACAGAAAAGTTGAATCAAAGCATAGAACCAATTGATGATACCTCTGGACTTGAGAACACAAAAGAGCTCCAGCGTCAAGTTCATCTTTGTGATGCCGAGAGTAAGAGCATTTCTCCAACTTATCTTTGATCACTTTAGTCTCTTCATCTGTTGCGCAGCGGAAACTTATGCACCAATACCCAAGATTGAAATAGTGTATGAATCAAACAAAACAAACACAAAATACAAGATTTACGTGGTTCGGCTAATATTGCCTACGTCCACGGACAAACAAACAATCTTCCTTATAGAGACGATTATACAAGCTCTCACGAAGAAACCAAAGTGTTCTTCCTCACAAAAGTTCTCTCTCAAACTCTCCAATTGCTTCTCACAATCTCTCTCACATGAAGATTAGGTTTTCTAACCTTCTCATTGGCTTTATAACATAGCCTTACAATCAAACACGAAATGGGCTTAAACAGGCCCATATGCACAAAACCAAGGGAGGAGGTACGTACGTCGAAATCACGTACGTACGTTGCAACACGGAGAAGTTATCTGGCGTACGGGACGTACGTACGCCCTAACTACGTAGGTACGTTCCTTCCCCGCAAAGTTATCTGTCGAATGGAACGTATGAACGCCCTAACTGCGTACGTACGTTCCTGAACAAAAAAGTTCCCTCCGTCCTGATTTGCACAGATTACCCAACAATTCTCCACCTCGGCAAAAATTCAATAAATCTAAGTCGACAAACACAAGTCACAAACTCCCACACATGTCCCGAAGGACCAAAACGGCTGCACCACCTCATGGTTGCCTACGTACCCTTCTCCTAAGGGATCAAGCCATCGTAGTTCACTCCAATGGTATCTATGCGATGCCCATCATACCTCGAGGGGTCAAATCCCCACAAGGGGTCAAATCAGAACAAATGCCCATCAATGCCCGTAGAGGGCCAACAAACATAATTCAATACAATGGGGTCCAAACTACCAAATAATATCCCACTTTATGACCATAACTGACTGAAGATGAGTATGAATCAACACCCCGAAACCTACAAAGGTCTCCAAACAACGGCTTCACAGCTACAATTGGCTCATGGGCTTGAACCTTCAAACAAACATTTGTGGCTAGCAAACTAACATCAGCTGTGTTACCAGACAAACTTTCATAAGGAGCGGCATCAGTCTCCACCTACTGAGATATCTCTTCCAACTTCAAACTATCATCCAAACAAGGATGCCCAAAACAAACTTTACGTACCTTACCACCATTCAACAAGCCATGCTTGCCGATACGCCTACCAAAGCCACAATCAACCAAACAATTTGACAAACTGGGAGGAGTCAAACAATCCACCAAATGTGAAGAAGAATCTCCACCACAACCAACAACACTATCGTTAAGATAGTACAAATTTCGTTGCCTTGTCCCTCTCATAACAACCAAAGCACCAGAAACAACCTTTAAAGCCCCATTTTGCAGAACAATCTTTATACCATCAGACTCTAAAGTTCCAAGAGAGATGAGATTCACCTCCAACTCCGGAACATACCAGACACCAATTAATTCTTTAACTATACCATTCTCCAACTTCAACTTGATAGTTCCCACACCAAGTGTTTTCATGTGACGACCATCACCTAACACAACATCATTACAGTCTAGCTTTTGAAAACTAGCAAACAAATCTCTACTGTGACACAAATGATGAAAACATGCAGAATCCATAATCCACCCTTGAGTGGAGCAATCAAGCATAACAACCAAAGAATAATTTGAATCATCATCATCACTATCAGCAGCATGTGCGACATTTACCTTATTATCTTTGGAAGACGTACAATTTTCCTTCTTTGACAACACGGGACAATCAACCTTCCAATGGCCTTTTCCATGACAAAAGGCACACTCATCCTTTGCTAGAGATTTACCTCTAGACTTTGATCGAGATCTTCCTCCGCTACCAGTAGTACGATCATTGGATCGTCCCCTTACTATCAAAGCCTCGGACGTTGAACCTGAACCCCTATGGACTTCTTTGTCCTTGTGCCTGCATTCATAGTTCAGTAACGCCGTTGCTACATCAGCATACTTAACATATTCTTTCCCCGTCAACAAAGTGGTGGACAAATGGTCATATTCATCGAGGAGAGAGTTCAAAAGACATAGAGACTTGTCATTATCACTGACAACCTCATCCAAATTCAATAGGTCAGCAATAAGCCTATTGAATTCATCCAGATGTTCAGACAAAGAAATACCAGGTCTCATATCGATGCGGAAGACCCTCTTCTTCAAAAACAACTTGGTTTCTAAACTTTTCTTCATATACATATCAGCCAATTTCTTCCACAACTCCTTAGCAGACGTTTCTTTCATCACCGAGTATTTCTGGTCCTTTTCCAAACAAAGGCGAATCACATCACAAACTTGCCTATTCAACTTCAACCAATCATCTTCTTTCATCTTTTCGGGTTTATCACCCAAAGCATCTTCCAAACCTTGTTGAGCAAGCAAATCCAGAACTTCGCATTGCCACATACCGAAGTTGTTTCTACCATTAAATTTCTCGATGTCAAACTTCAAAGATGACACTCTTCCATTCTTACTCGAAGATGGGTCTGACATTGCTAATCACTTTCACACACTAAACAATCACCAAACGAAGATAAACAAAACTGAAATTCACACAGAAATTTCAACAAACACCTTCTTGACAACCCACGGATACAAGATAGAACTTTTGCCTTAAACCACAAATAAGAAACTCACCTGCAGAATTTCTTCAAACACCTTCAAGGCTCTCAAGATCTAGCCTGCATCTCTGATACCACTTGTTGTGCGTAGCGGAAACTTATGCACCAATACCCAAGATTGAAATAGTGTATGAATCAAACAAAACAAACACAAAACACAAGATTTACATGGTTCGGCTAATATTGCCTACGTCCACGGACAAACAAACAATCTTCCTTATAGAGACGATTATACAAGCCCTCACGAAGAAACCAAAGTGTTATTCCTCACAAAAGTTCTCTCTCAAACTCTCCAATGGCTTCTCACAATCTCTCTCACATGAAGATTAGGTTTTCTAACGTTCTCATTGGCTTTATAACATAGCCTTACAATCAAACACGAAATGGACTTAAACAGGCCCATATGCACAAAACCAAGGGAGGACGTACGTACGTCGAAATCACGTACGTACGTTGAAATCACGTACGTACGTTGCAACACGGAGAAGTTATCTGGTGTACGGGACGTACGTACGCCCTAACTACGTACGTACGTTCCTTCCCCGCAAAGTTATCTGTCGAATGGAACGTATGAACGCCCTAACTGCGTACGTACGTTCCTGAACAAAAAAGTTCCCCCCGTCCTGATATGCACAGAAAACCCAACATCATCAACTCACTAGTAGAGTTAGGGAGAAGCTCAGTTACAATTCTTTTCTTCACATACCTGAGTGGTGTGCAAAATGTTGAGGAAATAATGATTGCCTAACCTAGACAAAAACACAAGCGCCAACATGTGGTACTAGTTAAGTTAGTCAAGAAAATTAAGTGCATAACGTACCATTTCGCTCTTTTAGCTTCAGGGTATCAACTTGTTCAAAGAAGACACTCAGCCAGAGAGAGGGTATTAACTATTAAGTTACTGAATACTCCCAAAGGCTTGAGTGAGGTTAGGAAAACGTCACTCCATAAGTGGATCAGGTTGTTCACCTTCATCCCTCATACTGCTTGGATCCTGAATGGGTCATATACAATCAGTACGTCTTGACCAGCAGAAATTTCATCCGTCCAGTTACAGATATTTGTGGGGGATTGGCTAGTTGACGTTGCACCCCAGTATGTACCCCACTATTACGATCTTACCAATTTCCCCTCATGCGAGGCCAAGCATGTTCTTCAGAGACTTTACAAGAAGCGTGATAAGGAGAGCTAAGAGCAGGATATAGCTTTTGAATAAGCAGAATAGCGAAGAAGAAGTGTTGACAAAGAGCACTGAAGAAGAAGGCTCTCCCCAGACCGGCAATTGATCCACTACGAGGGGGAAACTATAATAAATAACTTTGAATCGGTTAGGAATATTAAGTAGATTACGCATATTGCGCTTTCTGCGATTAAGGATCACAACGCGATAAAGGGAACAAATATGTATTTTGTGCATGTTGTTGAGACAAGAGTTGTGAAAGAATTGATTGGTGTCTTGTACCATCTCACTCTACATGTGAAAGAAGAAGAAGAAGACAGCCCAAAACCAAAGGAGTCGTCCATCATCGAAAAAATGGTGTGGGTAGGGGAATCAAAGGAGGCCATTACTTGCTTTAAACCAAGGTTAAATTATCTTCTTCATTTTGATAATGACTATCAGTTTGATTTTGACTTCCAAGAACAACCATTCTGGCCTCAACGCCCCAATAGCCACAAAACAAAATATTTGGCCCAGTTTGCCTTCGATGAATTCAACGATTTTGTGGTTAGTCGATCTGCTTGCTCTTCGATCTCTCTCGCTCTATTATACTAATATTTTTTGATTAATGGATGGAAGAACGACTTAAAAGAGTGTATCTTTATTTGTTTCTTGGTTGCTGCAGGGTTATTAGTTTCAAGTTTCAACTTGCAACTGAAGGATATGAAGAATGTTAAGATTACCTTGGGAGATTGGGGATCCCAATTTATCCTAAAGGAGTAACAAGATATAGTGTGTTCGACATCAAACTAGTGAAAAACAAACGTATCCCCTATAATCTTATATGGTGGTGACAAAAAGATGGCTCGAAACCTTGGATGACGAAAAAGCTGATTCCTGCCTTTACAACCTATCTTTTCCTCGTCATCACCCTGTTATCAAAAGGACGCCTATGCAGACCATAACTACTCGTCCCTTTCTTGAAGTGAGCCTAAAAAAATCCCAAGCTTGAAACTATGGCGTGGTTTGCTGTGGAAGACGAGCTCTTTAAAGGAATATACAGCTGGAGTTTGTCTGGGTTGTGTATGTTATGCGCAGCGGAAACTAATGCACAAATAAGATGATTGAACTAATGTATGAAAGTAAACCAAAACGACAAAATTAAACAAGCAACCACACAAGACACAAGATATACGTGGTTCGGCAATATGCCTACGTCCACGGGGAGAAAGGATGATGCTTTTCTTATCGAGACAATTGTACAAGCCCTCATAAAGAAAACCGAAGTCTTCTTCCTCACAAAAGTTCTTAAACTCTCTAATGGCTTCTCTCAATCTCTCACTTAGAAAACTTAGGTTTTTTTTTTCCACTTCTATTTGGCTTTATAACATAGCCTTACAATAGACCACGAATTGGGCTTAAACAGGCCCAAATAGCACAAAAGCACAGGAGGACGTACGTACGTCGAAATCACGTTCGTACGTCGAGCCACAGAGAAATTATCTGACGTACGGGACGTACGTACGTACGCCCTAACTACGTACGTACGTTCCTGAATAAGTAATACAACGTTCGTACGTCGAATTGACTTTCGTACGTTTCTTCCCTCCAAAGTTATCTGTGATGCTGAACGTACGAACGCCTTAACTGCGTACGTACGTTCCTGAACAAAAAACTTCCCTCCGTCCTGATTCTCTTCACAAAAAAAAAAACCCAATAATTCTCCACCTCGGCGAAGATTCAATAAATCTAAGCCGACACCAAGAATAACACAACTCACAAACTTCCACACATGTCCCGAAAGACCACCTCGGCTGCACCACCTCATGGTTGCCTACGTACCCTTCTGCTAAGGGATCAAGCCATCGTAGTTCACTCCAAGATATACTATCAACTCGAAGGAAGAATATGGACCAAATCTAGGCAATGATAGAACTTAGTCCCTGAAACCACTTTAGTCAACATGTCAGCCGGATTATTGCTAGTATGAATCTTCTTCAATAAAATCTCACCATCTTCAATAATGTCTCTGATAAAGTGATGTCGCACATCAATGTGCTTTGTACGAGCATGATAAACTGAGTTCTTTGCCAGATTTATGGTACTTTAATTATCACAATAAACCATAATTTGATCCTGCACAATACCCAAGTTTTTCAACATACCTCGTAACCAAATGGCTTTCTTAAAGGCTTCAGTCACAGCCATATATTCAGCTTCTGTCGAAGACAAAGCAACAAGAGATTGTAATGTAAACCACCAACTAATAGGACCACCTGCCAATGTAAAAACATATCCAGTAGTAGACCGACGTCTCTCTATTTGACCATCATAATCAGCGTCCACATAAGAGCATTCCCAATGCAGGGTGGATTTATCCACCTCCACATAGGCGCCACGTATGCGCCACTAGGATAAATCCACTTTGTTGACTCAAGGTGAAACTCTACAAGGTGGAGAGTTCCCAAGGGAAGGTGGACTCTTTGGTATAGAAAGTGGATTTTTTTAAAAATCCGGACGGCATGTCACATGCCGTCCCATTTATTTTTGCAAAAAAATAGGCAGACGGCATGTCACATGCCGTCCGAGAGTCCAAAAGCTTTAAAACACTAGTTAAACTTAAAAAAAAAAACGGACGGCATGTGACATGCCGTCCGGTTCTACCACCCACAGGTGGATTTCAAGGTGGATTCTCCCACCTTGAAATCCACCTGTGGGATCCCACTTTTGAAAATCTACCTTCCCTTGGGACATTATTTTGAGTTTCAAGGTGGATTTATCCACCCCACCCCCAAAATCCACCTTGCATTAGGAATGCTCTAACCAACACAAAACTGAGTCAAATCCCTTCCCTTCTGAAATAGTAAACCAACCTCCACACTACCTTGAATGTAGTGTAAGATCCATTTCACAGCTTCCCAATGTTTCTCACCAGGATTATGCATGTACCTACTGACAGTGCCAACTGCATGCCCAATGTCGGGCCTTGTACATACCATCGCATACATCAAGCTACCAACCGCACTTGCATATGGATAACGTGTCATGTAAGCACGTTCCCTATTAGAATTAGGAGACATAGAAGCATTCAAGTTAAAATCTTTTGAGAGAGGTATACTCACAACTGTACCAATCTCATATTGGTTAAATCTCTGTAGCACCTTCTGTAGATAGGCCTTTTGAGATAACCACAATCTTACATTGTCTCGTTCCCTCTGAATTTCCATGCCAAGTATCTTTCTCGCATCACCAAGATCTTTCATCTCAAACTCCATAGACATAGTCTTTTTCAACTTGTCTATCTCCACATTGCTTTTAGAGGCTATGAGCATGTCATCAACATATAATAGCAAATAGATAAAAGAACCATCACATACCTTGTGAAAATAGACACAAGGATCATATGGACTTCTTGTGTACCCTTGCCCAAGCATAAACCGAGAAAACCGTTTGTACCATTGTCTTGGAGATTGCTTCAACCCATACAACGATTTCTTCAACTTACACACCAACTTGTCATTACTCGCATCTCTAGACCCACTCGGCTGAGTCATATAGATCTCCTCATCTAGCTCACCATGTAGAAAAGCATTTTTCACATCAAGTTCAACTAACTCCAAATCAAACTGTGCTACCAAGGCCAATAGGATGCGAATGGAGGAACGTTTCACAACCGGAGAAAAAATTTCATTATAGTCAATTCCCTCCTTCTGAGCATAGCCTTTTGCCACCAATCTTGCTTTGAAGCGTACATTTTCACCAGGAGATCCATCCTTCTTACTGTAAACCCATTTGCACCCGATTGATTTCTTTCTCTTAGGCAACTCCATGAGTTCCCAAGTTTCATTCTTATAAAGAGATTTCATCTCCTCATCCATGGCTTTCTTCCACCTTTCATAATCACAACTTTGCAGTGCTTCACGAAAAGTTTCTGGAATACCCTCATCAACAACCGAAAGTGCATAAGCTACCATATCATCAGTAAGCCGTTTAGGAACACCGACATTTCTCTTGGATAATCTGGATGCCATTGGACCCTCATCATTAGGATCCACATGTACTGTATCATCAGCCGTCTCATCATCAACCTCATTATTTGTCATGTCATCAGAATCTGTAACACTAGGAACCTCAATACTTGGAACCATCATATTAGACGTCTTCAAAGATACACAACCACCTGGGACACGTGGAGATATCTCAGTCTCAACCCACTGAGAAACCTCTTTGGCCTTGCTCTCCACCTGGTGAGAGCTCTTAGACTTCAACATAGAAGCCTCATCAAACGTCACATCTCTGCTTAGAATAATTTTCTTCAATTCTGGATCCCATAACTTATAACCTTTTACTCCACTTTGTAGACCCATAAATAAAGACTTCTTTGCACGAGGATCCAACTTACTCTCTCGGACATGATAGTAAGCTGGACACCCAAACACATGAAGAAAACAATAGTCTGAAGTAGGCTTACCAGACCAAACCTCCGTAGGAGTTTTGCCATCAATCGCAGTCGAAGGCAACCTGTTAATAAGGTGACAGGCATACACAATAGCCTCAGCCCAAAACACTTTGCCTAACCCAGCATTAGACAACATACACCGAACTCTCTCCAGTAAAGTCCGATTCATCCGTTCTGCCATCCCATTTTGCTACGGTGTCTCTCTTACAGTGAAGTGGCGTTGAATACCCTCATCCTGACATACTTGCAAGAAGGGATCATTTTTGTACTCTTCACCATTATCTGAGCAAAGTACATTGATCTTTCTGCCAATTCGGGTTTCAACTAACTTCTTCCATTTCATGAAAATTTCTAGGACTTCATCCTCGCTCTTCATGGTGTACACCCACACACGCCTAGAAAAATCATCAACAAAAGACACAAAATAATGCTTACCTCCCCAAGATGCATTCTTGGTAGGCCCCTAGACATCTGTGTGAACATAATCAGGAGCTCCACTAGTATTATGGATAGCCGTGCCAAACTTTACTCTTGTCTGTTTGCCCAAAATACAATGCTCACATAATTCTGATTTACAGGCGATAACACCCTTTAACAACCCTTGCTTTATTAATCTTTGCAAGGATTTTTCACCAGAATGCGCTAACCGCATATGCCACAATCGCGTAGTCTCTCTAGCCATCTTTGATGTAACCTCAGACACAGCCACATCACCAGTAATTGTACTACCTTGAAGGAAGTACAAGTTCCTTTGTCGAATACCCTTGAGTAAAATTATTGCACCAGCCACAACCTTTAGAACGCCATGTTCAAGTACCACCTTGTAACTATTGGTTTCTAAAGTACCAACCGAGATGAGATTTTTCTTCATTTAAGGAACATATCTAACATTCTGCAGTTTTCTTATAATTCCATCAAACATCTTCAGACGAATAGTACCTATACCCATTATGTGACAGGGTTGATCATTCCCCATCACCACTACACCACTCTCCTGCTCCTTAAAATTAATGAACCATTCCCTTATAGGACATATATGATAAGAAGCAGCACAATCTAAGATCCATTCATTACCACTAGTATAACAAATCATTGATGAAACGGATAAAGAATAATCAGAACCTTCATCATCATTTTTAGTATCACATGCAACATTTACCTAAGAGTTTTTCTTCTTGTCCTTTGCCTTGGCTTTAGGGCAGTCTTTCTTCCAATGCCCTTTCTCATGGCAAAAGGAGCATTCGTCCTTCGCTAGAGCTCGACCTCTCGACTTTGACCGATCTTTTCCTCTACCACCTTGGCCTTTCCTGTCATTAGACCTTCCTCTTGCCACCAAGACCTCAGGTGAGCCCTTGGACTTTTCTTTGTCCTTCTTCATACACGCATGAGTTAACAATGCTGCAGAAATCTCACCATACACCAGTTTTTCTTTCCCATATGTGAGTGTGATAGCCAAGTGTTCATATTCGTCAGGTAACGAATT
This sequence comes from Aquilegia eximia, assembly GCA_023053565.1. NCBI lineage: Eukaryota > Viridiplantae > Streptophyta > Magnoliopsida > Ranunculales > Ranunculaceae > Aquilegia > Aquilegia eximia. The sequence goes on from JALIGU010000004.1 coordinate 27,506,814, forward strand.
TAAGAGACACACTGCCTTGCTTTCATCACTCACATCTGCTCCTAGATTCGCCAAGTCAGCAATCAGCTTGGTAAAATCATTAAGATGCTCCGCCATTGAAATACCTCTTCTCATATCTATTCGATAAAATTTTCGAAGTAGATAGTTTTTATTGTGGATAGTCTTTGTCATGTACTTCTCCTCCAATTTTTACCACATCTCCTTTGCAGAAACATCATTCATCACAAGGTATTTAATGTCTTGAGACAAACACGATCTTATGATTCCACAAGCTCGTTTGTTCATCTTCTTCCAATCCTTCTCTTCCACATCTTCTGGCTTATCCTCCAGAACATCTTCTAGGTCTTGTTGACATAAAGCATCCATTACCTCGCACCTCCACATGCCAAAGTTATTGGTGCCGGTAAACTTCTCTACATCAATTTTTGTTTGATGGAAAACCATTGTCTTGATTTCCCCCTTCGAATCCTTCGAATTCAATTCTTTTGTCATCTTTCCACCAACTTTCATGCACTAAACAATCACCAAACGAAGGTATACAAATCTAAAATTCACACCGGAATTTCAACAAACACCTTCTAGACGCTCAAGGTCTAACCGAGGCTCTGATGCCACTTGTTGTGCGCAACGGAAACTAATGCACAAATATGATGACTGAACTAATGTATGAAAGTAAACCAAAACGACAAAATCAAATAAGCAACCACACAAGAAACAAGATATACGTGGTTCGGCAATATGCCTACGTCCACGGGGAGAAAGGATGATGTTTTTCTTATCGAGACAATTGTACAAGCCCTCACAAAGAAAACCAAAGTCTTCTTCCTCACAAAAGTTCTTAAACTCTCTAATGGCTTCTCTCAATCTCTCACTTAGAAAACTTAGGTTTTTTTTTCCACTTCTATTTGGCTTTATAACATAGCCTTACAATAGACCACGAATTGGGCTTAAACAGGCACAAAAGCACAGGAGGACGTACGTACGTCGAAATCACGTTCGTACGTCGAGCCACGGAGAAATTATCTGACGTACAGGACGTACGTATGCCCTAACTACGTACGTATGTTCCTGAACAAGTAATACAACGTTCGTACGTCGAATTGACGTTCGTACGTTTCTTCCCTCCAAAGTTATCTGTGATGTTGAACGTACGAACGCCTTAACTACGTACGTACGTTCCTGAACAAAAAACTTTCCTCCGTCCTGATTCTCTTCACACAAAAAAACCTAACAGTGTATGGATTAGTTACCTCTTGTGCTGGCAAAATGTACAACCTTACAATCGAGGCTAGAGATCAAGGAGTGCTTAAGAAGTTTGATACATGTGTGGGAACGAAATGGTTGGTATCTGCATCACAACCCCTTTTGAAGAAACTACAACTCCTTCCCAAACCTAAGTCAGTTCCCTGGTTGGGTCAAGCCCCCACTGTTTTACCAAGACCATATAGGGATTATACTCTCTACTAGTCAACAGTAATGGGCTCAAGTTGTTTTGATGATATTTGTTGGAAGGAACCATTGCAAAAGCTGGTATTTTGTACAGATGAGAAAGATCTAAAGTATTCTTCAAATTTCTCAATGAACCATGAATGAATGTCTGACCACGCATCTTCTTGGTCATTGCCTTTTTTTTTGCTTCTTCTGAAGGACTGTCATTAATTACGACCTGAATCTTTCTGTGTAGACATGTATTATTTTGTATCAGTTGTGGAAAGCATTAGTCCATTTCTTGACAATGGCGACCTGAACTTTGGCTCCAGTACCTCATTTGTCAGTTGTTGCAAGTAAATTATATGAAATAAAGAAAACTTCGTAGGCTCCAGTAATACCTTCTTAGAAGGTAACGGATGCACCAACTTTGGAAACCTGTTGCAAGTAAAAGTTTAAAACAATCATTGTTTAGTGTGAGTTCAATGAGCAGTGAGCTAAAATACAGAGCTCAATGCCATTTCTTGCACGACAAGTTGGGCTGGTTCAACCAAATATGGGCATCACAATAACATCAATCTCTCGTTTTACTTTATTATCAACTTTTCTGGTTTTCACAATCATATGTTTTCACATTTGCATTTATTTGCAGCATGACAAAATCTTGTAGCCCTTTACGAAAGTAGTGTTTCGGTAATTATGTGGCAGTGATGACCTGATACTGCAATTTTCACGTGAAATACATACTGTATATACTTCTCAACAAGAATTTTGAGAACAAGCTAGGAAAAGGCTTTAGCCTTTAGTGAGTAAACTCTTCTTAAAGAACTTGGAAATTGGCTGATATTGCACCATGTGTCTTCATTTCGAACATTAGCTCTGTTTATTTAGACATCTACTACCAAACCAATCACGGCTTCCTGTAGTAGAGTCAAGATATTGCTGATCAGAAGAAGCCTCTTTGGCATGGAAGGTTTCCCATCATCCACGAAGTGGCTTAAAACAACTCCAACACCTTTAGTTGCCAAAAGCCCAATAGCCTGAGACTGCGACACTAAAGAAAGTAGCAATCACTACGGCATAACAAACACATAATCCTTTAAACATCTAGTTGCTGGCAAAATAGTTAGGTGGCGGTCATAAGATTTTCATACAATTTACAAGGTTGAAGATTAACTTGGTCAGGCCAAGCTATATTGATAGTGGTCAATTTTGTTTACTTACAAGCTTGGTATCTCTAGGCTTAGGCCTGCAAACCACAACTGGAGCATAACACAGGGAATATGGAAGTGAACATAATACTAATCCCATCTTGGTACCGCGCAACAAACTAAAATGTTTTTGGACTTGGGAGTGAGAAGATATTTTGGAAAAGTGCATATAAGATAAATTAACAGTATTGAATCTTTCTGTTTAGAGGAGATATCATCTGCGAATATGCTGAAGTGCTGAACTGATCTCTTTCTTTTGTACCTAAGATATTATGAGCTATATCCCTTAAACGAAGTTGGCACTGGCCAAGACCAACAAGAGTAAGTTATAAGCATAGAAGGTAACGTATGCACCAACTATCAAGCAAAAGACACCTGCAACCCAACCCAATAAAGTGAACGCAAATGGTAGACCAAGAAGGGCAGGTGCTACAATAGATGTCAGGTGATACCCCCACAATCGAGCCATTATCCTGCAACCAATGCAATCATAACTATATATTCCATCATATCTACATTAACAATCCCAGATAATGCTAACATTAGATTCGTTCCCTAATAATGGCGACATAGTTTTTGCGATTTTTTTGTTCGTTCCCTTTTTGCTTCTAGTTTTCATGGCCATCGTTCCTGATCCCCTAGGGAAGGAAGGAGCCATGTCTGGATCTTCTCCTACTTCTTCTTTTTCCTCGCTTTTCAAAAACTTCACTCCCAAACCTACAGAACTCACCCCTGCAACCTATCGCTCTTTAAAAAAGGATGGTAAGTTTGCCATCTCTTTTAGCAAGGAAGACATAGAGAGGGGGCAAAACCTTCTTGCCTCTTTTGTTGTTGTTTTAAAGTTCTCTTCCCAACGTCCACATCTCTCTGAAATTCGAGGCAGTATTACCAGAGATTGGAATGTTGTTGGTGGTTTTTCTATAGGTCTTATAGACTTCAGTCACATTCTTGTTCGTTTTGAATCTGAAAATGAAGTCACCAAAGCTCTTTCACAACAAAACCCTAACTCGTGGGCATTCGTTTCAAAGTTTTTAGATGGTACTCTGTGTTTAACTGCAAAAAAGATCCCACCTTGGCACCTGTTTAGGTGGGGCTTTCGTATCTTCCATTGGATTTATATCATCCAACCCTTCTCAAATCTATTGGAGACACCATTGGAACCTTTCTCTATATAGATAAAGGAACAATCTGCTACACAAGGCCAAATGTGGCAAAATTCTGTGTTGAGATGAACATCCAGGAAGACATGCCCGATTCCATCTGGATAGAAGGGCAATCAAATTTCCCTGGTTTCTGGCAAGCTATAAAATATCTCTATTTTCTATACTGTGCTCATTGTTCCATGATTGGACATTCATGGGAGAATTGTAAAAGAAGGAAAGGAGTCTCTTTGAAGCCAACTCCAGCTAATGTGCAGACTCAGGCAAAAATTGCACCAAGCTCCTCTAATTTCTAGGAACCTTAGTGGAAACAATAGAAGAACAAACCGGTCTATAGACCAACAGGAAGAACAGTAGAACTTAGACAATCTAGTGAACAGCTTGATGCAAATGGGAAAGATATCCCATCTGACAACCATCAAACTTCAGAACCTCCTGCAGGTTTAAATTTGAACATTGTTTCAAGCCCCGGGCTCCGATCATAACTGTTAATGCTTTTGAGGTCTTAAACTCCCTAGAAGAATAAGGAGCTGACATAGAAAATCCACTTGAACATGAAGTTTCAGAAGTTCAAAATGCTTTACCACATGATAGTCAAGTCCTCCTTTCAAAAGAATCAGCTCAGGAAATACATGCGGTTCTTAATGCCCAAACTTTAGAGATTAATGAAGCCCCCTGGCAGAGTCAGAAGGACTATCTACTAGCTCTTTAGCCCAACCAATGGCTGAGATCATTCACCAAGTCAGACTAGAGGTTCTGACCACTTCCACGAGCATTCAAGCTCTACCTACTTTTGAAGATTCATCAGAAATCCCTGCCCTTGCTTAGATACCACCTGAATCTCCCCCTAATCCTAATCCCCAATCATAAGTAGGGTTTTTCCCTTGGAATTTTTCACCTCTCCAAATCAGCTGCTTATTACTAATGGAGAGGAAGAGGATGAGGAACTAGATGACCTAGATGATCAGGCAATAGTGATGTATGGATCTGACTCAGGAATCCTGAAAAAAAAATCAAAGAAGAATTATCCATATCCAATGCAAACAAGGGCCAAGGCTCATGGTACTACATCCTCCTCTACAAAAAGTTTTGCAAAAAATCTTGATATGGAATGTTAGAGGAATTGGAAACAATCCTACCAAGAGAAGGTTAAGAAACTTAGTCAGATCTTATAAACCTCTCTTTCTAGTTCTTTTAGAACATATGATAGTTTCCAGAAGGATGAGAAGAATTTCTAGACTCACAAGTCTTCCAAAATTTACCTCAAATGAGCAAGGTAATGGTAAAGTTTGGATCTTCTGGGATGACTCTTTTCAAGTTACAAAGGTTTCTGAATCAAATCAGTGTATTAACCTATCCATCCTTCATACTACAACAACAAAGCAATTTCTTGCTTCCTTTGTTTATACAAAATGCCCTAATCATGAAAGGAGACCATTATGGCAAGACTTGTGTTATTTTTGTGCATCTTCACATCTACCTTGGCTAGTAGGAGGGGATTTTAATATTGTGTTCGAATCATCTGAAAGATTGGGAAGTGATATTGTTTCCTGAGGGTCCATGGAGGATTTCAATGATTTTGTTTTCGATGTTGGTCTACAAGATTGTGGTTTCAAAGGTTCCAAGTTCACTTGGTGTAACAACCAACAAGGCTCTCGTAGAAGGTGGGCAAGGTTGGACAAAGTTTTGGTCAATGACTTTTGGGTTGGCTCTTTCCCCATCCTGGACATTACCCACATCCCAAGGGCAAACTCTGATTATCTGCCACTTCTGGTCTCAATGGTGGACTCTTCCATGGCAAAAGGTCCTCACCTTTTTAGATTCAAAAGGATGTATACAAAACATGAGGCTTACAGTGACTTTATCCAAGAGAATTGGAACCTATCTGGTTTCTCTCCTCAACCACTTCTAAACCTTGAGATGAAGATAAGAAATATAAGAGCAAGGCTGAAATGGTGGAATAAGCATATTTTTGGCAACATCCAGAAAAAAATCAAGACACTTGAAGATAGAATCACAAAGCTGGAATTCTTGCTCATACAGGGCTGGGATTTAAATACCCATATTGAGCTGAAGAAACAACAAGCCCTATATCAGCAAGCTCTTATCCAGGAAGAGATTTTCATGCAAGAAAAATCAGGAGAAAAACGGCTCATTAAAGGGGAGAAGAACACTAAATATTTTCATGCATCAATGGTGGCAAGAAGAAGAGTGACAGTGGATAAACTTATGCTAACAGATGACCCTGGCCTTTGGTGTGACAACTCAGAAATTATGCATGATGTAGCTATAGTTTTCTTCCAAAACCAACTTAGCTCTGAAGGGTGGATACTAAATGAATCTCTCATGAGAGTTATTGATTCGGGTTTGGATATGGAAGATAATCAACTATTTAGTTGTTGTATCCTTCTTCTCAGGCCAGACTCTCCCCCAATCCTTCAAAGCAAACTTCATTTGCATGATCCCTAAGAAGGACAATCCTACTAGACTGGCAGAGTTCAGGCCAATAAGCTTATGTAATGTTAGTTACAAAATTTTCTCCAAAATTATTGCTTTGAGGCTAACCCCTATTCTTCCAAAGATCATCTCTCTTGAACATGGAGCTTTTGTGGAAGGAAGACTGATCACAGAAAATATAAGTCTAGCCCAGGAGATGATGCAATACATCACAAAGAAAGCTATGGGAGGGAATCTGGTCCTAAAATTGGATATGGAGAAGGCTTTTGACAGGATAGAGTGGCCATACCTACACCAGGTTCTAATTAAGTTTGGTTTCTCTTTTCATAATGCAAATTTAATACTTTCATGTATTCAGTCTTGCAGCTTCTCAGTTTTGTTCCAAGGTATCTATAGAGGGAATTTTATTTCTACAAGAGGAATCAGGCAAGGTGATCCTCTATCTCCTTATGTCTTCATCCTAGCAGCAGAGTTACTAAGCAAAAGACTCAGAAGAGAGTTTGAAGTTAGAAGAATTGATTACTTTTCCTCACCTAGAAGTTGTTCTCCAGTTACTCATCTACTTTATGCAGATGACACTTTAGTTTTTCTAAATGGCAGAAAGAGCTCTATATCTGGTTGTATGAATTTTCTAAAGGCCTATTGTCAGTGTTTTGGACAAAGAGTGAATGCCCACAAAAGCTATTTTATCACAGCTCCCAACACTTCAAGAGAGAGAATCCATATTACCAAAACCATAACTGGTTTTGCTCACAAAGTTGCTCCTATAGAATATTTAGGAGTCCCTATCTTCTATGGCAGAGCAAAGGCAGAATATTTTGAGAAGCTTCTAAACAAAGTCAAACAAAAGATGGATGGGTGAAAAAATAAGCTAGTCTCAAATGGGGAGAAGCCGATTCTGTTAAGACATGTGCTTCAAATAGATAATGTAAACAAATTTCAACAAGTAATTATGGGTATAATGTAAACAAATTTCATAGATATATTTATTAGGGAATTGAAAATTTAAGATAGTAAAAATTGAATTTTGTTTAGTATTTGAAATTAAAGTTTGGTTGTGTTTTCAGATTTTATTGATTTTGACGAGTGGGGAGGAAGAACTTAAGGGCACTTTCGCCATTTTGAGAAATCTTAGATATGTTGATTTGAGTCAAAGAGTTTCACTGTCCGTTAAGTAAAAGAATTGGGACCAAAACTTAAATACACATTATTTTTTGGACTATAACTCAATTACTTATGTGTTATTTTTTTTTTCTTAATAAGTTTATGCTTTATTAATAAACCAGTAAAGATTACAACACAAATTAGACATTAGCAAGAGACTAAAGCTCAAAAAACCTCAAACAGACGTTGCCCCTACGCAACAGAATGACATCTCATGACCTAAACCCATGAAAAAAATCCAACTGCCTGATAAGAAAGACTGCTGCTATTAACAACCAGATGTTTTGGTATTCGTCACCGATATATATCAAATTTTCTCTGTTTTACAAAACACTATACACAACCTTAATATTTTGTATTCACAACTGAGGTTTTGTTTTGGATTCGTCTCTTTGACCTCTTAACAATAAGAATGAAAAAAGGGTAATATCCCAAAAAAAACCCATGTTTAGGTGCCTCTTCCCCAATAGGCCCTGACATGGGGCTATTTTCTCAAACAAGCCTTCTGACCCACCACATTACTTTTTAACAATTTTTGTGAGACCATTATACCCTTCGTATTAAAAACAAAAGAAAAAAACAGAATAAGACAAATAAGAAAAGACAAAAACAAATTTTTTTAATATTAATTAATATTTTTTGTTATATTATTTGTAACTTGTATATCTTTTGATTAAGAAAGTAAAAATCAATATGATGTATATGGTTGGAAAGATCTCGACGAGATCTATCTAACAAGATCCCACATGGGTATGAAAAAAAAAGAAAAAAAAATGTGTTTTTTATTTTTTCGATAATTTTTTCTTCATATACTGTAAGGGTCTTATCCGCTAAAACATTGATTGTTGTTCTCTAAATAATGTACCTTTATCCTCTAAACAAACTATTGTATCAACTTAACATGCAAATTTATTAAATTACATTATTTTTTTTGATAAAAAGTATGTCTCTTCTTCTCTCTCTCAATCAAACAACATTATATTCACACCCAAAGGTAGGATATACATCGCCTGATCAGCATGTACAAAGACTGTACACCGTCATTTAGAAAACCAAAACAACTCTCTAAACCTAGCTCCTGAGCAACAGGCCACTCAAAGACAGAGAAGAGAAAAGAAAGAAACATGGGGGCACAAACATCCCCAAATGTCTAATACAGCTGAGTTACCATTGTTCCTGCAGAGCATATGCCCACCTGGTCAACAGATCCCCAAAGCTAATGTCACCCCTTAATGCTAAAGTATCTTTATTAAATTACATTATATATTGAAAAGTTTTGAAAGGTGAATTAAAACTAGTTATCAAAGTATATTGGTTATGGTTTTATATGTATTACTTGGATTTTGTTGAAAAACAAGAATACATGAGTGTTTAAATAAAGGGAGATTATTAGTTTCAATAATGGTTAGATAGTACACGAGTCTATGGCTCAACGGTTGCATCCATCTCACAAAGTGAAGAGGTCGTTGGTTCGAAACACGCCAGTAAACTGATTGTTTGATATAAGTTTCCTCATGTAATTTAAAGGGGTAAGGGGTGCCCTCAACCCCGTTTGCCAAAAAATAAAATAAAATAATGATTAGAGATTTGAGCTATTATATTGTTCTGGTGTGAGGGATAGGAAGGGAGAATGGAGTACAAATTTAACGAGCTTATTGACATTACACCATGCAAAAGCAGGAATTTATGTTTAGTTTGGGTTATGTTCTTTTTCTTTTTTTTCTAATGGTTTGAGATGTAACCTAAAAAAAATATATAGACTGGGTTATGTTCTTTTGTTAAGTTTTTTATGAAGTTAACTATACATTAAACATTTTTATGAACTTTTCATAGCAATACAAATTTTTTTTTCTTTTTGTTTCTGTACTATAAGGGTTTTGTTCTCAGTCAAGACATCGAACTCATGCATCAAATTACAGACTATAATTCGCATATATTAATAATATGGAATGGATATCATGCCTTTGTAATTTACAGAAGAACAAACAACAATTTAGAAGATATTGTTTTGGTGTTAGAAGACAAGAAGATATATTTTAGAGGACAACAATAAAAACTCTTGAATTTGATAGTAATATGTGATTTTTTTAGATTTTTAAAGTAATTTTGAAAAACCTTTGAAATCATAAGGAGTTTGTTTCGAAACCCAACTTCTCGGTAAAAAAAAATTATGAAATTTTGAATTTTTATAAAAAAATTAATTTTTTAAATTTAAAATTTTATAGTGATGTGGGATCTCGTTTGAAAGATCTCGTCGAGATTTTTCCAACCATATAAATCATGTTGATTTTCGATTTTTAAAACACAAGTTATAATATTTTCAAATGTTAAAACCAAAAAGTTATACACCAACTGTTTTTTTTTTGTCCTTTTCTGTTTTTTGTTTGTTCTGAGTTTTTTGTCTTATCCTGGTTTTAGAGGATAAAAGGTTGAGTTTAGAGGATAGTATATAAGGGTAATTTTGACCTACTAAAAAATATAATCTAGTCAAAGAGCTTGTTTGAGAAGATGACCCATGTCAGGGCCTATTGGGGAAGAGGCACCTAAATATGGGGTTTTTTGGGGATATTACCCATGAAAAAACTAATGGAAAAAGAAGATGAAAAAAAGGCAACTTTCAGTAACTATACAAGTTCTCACTTGAGTAAATCAATCAATTTGAACCATCAAACAACACAAAGAAAGTTCATTGAAAGGTTTTTGACATCAAGAAAGAAGTGTAGAGCAAAGATTTAGGTAAAGAAAGCTCAAATGGATCATGGATGGAAAGAAGAGAGAATTAAAGAGAACTTCTTCATGGAATTGGGATGAAAGAAAGTTTTAAGAAAAGTGAGAAACATTCAAAACTTGTTGAGCATATATCGATTATCTATACTTTTTAGTTATGCGCTAAGAACTTGGCGATGCATACAAGCAAAACCCGCTAGCTACACAGCGACTTATAAGATTTTTTTTTTTTTTTTTTTTCTTAACTCACTCTAATCGATATTTCCATAAGGGAAAATTGGCGATAACCCCCCACATTATGGTCACTCTTGGCAAAAACCCCCTCTTTTGTCCATTTTTGGCGTTAACCCCCCAACCCCCAAAATTAGACCTTATGTTGCCCAGTTTACCCCTGACCCCTCCTATTTGAGTAAACCCCCTAATTCAACGTCAACATAAGTTAACTAACAGATGTTAACTCCGTTTACACCAACTCTTATTTGCATAAACCCCCCCGAAAAGTAAAAAAATTGAAAACCAAAATTGAAAATTTTACTTCACCGCCAATCCACATGTCGCCCATCCACCACCTCCTCCTCCTCCTTCTTCTTCTTCTTCTTCTCCTCCTCCTCCTCCTCCTTCCTTCTTCTTCTTCTTCTTCTTCGTCCTCCTCCTCTTCCTCCTTCTTCTTCTTCTTCTTCTTCTTCTTCCTCCTCCTTCTTCCTCCTCCTCCTCCTCCTTCTTCTTCTTCTTCTTCTTCTTCTTCCTCCTCCTCCTCCTCCTCCTCCTTCTTCTTCTTCTTCTTCTTCTTCCTCCTCCTCCTCCTCCTCCTTCTTCTTCCTCCTCCTCCTCCTCCTCCTTCTTCTTCTTCTTCTTCTTCTTCTTCTTCTTCTTCTTCTTCTTCTCTGTTGCAAATAGGGGGGTTTAGGCAAATACTAAGATAAATGGGGGTTTATGCAAATAAAAGTTGGTGTAAACGGAGTTAACATCTGTTAGTTAACTTATGTTGACGTTAAATTAGGGGGTTTACTCAAATAGGAGGGGTCAGGGGTAAACTGGGCAACATAAGGTCTAATTTTGGGGGTTGGGGGGTTAACGCCAAAAATGGACAAAAGAGGGGGTTTTTGCCAAGAGTGACCATAATGTGGGGGGTTATCGCCAATTTTCCCTTTCCATAATGATTGTTTTGCAGTTTAACTGTTCAAAATCTATCGATTAACCAAATTTTTTTTTATTTAATCGCTACTTAATTGGCTATGCCTATCAAAATCTCGATGGATCGCGTAAGATTTAAATTAATAAAATCGAGACCCTCTAATTGATTTAGATAGATAAAACTCGCTTGATAATATCGGTTTAGTTTATTTTTCTTATAAATAATTGTAATCAGTATGGTTTAATTGTTTTATCAATCACAACACAAATCACCGGAGTTTATTGGGGTTGTGAATAGTTCTATTGAAACTGGTACAATTTTAAAATTCTTTGTGACGTATAAAAAAAAATTGGTGACTAATAGATTTTAGTGAGGAATAGCAAGACAACCAGCTATTATTAGCAACAGTCATAAGAAATTCACTTAAGTGCAACCAGTTGGCCCGACCCATGTGAAAAAGCCAAATCTGCCATCCCCACTTCTTCTCCGAATGCAGCAAACTCCGGTGACCGGTAAAATACAAGTTCCTCCTCCATCACTATCAACGATTGGAATTCATATCTACTAGATCTGTCTCTCTTCACCTCAAAAAAATCTAGTGTCTCGTTGTCTCCCCCATTTTTTAGAGGAACGTGGTTTCCATAGATAAAATAACACTTACTCCTCCTTTAGCCCCCCCCCCCCTAAAAGCTTGGTGCACCTCCCAACCCACATCAATTGGGTTTGAATGAAACCATACGTCAATTGAATCTCGAACGACTTCGACCATGCATCCCCTGATGAAACCCCTCTTTATCGAATCTCAAAGCTAAATCTGAAAACCCCAACAAACCCCAAAGCAGAATTGAAAACCAGCAAACCCAATAGCCAAATCTGAAAAAATCTAGCAAACCCCAAAGCTGAATTTGAAAACCAGGAAACTCCACATCTAGGCTTGCAAAACCCAACAATCCCCGTAGCTACATCTAAAAAACCAATAATATTCGGATAAAAAAACCCTTCCCTATTATCCATGTAACTAATTCAAATCAAGGGTCACGGAGTTATTATTTTTTAGTATGTGAACATGCACCCACAAGGGTCTGTGCGTGAACCCATAATCATTCTGTACGGGGCGGGTTGAGTTATATAATGGCTTTTATAAAATTTATCAAGACCCAAACCCAAAATATCATATGTAATTTGGTTTTTATATTTAATGCAGGTTAGAGATTACGTGTCAAATTTGGTTGGCTGTACAACAGTTGAACCAAAAAATTAAAATTTTTTTTATTTCCTATCCAATCAGATACTGCCACATACTCCATTCATTATTCCTTAACCATGGTCCCTTTTTTTTTTTTTTTTCCTTTTGCCAAACAGACTTACTAGTATTAATAGAAAGAGAGTAGTTTGTACACATCATCTGTCTTTTCTCTGAAGGCATTGTAGACTCTGAAAGGTAAAAAAGTGCTGCCCTGACCACATTTACAGACTTCCTTAACAACAAAAGACCCAAACAGACGTCCTTCATTTGCAAGTACATGAGCACAATTGACTAGAGATCTAGGAACACAGACAAAAGAGCAAAAGGAGAAATGGTCAGCTAAACACTTGATGTCTGCCAAAAGAGCACTATGTTCCCAGGCAATCTCAGAATATTCACCGTTTAACTTGCTAATCCAATTTTGACAGTCTGACATAACAACTACATGTTTCACAGATTCACCAAGAGCACAATTTAATCCTTGCTTGATGGCTCTTCCCTCTGCTTCTTCGGCTGATGCTGCAGTAAGTCGATTGCTTCCTGCAAAAGTGGGGATGTGAGCATATTGACCATAAATGTAGCCACAGCCTGCAGTTGCACTAGTCTCATCGTAGGATCCATCAGTAAGCAAAAGGAATAAGGATTGCTTGATTGAGTTTGGAATCATTAAGGGGCAGTTTTGGGTTTGGGTAGGGGGTCTTGGTTGGTGAAGGATAGATCTTTGTGCTTGGAGTAAAACTTGTTGGAATGACGGTTTTTAAGCAATATCCTTGAAAACAACTTCGTTTCTATGCAGCCATATGAAGTATGCAATGGATGCAACTAAAGAAAGACAGTGTATGAAATCATTTTTTGAAGATAAAAAAATAGAATGGATGAATTTTAAAAAATCAATGCAAGTGAATCCAGTATTCCAATTTGAAAATCTAATAGATAAGTTGCTGGCATACCAGATATCAGAGATCATGGGACAAGAAAAGAGGGCATGAGATATGGATTCAGCATGAATATTACACCTTGGGCATAATTCATTTGAAACAACATTCCTAGCATGCAAAAAACCTTTAGTGGGGAGGCAATTGTGAATGCACTTCCAAAGAAACAACTTAATTCTATGGGGAACATTTAGTTTCCATAAAGGACGCCATAAGAATTTGTTTGGATCAGTGCCGACATTAGAAGCATTACAGTGAAACCAATTATAAGACGACTTTACACTAAAAGAACCATTTTTTTCAGGCAACCAGACCCAGCAGTCATGAGAGAGAGATCTTGAAATTTTGAGCTTAACAATTTCAGATACTTCAATAGGCTGAAACAAACTGTTTAAAAGGGACACATTCCAAAAGAAAGTCACTGAGTCAATCAGCTCAGAGACAAAGGTTGGAGCTCCTAAAGGTGGGGGACCAAAGGGTTTTTTGAAAACCAAAGATGGGATCCAAGGATCTGTCCATATGTTTATAGAAGAACCAGGACCAATCTTTAAACAAAAATTTAATTTAATCTGGTTTTTGATTTTTATAAGATTTTTCCAGAATTTTGAAGAAGAAACAAAAGCTTTTGAATTTAGGAAAGAACAACCTCGAAAATACTTTTGTTTTAAAGTCTGCACCCATAAATCAAGAGGTTGAGTTAGAATACGCCAACACAGTTTAGAAAGTAAAGCTTTGTTTTGATAAGAAGCTTTTTTGAAACCTAAACCTCCAAGACTTTTTTTTTTACAGAGAACATCCCAGTTGAGCAGATGCAATTTGTTGGAACCATCAGCACTCCACCAAAAATTCCTGTGCATTTGATCAATTTTGTCACAGTCGTTTTTGGCAAATAACTGTGTTTGCATTGCATAAACTGGGATAGAAGAGGTGACACTTTTTATCAAGGTAGACCTGCCCGCTTGAGAAAGAAGTTTTAAGTAAAGTAGTAAAGATTTGTGCTCGTCCATCGATCCCCAGCTATTTGCACCCCTAACTAGAAAGATTGTTGTGCTTTTTGGCTCAACGTTGAATGATGGTGAGGTTAGTCAGTAGAGAACTTTTATTTATCGGCATAAATTTGAATAATTGGTTTCCTTTGAAAAAAAAAAAAAATTCAAAGTCCACACTGACGACTGATTGGCTGGTCTATATATGAACCATCTAAAACAATCGAAAGATCCAGCCAATAGACAATCAATTTCTTAATTTATCTAATTCGGGTGCATTGTATAATTGTAAATCCAGAAAGGAAAGAAGTAACTTCGGGTGCATTGTATCATCGTAAATCCAAAAAGGAAAGAAGTGGAAAGAGAAGAATAAAAAGTTTCTACTTTCTACGACAACGAGCGAGCAAAGAGAGAAAAAAAATCCGTAAATCATTTATTTTCGAATTGAAAACGTTTTTTACCCTAATTTTTCTCCATTCCATTCCAAAAACCTCTTCTCCTTTTTCATCATCATCATCATCAATTAGGTCTGAAACTCTCTCTTTCTCATTAGATATGTTGTTGTTGTTGTTATGAATCATCTATCTTATAGCTTAGAAATCTAATCGATTAAACTTTTCTTTGATTCATTTTAAGTTGTAACAATGATACCAAAGTTGCTAATCTTGATGCAGAATTAAACGAGTTTCATTTGTTTTTCATCTTTTTTAAAGTATGAAAAGTATATCAAAACGCATATAACTTCTCAAATTTTGATTTTATTTTTGTTGTTCATTAAACAGATTGCAAATAAGGGAAGATGTGGGGGATTGTAAGGCGTAAAGTTGGTTCTGATGCTTCTTCGGTATATATATATATAATTTTTTGATGGTTCATTTGGTTAATTTTTGAATGAGTAGTTTAAAAAAAGAAGAAGTGAGCATCTAATACTTTGTTGATTGAATTTTGTGTAAACAGTATCTTGGGCAATCGATTAAGAGGATTCGTCCTGCAGTATCGGCACCGAGAACTTATATGTCCCAAAGCAAAGAGGTATTGCATTATATTACTTATATACATTAGTTGAAAAGTTATATACACTATAATGTTATTAGGTTAGTGTCTGATTGTTGCCTCAAAATTCACTGCAATGGGTTTTTTGTTATTTGGATGTTGACCTATTCTTAAGAACCAAGTGAAATGAGCATTAAGTATATCTTTTTTTTTATCAATGGTTCAAAGTAGGGTTGTGTCTCAAGTAATTTGGTTAACAAATGTTGTTATTTCAAGACCTAGAGAAAAGTCTCTTTGTAGGGTATGTTGCAATTAACCAGGTATATGTAACTGTATAGTTTTTATTTTTAACCAAACAACCTAATAGAGTCATAGAGACTAAAGAAAAGTATCTTTTCTTTTCAAGTAATTTCCTTGGTTGCTAAGGTAACCAACTCACAAGATTCACTTGCTCTCAAGATGTCAGCCGATATGGCCTAACATTTTCATGAGTCCATAACATTTCTTGTTAACTTCGTCTGAATCCAGAAAAGAAACTTCGTGGTTTAAATTTCATTATAAATTTTACAGACATTACTTGTTCGAAGAGGATCCAAATATATTCAAAGCTTCAGCTCCAACATTTTACCAGGTACTTTATTGTCCACTAACTTTCTCAAAAGACGGCTTTGATATTTTTTGTTCATTAACATCATATTAACTGGTAGCTATGATTTCTGTATGTTCACAGGCAGTGCAGTTAGTACTAAGCCTTTGAGGTCAGTAGCTTTTGTCATACTCAAAATATTAATCTCACTATAGGTTATTAGTGTATTCAACACATTCTTCATGAGCATCAAAACCCATTCTCTGTGCTTGACACATCCTGACTTGTGAGACTGTCAGCAATCCACAGAGAAATCGAAAATCAAAAGAAATAGGGACTATTTTGTTTATTCATCCATCATAGATTCATAATCATAGTTTCCTTTATTCATTCAACATATTCATACTTACCCTTTTAATCCATCATATGTCATGCAGCGATTTTGTTGCGTTTTCCCAGAAAAACTCCTCTATTCAAGCATGGGGAAGATCATTTTCTTCAGACAGTGGTGAGCTATTGCATTCAAAAGATGCATAATTTTAATGAAGGCATTAGTTTCTGAACTTTTTTTCGTTTTGAGTGAAGGTGACCTGGTTGATGCTGTTGTCCCATTCATGGGTGAATCCATTACTGATGGAACTTTGGCGAAATTTTTAAAGAGTATGTTGTCCATTCAACAATCTTGCACTCCTATTTTTATTGAGCGGGGGGTCTTTCTTGTCAAATTTCAAGCCACATCATGTGTTTGTATGTGGTGATCGCGGTTAATATGCAAGAAGTCTATTTTGGAAACTTATATAGTTACACTTCAACATATATGTTGCAGAACCTGGTGACAGTGTTGCAGTTGATGAACCGATTGCCCAAGTTGAAACTGATAAGGTACGTCCCATGATCTTTTAAGATATATCTATGTAGAGATATCTGACAATCGGGAATTAATGTATTTGTTTATTTTGAAATGGTGTGTCAGGTCACAATTGATGTTGCTAGTCCTGAGGCTGGAGTTATTCAGAAGGTAATTCTCATGGCCTGGTTTCTAGTTAAGATTCTGTATCACTATTTTCTTGTTATGCAAAAAACTAATCTCTAAATGTGGGCATGTTACATCCTATCTTTGTGTTGGTAGTTTGTAGCGAGTGAAGGTGACACAGTTGAACCAGGAACCAAGATTGCTGTCATTTCAAAGTCTGCTGAAGGTGCATCACAAGTTGCTCCATCGGAGGAGAAAACAGCGAAGGCTGCTCCCCAGCCATCACCTCCTGCAGAAAAAGAGGACGTAGACAAGAAAATACCCAAAGCGGAACAAGTTGTAAAAGAGAAACCTAAAGCACCTTCTCCATCTCCTAAAGCCACCTCAGCTTCAGAACCTATCCTTCCTCCCAAAGACAGGGAAAGACGAGTGAGTCAGCTTTCAGTTTTGTTTAGTTACATTTTTGAAAATTTAATGCAACCCTGTAAGTAATACAGGATTTTGATCTAACAGAAGATATCATCGTATCTAAGAACGTTCATATCATGACTGCAGGTACCTATGACAAGACTCAGAAAAAGGGTTGCTACACGTCTGAAGGACTCTCAGAATACATTTGCATTGCTTACTACCTTCAATGAAGTTGATATGTAAGTTGTTAATTAGTAATTTCCATTTACTGAGACTAGGAATTGACACTCTTTCCTTGATGATTCATTGCTGCTAATTTTCTCTTTAGTTTACATATTTTCCAAGGTGTATTTGAGAAGTGCATCAGTGCATCCACCTAATAACCCACCCATACATGTGTCAAATTGCTTTAATTTCTCAATTTTTGAGGAGAGTAATAGTTCTTATTAGAAGGTGATGAATAGTATAAGTAGACATATATACGGTTCTTAATTTGATAAAACTAAAATTCTGATATGAAAATCATGGCTGTCGTGACAAGCATGTTAATTTATGAAGGTTGTAAAACCTTTAGTATCTTCTTGTAGAATCCATTCCATTAAAAGTCTTAAAAATGATCACACCACATCAAATGTTAGACGTGTATTATAATGTGTCATATAGGTGGTGTGTTATTTATTGGATGGTGTTGTCTAGGTGGTGTGTTATGTATTGTATTGTTATCCTCAACGTGGGTATTATCTCAGAAATTCAGTATTCGTCTACGAGTGACTGTTTAGTTTTGTTTGTGGCATGTATTTCTCAAATAATAGATGGTGGCTTGTTTTTAACTTTTAATGTTCTGTTTGATGCAGGACTAACTTGATGAAGCTTCGCTCTGATTACAAGGATGCCTTCCTTGAAAAACATGGAGTGAAGTTGGGACTTATGTCCGGATTTGTGAAGGTACATGTAGATTCATGCTGATGGGTTGTGCCAATATTCACACACAGATCTGTCTTTTGTTCTCACGCTTTTCAAATCTTCTTGATGTTTCAGGCTGCTGTTACTGGTCTCCAAAATCAGCCAATCATCAATGCAGTCATTGATGGAGATGACATCATATATAGAGATTATGTTGATATTAGTATTGCTGTTGGTACTCCAAAGGTTAGTCAGTTTCCTATAAAATTCCGTCTCTGTCCCATTTATCTGAGTTTTGTGAAGGCATGTTCACATACTGTTAACAAGGATGATGATCTTTATACAGCTCTGGCATGAGAGGGAGTGATTCCGCAAAAATAATCATAAGAGAACACATTAGGGCAACTATGAAAGTATCACAATCGCACTAAACCATTTAAAAGCCAATTTAGAGGCTATGTTAAAGTATGACAGCCATAGTGAAAATGAATGTGAAGATCATATGTTAACATAGGCATTCCATGGCTAGTTTGCCATGGTAGACATCCTTATATCCACATCCTACCTTCTGGCAGCAACCTTGATACTCGATCATGTACATAAGAAAATCCAACCTTGATAGCTGAAATAATCATAAGCTTCTAAAGTTGTCGAGCATGCAGTCCTTGTTTTGCTATTATTTGATACTAAGAACCAGTGAACCTTTGGTTGACCAATGCTCTCAAATGTACCGGTCTTTTGACAAAACACAATATACGAAACAGGCAACACTGTCGTTGCTTCTGTTGTAACGACCTTGGAATAATTTTGTAAAATCCACGAAATTGGTAATAGTGATAAAATCTGCTTTCTTCAGCACATAGATATAGCACTATAATTGATCTCCTGCTACCGCCCTTTATACATTGCTAAAAAATTTTTAAAGTCCATGGGATTTCGTAGTTTTCTTCCCATCCAAGAATACATGGTTTCAAACTAATTTTCCTCCTTCGAAGTCATTTTCACCCAAAAAGCGATATTTCTAAATGAATATATTCTGGATTTTCGTAAATTAACGAATAGGCAAAGATTATTCCGTAAGCCAGTCATGAAAAGAATCAAAGATTTAATTGATTAGAAAGTTTTAGGAGTAAAGGGACAATGCATTTGATGTTGTGGGATCCATTTAGTTAATTTTATTCTTCTTGTAATTTTTCTTTATATGCTCAGTGCAATCTTTGTGTTTGTTTCTTTATTGGTTTAACCATCATATAATTCATAAGTGAAATTTCTCATCTAGATCTGCTTTAGGTTTTACAGTCTCTTGTTGACTTTCCTCTTTCGTTTTTGCTGCGGTCCTGATGTGCATAGCAGTGCGATTTTTCATGTTCAGAAATGTCCCATCTTGCCCAAAAAAACCAATTATTAGTAGTTACCTAGTCACTGATAAAGTATTTGGTATTGTGTAGGTCTTAAATGAATGCCAATGAAGAAATAACATGTACATTGATAAGTTCACAAGTTCATCTTAGAACTGTATACACCATCCGAAATCTTTTTATACTACCTGACCGATGTTCACCTTGTTCGTTTGGGTCTTTATGTTTTTCTATTATGTGCAGTTTTTGGTTCTGTGACATTGATTTCCTTGTTTATTTTTAAAGGGTCTTGTGGTTCCAGTCATCCGCAATGCAGACAGAATGAATTTTGCAGACATTGAGAAGGAGATTAACAATCTTGCAAAGAAGGCAACTGCGGGCACCATATCCATTGATGAGATGGCTGGAGGATCCTTCACAATTTCCAATGGCGGTGTCTATGGAAGTCTGTTGAGTACCCCCATCATAAACCCTCCACAGGTGCATAAAACCTTATCCTAACTATGAACATGTTTGGTTTAAGTTATTTGGTATGTTTTCTAGCTATAATACTCTCTGTCAATATCTGGAACTGAATAGAAAATGTATATAATAGAAGGGGTATTCCTTTCATATTCAAGTGTATTCACTGTATATATGTACTTCTATGCAGTACTTAAACTTCTGGATGTGATTTTTGAATAAAAAAAAAAAAAAAATTAAAATTTATGACAAATGATTTGTTTGGCAGTCGGCTATACTGGGTATGCACTCAATAGTGAGCCGTCCAATGGTTGTTGGTGGAAATGTCGTTCCAAGGCCAATGATGTACATTGCACTCACATATGATCACAGGCTGATTGATGGGAGAGAGGCAGTTTTCTTCTTGCGTCGCATCAAGGATGTTGTTGAGGACCCTCGTCGACTTTTACTTGATATATGAGCACTCCTCGGCAAACTACTGTGGCCTGCTGGTATACTAGATTTTGGTGCATTTGTGACCTTAGACCTACAATAAAATGTTTGTTGTGAAGCAAATTCTTTAAGAGTTCTCTTGGTTTACCCCTTAAGCAGGGTGTACGGCTCACCAAGATAGAAATTTTAATGAGAATGGTTACGTTTATATATGGATTGTTTGGACCGGTATTCATCCAATATCCTGTCCTTCTCTATTTAATTTGGTATACAGTTGTTTATGTTTGTGCCATGAATTGTATAATATAGGCTATGTTCATTTTGCGAATGACTCTGAAGTGTTGAGTCTTTTTGTAGAACTTATAGCGATCATAGTTTTCTCTTGATGATTTACTCTTCTTAATATAGGCTTCAACTGTAATGCACCTGTATAACATAAGCTACATTTACATTGCTTTCACACCTCAGTGGGGGACTTGAAGCCCAGGCTACATTACCTTTCTTATGCCATTATTTTATCTATTCGAGTGTGCCAATATTTTAGATCTTTTGTTGTTCAGATTATTAAGTCCACATTATGCAGGTGATTGTATTGCCTTTAGAGAATATCATAGAAGCATTTCTTGGAGAATCTCTTCACACATAAGTCCACATTATAGTTTTATAAGGTGAATCTGTTTACCTTGGTAAATTTTCATTAAACATAACAACTTTGTCTAATTTGCTTGTGGATTTAATGTGTGTTTTTGTCAAAATAAATTTTCATTGAAAATACCAAGCCTTAAATAATTTACCAATCTGACAGACTGCAGGGTGTTAACGGGAAGGTTTTTAAAGCAAAACTCGCTGATATCATAGAAGGCAATGAATGGAGCATCCCTGCTACTTTGTTGGAGGTTTTCAATAAGCTTGGTATTCAACAGCATGACCTTCCTCCTCTTGTACAAGGGGAATATATCAGAGTTTGGAAAAGTAGTGTAGATGGACAGTTTACAGTAAAAGAAGCATATGAAGCTATAAGGAAAAAGGGTCCTACAGTGGCATGGCACTCTTGGGTTTGGGCTCAACATATCCATCCAAGAATTGCTGGGATGGGTTGGAAGATCATTCAGAAAGCTGTTGCTACTGACGACCAGGTCAGGAAACGAGGAGTTCAAGTGGTTTCTAGATGCAGATTGTGCTTGAAGGAGGAAGAGACTTATGATCACCTTTTCTGGGGGTGTGAGACCTCAAGGAAACTGTGGGACTGGTTGGCTGCAGTTTTCAGGGTCAACCTTAACTCTTATGAGTTTCGTAATGTCACCAAAGCAGCTAGAGGGAGAAGCTCACTGGTGAGGCAGCTTTGGAATGCAGCAGTGATTTCACTCATGGTGCAGCTTTGGAAGGCAAGGAACAGAGTGCACTTTGATGGAATTTCTTTTGAGTTTCGTAGACTCAAAACTGAAACTCTCAAATGCATCAGTATAGCTGGATTGTTGGCACCAGGGACAATGTACAATGATTGTCAAGATCTCCAGCTTTTGAGTAATCTGAATGTGAAAGGAAGGCCAAGACCTCTGCAGCTGATCAAAGAGGTTTCTTGGATACCACCTGATGGTAACATAGTGAAAATCAATACAGATGGTTGCTCACTGGGGAACCCTGGACATGGTGGAGCAGGTATAGTAAGTAGAAATTCAAACTTGGAAGTTCTTGGGGTTATAGCCAAAGGCCTTGGGATTGTTACTAGCTATGAAGCGGAATGCCAAGCTCTTGTGTTTGCTGCTGAACTGGCAGCAGAGAAAGAATGGAGGGAGGTGTGGTTTGAAGCAGATTCTATGGCGCTAGTGCGTGCTTTCTCTAAAGGGAGGGTACCTTGGCACCTTCGTGCGAGATGGAGGAAAGCTATAGAGCAGTTGATTAGTTGGAGAATTTCACACACCTACAGGGAAGTGAATTTTGCAGCAGATGCAGCAGCAAAACATGGTGCACAGATGGACATGGGCTCAGTTCTATGGTCTGAACAATGTCTTATTGCTTTAGAATGTCCTAGTAGAATCTACTATAGATTTGCTTAATTTGTTTGTTGGTTGATCTAAAACATCTCTACTGTTGTAATATTCTTTTATTCTTAATATAATTCCCTATCTGTGTGCAAAAAAAAAATAATTTACCAATGCAAATTATAACACACACACTAGGCAATAAGAAATATTATGATAATCCACTAAAATAATTTAGTTGCACCAAAGGTATACATGAACCTGATTCTCATCTCCATGGAACTCGTTATGAAATGTTTTGTTACATCAACCAAAACAAATTTGCTTCCTCCCATTTAGGTGTTTCATCTTGAACCTTATTCTTATCTCCATTAGAGTCGTTCAATTTATTAGAGTTTCATGAAGTTGGTTGGCGATTGTTATAGATTTTATAGTGATCAAACATGCCCAATCAATCCTATAAAAATAACAAACACAAAAATATATAACATAAATGTAACAATCATCTATATACTATAATATAACTAGTAAAACCCGTGGTGCTGCCACGATTGTCAATTAATTTTATACTGCATAGTAAATTTTAATTTAGATTAAAATATTTTGTTTGTTCGATTAAAATTTAACTATTTTTTTTTTTTTTTGATTAGTTGATATATGATTTAGAGTTGGTTGAACTTGAAGTTGCAATCCCGTAGTCTGCACTCTTGGTAATAATTGTACTGTGAATTCTACTACTGTTAAGGATGTTTTAGAAGAATAAGAAAGAAAGCATTAAAAATTAATTAAATCTTGGATATATCATTATACTTAAAATATTCTATATCAAGTCGCAAACTCGGAGCAACGTGTTTGTAGTTTGTATTGACAGTTTACATAACATTGCATAATAATAATAATAATAATAATAATAGAGGTTTACAGCGTAGTTTGTAGCTCGTTTGTCCTCTAACTTTGTTTTTGATTAAAAAAAAAACATCATTTGCATATTTTCAGGTTTTTGAAATTACATCTCAATGATCATATAGTAGCAGGTTCTATAATAAGAGGTTGATTGATGAATACAATAATATGCATCCCAGAACGAAGCCAGAGAACAAAACTGAAGACCAACATCCAAATTCGGAATGACTAAAACTAAACATATATATTCAAAACCAAAACAAATACTTCCTCAGGGACATATGGAACAAACATATAATAAACATCCCTTGTGGAGTTATTAACTGCACTAACACCAACAGACATTACAAAAGTATGAACAAAATAGGGGCAGTTATCATTAGGTAGTTGATATCAGAATCATATCACATCAATATCAATTAATATAAACTAAATAAAATTAGTATTAGATATTTACCAAATGGCAGAGTATTAAAAGTTCTTCCCTAACCAGTATATATCAAATAGCCCAAAACTCTAGACAAAAGTAACTATTTTCAATGGAAATAAAATGATGATCCCGTCCACTCAAATTACACTCTATCTCGGTCCTTCATTCAAAGGCCCACCGGTTGTCCTTCCTAACCTTTTCTTGCTCTGGACTGAAATCATTCTTGATGTTGAGTCTCTTCTGTAGTCTACTATTTGATGATCTTTGCCACAATCTGGAAAGTTAGAATAATTTGCAACTGAAAAAATAAAAGGCAAAATGCAAATAATTCAGTCAACAACATAATTGAAGGAGTTTAAACTGAGGTTTGGGTATGTGCTAAATAAAATTCAAACCCAAGCACATAACACGTTACAAATTGTTTAATATTGGGGCACCTCCAAAGTATAGTTTTTGAATTTAAAATTCAATATTTGTCTGGGAGTCCAATAGTGTGTCACAACAATTAATCGTACCAGAGTGGACAATCATGATGATACAATGAGAATGTAACTGAAAACGATAAATTAGCTATTTTGGTCCCCTAACTTTGTCCAAATTTTCAGTTGAGTCCCCAAAGTTTAAATTGGTCAATTTGGTCCCAAATCTTTCGAAACGTTTGCAAAATGGTCTCACCGTTACCAAGCATTTAATGCCATTGTAAAAATCTAAATTCTAAAGTTATCAAACCAGAAACTGGAGAAAGATTTAAATAGAAATGAGAGATAGAATACGTAATAAAATTGAGGAAAATAGTACTTTACGAATGAGTCATCTGGTCATACCTGTAATCAATTAGAGAAGAACTTCAAGATAAACAACATTGGTTGTTTTGTCATCATCTTCATTCCCTAGGAGAACAGATATTCGATTGGAAGAAGTACACCTTGATAATGCCACATATAATTGGCCATGACTGAAGACATGGTTTCGCAAGTCTATACCCACATACTTAACTGATTGTCCTTGTGACTTATTAATAGTCATTGCAAATGCCAATCGAACTGGGAATTGTTGTCGTGCCATTTGGAAAGGCGTTTCTGAAACAGATGGTTGAAGAGTTATACGTGGTATGATTACATAATTTTTAGCATGGCTACCATTAACTATCTTTGCTTCTATAACTCTTGTAGCAAACTGGATAACCATTAGACGCGTTCCATTACATAAACCATCTCTCGGTTGAAGGTTCTGTAGCAACATTATTGGACAACCAACTTTAAGTTGGAGTTTGAATGGTGGAAGACTCGGTGGATTCAGTGCTTGCATATTCTCGTTTGATATATTGTTTCCCCTATTCTCGATTGGTTGATCATCTTCAATGGCTTTATCAGCAGCTAGGTACTCATGTAATTCACCGGGAAAATGATTTATTGCTAATTCATTAAGAATAGCTACATCATCATTGCGAGCAGAGAGAATAGATCGTTCTTGCAAGTAGGTCTCGGTAGCTACCTCTTCCACATTCAGATTGGGGTAAACTTTAAACAAAAGATCCATGGTACTCTTACACCTTTTGATCTCCGAAGGCAATTCCACATCTTCTTTAGGATTTGTTCCTATCTGTAAATTATAATATTAAGGGTATAATAAGCAAAGGTTTAAACGTAGATATAAACATAAGAACTATTGTTGAAATTTAAAAATTACCTAGATATGAAAATAACAAATATTGTTGAAATTTAAAAATGACCTCAATCAAATAATCTGCGAACTTGACATTTTCAGTATCATTACTGTTCAGTCGCATATTTTTAACCAAAGTTAAGAGTCTAACACCACTCCACAAATGTGATTTTGTTAGACATGCACGAACAATTTCTTGTCTAGTTCCTTTAGTAATGACAGGGATAGTCTGTTTGAAGTCACCGCCCAGAACAACTGTAACTCCTCCAAACGGTTCATTAATTTCACGAATATCCCTTAGTGTACGATCAACAGCTTCCACGCAGAACCTATGTTGCATTGGTACTTCATCCCATATAATCAGTTTCGCTCTCTTGAATAATTCTGCATGGATTGTTTGCTTTGTGACTGAACAAACAGAGTCGTCTAGAACTTCAAATGGAATTTTGAATGTAGAATGAACTGTTCTTCCTCCTGTTAATAATAAAGATGCAATTCCCGATGAAGCAACCATTATGACAATATGACCTTCACTTCTCAATGTATCTGCTACAGTATTATAGACGAATGTTTTTCCTGTTCCAGCCGGACCACTTAGGAAAAATACTTGTCCACTATCATTACGAACAGAATTTGTAATCTCAGTATAGGCATTTAGTTGTTCAGTATTGAATCTTGCAATTTTTTCTTGAGTTTTTTCATATAATCCCTGATACACGAAATTCTGATGCTCTGTAATAAGACGGTTGGTAACTACTTCATTCCATGCTTTACACGGTAAAGGCATGTTTGGGAAATCTGATAATGTCTTACCACTCTCCAGCAAGTAGTCGTTCATTAAGAACAACCCATAGTCACAAACATCACTATCACTGGGATCTTGAATGCCAAATTTTGTTTTCAGTTGGTACGGCAAGTCGTCACATATTTTTAAAGCATTTTTCTCCCATAGAATTTCCGGTCGAGAAGGATTACATTCAGTTAGGATCAAACAGAATAATCTCCGTACCTGTTTACCATATAAAAACTATGAATTAGTGGTGGATTTTCAATAAACAAAATATATGGAATTTAATAATTATTTTCTGGAAAGTAAAACAGCAGGAGAATACATCAGCAAGTATAATATTCAATAAAAGTGAAGGCTACAGTGCAGCAGGTGAATGACTTGATAATAATAAAATCCTTCTCCATTGATTCTTTGATAAATAGTTTTCATACTTAGATAAAACAGTTTTAATATTTAGACATATAAAACAAAATGTAAACATAAATTGTGAGTACCTGATGACCAGTTTTCATTATTACAGCTTCTTCTAGGCATTTGTCCCATTCATTGTCATCTTCTAGAAGACCTCTAGCAATGCATGCTTCTCTGTATGTCTTATGTTCGATGCCATCCACACTATATAAGGATTCAAATGACGATGGTCCTTTCATAACGGTTAATAGTAACCTAAGGTAAAATCTTTCACCAGAATTTGGATTGGCAAAATACATCCGACCAATAGAAAAGGCTGAAGTAACTCTTGGTGTCCATTTCTTGTTATCCTTGCACCATCTAAAATGTTCAGGAAATTCTTGGTAAGTATAAGCTTTAGTAGTAGGATTTTTTCTATACCAATCGAAATATGCAGTCAAAGATGAT
This sequence comes from Aquilegia eximia, assembly GCA_023053565.1. Classification (NCBI taxonomy): domain Eukaryota; kingdom Viridiplantae; phylum Streptophyta; class Magnoliopsida; order Ranunculales; family Ranunculaceae; genus Aquilegia; species Aquilegia eximia. Next base: position 27,534,009 of record JALIGU010000004.1, read on the forward strand.
TTCTGATTTTCAGCCTTTTCTTTTACTTGTTCTGGCGTGTCGTTAGGATTGAAGACACACACATGCATACCTTTCAGATGAAGCGCAAGTCTAGTGACACATGGTAGTTCTTCATGTATTCGGAATCCATATAATCTCCACGCTGCTTCAGTAGGACCTACATATCGAGCATCAAGATATTGTTGAATTTCATCATCTTCCGCCCCAACCACCATTGTGGTTCTATCATGGCCTTTGTAAATGTACTTGTTAATATATTTGACTGCCCTTACTGATGCACAAATTTCCACATTAATGTGGCAATCAAACATTTCTGATAAATGAGGATTGTATGGGACTACATCTTTGTTATCAACCAGGTGTCCTCTAACATGATAACTTTTACCAGTTTTTCTTCGCCTATAAATTGGGTAGCCATCCACATCTATTTTGGTATCATTTACATTTTCTCTTGGATATCTAGACCTGCAAACCTTGTTCTCCATACACACTGATTCCATGTTGCGAGTACCACAGGGACCATGAACCATGCATTTCTTGATAGTTTCAAACAAAGCTGGATGTTTTATATGATCAGGGAACTCAGCACAAATAATTCTGTCCACTTGATCTGTCGTCCTGATTTTGTCTTCAGGGTGAAGAAAAAGTAATGCATGCATATGTGGAAGGCCGCGTTTTTGAAATTCTATTGTATACACATTTGCAACAACTCTTCCAAATAATCCTCTATTTTCTATTTCATGCATAATTGCTTTTCTTTTAAGCTCGAACACACGTGCAACTAAATCAGGACGATCTAATGCAGCTTGACCTGGCTTAAGCTCATTCTGAATTTCTGGCCATTTTGGATTAGCAGTCACCGTCATGAATATATCTGGATGTTTGTAGTATCTGGTAATCGCCATAGAATCCTGGTAGATTTCATACATATGCCTTGGACTGCCTAAATGAGTGGACGGTAGAATGAATTTTTTCCCAATGTCATTAGGATTGTGACCATTGGTAACAATATCTGTCAATCCACTATATACATCGCAGCGCAGATCAGCTTGGTGTGTCCTAATCCAATATAATCGATTTTGTTCATAGGACGCCCATGCATCTACAATAAATTGTTGGAACAAAAGGCCAGCTCGAAATAAAGCAGAATATTCAGTCGTTCTCTCAAATAAGCGATAGCAAAAATACTGAAGCTGAGTCAATCTATTCTTTTTTTCTTTACCTGTAACTGTAAAATACCGTTCGTTCTTGACATCCCAATGTTTCATATCTGTAGACCAACCAAGATCTCCAGTTGGAAATAGTAAGACATAGTGTGACGGCAAATACAGTGGGTGGCACTCGCTTATTCTTTCGAGATTGTTATTCTTCAGGTGCAGTATTATGTCTCGCTTCGAAGTCGGTTCAGTCCCATCCCCAGGAATAATAACAGCAATATCTTCAGACGTTGGGAGATTATTGCGTCTAGGATCAGTAGTAGGCGTATAAGCTAACCTTATAGGTATACTTTCACCGCCATTGCTATTAGCTGATTTCAGAACATCATACGCACCTTTGTATATTTTGCACAACTCATTTGATTCCAATAGAGTTTCTTGAATTATTTTCAGAATAGCTGGATTTAAGTGAAGGTTCCTTTTCTGTCGGCAAACCAATGCAATATGGGGATCATAAATATATAGCTGTGAATAACTTGGAGATTTGTCTGATTCCGGTAACAACGATCCAATTTGATGGGACAACTGACCATGAATTGTGAAAGAAGTTGGTCCTCGACCTTTTAGAATACGTTTGTCCATCGAAACACCCAAACTGGAGAAGACATTAGCAGCATTATAGGATCTAATATCTTTCCTGAAAGACCTTGCCAGTGAATTTCTCCCTTCGTATAACAATTTAATAGCAGAAGGCAATGGTGTAAGTAGTGGCAACTTTATCTTTCCTTGCAGGCAACACATACCGAAGAATGACTTCTTTTTAGTGGATTTAGTCAATCGTTCATCTAACCAATGATAAGCAGAACATGATGGACATATGACATCCATTTTTCCAAGATAGTTTCTTTCTTTTGGAACATTTTCTACTGGATCGATTGGTATGTGAATTTCATCTTCTAATATAGTATCGTAATGAGAATCACTTACAGGATGAACAACAGTAGTAGAATCATTTTCTTCCATGTTTGTCCTTTCTCTGAAAAAAATCAACAAATGGAGAAAAACATTAGTTCTTAAACATAATTTTCAAATTTAAAAATTAAAAGAAAATAAACTTGTCTAAGAAAAAATTTTTTTGGTCAAGAAGAAGAACCTTCTTATCTAAGAAATAAACTTGTCTAAGAAAATAAACATTAGTTTTTTTTTCCTGCTGTAGCAGCAGCAGCATTAGATTAATTATTAATAAAAGATTGGACTCGATTAATGTTTAAGAAATATTTAAATAAACTTGATTAATGAACCTATCAGCAGCAGCAGCTGCAACATTAATGTTTAAAGATTAAAAATTGGACTCGATTAATGAACAGCAGCAACAGCAGCATTAATGTTTAAGAAATAAACTTGTCTAATAAAAAAATTAGACTTGACAATTAATGTTTCTGGCAACATTAGACTCGGTGGAACTTTCTGCTTGTAGAGGGAAAAGATTGGCTCATGGAAGAAAACAATCTTATTATGGAGCCAGTAAATCTAACTTTGGCCGGGAGGAGGTCTAGTTTGTTGTTGCTCCATGGGAACGAGTTTAATAAATAAAAATAGGATCCTGGGAAACAGATCATGAAATGTAAATGAGATTGTGTAGACCATTTCTACCATACCAATTTGATTAATGAACCTAGCAGCAGCAACAGCAGCATTAATGTTTAAAGATTAAAGATTGGACTCGATTAATGAACCTAACAGCAGCAACAGCATTAATGTTTAATAAATAAACTTGTAATGTTTCTGTCAACATTAGACTTGATGGAACTTTCCACTTGTACAGGAAAAAGATTGGCTCATGGACTTACAAATCAGGGGAACTTGCTATTAAACTACTATGCAGTAGTGTGTCTGTCAATTCTGGCCTTAATTGGTCTTATTTTAGACTTGTGCTTTACTACTTTAAGAGGGAGAGGTCACCAAATTAAGGCAAGAAAGCGATCTGATTGTGGAGTCAGTAAATCTAATTTCAGGAAAAAAAACCATATTGATTAAATTGATTACGACTGTAGTAGGTTTTAACCCAATGGTGAGACCATAAAATAACTGTAGTTGCATAAAAATTAAGACTAACGTATTCCTGAATATATAATTAATTTGAATATGTGTTTTGCGATTAATATGTAGGATTAACTTACTTGATAGGGTATCGTTTCATAACTTGGTTTTCACGGGGCGAATCTCCAGTTGATGAAGAACCATACAAATAATATGTAATCTCATCATCTTCATCCTCTTCATCATCTTCAACTATAAGTTCATCCACATCATCATTTTCAATAATAGGTTGTTTTCCTTTGCCTCTTTGATATTCTCCAGCTTGTAATGGTTGTGAATTTTCATTCATTATTCCATCCATTGTATACGAAAACTCACATTGCTTAGAATGTTCACTCTTTCTTCGAGCACTTTGAGCTAAACTTCTTTTGTTTTGCCTTGGAACACTGGTCAAAAAATATATATTAGAATTTGTTATTTTTTCCCATAGACGAAATTCTTTGAATGTGACTTGCTTAACACAGGTTCATTAGAGGTTGTTACTTCTTCATTCATTTTCTCTGCGCAGTCATCCCTTATTTGTCTTTGTTTCTTTGCAGCTGGTTCCCTGCATTTCTAAAGTAATAAATTTAGTTGCTTAAATTATATTTAAAATATTTATAAAGTAACAGTAGTAATACTTACTTCATAGGGCATCGCCTTTGTGTGCTATTTTTATTTGAGCAATCATCGTTTGTTTGACTATTATTCCTTGTGATTGTTAAACTGTTAAGGGGAAAGAAATCAAAATTAGTAAGTTATTGAACTTATTTAATGTTGATTCATGGTGTGTATATTAATTGAACTTACTTATTTGATGTTGATTCACTGAGTTCATCACCTTTTCTTTGTCGTTGCTTCTTTGTAACTGATGAACTGTCGTCAATAACAAATAGTTTTTTTTTTTTTTTTGAGACATATGAATTGAAATTAAAAATTTGAAAATTATAACACGAATCGAGCTTACTTGTTTAGGGCAGATATTTCCTTTTCTCTTTCTCTTCGTTTCCGCTGACTTTCAGAACGCTTGGATATCCCTTCATTTGCATTGCATATATGTTCCATTTGATTCTTTTCATTCATTTCTCTCTCTCGTCTTTTTTGTTGAGCTTGTTTCCGTTTACTTACTGGCATATCATTTAGAAAATTTGTTATCAACGAAATATCAATGTCTCAAGCAATTTTATTGGAAGTGTTTGTTGCCTGTAAAATATAAGATTTGAACCTGTGAAAAGTGTTAAAATAGGAGGGAAACAAAAAATAAAAGTGGAGTTGAGGTTGCAAAGTCGTAATTAAGCAATCCTGACTTACTCCAATTCTTTGCAATCCATCCAAGTTTTCATGTTGGACTTGAAGTACCATAATATTTGAAGGTATTAAAAATACCCTTCGAGGACGCAATCTGCGTTCATTAACATAACACAATTTAAGTCAAATTACTCAAACAATTTTAGTAGCAAATCAAACAATTTAATAAAAAATAGAGATTAACATAATGGTTGTCTTAAAAGGTAATGACAAATATACTTTTACATTTACTTGCTATTGGTAAAAACACAATGCAAGATGCACGCGGAAGTATTATCTAAATCTATTGTAAATAGAAATAAATTTAAGAATCGAAAACGAAAGATAAGATACTATGAATATCTAGTTATTGAATATTAACCTATGGCATTGATATACCATAAGGTATGAAACTCTGGTTTGCCATTGGCTTGGCTAGGCTTATGGACTCTGGGCAGACTTTCCTACAATTGTTGATCAACAGAGATGAGGGGGAGAAGAAAAGAAATCGAGGTAAATTCTTATATGGTCAGAAGTTAAGTATGGACCTGCAAGAGAAGAGCAGATTTGATGAACACATAATATTCACAAATTCAGTTATAGAAATCTATATAAATACAACCATAAATATATATTTTTGTTAACCATCTCTAGCAATAGTTGTACATAAAACAGAAAATAGACTGTAGGATAAAATGACAAAATGAGATTAAGACCATAGAAAGTTACTTCTGCTAGTTTTGAGAGAACCTACAATTGTTGATCAACAGAGATGAAGGGGAGAAGAAAAGAAATCGAGGTAAATTTTTATATGGTCAGAAGTTAAGTATGGACCTGTAAGAGAAGAGCAGATTTGATGAACACATAATATTCACAAATTCAGTTATAGAAATCTATATAAATACAACCATCAATATATATTTTTGTTAACCATCTCTAGCAATAGTTGTACATAAAACAGAAAATAGACTGTAGGATAAAATGACAAAATGAGATTAAGACCATAGAAAGTTACTTCTGCTAGTTTTGAGAGAACCTACAATTGTTGATCAACAGAGATGAGGGGGAGAAGAAAAGAAATCGAGGTAAATTTTTATATGGTCAGAAGTTAAGTATGGACCTGCAAGAGAAGAGCAGATTTGATGAACACATAATATTCACAAATTCAGTTATAGAAATCTATATAAATACAACCATCAATATATATTTTTGTTTACCATCTCTAGCAATATTTGTAGGAAATCTAAAGTTGAAATCTAATCTGGTGTTGTAGATCATTAAATAGAAGCATGGTGTAATTAGAATATGATTATTTGTAGAGAACTTTTTTGTATTGGTACGACAAAGAGAATATGCCTACTAATATAAGATCCATAACAAATCCTGGTGTTAGAAAATCGAATCATAATCGATCAGAAAAAAAAAATATAGATAGCAAAAGAGCTTCAATATGGATTTCATACGTTCATCTTTACATGGAGAGAGTTGATCCTTGTGAGGACTGTAATTATTCATTAATAATTTAAAGTTATAATTGCCTGACTTCCAACGTTCATCTTACTTAAAACATAGGGTAAACAGTTGTTCTTATCTTACCAGTTCATGGGCAAGATAGAAAGCATAGGGTAAACAGAAACTGGTCCAACAAAAGACCATGACTTGCCTGACTGCTATAACAATGCCTACCAGCTTATTAATTCAGCCTGGCAACTAATTAAAACTTTCCTACTTGTACCTACCAAATCTTATGTATTTGGAATTAAGTGAGTGTCTTGTACACATACTAAAGGGGTGTTTGGATGTTACTATGTTAGTAATTGTATAGGTTTTGATAAAGATGATGATGAAATATCCAAGCTAGCATCACATATCGAAACTTCCATCACCGAATATATCAAAATAAATCAAAGAAGCAGAAAAGTAATTATTATCGAATTAAAAATCTTACACGCCGAAAAACAGAAAAGGGAGAGTTCGGGAATGCAACAGTGAAAAACATTGAATGGGATTATAACTTTTTTAAAATTATAAACCACCGATAATGGAAGTTATTATTATTCATGGGTCATATTGACATGATACAACCTATGTTAACACAACTATTCAACTGGTATCATATTCAGGACCATATTATAACAATAATTTGTTGACAGACATATTAAACTGATTGCTTGTTTTTAAATATAGTCTGTGGACCAATGCTTAAAAGCCTCAGACAATTGTACTTAAAACCAGTGACACGTCCAATTTAGGAGATAAAGTAATTTACACAGAGGATATATATTTAAGCTGAAAAATAAATACATAACTTGCATATCCTAATGGAAGATGCAAGATTGACATGTTTAGAGAAGTAATTAAAAAATTTACCTGGTATCTGTTGTCGCTCACACACACCAAATACCTTTTCAAACTGTCAATCTGCGATCATTGGAAACCAACAATTGAACTTAACCTCAACCGACAATTATAGCAAAAACTAAAACAATTTAACAGAAAATAAAGCTAAGAACAAATCATGTTCCTTGGTGAGTGTTAAATCCAGATATCATTTAAAATTAAACAAACGAAGTAGTTTGTGAACAATTATACCCAATCAAAACGGACTTTCACAAACACTTATAATTTGTTAGGATTCTCAATTATAATTTGCTGACGAACATACAAAACCTTAAGGGGTAGAAGATAAAAAATTGAACTGTGATGAGAAATTTAAAGAACAATTCGAAATTTGATAAAAATTCGAAACTTGGAAAGAAGAGAAGAGAATGATGAATTAGTGCTTAATAATCACTATTAAATGGGATTATAAAGAATTGATTTGTATTATATGAGAGAATTGTCTTTCCAAAATATACTAAAAAAAGTAAAAATGCAAGGAGGACTTACTGTGATCGATTGGTCTGTATTCTGAGGAGAAGAGGAAGATGGAGAGAAGCAGAGAGAAGATTGAGATTGAATTGAAGATTTAAGGTTTCGAAGAGAGGAAGGAGAAAATAAAATTTAAGGTTTCGAAGAGAGGAAGGAGAAAATAAAAGAGAGAAAAAAAAAATTAATGGGCTTTAACCCAAACCAACAGCTGATCCGTCTACATTCAAGCCCGTATTAAAACATGTGGACCACTTACTTAAATCCTTTGTTCTATTAAGGTTTAACCAAAGGTTTAGCCATCTATTAGTTGTTAAAATGAATCATAGCCGTAGATCTAATCTACAACTTCGAACTCGAGAGAATCTGGACCGCTACTTATAACCCCAACTTGTCTATTTTATCTATCCTTTGTAGATTATAATATAGAGATATAATAGTGGAGCCTAACAAATGCCACGTGGCGTATTTACAGAAATTGGATTCCTACAAGAAAGTCCAATCTAAGCCTAATTTATACTAATCTGAGGAGCCCACGTCAGGGTACCTTAATTACTTCTTAACAACTAATACGTCAGGGAAACCTTAATTACTTCTTCAAAATATCCTCCCTAGGAAAATATTGATTATTAAAAGAAACCTTAAACCCTTAAATCTCTGCGAGTTTTTCTCTTTCTTTCCAGGTAAGACTTTTATTTTCTTTGCGAAAAATCTCAACTCATATGCATACTGTAATAACTTTGTGATTTATAGTAGTTGTCTATTTTATGTTCTTTTTCTACTTACATTTAATTTATTTTTTTCTGATAATCCACTCCTGGCTAAATTAAGATGCCAGGCAAAGGTAATTATGAGGCTTCAGTCGTCACTTTCCGCCATGAAATTTTGTCGACCTAACAACAATTTAACAAACACAGATATTCTCTCTGAGTTGGATAGAGTGATAGATCAAATATCATTATATCATCATGTATTATAGAGCTGCATACACACATACATAGATTTTATAAGTTGCTTAAGATTGAAAGAAATATGATCATCATACGATTTATTTTACTTAGATATGTTCTTTATGATTTGAAAACAGAATTCTGAGATAGTAAGAGAACTACAACTTCCTTACTAAAAGCATCAAGTACACGATTATTGTAAAGCCTGTTGTTGATCTAATTTTACACATAGCCCTTCAACTTGCTTATAAGCTTAACCTATCAAAACTCTTCTTTAATTAGGTCTTCCAGTTAATCTCTCAAATTTCTTCTTATATGCGCCAAGATTATCAGCTAGAGTCATAAAACCTCTCCCCACACAAAGGTAAACAACTTTCTTATTTTTCCTCTATTTTATCATATCATACAATCCTTTATCACGTAGCCATCTTTCTTAAATTGAGGTAAGCATAGATATTGTCTCTCTTTATGTTGTTGTGTATATATTTAAAGAAGCATTAACTAAACTATATTGTGTCATATTTGTATCTTATAACTTAGATTACAACGGAAACCAATGAAGACTGATGTTTACATTTAGAAGTAAAATCAAGTAGGCAGCCATACATTCTGGCCAAATTCCACAATCTAAACACTGTTAACAGAAGAAAATAGCCTGATAGCTGATGCGCAGAGAAGGGTTGGAGGTAAAAGGTTGTGAATCTGTCAGACTTTGGTTTCAGCTACCTATTTGTGGACAAGTGGTGACATTGATATCAAGTCCTCAAGTTAGAAGTGAATTGTTCTCTACCAATATGACCGAGTAATTTAACATAGCTTTTCATCTTTGTCAACCTTATATATTGTCGTTACAAGCCAAAAGATGCGATTTTATGAAAATCAGATCAAGAGATTTCATGTTCATATGTCGAACTAGGCAACAACCACTGCAAACCCAGGTATCTGTATTGGCCTATTGGGAGAATGGTTTTCCCAAATTCGCAGCAGTCCACCACACTGTTATGCAGCAATAGTCTACAAGAAAAGGTCATAGATTTTTTGTATATACTACATAGTCAGACAGCCCAACTGGTCAGTCCCCTGGTGCTTTTTACCAAGTGCATGGAATTGTAAGCAACATCTTTTATTTATAAAGGGTTATTAATATTAAAAGCAAAAATAAAAGTGTTTACAGTATTTTGGACAAATAGCACAAACCTCCCAATTTCCAGACATTCTCTTATCTCTTCTTTTCGTTGTTTTATTTTTATGTTTGTAAGTCGGTAATAAATTAGTACATCAATGGCAATGAATAAAGAAGATTTGTTAAGTTTACAAAAGGGAATTGAAACAAGTGTACTCAGATCTGAGTTGCTGATTATGTCCTACAAGCAGGTGATTCTTCATGCACTACTGTTAGGGTGGGATTCCACATCAAAACTTTGTGCGACTTCGTAGACCTCTTAGACGGTGAGAAGGTATCCTTAAGGCGGAAACTGTTAAAAATGTAATCTGTAATGTCCAAGTCCAAGAAAAGCCCAGTCCATAGAAGTGTCCAGAAGCATAAAGAATTATCTAGTCCATAGAAGTGTCCAGAAGCATAAAGAATTATCTAGCATATAACAGTTAATAGTTAATAGAGAAATCTAGAATGTATGAGAAAAAATCAGAACTATGTAGAACAATTAAAGTCGGTTATAATGTCCTATAAATAGGGAGGTGAACATGTTGTTTTAAAAATCAATCAAGAAAAAAAGTTCTCTAGTACTAGAAGTTCTCTTTTGTAATAAAAACAAAGTTTCTTTTATAAACTTGTTATTTTGTCATATTCTTCTTCTTGACTCTCATATACCCACTAACACTTCCATTGTTTTAACAAATTGGTATCAGAGCCAAGTTTTTTCTTTGGTCCCCCCATACCACTTTCCATCATCCACACCTTAAACCACTATATTCCCATTATTTACACTTAAACCATGGCCATAAATCAAACCCCATATACATTCAATTATACCCAAAATCTAATACCCATATTTGATGGTGATAGTTATGATTATTGGAGTTTACAAATGAAAACTCTATTCATGTCTCAAGATTTATGGGAATTAATTGAAGATGGCTATGATGTACCGGAGTCGACGGCAGAATTACAAACATGGGATCAAAGCAAGCAAAAAGAGTACAAGGAGAAGAAAAAGAGAGATGCCAAAGCATTATTGTTCATCCAACAAGGGGTAAGCAAATCAATTTTTCCAAGAATTCTTGGCGCTTCAAATTCTAAGGATGCATGGGAAATTCTTAAGAAAGAATTTCAAGGAACCCAAAAGATAATTTCTATCAAACTCCAATCTTTATGGCGAGAATTTGATAATTTTCTCATGAAAGATAATGAGAAAGTTCAAGTATTCTACAATAGGGTCTCCAACGTTATCAACCAAATTAAAAGTTATGGAGACACTATTGAAGATAAGAAAGTTATTGAGAAAATTTTGCGAAGTTTACCCGCAAAATTTGATCATATTGTCGCCGCCATAGAAGAATCAAAAGATTTGTCAAAATTATCATTATATGAGCTAATGGGTTCTCTTGAGGCGCATGAAGAAAGGATGAGCAGCAGGTCAGCTGAAAAATCATTGGAGCAGGCATTTCAGTCCAAGGTGACTTTTGGGGACAAGAAAGAAAATTCAAGAAGCTTCCAGAATCCCGGAGAATTTAGCCGAGGAGAAAGCTCAAACTGGGGACGTGAAGGAAAATTCAGCAACAACAACCGAAGGTATGGCAAAAATCCTTCTTCAAAACCTTATTGCAATGTTTGCAAAAAACCCGGTCATAAAAGTGAAAACTGCAGATATAAATGCACCACGTGTAAAAAGTTAAATCACGTGGATAAAGATTGTTGGCTCAAGAAGAAAAATCAAGCCAACTACATGGAGAAAAATGAATCTCCAGACCAAGTATTTTATTCTTGCTATAATGCAATGCAAGAACCTAAAGATATTTGGTATTTAGACAGTGGCTGCAGTAATCACATGACCGGAGATAAGAAAGGTTTTATAAGTCTAGATGAAGACGTAGATTTTGAAGTTAAGCTAGGAGATGGTAAACTTCAGAAAATAGAAGGAAAATGAATAGTTACAGTAAAAATTGGAGAAGGAGCATCTAAAAATATGCATGATGTTCTGTATGTCCCCGGTCTTGCTCAAAACTTACTAAGTGTTGGGCAACTTATCCAGAAAGGGTATATTGTGCATTTTGAAGATAATGAATGCACAATTTACGATAAAAGAAAGAAGCAGGTGGTTGCCAAACTACAGATGACAGAAAATAAGGTTTTTCCATTGGTGATGTCATCGGTACAAAATTATGCCATGAAAGCAACTGCAGTTGATGAAACTGAATTATGGCATTTACGATTTGGGCATTTGAATTATAGAGCCTTAAGGGTTCTAAAGTCCAAAAATATGGTGATTGGGCTACCTAGTATTGGTGGAGAAGTTAGAGTTTGTGAAGGCTGCATTTTTGGGAAATTTCATAGATTTCCCTTTGCTAAGTCATCATGGAGAGCCAGGAAGTCTTTAGAATTGGTTCACGCTGACATATGCGGACCAGTTCGAACACCGTCATTAAACAACAAAAGATATTTTCTTTTGTTTGTTGATGATTACAGCAGGATGATGTGGGTGTACTTCCTAGAACAAAAATCGGAAGCATTCACCACATTCTTGAAGTTCAAGGCGCTCGTTGAAAAACAAAGTGGGCATTCCTTAAAGGTGTTACGCACTGATCGAGGAGGAGAATTCACATCTAAGGAGTTCAACAAATATTGTCAAGATCAAGGAATCAAGAAGGAGCTGACAGTCCGATACACTCCTCAACAAAATGGTGTGGCAGAAAGGAGGAACAGGACGATCGTGGAGATGGCTCGGAGCATGCTGAAGGGAAAAGGCTTACCAAACAAACTATGGGCTGAAGCTGTCAACACCGCGGTCTACATTCTCAACCGTTCGCCAACTAAAGTAGTGCGAGACAGGACGCCGTATGAAGCATGGCATCATCAAAAGCCCACGGTAACTTCTCTCAAAGTCTTTGGATGCATCGCATATTCTCATATTCCATCAAAACACAGAGAAAAGTTTGATGAGAAGGGAGAAAAGCTCATCTTCATCGGGTATAGCGAAGAATCCAAACCTTACAGGCTACTTAATCCCAGGACCAATGAGTTAGTAATCTCCAGAGATGTCATCTTTGATGAGCATAATGCATGGAGTTGGAATGATGGAAACAACACTAATGTCGAGGCGCCACTAATACTTGAAGAAGAAGAATCAACCCAAGAACAACCAGGTCCAGAACCTGAACCAGTTACTCCGCCAACATGCCCAAGAAGTTCATCTTCATCAGGGTCAAGCTCTCCCCCAAGAAAGGTACGTCCTTTACAAGATATTTACAACTCATGCGGTCCAGTTGCTTTTCTTGCTTGTGAACCACAAAAGTATGAAGAAGCAGCAACTGAAGAAAAATGGAGAAAAGCTATGGATGAAGAAATGAAAGTCATCCATAAAAATGAAACATGGGAGTTGGTTGAAAAGCCCAAAGAGAAAGAAGTTATTGGGCTGAAATGGGTCTATAAGACCAAGTATAATGAAGATGGCTCTATCCAGAAGCACAAGGCTCGGCTTGTCGCAAAAGGTTATTCCCAACAACCTGGAATAGACTTTAACGAGACATTTGCGCCCGTTGCAAGGATGGAGACAATTCGTACAGTACTAGCAATTGCAGCACAATTGGAGATAAAAGTATACCAGTTGGATGTGAAGTCAGCTTTCTTGAATAGAGAACTTGAGGAGGAGGTCTACGTGGAACAACCTCAAGGCTACATCATCAAGGGAGAAGAAAGAAAAGTTTATCGACTTCGCAAAGCTTTGTACGGGCTAAAGCAAGCACCAAGAGCCTGGAACAGTAAAATTGATCGCTACTTTCGCCAGAATGGATTTGAAAGAAGTCCAAGCGAACCATCGCTTTATGTGAAATGAGATGGTGCGGGTAATTTCCTTATAGTTTGTCTTTATGTTGACGACTTAATTTATGCCAGCACCAAGCAAGCAATGGGAGAAGAATTCAAACGAGCGATGATGAAGGAGTATGAGATGACTGACTTGGGACTCATGAGATATTTTCTCGGGATCCAAGTACGACAATCTCAGGAAGGCTTTTTTCTTTCTCAAGAAAAATATGCCGAAGACCTCTTGAAGAAGTTCCAGATGGTCGACTGCAAACCAGTGAAGACACCAATGGCTGTGAATGAAAAGCTAAGTAAGGATGATGGAGCAGCTAAGGCCGATGCTTCACTATTCAGAAGTTTGGTTGGTTCATTGATCTATCTCACGAATACAAGACCAGATATTGTTCAAGCAGTAAGCATGATATCGCGCTACATGAGTGATCCAAGCAAACTACACTATGCAGCAGCCAAGAGAGTACTGAGATATGTCAAAGGAACGAAAGGATTCGACATCAACTACAAGAAGGAGAAAGATAACAAGTTAGTTGGCTATACAGATAACGATTGGGCAGGATTAGGGGTGGCAATCGTGTCGGGTTGTGTCAGATTCGTGTCGGGTCTTAACGGGTTGATGTGTTTTTTCTCTAAACCCGAACCTGACCTGTAAACCTGTTTAATATTTTTTTCTAAACCCGAACCCGACCTGTTTTTTCTCTAAACCCGAACAGGTCGGGTTCGGGTTAACCTGTTTAAACCCGCTTCAGATTTATTTAATATAAATTAATCAACTTAATTTCATCAAAAATTAAAAATACTAGTAAAAGACAAAATTAAAAAAAAATATTCTTGAAAAAGAAGGGGACGGTGAAATAAACAATTACTATAAAGAGCATAGAGATGAAAAATGTTAACATTAAAGCCAATTATAAACATAATTAGGAGCATCAAACTTGAGTTTTAAAAATAAAAAAACACCGATCTGGTTTCAATTTATTAATTAAAACATCATGCTCCTTACACCCAAAACAAATCAATTGAAAAACAAGAAAAATATTCACACAATCTCTAACTTTGATATAGAAAAATAAGAACCACCAGCAAAAAGTTTTTAATAATCAATTCATTACTACTATATATTTCTACATAGTTAAAGAAAAAGAAAGAAAACGATTGTTGAAAAGAGATGAAAAATGAGGGATGGAGAGATGATTTCAAAACTTAAAATAAAAAATATTAATTTTTAATGGGTTTCGAGTTGACCCGACCTGTTAGTGATCAAACCCGAACCTGACCTGTTTATAAACGGGTCTAACAAGTTCGGGTCAAAATGACCCGAAAACCCGATAAGACTAAACCCAAACCTGTTTATCTCAGGTCGGGTTCGTGTCGGGTTAACGGGTTGCGGGTCATTTTGCCACCCCTAAGCAAGATCAATAGATGACAGGAAGAGCACTTCAGGTTATGTTTTCTTCCTAGGTACGAAGGTGATCACATGGTCATCAAGAAAGCAAAATACAGTTGCACTATCGTCGGTAGAAGCAGAGTACATGTCAGCAACAAGTACAGCTTGTGAGGCAGTATGGCTTCGAAGAATTCTGGCAGATTTACAACAAGAGCAAGAAGGTCCTACTACTATATATTGCGACAATATGTCTGCAATAGCTATATATGACCAGGAATCCAGTGTTCCATAGCAGGTCAAAGCACATTGAGTTGCGTCACCACTTCATCAGAGACTTGGTTGAAAGTGAAGAGATCGAGCTACAATTCTGCAGGACTGAAGATCAATGTGCCGACATATTTACCAAGCCACTTGGAGGTGAAAATTTTCATCACTTTAGGAGGAGCATGAACATTACAGATTAAGTGGGGGTGTTAAAAATATAATCTGTAATGTCCAAGTCCAAGAAAAGCCCAGTCCATAGAAGTGTCCAGAAGCATAAAGAATTATCTAGTCCATAGAAGTGTCCAGAAGCATAAAGAATTATCTAGCATATAACAGTTAATAGTTAATAGAGAAATCTAGAATGTATGAGAAAAAATCAGAACTATGTAGAACAATTAAAGTCGGTTATAATGTCCTATAAATAGGGAGGTGAACATGTTGTTTTAAAAATCAATCAAGAAAAGAAGTTCTCTAGTACTAGAAGTCCTCTTTTGTAATAAAAACAAAGTTTCTTTTATAAACTTGTTATTTTGTCATATTCTTCTTCTTGACTCTCATATACCCACTAACACTTCCATTGTTTTAATAGAAACTTGGTCTATACGTGGCTTCCTTAACATGGAATTTGGCGTTGAGATCAAGCTAGCAAAGCTGGAACCAGACGTGCTAGGCAGTGGATCACATTTAATAATATTTTTATCCCTGCTGGCAGCGACAGACTTGCTGGAAAATTCATATGATGAGGACTGCCAAGAACTGGAGGATTCTGTGGAAAAATTGCTAGGGATAGGCTGTCGGATCCGTCTTTGAAGCTTCTTAACAGTACGACGTGGAACAACAAAGAATCGCTGACCAGGCATCAGAATCTCTTCAGGATGGACCAATGAATCCCAAGGTCTCTTGAATATCTCAGGTCGAGTAAGCAAGAAAGATGGATACACTACTGCTCTCGATAAGCCAATATTCTTAGCCTTATTATTTTTACACCTATTTTTATCTTTTTTTTTTGCTCGATAAGAAAGAATATGTATTACGTGCAGAAAAAATAGTACAAGAAAAGAAAAAGCCTAAGGCTTCTAATTAACAGTGACATCCCTACTAGGTAGGCACCCCACTGTAACCAGGTCGATTCCCTCGACTGGCCATTACAAATCTACAAACTCTATTTTTTTTTTTTTTTTTGTCTAATCATTCCTATGATTTGTTTTTTATTTTTTTTATTTGTTATGTTTCAATTACTCGATTGCATCATCAATTTTCATTTGTTTGTTAACATAATTATTTTGTACTCTGGGTATTAGACTATTAGTATATAAATGTGAAAATAGAGTTTGTAGTGTCTTCTTCTAGCAAGAAACATTAATTATGATCTGTTTTTGTCCTATTTTCTTTGGAAATACATAACTTTCATCTGTTGACAAACTGTCGACTTATGCAACAAACTAGGGTCAAATTCCCAACTTATGCAACAAAGAAAATTAGGTTTAAAATTATCATCAAACTATTAAGTTATACCAATTTATGCAATTCCATCAACGGAGTTCTAACAAACGTTAATATTTGCTGACTGTATTAATTTTTTTTAGGCTGACTGTGTATATTTGTTTGCTGACTAGGTCATGTCTACAGCACGTGAGGAGCACGTGATAATCTTACACCCTCTCAGGCACGTGATGGCTCGAACTATATAAACAACACTTAGCAAAATTTCGATTCAACAACACTGGAAAAAAAATCTAAACTTTGCTGAAGACGACGATGGGGAATTCGATTTATGAATTCTAAACTTTGCTGAGAAGTAACAAGTAGAAGACGACGAAGGAATAACAACAACAACAAGAAGAAGACAAGTGAGTTCGATTTCTAAATCTTTTATGTTGTTGTTTATGTTTACTTTTATTCTTGGATTGGTAGTTTAATCTTAAACAATGTTGTTGTTTATATTTAATTTTGGGTTAAACAAAGTGTTTTCTGCTTCGATTAATTGTTTAATTTCGAAAAAAATTTGGGATTTGGGTTCTAGGGTTTTGAAAAAAAATTGGGGGTTTTACTTTAGAGTTGGAATTTTGGGTTTCTGAAACAAATAGTGTTGTTTATTCATGAGTATTTGTTAAAGTCAATATATGTTGTTGAAAATCCCCATCTTTTGCTTAGTCATGAGTAATACCAGAGTATCTTTACAATTGTTTATGTCAAAAAAGTCAGTATCTTCAATTGTTTAAGACAATCTTGTTTACTGCAATGTATAAAGTATTGCCCTTTTGGTGTAGTTTATGCAAATGTTATTGTTAATGCAAGTATCTGTCAATAAAACAAGTATCTTTTTTCTTAGTTTCTGAAACAAGTATTGTTGTTGTTAATTAACTTAGATATTTTTTTATTGTAGACAGTGATGTTGAAGGAAATTTTGTTTGAAGTGCATCATGGAGGTTTTTTTGTCACTCGTTCTTCTCTACAGTATAAGATGGGGAAAAAAAAGTATTTTGTTTTGGATGTTGACAAACTTGGTTATGTCGAGATTAAGTCATTTGTTGAAGATGATTTAGGATACAAAGATGTTAGTAAGATTCATTGGTGTTTGTTGGGTATATCTCCACACAATAATTTGAGGCTGTTGGTGGATGATAACAGCACTAGAGAAATGCTACAGGTTATGGATGTTCGTCAAAGTGACCAAGCAATTGAACTCTATGTTGAACATGAGGAAGCATTGGAAGAATCAAGTCAAGTGCATGTGAATGAGATGGGGAATCAAGTCAAGTACCTGAGGAAGAACAAAGTGATGAAGAAGACAATCTTGTTTATGATCTGGGTGATGACCATACCATTGATGAGGAGACTGAGAACAGTACTGTTTTTCATGAGGATGACCAAGTTGTATGTGAGCCTGCATGTTCTGACAGTGAGGCAAGATCTATTGATGTGAGTGATGATGAACTAAGAGAACTAAGAATCTGCCAAATGGGGGAAAGGAAGGGCAAGAAAAAGCAAAAAAAACCAACTGAAGAAGAAACACTACCTTTTGTTGATAATGCCCCAAGTTTTGGTGAAATGGATGCCAACTTAAGTGATATACCTGATAGTGATGACCATGACAGCCTCTCAGATAGTGGTGAAGAAGATGCTCCAAAAAGAAAGAAACCCAAATGCCCTGTTTGGAACCCTAAAAAGGATGTGTTTACATTTGTACCTGAACTATGGCAAAGATTCAAGGACACTCAACAACTCAGAGATTGTATAACAGGATATGCAGTTAAGTTTGGTTTGGGTATATGGTTTGACAGAATTAGTAAAGACATTTGCCTAGCAAAGTGCCGTAAAGGATGTCCATGGAGGTTGTGGGCCACACAGATGACTGATCAGGACAGTATTCAGATAAAGACATTAAATGAAGAACACAGGTGTTCAAGGACTACATATGTCAAGATTGTCACTTCAGAATTTTGGCTAAGGTATACCATCAAAGGCTGCTTGATAATCCACAGTGGAAATTGAAAGATTTTCAGGAAAATGTGTTGCATAAACATGCAATAGATGTTACTATTAACATGTGTGGCAGAGCAAGGGCAAGAGCTATGGGTGGTATTGACAGTGCTTTAATTGAGCATTATGCAAAGCTTAGAGACTATGGTGAAAAAATAGTTAAGAAGAACCCAGGTGCAGTTGTGGATATAAGAGTGGAAAGAGCTCTATCAGGTGACCCTCCAACACTTAAAAGTATGTACATTTCTTTTCCTCCTATCATTGAAGGATTCTTGCAGGGATGTAGACCTATTGTTGGTCTTGATGGTTGTTTTCTTAAGGGTTATGTGAAAGGTGAATTGCTGACAGCTATAGGTAGGGATGCAAACAACCAAATGTTCCCCTTTGCTTGGGTTGTTGTCACAGTTGAGAATAAGGATAACTGGGGTTGGTTTCTTGAACATTTAATGGTTGCATTGAACACTACAAGAGGTGCTGGATGGACTTTCATCTCAGATAAACAGAAAGGTTTGGTTCCAGCCATTGCAGATTTGTTGCATGAAGCTGAACATAGGATGTGTGCTAGGCATGTGAATTCTAACATGAGGAAAAGCTGGATGGGTGCACAACTGAAGGTTCTTTTTTGGTATGCATCAAAGGCTGGTACAAGACAAGAGTTTGAACTTCATATGAATGAACTTAAAATTTTTTCAGAGGAGGCATATGACTACCTGATGAAACAAGATCCCATACATTGGTCTAGGGCTTTTTTCTCTAAAAATGCTTGTTGTGAGGCTGTGGAGAATAACATGTGTGAGACATTCAATGGAAAAATTGTTGAGGCAAGAGGTAAACTTATTATTTGGATGTTAGAATCCATTAAAAAGTATGTCATAGGGAGGATGGAGAGGAACAGAAATGCAATTGAAAGGTGGCAGGTGAAAGATAGATTTTGTCCAAGAATTAGGAAGAAGTTTGAAGAAAACAGGATGGCTAATAGATTCTGGAGGTGTTATTACAATGGAAATAGAAAGTTTGAAGTTTCATTGGGTGAAGAGCAATTTACTGTGATATTGAACCCCAACAATAGAAGTTGTTCATGCAGAATGTGGGAGTTAAGTGGAATACCTTGTTGTCATGCTATCAGAGCAATCTCTTATCTAAAGGAGGATCCCGAGGACTACATAGCTGACTGGTACACTGTTGAGAAATGGAGGAAGGCATATGATCATTATATTGAACCACTTGATGGCCCCATGATGTGGCCAAAGTCCAACTGTGAGCCCCTTTTGCCACCCTTGGATAGAAAGATGCCAGGTAGACCAAAGAAGGCTAGAAATAAGAGTGCTAATGAAGAAAGGAAGAGTAAAGGTGGAGGAGTCAGAATTTCAAAAACTGGTGTGAAAATGAGTTGTAGTAATTGTGGAGTACAAGGACATAATAAGTCAAGATGCAACTTACCTCCAAGACCATATCCATTACCTGTAAGTAATTATATTTTATTCTTGTTTACAAACAATAATTTTTTTAAAATAATTTATTGTTTACAAGCATGAAGTTTTTTTTTACCATGGTTTCAATTTAATTTGCAGAGGAAAAGGTATTCTAAAGGAGTGGAGCCTCCATGTCCAGTTAGGCCAACAAAATTGACAGTAAGTAGAAATGTAACTTGTATACTTAGAAATGCGTAGAAATGTAACTTGACAGTACTACAATACACAACCCCCATATGCGAATACAATTAAGGAACATTCTCTGCTGCTACAGTTGACTCCCTGAGTATTGGTGTCGGGCCTGTAAGTAGTTCATACTTTTTTTCTAGAAGACCTTCACTCCCTCAGTATTGTTGTCGAGCCTGTAAGTAGCTCATACCTTTTTCTATAAGACCTTCACACTATTTTTCCCCTCCAAACATTCCCATCATGTCTTTCGAAGAACCCATTTGCTTCATTAGGTTTTGTAGACCACCCATGCCACATATCCATCATCACAAGTTATTGCATTGATTAGTATGATAAGTTTCGGTGGAGCCAAAAAGAGAACAACAAAGGTCGTATCTAAATATAATGGTCTGGGATAGAAATTACCTATTTGTTTCAGCATTTGATATATTTAACTTGTAAGTAAGTAGAAATGTAACTTGTATACTTAGAAATGCTTAGATATATTGTTGATATATTTTTTTACAAAATCTATATTACAAGCAGGTTAGAAGAAATGCAGCTGCTCAATCATCCGCAAATGCATCTACTCAATCATCTGCAATTGAACAAGGAACACAAGGTGGTAAGAGGAAGAGACAATCAAATGGGGAGGCACAAGGAAAAACAAAGACTGTCAGAAGCTCCCAGACTGCACAAGCATCCCATACTATACAAGCATCCCAGAGCCCACAAACTGTCAGAAGGTCTCCTAGGAAGCCCACAACATCCAAAATTACTCAGACAAAAGCTGCACAAAGATCACAAGCTCCAAAAGCTGCTCCAGCACCACAAGCACAAAAGAAGGATAAGGGAAAAGCTGCAGAAACTTCTCAACCATCACAAACACTGAAGAAGGATAAGGGAAAAGCTGCAGAAGCTTCACAAACATCACAAGTACCAAAGAAGGCTGGTAAGTCAGCAACACAAGACTTGGCAGCTAAACTGACAACAAATTCTAGAGTAGGTTCCAGATTCTCTTTAAGGAAGCTTGCAGAAGGAAGTACTGCAGGGTCACAGAAAAATGATGTTGGGAACAAAACCTTGGGCAGATAATTCTGGACAAATATGGTTTTATGTTTTGGGACAAATGTGTTTTTTGTTTTTGGCAGATGATTCAGTAGGCATTTGGAAAAATGTTGTTTTTTTTTTAGGGCAGATGATTCAGTAAGCATTTGGACAAATGTTGTTTTTTGTTTTTGGCAGATGAATCTGTAAGAATTATATTTTGGATAAATCAATCTTTTATATATATTTTGTGTATCTGTAGGAAACTTATTATAGGAAATTTACTGCCATGCTATAGAAATTTATTTGTGTATCTGTAGGAAATTTATTATAGAAAATTTACTGCCATGCTATAGAAATTTATTTGTGTATCTGTAAGTATTGTAAATATAGGTGCACTTCAAATTTATAATTCAACTCACAGTAGTGGTGCACTTCAAATTCACCCCAAATTTATCTGAAATGCAAATATAGGTTTAATTTGTAATGCACTTCCATATGTCATGTGTAATACACAAAAACAAAAAAAAATTATGCAAAATGTATCAAAAACTAAATTGCAAGACCATTCAATGCAAAGCCATCTTCCATTCAATTCAAAACCATCATCCATTCACAATCTCCAAATTCAACACAAAATCCAACAACATTCATTTTCAGCAAACTACTCAGAGAACCATAAACAAAAAAAGAAAAAAATACAGAAAACAAAAAAAAAGAAAGAAATACAGAAAAGAATTATCTTCTTCATCCTCCTAGCAGCATTCTCAACTTCCTTCTCCAATTCTTGAGCTCTCGTCTTCCATTGCAAGGTATTTTCTTCTTCCTTTTTTTTATTCTTCTTCAAAGTAGTTACCTTGATTTCCAACTCTTCATTCCTCTCTTTCAATCCATCAATTTGAGCATACATACCCCATAATCGATCTCGAAGAGTGGGGTAAGCTTCATCAACCCGTTTGAAGTGTTGACACCGAAATACACAACCATTCTTTTTGACATATTTCGAGCAACCAAAGAATCTTCTACCTGCATTTTCATCTGTCCAAGCCATTTTCAAGGGAGAAGGTGAAGATGACGCACAATAGCAATGGTATGAACTGTTTGAACTTGAAGAAGACATCCTAATAACAATGCTATGAACTTAGGTTTTTGATTTGGGAAATTAGGTTTTTGATTTGGGAAATTTGTGTTCTTATATAAGAGTGTTGATTTGTGTATCTGTAAGTGTTGTTTATATAGTTCGAGCCATCACGTGCCTGAGAGGGTGTAAGATAATCACGTGCTCCTCACGTGCTGTAGACATGACCTAGTCAGCAAACAAATATACACAGTCAGCCTAAAATAAATTAATACAGTCAGCAAATATTAACGTCTGTTAGAACTCCGTTGATGGAATTGCATAAATTGGTATAACTTAATAGTTTGATGATAATTTTAAACCTATTTTTCTTTGTTGCATAAGTTGGGAATTTGACCCTAGTTTGTTGCATAAGTCGACAGTTTGTCCTTTTCATTTACTACAAGCTTATAATATTTGCTTACCATGGAGATTAACTCAGTTATTTCACGATCCACATTTAAGTTTCTTGCGCTTAAAATCCATTGAAAGTAATAGCTCTTCGTTAACCGAAAGTACAACTTATCATGTCTACCAGGTTCCTGCCCTTTTAAATGAAGCAACTGTTATTAATTCAACATGCTTTTGCATGAATTTTGAAGTACTCATTTTTTTTTCAAACTATATATTGGGAAAGCTATGTGTGCAAATTCAAGTACCATCTTCTTTTATGTTCGTAAAACTTAGCAGATTTGCATAACATTATAAGGTGAGTAGTCCGTAAATCAAACATAAACTGCTACTCCCTTTGTCATCGACTATTTTTTTGTTTTGTTTTAATTGATATCTTTGACTAATTATCATAGATTTCCAAGCAATACTGCAGTTTTACATTTTGATTGGTATTAGTACAAATCTTGATTCTTGAATGCTATGAAGCACATTGGACCAGAGGTAATCAAGACCAATAAGTTAGAAACATTAGTTAATAATGCAGGTATTTTAATTATTCCCTTTTTTACTGTGATAAGGTCAACCAATAAGATACCTTCTACTTGCTATCACATCTATGAAAATGGCCGCTTATAAAAAATTTATGACTAAAACAAAGGTTGAGATAGTAGAAATCATCGATGAAGCCTTCAAACTTTATCAAATTTTTCTGTATTAACACTGTGTGTTGAAAGAGTACATTGATGCCTAGCTTCACCCCTTGAATATCTTTTTGTACTATAGTTCTTACTATCGAATCACAGAAAGGGTACCACCATTTACTGAAAGTTTTCTATACGGTGATTCTGAAAATGATATGAATGGCAATGACAACAGCTATGGTAAAAACTCACTCATGTTCATCTGGCTAATATCTCTTTGTACTGTATCTCTTATGTTGTATACCTACGTATAACTTTGGACGGTTGGACCCTTAGTCGCTCATGGAACCATTTTAATGAAGTCCCCAGCATCCTTTTTTTCCCTCAGTTTTGGAGCAAGATCAGGTGTACTAAACCTAACAACTGCCTTAGGATTTTTAGGTTCGTTGGCATAGTCTTCAAGAGGGTTGATGCAATACAAAGGAAGTGAGGGATAGAAAGGAAGTGATGATGTTCAAGGTTGGGGCTATTGCTTGAAGAGAATTCATGATGTGGACCAACACCACCATGCATGCTGCATGCGTCACATTCTTTGAGGGAGTGCTGATAAAACATGAGATTGCCTAAACCCACATCACTTGATTAAATCTAATTTTCCAACTACAGTGCTTTGAATCTAATTGTACATATATTAATCTCATTCTCTCTTTTTTTTTTTTTTTTTTTTTTTTGCTTAAAGGGTGATTAATATATTAATCTCATTCTCCTATACCTGTTTACTTCTTCTAATTTGCAATTTAGTAGTAGCATTTGTTAGTTAGTCATTCTCTTATACCAGTATACCTTTTTTAATTTGCAAATTAATAGTAGTTGTTGTTGAGTGTTTGTCATGATCACCATCATCATCTTCAATACCTTAATACGTTGCCTGAGTCTCAATAAAAACATTGAAAATACCAGGCAAAATAAGTCAGTTTATGTGAAGAGATCCTCCGAGGCATTATCTCAAATGTCAATCCCAGAATAAGAACACTTATGTGAATATTAAAGTCAACAGTTTTAATATCAAGTGAGTCTAACAAGTTAAATTAAAACAGTGCCTGGATCAAGATCAACACAAATAACTTTGCACATAGTTGTCTTATCTTTGGACATGCAAACTGTGTTGCAGCGGATCATAAAGAAAGGTGTATATTTGATATAGTTAAACCAATATATATTGTTGCTCTTATTATTGCGAACTAAAAAAGTGGAAGGGAATTTCATTTGTCTTAAAATGAACTATACAAGGTTTTCATTGAAGAATAGCATGGATGACAAGTGATTCTCAAGTATAGGATCACACATATCCCAGTGCGTAGCACGGTTCAACAACTAGTTACAAATAACACACGCCACCGGTTTTTTCAATATAGGATGAGTGGTATTTTTTTTTGGTGTTTGTTAGGTGTGTGCACTTAGAAAAATCGGGCGGTGGAAATAGCAATTGCCTTAAATATAGGATACTATTGTGGGATGACAGTCATGCAAGCAAGACGTTTTGCTGTAATAAACCCAGATGAACACACTCACCACCTTTAACTAGAATTCAGTAAAGTTAATAAGATGCCGGAATCTGGAATCTGGTCAATGTTAACTTGTTTTCAATAAAGCAAAAGGCATATATAAACTAACACTCTGACAACAAGATGCTGGAATCTGGATTTTGGTCAATGTTCATCAATTCTCCAGGTCTTCTTCTTCTTCCTCCTCTCTTCTTTTATATGAATAGGCTCTGATTATAAATAGAGAAGCTTGAATTAAGAGAGCATATTAACAGGTTGCTTCTTTTACATTGTCTTACTCTTCATTGTAATCTCCCTAGCTACCTTCCATTTTTAATGAACAAGCAAATGGATCAATTTAAGGGAAGCAGTGATGACATTATGGAGCAACTTGCATGTATCTCCAACAAGACCAAAATCCTTTTGATCATACCTTTATTGAAGATGTTGCTGTTACTTTGCTTAGTCATGTCAGTTATGCTCCTCATTGACAGAGTTTATATGGGATTTGTAGTTGTTCTTGTTAAGCTTTTTGGTCGAAAACCCGAAAAACGTTACAAATGGGAACCTATAAGAGACAGTTTAGAGATTGGTAATTCAGCTTACCCAATGGTTCTTATTCAAATCCCCATGTTTAACGAAAAAGAGGTTTTTCTTCTTCTTCTTCTTCTTCTTCTTCTCTTTTTCCTATATATATCTTTCCTACTATGTTCCTGCAATTTTATTTTTATTTTTTTTCAACTTCACCCATTGATGATACAGGTTTACAAACTTTCCATTGGAGCTGCAAGTAGTTTATCATGGCCATCTGATCGAATCATCATTCAAGTTCTTGACGACTCAACAGACTCAACTATCAAGGTTGTAACCCCAAAAACCCTTCATTATTTTCATCCAAAAACACAGAAAAAAAACAAAGGAAACCTCAATCTTCCATTTTTTTTTTTTTTTTTTTTTGTGTTTTAGGAGTTAGTGAAGTTGGAATGTGAAAGATGGGTAAACAAAGGCATTAACATCAAGTATGAAAACAGAGATAACAGAATTGGATATAAAGCTGGAGCACTTAAACGAGGAATGAAACGTACTTACGCTAAACAATGTGAATATGTTGCTATCTTCGACGCTGATTTTCAACCTGAACCTGATTTTCTTTGGAGAACTATTCCTTTCCTTATTCATAATCCTAAAATTGGTGTGGTTCAAGCTAGTTGGAAATTTGGTAAGCATCTTCTTGGTTTGCTTAATTAGTTGCTCATTTCTTCGCAAATCGCAATAGTCCCTCAAATAGCATGTTTTCTTGATGTGCTTAATTGATGGGGTATTTAGGTTTTAGTGACTATATGTATATACTAATTAGGGAAATAGCACTTTTGTTTCATTAATTAGGTTTTGATCACTTGGTTTGACTCGAGTTACAAAAAAACCAGGTTTAACCGGATTATTTTTTAAAATGCCTAAATTACCCCTATGAAACTCATGTGTTTTGCATGTGATAAACTAAACACCAACAAATTCAAACCAAACACACGTGTTACAGTACAATCTGGTGAAACAAGAATGCAACGTCTCATTACATTGTCTGCTAAACCCACGTCTCGTGTTTCTCACGTGAAATTCTAGTGAGGGCAATTTTGCCATTTTAGATTGTTTATCCGGTTCAGCTAGACCAAGTGATCAAAACCTAATTAATGAAACAAAAGTGATATTTCCCTAATTAGTATATACATATAGTGACTAAAACCTAAATACCCCTTAATTGATAGATAGTTTTTACATTGAGTCAAGCTGGAAAAGCTTTTGAGCAGTAGAAGAAAATAGCGGTTGGTTGCGGCTTCGATATCCCAGAATATTCACGCAGAATATGACAAATTCCAACAAAAACACCAAACAACTTCCTGCGTTCATTAAACTCATAATAGCTGACCATCTAAAGTCAATAACTATAGAAAAGCAAAAGACAAATCAGATATCTATCTGCATTATGGAATGTGCTAATGTACCATTGATTTTCTGCTTGTTTGCAGCAAACTCTGACGAGTGCTTCATGACTAGAATGCTTGAAATGTCTTTGGACTACCATTTCAAGGTGGAGCAAGAAGTTGGTTCATCCACCTGTGATTTCTTTAGTTTCAATGGTAAAAGATATCCAATAAATTTTTATTTGCTGAGTTATGCATACAAACTATTTTTGAAACATACCTTACTTGAATTTTACAAAAATATTTCATGATAAAGGTACTGCTGGGGTATGGAGAATTGCAGCTATCAAAGAGGCAGGAGGCTGGAAGGATCGGACAACAGTAGAGGACATGGACCTGGCTATTCGTGCAAGTCTGGAAGGCTGGAAATTTGTCTATCTTCGTAGTCTCAAGGTACCCTTATCTATAGCTGATAGAATCAAAGGCAGCCTAGAAGAGCACACCTAAAATGAATTCTAAACTTTTAAAACAGTAGATAGGTGTGTTCAGTATCAATTTATACTCATTCTTATCGACTTCATAGCAGGTGAAAAGTGAACTGCCAAGTACTTTCAAGGCTTTCCGTAATCAGCAGCATCGATCGTGTTCTGGACCAGCCAATCTGTTTAGAAAAATCGCAATGGGAATTATAACGAATAAGGCCTGTGTTTTTTCTTGTTTTCAACTTAAAAACATGAGATTTTTCCTTTATCTTATATATAGCAACTCAAGCCTTATAGTTCTCTGGCTACCTTTAATGTCACTGCAGAAGGTAACTCTGTGGAACAAGATTTATCTGATCTATAGCTTCTTCCTTGTTCGAAAAATTGTAGCACACATCGCCACCTTCATCTTCTACTGCATAGTAATTCCAACAACAGTGCTTGTTCCTGAAGTTGACATTCCAAAATGGGCTGCAGTTTATCTCCCTTGCATAACTACCTTTCTTACTGTAGTTGGAACTCCAAGGTCTAGCAAATCTTTCAACTTGTAATGAGCTTTCTTCTATTGATCTTTCATCAAACCAGCAAAGACGTGTTGTTGAATTCCATTGTTCTGCTTCCTTGCGATTGATTTTTTTTATTTTTTTTTTGTGTTGTGTTTTTGTTGCAGGTCTCTGCATCTCCTGATTTTCTGGTTCCTTTTCGATAATGCTATGTCCCTGCACCGGGCGAAAGCAACCATCATTGGCCTGCTAGAGGCAGGGAGAGCAAATGAATGGATTGTTACAGATAAATTAGGTGATGGTTTGAAGACTAAACTAGACATCAAAGCTCAAAAGAAGCCTCTAATCAGAATCAGAGAAAGGTACATTTAGCTTCTATTGTTAGACATCTATGAATAGATCCGTATCTGTAACTATAGTTCCAGAAGGCATATTAGGATCTTTTCCCTAAGTTTTACATCTCTCACTTGGACTTGATCTTTTCATGTTTAAACGTCTACAGGCTCCATTTGGCAGAACTTATGGTTGGCACATTCCTCTTTTATTGTGCGTATTATGATCTCGCTCATGGGAAGAACCAGTACTTCATATACCTCTACCTCCAAGCTGTTGCATTCTTCATCATGGGATTCGGTTATGTTGGTACCTTCGTCCCAAACACATAGTTGGCAGAAGTCGTGGACTGTGTATCGTGATGGTAGACAATAAACTTTTGAATCGGTGGTAGAAGAATCAAGTAGAAGCATTGACAAAGAATTGGTTTTTGTTCTAGCAATTTGTTTTCAAAGTAGATACTTCTAAAATCAAATGATTAAGGTCTCATTATTATTGGGTGTTTGTGATTTTCTTTTTCTTCATAATCATGAAAGATACCAGGCAGGCATGCAGGATGCTTATAATTCCCTGATACAGAGATTGCTTGTGAAATACAGCAACAATGGACATGATCTCATACTGTATGAGGTCATATATAGGCTATCCTCATTCAAACGGAAGGAAAATTTTGTTAGTCAGACATAATACTTCATACTTCAGTAGTGCCCAGGGGATTTAAGATCATTAATTTTAACATAATTCCTGATCATATCTTGCCAATTTTCCAAGCGTGGCCAAGCGTGTTCTGTACAAGAAGCACGAGAAGATGAAATAGATTCTAAATAACACAATCAGTATCTCATGCGCCATGTAATGCAACAATGATTTCCTCACAAGGATCCTTCGTCAGAGTCTGCCGTTAATGTTAGTTTAGTTCATACTTGGTAGGACATGTATGAGTAGTGTATTAGACTTGTAACAACAATTTTGACTTGAAAATGTAAATCACTCAACATTCAAAAAATAGTAGTACTATGAAAATTAACCAAAATGCAAATGCCCAAGGTAGATTTAAAAGAGGTGGGGTTCATGGAATCACCATTAAATGTGATATTAATAGCATAGTGGACACTAAAGCACAATTCTTTCTTATCAAATGGTGATCATGGAGCAGTGCAGAGCAGAATCATATCAAGGAGCAGGTGAGATGTCATGCAATCAAGACTTTTTGTTCTAGAACTATACCAAAATCAGCCAACAATATGCAGGATTTCTGGTCAATGGTAATTGACTTGTTTTCAACAAAGGCAAAAGGCATATAAACTCACTCAATCCCTCACTATGGTAGTAGAAAAATAGGTAAAGAGACAGAAAAAAATTCTCCTTGGATTCTGAAGGAAGAGAGCAGTATAACATTTTGACTATTCTACATTGTCTTGCTATTTCTTTTCAAATCTATCACCTTTAGTATTTCTAAATGAACAATCAAATGGATCGATTTCAGAGAAGCAGCAATGACATTGGAGAGCAACTTGGATTGATTTCCAACGAAATCAAAATCCTTTTCATTGTTCCTATATTGAAGATCTCACTGTTTCTTTGCTTAGTTATGTCAGTTATGCTCTTCGTTGAAAGAGTTTACATGGGGATTGTAATTGTTCTTGTAAAGGTTTTTGGTCGAAAACCCGAAAAACGTTACAAATGGGAATCTATAAAAGATGATTTAGAGATTGGGAATTCAGCTTACCCAATGGTTCTCATTCAAATTCCCATGTTTAATGAAAAAGAGGTTCAACTATATATATATATATATATATATATATATATATCTTTCTTATGTTACTCTGTGTTCCTCCTACATTGCTTTCAACTTTACTCATTTCTGAGTTGCTAATGATACAGGTTTACAAACTTTCCATTGGAGCTGCATGTGGTCTATCATGGCCATCTGACCGAATCATCATTCAAGTTCTCGACGACTCAACAGATTCAACTATCAAGGTTTTAACACTAAACCCCTTCATTATATTCATTCAAAAAAAAAAGGCTCAATCTTCCACTTTTCCTGTTGTTCAGGAGTTGGTGGAGTTGGAATGTGAAAGATGGGCAAACAAAGGCATTAACATAAAGTATGAAATCAGAGATAACAGAACTGGTTACAAAGCTGGAGCACTTAAACTAGGAATGAAACGTAGTTACGTTAAACAATGTGAATATGTTGCCATCTTCGACGCAGATTTTCAACCTGAACCTGATTTTCTCAGGAGAACTATTCCTTTCTTTGTTCATAATCCTGAAATTGCTCTTGTTCAAGCTCGTTGGATCTTTGGTAATCTTCATCATCTTGGTTTTCCTTAATTAATTGTTTATTTATTTTATTAGCTCTATATATTATTAATACTCCAAAATAATTTACACAAAAAGTGCGCAATTAATTGCGGTGTTATTACATATAATATATATATATCTTTGGATTCTAATTTGTAAAATGGTCCCTCAAACAGCACTCTTAGAGTCTTGGACACGTCTTTAATAGTGTGTCTCACCGACACATAAAGCTAAAGAACATGTTTTCTTGATGTGCTTGAATTAATTTACAAATACTGTGGAGTAATTAGTATTTAAATATCAGCAAAAGTTTAGTGGGCAAAATAAACTTTTCCATCATCATGCATTAAATGTTTAAAACCTTCTTGATTAGTGTATAATGTCTGAATCTGATTATTTATTAAGTACAACTACCTTGTTCTGCTATTTACAGTTACATAAAAGGAACTAAAGAAGCCTTCTCTTTCAAGGGAAATAGTAGAAGAATCTGTAATAGGGTAGTACAGTTATTTTCCACTGGGAACATGTTCTATCCTATGTTAAATTCAGATGATCCAACATGCGATTGTACGTCCTAGGTTCAATTATTTCATTAATTATAACGGCAGACTAAGTTTGATCATCCAAATGAAAAAAAAAAAACAAAAACAAGAAATACTAAAGAGAAAGCAGATATATATGTCAAATTGATTAAAGGAATGTACTAACCTGCCACTGATTTTTCCTGGTGGTTTGCAGTGAACTCCAACGAGTGCTTCATGACTAGAATGCAGGAAATGTCTTTGGATTACCATTTCAAGGTGGAGCAAGAAGTTGGATCATCCACCTATGCTTTCTTTGGATTCAATGGTAATAGAATATCCTATAAATTTGTATGGTGGAGCTTTTATGCGAACAGACCTGAAACAAATATGAAATTCGTGATGAAGGTACTGCTGGAGTATGGAGAATTGCAGCTATCAATGAGGTAGGAGGCTGGAAGGATCGGACAACAGTAGAGGACATGGACTTGGCTGTTCGCGCAAGTCTCAGAGGCTGGAAATTTGTTTATCTTGGTAGTCTCAAGGTCTAATCTATACCTGATAGGATGTCTGGAATATTGTTGATAAGTGCATTTAGTATCAATATATGCTCATTCTAGTTGACCCCATAACAGGTGAAAAGTGAATTGCCAAGTACATTCAAGGCTTTTCGCAATCAGCAGCATCGATGGTCTTGTGGACCAGCCAATCTGTTTAGAAAAATGGCAATGGAAATTATAAGGAATAAGGTCAGTGTTTTGGTTGTTTATGGAAACTTGTGATTTTGCTTATACATAGCACTTCAAGTCTTATGGTTATCGATTCCTGTGGATATCTGCAGAAGGTAACTCTGTGGAAGAAGATTTATGTCATCTACAGCTTCTTCCTTGTTCGAAAAGTTGTAGCACACATTGCCACATTTTTCTTCTATGGCATTGTAATTCCAACAACAGTGCTAGTTCCTGAAGTCGACATTCCAAAATGGGCTGCAGTTTATCTACCATGCATAATAACCCTTCTTAATGCAGTTGGAACTCCAAGGTCTAGCAAAACTTTTAACTCGTAGCTTTCTGAGATAGTCCGCTCATCAAATAAATTGGCAAAGACAACTACATTACATTGTCCTGTTTTCTTGAGGTTGAATAATTGTTCTATTGTGTGTGTTCATGGTTGTTGTGTATTTGTTGTTGTTGCAGGTCTCTCCATCTCCTGTTTTTCTGGGTCCTTTTTGAGAATGTTATGTCCCTGCACCGGGCGAAAGCAACCCTCATTGGCCTGCTAGAGGCAGGGAGAGTAAATGAATGGATAGTCACGGAGAAATTAGGTGATGGTTTGAAGAGTAAACTAGACATCAAAACTCTAAAGAATCCTATAAGCAGAATCAGAGAAAGGTACATCTTCTCCAGTTTGATTATCTAAGCATATACAGAGTTATCTACCGATAGTTCCTTGGTGCTTGTTAGGATGTTTTTTACTTAGACTCGATCCTTTTATGTTTAAATGTCTACAGACTCCATTTGGTTGAACTGATGGTTGGCGCATTCCTCTTTTACTGTGCATGCTATGATCTCACTCATGGAAAGAACCAATTCTTCATATACCTGTACCTCCAAGCTGTTGCTTACTTTATCATGGGATTTGGTTATGTTGGTACCTTTGTCCCAAACACATAGTTGGGAAAAGTGTGGGAGTTTTCGTGACGTGTTAAGATGATATACTTTTAAAGGTTGTACACTCAAGAACCTTTTGCTGAACATACCAAAGTTCGGGAAAGAATGTACTTCTAAATTTCAACTTCTGCAAGTGAACTGAACTATAGAATCAAGTAGAAACATCGTAGAGGTATTTGAGCTAGCTAGATAAGATAAAAGTACACAGTGGTGGTTGCTAGTAGTTTCGGTCTTTTGGTATTTCTTGGCTGTCTTGTATAAAACAGGGTTTATATTCAATATGTAATATCTATGATACTATCATTTGGAATTGGTTTGATGCAAACTTGCAATAAAAAACTAGCAAGAAGTAAACTCTAGAAGCAAAACACTGAGTTTGCTCTGGTTCTAGCTAATAATTATTTGATTTTTAAAGCCATTGCTTCAATGAACACTTTCTTTTTTGCTGCCCATCTTCAAATTAGTATTACTGACACCCTGGTTGGAATGTAATCTTTAAGGTGTCATTATTATCGGATGTTTCTCTGTTTTCTTCCTAATCATGAAAGATACCAGGCATGTCTATAACTTTATGATTCAAATATTACTTATTATATAACCAAAATGACGGAATAGAACTCATTGATTGTACTCTTTATTTACTCAAGCAATTAAGATCATCAAGCTTCCTCATCGTCATCATATGGTCCCTATCTAAATCACAACCTGAAAATTACCGTAATACAAATAATTGCAATAATTTATATAGATGCCTTCAGCGCTCAAACTCCATGACTTTAGCACTCCCTCAAAACAACTTTTCACCATTTCTTCCCAGACCTTGGACATCTGATGTGTAGTGTGTACCACTAGTAGTCAAAGTAATTCTCAGAAAACACCACCTAGAATCAGGGAAAGGATTTTTTTTATTTTTGTTTGGATAAGAAATTTTATTAATGATATCAAAATTGATTACAATCTAATCAGCATGTATTTCTAGAATGTATTATCAAGTTATTAGACAGGGCTCAAAAGAGCATCCTTACAATGAAACAGACCTTCCAGGGTAGCCTTAGCATCAGGGAAACATAAACTCGTCAAACTCAAAACATAATCCACATTAGCCCCCACAAATTAGTGTGAGACTGTTCTCAACCCGTATGCTATTTTTTTCATTTTTGACATCGATATAGAGAGTAATACTCATGTGCGTGAGCCGTGAGGAATGCATGAGCCCTAGGAGCCATGTTACAAGATAATATATTACAAGGTCATCCCACTCAATGCTCTAACAGTGACAGGACCAGACATCAGAAGCACCTAAGTCATTTTGTTTTAGGTCTTTTAGACCAGGAGTATGGAAAGAAAATTCCAACCGGGTAGCAACGTAGTATTCTATGGAAGCTGCATTCCAGATCCAAAAATTCAGCTATAAGCCTATAACGATATATTGCTCCGCAAACTTCATTGATAGAACCGATGCTGAACATAAACCTAAGAAAGCTTATTATCAAGGACCTTTTGTCGGTTTGTATTTCAGCGTAAAGGAAAATAATTGATAGAGAGCTGGAAGTACTTGCTGAAGTACCATGTACATACAGGTAATGTTGAAGATCACGTATGGTAGTATAAGAAAGTAGGAGGAAGCCGTAAGAGAAAGATAAAACTAGTTAAAATAACTCGTCCACAAGGCACTCAACTCATACTACGTATCGTTGAGTTCCTGGAGGAAATATCTGAAGTTCCTCTTAGCTCATGATGCCTGCTTGTGCATGCATCAGTCTGACATTATCTGGGGGCCATGAAGTCTTGATCAGTTCAGACCACTCTTTGTGAATCCCTTGTCGTCGACAGAGAGCCACTATCTATATCCAACTCCAAGACGCATGTAATTGCTGTTTTCCTTAGCATCAGAAATTTATTGGAACTCTATTTGAGAAAAGGGAAGGGGGACAGCGAGAGCAGTATGGGTTTGTTTTGAAGTTTTCCTTCAGATCACATTTATCATAATCATACAACTGTTTTACAAAGACGGTAAAACAAAATGGTTTGACTAAAGTGGCTTGTTGAACTCCATAGAAATCATCTTCAAACACCAGTTGTAATAAATCTCACCAAAAGACCTCGACTATGTTATCTCGTTCTCAATACATTTGTTTTTTATGAGGGAATCCTCTAAATTGTACGGTAATACATGCTAATTTTCACAAACTCTCCTCAGATTGCACAATGATTCTTTTTTCAATGTCAAGAAAATGTTTAGCAACTTATCATTGCCAACTCTTGAGTTATTTTACTCTTTCTCTCTCCTGATCTGTGATAAAAGACTATTTTTTTAAGCTATGTTGACACAGGCAAAGGAGGTGCTAAGCCACAAGGTTGGCAACATGCAAGGCGATACTACCCAAATTTATGTGAGCTGGGGCAATACTGCAAGGCGTGGGGCACTACGCCAAAAAAATATAAAGCCTATTACTCCTAGTAGACCCTTGGTGGTCTAAGGCAGAGCCTTTGACAACGTTTGGTAACAACTGCTGAACATGATCTAACATGAAAGTTGACCCTTGTTATCAAAGCTAAAACAACGGTATAATGTCGCACATCCATCATTCATAATTGCACTAAAGCTTCGATTTCTATTTTATCACCAACTTCAAGTTATATAAAACAGAAAATTATGATAATTTGCTTAACACTATGTGATTGCAATCAATAAACTTCAATACAGATGCAACATTCAAAAAATCTATTCAGTTTCTCTATTTTTTACCCAACAATCATCACCTAGAATTTTAATTAACACAACTATCCAACAAATTCATCATCTATCAATTCCATTAACACAACAACTACTGCAGCAATAAGTTCAATTCTAGAAATTCTCCATTATATTAAGAAATTCATCTTATTACATTTAAACGTGAAAATGATTTCAAAAACATGAAAATCATAAAACCCCTCTTAGGCATTTCTCAATATCCCAGGTTTTAAGTGTAAATAGAAACAAACAAAGAAATAAAAACATAACAAGTCGAAACAAAAGTGACATATAATGAAAACCTCACCGGAATCAAAGAGCTTTGAGAATATCATCAGCACCACTATTAGTAAAAGCACCACCTTCCTCCAAATTCAAAACTTTAACAACTCCATCATCAGCAAGAAGAGAATACCTTCTAGACCTTACACCTAATCCAACAGGTTTATCACTAAGATCAAGTTCAACCCCAATCGCTTTCGTAAAATCCCCATTTCCATCAGATAACAATAAAACCTCATCCCCAATTTTCAAATCTTGTTTCCAAGCTTTCATAACAAAAGCATCATTAACAGAAATGCAAACAATATTATCAACCCCTTTTGATTTTAACTCATTAGATTTCTCAACAAAACCTGGTAAATGTTTTTGAGAACAAGTTGGAGTAAAAGCACCAGGAACAGCAAAGAAGATAGTTTTTTTACCTTTTGTAAGGTCAGAAACTGTAATAGTTTGAAGTTCATCAGAAGAATCAAAGTAAGAGAAAGTTGATTCAGGTAGTTTATCACCAACTGAAATGGTAGCAGAGATTGCTTTGGTTGTGTTTGTGTTTGTGGTGGAGAAATGAAGAGGTTTTGGGTGAGATTTTTTGGAGTTGAAAGATAAGAAAGAAGGTGAGATTGAGAGTTTTGAAGACATGGGTTTTGGAGAAAAACGAGTAGAAAGAAAAGGGGTTGTGGTTGATTTGGAAGAAGTGAAGAGTTTGGCGGCCATTGTTATGGAAGAGGTTGTGAGTGCGGCTGCCATGGTTACTGATTGAGTTCTGATGTTTGAGACTTGTGAGAGAAACAGCCAAACAGGGGTTTATTTGTTAGTTCAGGTTGGACTTTTTTGGCGGATCATACGATGACGGTGTCACACGTGAGATTGGTTTTTGACTTTTTGTTGGGAAAGCTAGATAAAGATCTCACCTAGATATTAATTTGAAGTTTGGACTACTGAGTTTGGACCTGCAATGAATATACAGGCCAGCAGGAAGTTTGGCTCCACAGCAACATCTATCGAAAAGTAATTTTTAATTAAGTTAAGGTAAATTTCTTAAAAAACCACCTTATTTAAGTGTCTCTTCCCAAATAGCCACTCATAAGAGGTAATCTTCCCAAACAGTCATCTTATCCCACCACTTTATATTTTTCAGAATTTTTTTACCTAAACTTTTTTTTGTACTTTTTAACTTGATTTTGACTATGTAAAAAGTGATGTGACTTGTCATGCATAAAGGTATATTAAATGTGAACCATTGATTCCTTATGATAAGATGATTAAATCACAACTTTTGATTTGAAATTTTATTTTTAAAAAATTAAAAAATAATTGTTAATAATTAGATGACGTAAACGGGTAGGATTGAATAAAGACTTGTGCATTCTGGTCAAATTATGACACGTATTTATAGTTGTTTGGGCGGGCTTGGGAGGCGAGAAAGGTTTTAGAAAACAAAGTTCTCTAATTTACAAAAAAAAAAAAACTAAACCCTAACTATCTTCTTCTTCTCCCCAACTGCCTCCACTCTATCACACCCTCTTCTTTCTTTAGCTAAATCCTTCGAGAATCTTACTAAATTCTTCAATTTTCATAAGATCTGTTGTTAATTTCTACAAAGGAAAGCCAAAAGCAAACTGGTGATACCCAAATTATAGAAACTAATATACAAGATTCCGATGAAGAGCAAGAAAAAGAAATTGAAGAGAAAGCAAAGGAAGTTTTTTTTTTTTTTAGATCTTCAAACTGATCAAATACATATGATTACCTCTGTAGTCTCACAAATTGTGAAATCTACGCTTGAAAAATTTATGTACAATAAACGCGGTTCACACCATTAGATGTGACTTTGAATTCAGGGTTGGCAATTGGTGTTATATACTACATGAGTTCATGTTCATGGAAAAATATGTCAAAAGTCCATTTAGGGGGAAATATTTTGGCAAGAAAAATATTAGGAAAAAGATGATCAAAGATGCAATTGTAAAAGCAAGAACTGATCCCACTTCTGGTGATGATGTACATCATTTGAATCGATTGTACCTTCTAGCATTATGCTTGCAACCAAATGCATCTCTGACCATTGATGTCAGGTACATCCACTTTGCTAAAAGTTTCACATTTATCTTCAATTTTGCAATATTGTATCCTCTAAATGTTAGAATTTTATCCCGAAGTTGGTGATATGGTGCCTGTTTAGTTTTAATGTTTGTTATTTGCCAAATATTGAACATTGTCCTCATCTATTATGATATATTATCGGCTAGTTATCAAATCTTTATCCTCTAAATGGTAAAATATTATCTGGTTAGAATAGTGTTTGATATTTGCACAATGTTAGACATTTATCCTCAATTTGGTATTATCCTATCTGTTAATTATAGACACCTTATCTTGTAAATTATATAGTGGTTCTGTGGTTTATGTTAGCATGTTATATAATGGGGTGATGTTGTAAGAACTAAGAGTGTACACAAAACCACTGGATAGTCATTGCTAATTGTATCGGTTAAAGAAAACATAGTCCATCCTCTAAATAATCTATTCTCTATCCTTTAAATAGTAATTACTATCTGTTAATAACACAGGTCAACTGTAACCACTGGATACTTTTGAGCTTTAGCTTCGGAGAGAAGAAGGTAAGAGTACAGTATATGATTCTTTGGGCTATACAAATCCAACACAATAAACAATTAGCCTCAAGAAGATGTTGGTGTACGTGGTCTTTGTTGCTGACCCAAAGTTGCCTGATTTCAACTTAGAAATGGAATGGGATAGGAAATTTGTGGAATGTGCACAATAATCTGATGGTGACTGTTGTGGAGCTTTTTTGATTGCTTATATTGATTGTATCATCAGGGGAAAACCCCTCAAATTCAGTCGAACCCCTACTCTTATGAGAAAGCTCATTGGTATGGAACTTATTGAGTGTGGACTGAAGTCTCCAAAAAAATTTATGCATACAATGTAGAAGACTTGTTATTTTCTATTTATGTTATTATGCTGTTGTTATCATTTTATGTTCTTTACTTATAATGGTATTTATAAGTAATCTGTTGAATGTATGGGTGCAATTATCCGTTCAATGTATTTTGTATATATAATTTGTTCCAATGCTTTATTATTAACTCTTATAAGTTGAGTTTATTGCTATACATTATAATGGTATTTAAAAGACGTATTGTGTAGGTTTTAGACATTACAATTGTGCTTTTTAGAGGATATGGGTGCAATATTTAGAACACTAATACAAAAGACACTAGTAGCAACTATTTTGAATTATTAATATAGGTGCAATCTTTGAACTACATTAATAAGAAAAAGTTAACATGATTCAAAAAGTGCTATCTGAAAGACAATCATTTTATGTATACTGATAAGAGGCTTGCTTTAACCGATATAGAAGACCATTTTAACCGATACAAATTACCATTAACCTAGTAAAAAAAAACTACCAACAATTATAAGAAATTAGGCATTCCTTCAGGTAAAGGCTGTAAAAAGTATTCATCGTCTAATACTACTTAAACACACGTAGATTTGTTGTATCTTAGACATTTGTACTTTGTGCATCTTAGAAAACTATTCTCATCATGTGAGATATCACCCCATGGTTATCTGATATATAGGTAAAATGCCTGCATTTTGGCCATATGAACCCAGTGAACCAAATATTAGATAGTCATCAGCATACATCTCAGGTTCCAATTCATCTTATATGGTCCAAATAAGAGGTCAATTATGCACATCCACTAGAGACTTCACATAAGATGCATCGCTATCGTCGTCTACCGAACAACCTTCATCACTTTCATCTTGTAGTTCACTTTCACCTGCACCTTGAACTTGTAAATGTTCTTGAACTCTATGATATTCTTCAATTTCATTGGAAATTTCATCTGCAAAAATCATCATTCGTACACATCTCAGAAAGAATTGTTGCTAAGCTACTACAATAGAACTAAGTGATATTTCTGGCAGATTAGAGGATACTTTATGCAAATTAGAGGATGAGACTGGCAAATAAGAGGATACTGGTTGAGGTATGGGCCCAACTTCATTACCATCTCCCGATCGTACAACATTATCTCCCAAGGAAGATTAATAAAAAAAATGGAATTCTATAAGGAGCAGCAAGGGGAGTTGTCAGAACAACTTAGGGAAAGGTCACAGGAGTGGTATCCAATATATACAAAGGCGTTGTTGTTCATTCCCATTCCCATTTGATGAGATAACATGACTCTTTTGTGCTGATATAGGGTCTAGCTAATATTGGGGGGGGGGGGGGGGGGATACAACCTCGTTTTACAGGTGTACAAAAATCTGAATAATCAGATTGATTACTGCAATATGTTTTGGAGCTAGCTTCCTCGTTCCATTGATTGTGTATCTCTTACTATCCAAACATTGATGATATATAAGCTACTGGCAGCAAAAATTCCAATCATCAATTGATCATAGTCAGATTTACATTGGATGTGGCGTGGACAATTATTCATAACACCTTGAATTAAAAATTTGTCTCTTTTCACATGAGTCATAGCTTCAATCATCTCCATAAACTCTTCATATGGTGTTTTCAGCAACAAATTGTTATTTTTGGGTCTCCGTTCTTATATGCCAATTGTCCATCTGTACTTGTCTCCACCTGACCAACATAACAAAATACAACATTGATCTTGTTACCTGAAACAAATATTTCAAGCTAATATTAGGTGACTATCGGCTAAAACGAAACAATGTATCCTCTAAAACTTATTTTGTATCCTCCAAGATAAAATAAGCTTTAATGTAAAAACAGAGTGACGTGGAACCTCAGATATAGAATACAAGTACACCAACAAAATTAAAATCGAAATAAAACAATATCAATGTTAGGGTTTCATAATGTTGCCTCAATTATGATGGTGAAAGTTTAGTAGATATACCATCTTCAATAAAGATGTCATTTTTGTAATCTTTATGAGTTTAAATTTTCATAAAGATACCATTTTTTTTTTAATTATTTCATGTTTATGAGGTTAAGAATTTGATAAAAATATCATCTTTATGAAAGATCTCATTTTTAAATCACCAACACATTTACCATATTTTTATTAAAAACAGTACAGTATGTTGAATGGCTACTATCTTAATTCCTATCTTACCCAAATTGAAAAATCTATTGCATTCAAAACTTACCAAATTTAATGTTGATTTATTCTTCCTTTGCAATCATAGCTTTAGATTTACCTTTATCCATTGACATCTTGTTTGGTAAGATGTGGAAGAAGATGAAAAATAAAAATAATGAGATTGTTTTTAAGGCCGAGAAAAAAATAAGAAGTGGAAGAACATAAAGACCAGAAACTGTGTTAAGTTGTAGAAAATAAAAAGTAGAAGAAGATGAAATTGAGTTGTTGGTATATTATGTTGTAGAGTTATCTTAATCTAACGGCTATATATCATCATCTTAATCCAACGGTTGGAGTTTGTTTTTTATGTCGTTATCAAAACATTAAAAAAAATTCAGATTTGGTGAAAAGTTTAATTTGATGGTGATGTTTGCAACAGATGTGCAGAAGGGTAAAAAGCCTAAAAAAAAAAAAAAGTGGGGCAGAGTGACTATTGGGGAAGAATACCACTCATGAGTGGCTATTTGGGAAGAGACACCTAAATATGGTGGTTTTTTGAGAAATTCCTCTTAAATTAAATAATCGAAAATTACATATCGGTGCTGTCTACGGGAAAGGAGAAGAGAAAGGAGAAAGCTAATGTTCAAACTTCGGTGAAAATTCATTTCATAACTTATCGCTAGTTACTTTCTAAAACTATTTTAAGAGTTGTTGAACAAACTTTCAACTTCTTTCCTTCTAAAAAGCTAAGAAATGAATTCCTGGGCCTTTACCGAACGGGCCCTAAGTTCCCAAAAAACTTAACAACTCAATAGACAAGCTTCTGGACCAGATAATACACTGGTAGCAAAATATTCACTAATCTGTACATGACCCACTTGTCTTCTCTTTTTTCGGACTTCATTGCCCATGTTTAATTTTATATTTTCTACTATACCCCTGTACTAAATGACAAACCATGTTGACTCTTGGACAACCCCATTCCCATGGAATCAAAGTGGCAAATACTCATTCCAATATATCCATTCTAAGTTCCAATATTTTCAAACATCTGGTACCCATTTTACAAAATCCATGGCAAACCCATTTTTCATCTTAATTTGGTAGAGAGTTAGAAGAGTTATCAATTTATCAACAACCTTTTTTCTTGTTTTTTGCAAGCAATCTGTTTGCGGAAGATTACTGGGACAATATCACACTCCTATCGATCATATTAAATGAATTCAACCATTAGACCATAAGATATACAAAATGTAGACAAAAAATAAAGCATAAATGGAGTCCCCACGCTTCCTTTTAGCACTATGAGGAGAGGAATGGTTGTAATTGGGCAAAACCTCAAACCATGCGCAACCCCTTTCGTAGATTTCTTCATTTATCTTCAGTCGACCATGCACAACCCCTTTTATTGCACAATCAGTTTATTGAAATTTAGTTAGACAATATCATTGCCCTATTGTTTTGCTAAAATTTGCTAAATGAAATTGGGTTGTAACTTCACTTTATTGTTCCTTTTTTTTTCACCACTAAAAAAAGAATCAGTTTATTAACAACCCATTTTTTATTTTTATTTTTTTCTAGGCAATCTGTTTGCTAAAATTTAGTGGGACAATAACACTGTCTTACTGATAAAATTAAATAAAGTCAACCATTAGACAATAATATATATTCCTCGTGTCTATCATCATACAAAATGTAGACCAAAATGGAAGTCACAAATGGAGTCCTTACCCTTCCTAATAGTACTTGTGATTCAGAGTTGTCTTATGGCAGGGTTCCACAGAGAAATAACTCTTCCAACTCCCTACCAATGAAAGGCCTTCCAATTCCCTTCCAAATTAAGATGAAAAATGGGTTTGCCATGGATTTTTTAAAATGGGTACCAGATGTTTGAAAATGTTGGAACTTGGAATACATATATTGGAATGAGTATTTGCCACTCTGATTCCATGGGAATGGGGTTGTCCAAAAGTCAACATAGTTTGTCATTTAGTACATGGGTATAATAGAAAAATATAAAATTAAAATAGGGGCAGAGAAGTCCGAAAAAAAGAGGAGACAAGTGGGTCATGTACTGATTAGTGAATATTTTGCTAACAATGTAGTGTCTGGTCCACAAGCTTGTTTGTTGAGTTGTTAAGTCTTTTGGGAACTTAGACAACACTGATAAGTTATGGGGTCCCAATTTGGGCGATCGGGTCAACCCAACCCGGAACCCATCAGGTTAGTAATTAAAATGGGTTGGGCTTGACCCGCCCATCTTATTAATTGGACGGATTGGATTAGGTCAACAAAAAAATTTCGGATTGGGTTGGGCGATTCAAATTCTCAAGATTGGAACCCACACCCGCCCATGAGTTTGACGGGTTGAATTAGGTAAGCCTATACATCGGGTGATGGGTTGGGTCAAAGTTTGAAGTAATGAGTCGGGTTATATTATGGGTTAATGAATCGGGTTATCTTAAAAAGTTTGTCTTAATAACTTAAGTAACAATATAAAAAGTGATTAAACTTTTTCAGTCTTTTAAGATATTAAACTTTTATTCAAATTCAAAATGCATGACATTACTAATATTTAATATAAAAAGCATATTAATAAAAGGATTGATAGCAATAGCCAAATAGTAGGTACTGTTAGTTTGTTACTACTATACATGACACCAATATCATGACAATATTTTTTTCCTGATCCCAAGGATATTACTATGACACCGTGACAATATGACATCACTAAAAATAACAGCTCAATTATATTGTATGATTTTAAACTTTTAGGTTACATATTACATAGTAAAATTAAAGTTTTGAGAATAATGGGTTACAATAGTGATTAGCGGACCATTACTTATAATCCCCTTAAAGATCCGTTATGGCTAAGATGTGGGTCTATTTGAACGGATACGGAAACAGATTGGATACGGAACGGATATGTAGTAATCCGTATCCGTGTCCGAATTTTTTTCAGTATATCCATTTCCGTATCCGAGTCGGACTAAAATTTTCATACCATACCATATCCGTATTCGATTATCCGGATTCGATAATCCGTTTTTAATTTGGATCAAATATCCGAATCTAATTTCGGTTTGATTTTCTGTAACTAAAAACTAAATATGAGAAATTATAATAATTTTTTTTGGATATATCCGAATTTTATAAATAAAAAATTTGAATTATTAGGTTTTTGTTTTTATATATAATTTGATGACCATATTAGCCTTGTAAAAATGGTATATTATTTGCATAAAAGTATAAATCTGGATATATCCCTATTTTATCCGTATCCGATCCGGTCAAAATATTATAACCGTATCTGTATCCAAATCCGGATAGATTCTTTGAACCATATCGGCTATTTTCGGATTTCGGTCGGATATTCGGATACATCCAACCCAATTTCCTGCCCTAATTAGAGCATTACATGGAAATGTGTATCTTAACGAATACGAGGATAGTTGTGATAAATACCCATGGATCTACGACCTCTCAAAACTGGTTATCAAATGGAGGGTGCCCAAAGGTATACTAAAACCTCCAACCCCAAGCAAGGACGGAGATACTTGGGCACTTAATGGGGCACGTGCCCCAGTGATTTTTGTGATTTTTTTTTAGTAGTAGTTATGTACTGTATTATTTATGTGTGGCCACTGTAAACTAAACCATTAGTGCCCTACTAATTCTTTTACTAGTTATAAGGCCCGTGCGATGCACGGATGTTATTAAATAATGTAACTTACGTCATTAGGTGTAGTTTATTGAAAATATTTTGTTAATGACTTAATGTATGTCATTGGCTTTATGATTTTATTAAAGCATCAATTTTATTTTATTTTTTCGTAAATATGGTTGATTACAAATTTTAAAATGGTTTATCATTAATTTTTATATATAATATGTAGCAATTATTGAATTTTTTATTATATTTTTACTTCAAT
This sequence comes from Aquilegia eximia, assembly GCA_023053565.1. NCBI lineage: Eukaryota > Viridiplantae > Streptophyta > Magnoliopsida > Ranunculales > Ranunculaceae > Aquilegia > Aquilegia eximia. The sequence goes on from JALIGU010000004.1 coordinate 27,578,647, forward strand.
GTGACAATAAACAATGGTATGATTAATCTTACGAATATTCAAACCAAGAATTAGACTAATCATATGATTTGATTCATTTTTTGTTTGGTATTTAGGCTTAAGTTTTGAATATAAAATAAATTTAGCAAGAAATAAATATAGTAACTTGCAGTAGTAAAGTAACCTTTCACAACTAATGCACCCAAAAATTTTATTGAAAAGATGAAGTTGAAGCATAGGATAAAATATTGGATTACAAACTATGCAGTGTTTATTGAAGCTTATTATATGTATATATATAGTAAGTAACATAGTTTTTATTATTATTATTATTGGTAACCGAGGTTAAGGAAAAACTTTTAATCAAACAATCAGTTGCTGACGTGTTTCGAACCCACAACATCATATCTCGATTTTGTGGGAGGCTACCTTTGAGCCACATGCAAATCGACAAATTTATACTAAGAATATATTTGCTATAATAAATATTTCATTTAAACAAATCTATACTTAGTTTAAAGAGGCATGTAGTAAGCTACAATGAAAGTTTAAAGAGGCATCTAGTAAGCTACAATGAAAGCCCACCTGCTGGCTAATCAAAAAAATTTGCTGGACTTCGATTTTTAGTTTTAGTTAAAAAAAAAAATGGTGGGACCTAAATATAATTATATCTTCTGTTTCTCCCAGTCCCTACTTTCATGACAAAATTAGGAAAAAAAATGTCAAAATTTATATTTAGGTGTACCCACATACCGTTTTGTAACCCCTAAATAATGGCTTTTGCAAAATAATACTAATAATAAAAGGGTTTGCAGCGCAGTATGTAGCGCACTTGTCCTCTAACTTTTTATAATTCTTGGATTTTTTATTAAAGAAAATTTGCATTGAAATAAGAAAAAAACCATCATTGTCAAGTTATTGGGTTGCGCTTTTGTTATGTCTAGAATATACATTATTTCGAAAAACACTAATGAATTTATATCCTGGGCTAACTGTTGGTCGAAGGCCAGCTTTTCAAATACTCATGTTTGAGTATAATTGATAAATAAGATTAAAGTAATCCCGAAAATCATGGTATAATTAGGCAACATAACTATGTTATATGGTTATAAAGCCAATATAATTTTATTTCTCACCTGTACTCAAAAAAAATGAAAAGGCACAATATTTTACTATTTCGGGCATATATTCACATAGTCTATTACTCTATTGTAATGAAGGTTGTGTGTGCTTTTTTCCAACCACTATTTTGGAGAAGCAAGAGATGATAGATTAAATTTGATGTATGAGGAACGTCAGTGGAAGGAAGATGGTAAAGTACGAAATTATAATTTTTAATTTTTAAATTTTATTGCTAATAAGTATATATATATATATATATATAACCATATTTTCATTAAATTCATTGGGTAACTATTAATATATTTGTGCAAAAAGACAGATATGGCCATAGTGCTATTAAATGTAGCCATCTAGCTATTTAAGCCATATTAGATTTAAATTTACAATAATAACCCTTTCAATTTTAATTTTTGTTAAATTCTCTTCAATTGGAGCACCAAGTTTTCTTTAATTTGGAAAGAGAAATTTTCCTTAGGGGTAAGTCCAACTTTAATAGAGAGTATAGATTTGGGCTTTGCACATGCAGTTATACACGTTGGACTTTGGCTCGTGACAATCGGGTCCAAATTTTGGCCAAAGCTTATATAAAAAACACCCCATAGCCCAAAATAGAGAAGTCCATTAACTTTCTCTTTCTGTTGTAAAAAAACAATTAGAAAAAATATTCGGTCACTCTCATGGTGGAGAGATAGAAAGAGACAGACCGCAAGAGATCAACTATTTCTCCTTTCTAGTCTTAAAGTAAAAACCCAGGTGTATATTTCATCCATTTCTAGTATATTTCACCCCTTCCCAACGAAACTTACAAAGTAAAGAACTACAACTACTCATTGACGCATAGGAGAGAATTATAGATATTTTTTTGTGATTGAACATGTGTTTTGAGAGTTTTTTCTTTGGGAAATATATTTTGGGATCTTATAAAACTTATATGCGTAATATACTAATATCAAATTTTTTGCTTATTTATGTTTTGAGAAGATGTGTATAAGTTTATTCGTAAAATATTATATTGTTGCATTTTTAGGTAACGATTGTACTTTTCATTAATTTGTTAAATTATAACACGTATAGAGAAAAAAAAAATAGAAATTCTGGTTAATAAAAAAAAAATCCCACTTCTCTAAGTGCCCTACTGAAAAATAATTCCTGGCTCTGTCCTTGACCCCAAGTATTCAAGCGATGTGGGACTATCCAACAAGTTGGTCTTGGTGTTGGCCCAAGGTGAAACTCATGACCTTTAAATCTTTCTATGAGTTAGTTACCTAAAACGAAATGACCCACATCCGTTTTCAAGCTACTTTCCTACACAATTTCATTTGGAAAGCAAAGATACCGACTAATATGAAGTTCTATTGGTGTGTATGTGATACAGATGAATCCTACTTGGGAACTTAGTAGTTCTTATCCTTGTAGGACAAGGAAAAGAAAACTTTAAATAGGTTTCCTTGTTCCATAAGGGAGGGAATTTTAGGAAAAATAAAAAATCCTTGGCCAACTAGAAGTTGTCCAAGGCCTATAAATATATGTTCAGCCAATTGGGCAACATGACAGGATTCCAAATGGGTTTCGTCATAAGGTAAAACTTCAAATTGAATTAGTTTGCAGGACATACAATTTTTGGACATAAATACTCTTATGTGAATTTTTTTCGTGTTTTCTCGAATAAACTACGTCTCGTTCTTATTCGTTATTTAACTCAGTGTTTTCTTCCTCATTCTCTAACTTTGTACTTTCTCAAGTACAATGAAATAGGTTTCTTTCTTCGTCGTTCGTCTTTTTCTTGTAGAATCTGTGTTTATTCATCAATGACAAAACTAAAAAAGCTTGAGTTACTCGAAAGTCGAAACCCATAACTAATTATTGAAGTAGGTAAGTATTATAAGATTCATCAATGGTCGAAATAATTATTAATGGAGAACAATTTGTGGCTATTGAAGAAAACACATACATGGGTTGTGATAATGTACTAAATACAAAGAAATAGTTATTAATAGAGAACCATCTGATTTTTACTTGTAATTATGAATATGGAAGTATTGTAATGATTAATTATGATTTTTAATTGACAACAAAACTACATATTTTACAATTTTCTCATGGAGAAGAAGATTGAGTCAACTCAGTTTTTTAAGTCAACTCAGTTATCACGATAATTGTGATAACATCATGTTATCACTATATTTGTCTTTGAAAAATAAATATGATAACATCATGTTATCACTGGACTGGTCTTTGATAACATCATAGTCTGGTATTTTATTTGTAAAAAACTTAAAGTAGATAATATCATCCGATATTTTTTTTTTTTTTTTTTTTTTTGTGGGACAAATAAAATACCACGTATGGGTATTGTTAACCCTAGTGGGATTTGAACAAGTTACCCAACTAAATTTATAGACACCTATGGGACAAATAAAACACTACTACGTATGAGTGTGGTTAACCCTAGTGGGATTTGAACAAGTTACCCACTTAATTTGATAGACACGTATAAGATAAATAAAACACTACCACGTATGGGTGTTGTTAACCCTAGTGGGATTGAACAAGTTATCATTGTAGTTGTTTGTGATAACATAATGTTATCAGTCTTGTCTTTTATTCATAAAAAAATATCTAAAGCTGATATCATGATGTTATCACTATGATTTTCATTGATAACATCATGTTATCAGTTTGTCTTTTATTTATGAAAATGAAAAGCTGATAACATGATGTTATCAATATAATTGTGTTTGATAACATCATATTATCAGTCTTGTATTTTATTTATAAATAACCTAAAGCTGATAACATCATGTTATCATTGTAGTTGTTTATGATAACATCATGTTATCACTATACTTGTGATAACATCATGTTATCACTACAGTTGTGTTTGAAAATTAAAGCTGATAGCATGATGTTATCACTATAGTTTTCATTGATAACATCATGTTATCAGTCTTGTCTTTTATTTATAAATAACTTAAAGCTGATAACATTATGTTATCATTGTAGTTGTTTTTGATAACACGATGTTATCACTATAATTGTGATAACATCATGTTATCACGTTACTTGTGTTTGAAAATTAAAGCTGATAACATCATGTTATTATTGTACTTGTTTGTGATAACATCATGGCATCACTATAGTTGTGATAACATCATGTTATCATTGTAATTGTGTTTGAAAATTAAAGCTGATAACATGATGTTATCACAATAGTTTTCATTGATAACATCATGTTATCAGTTTTGTCTTTTATTTATAAATAACCTAATGCTGATAACATCATGTTATCATTGTACGTGATAACATCATGTTATCACTGTAATGTTTCAGAATTCTAATATAATTTTTCTGATTAAAAGTATGGTTCAATTAGTGACTTAGATGATGATGAAGAATAACACGATAAAAACAAAAAAAAACAACAAATAGAGGGAAAAACAAGAAGAAAAACAAGTGGGAGATTATATTTATTGAAATCTTCTACTAAAAATGTCTACAACAATACAACTATATTGTTAGTAATTGGGTTTTAATTACTGTTTTGGGAATATGATCATGTTCAATTACAATCAAATTGATTGACAATTGAAATGAAATTGGTTCAAGGATTAAACAAATGTAAAGAAAGAAGATAGAGATGATCTCATATGGGTTTTAATCTCATGGTACTTTGTGAGATATTAACGAAGAGATCGATAAGAAAGAGGAAGAGACGAGAAAAACATAGAGAGGAAGAGAGGATATAAGCGTAGAGATGAAGGAGGAGAAAACTAGAAGAGAAGGGTAGAACCGGTATTTTTTTTTAAAAATGTCCTTGGGCCTAAAAAATTTGTTTGTCCTTCATATAAGATCCATAAGTTTGTCCTTTTCACGGCCACTTGTTTTATAATGTCCTTTTGGCCACAGGTTCGGAATTTGGCCTTTTGGCCCAATTCTTTGATATATGTTTTGGCATAAACCAAAAGATATATAGAGAGAAACATGTAGTGCTTACTTGTTTCAAGATAGATAAACAAGCTAGTGTTTAGGTTGTTTAGAATGATGTTTTGGCATAAACTAAAACATAGTGAAATGACTTATTTAGTTGTTTAGAGAAACCACTAAGGTTTAGTGTGTTTAGATATATTGAGGCAACTAGGGCTTAGTTTGTCTAGAGAGTATTGTGAGGCAGACATTCTTGTAATCTTCATAATATTCAGTAAAGAAGATAGTTTTCTTCGAGATCTTATGGTTTTGTTCATCTTTATTTACTGCTATTGTTTAATTCCACACTCAATAGTATTTTTGCCTAGTAATTTTTTTTTTTTACATGAAGCGAGCTGGGGTTAGGCAGACCCCTACCAGATTATATTAATAGACAACTTTTACATTCTAGTGTACAAGGTACCTACAACATCCTGGTTTATGATTGTATCCAGTTGCTCAGGGAAGGGACTAAAAAATTTACAAAGACCTTCAGTATCACTGAGTCCTGCAAGAAAATCTGCTGCCCTGTTGGTTTCCCTGAAGCAATGCATTACTTCTACACTTTCAAACTTTGCTAGCAACTCCCTGGCCATGTTTGCACCCCTTCTAGACCTCCATGAGACTCTAATGGTTTCATTCAAGATGCCAACTGCCTGTTTTGAGTCAGAATACACTCTCACCTTGCTGTAGCCATGCTCTATAGCAATCTGTAGGCCTGCTGCGATGGCTTCAATCTCAATTGTTGTGATGGCACTCCCTTTGGTATTGCTGCAGTAGGCTAACTGCACCCTGCCTTGATGATCTCTAAAAATGCCTCCATATCCAGCGATGTCCTCCTTTAGAGCACCATCAGTATTGAGACACATAACCCCTTGTGGTGGGGGTTCCCACTAGGGGTGGCAATCGTGTCGGGTCGTGTCGGGTTCAGGTCGGGTCTTAACAGGTTGGGGTGTTTTTTGCTTAAACCCGAACCTGACCTGTTAACCTGTTTAACTGTTTTTCCTTAAACCCGAACCTGACCTGCTAATTAAACAAGTCGGGTTCAGGTCGACCTGTTTAGACCTGCTTTCTTAAACACATTGTAAATTTGTAATGAGCCTGTTTAAAGTACTGCTAAGTAAATATGATTTTCAGCAGTAATCTTTGCATTTCATTTAAATGTTATACAACATTTTAACAACATAAAGTTTTATACAACAGAAGCCTCACAAATCACAATATCTAATAAAAACATCCCATGAAAATAATAATAAATTTGTTAAAAAAGTGCAAGCAATGTGCAATGAACACGCTACAAAGCAGCACACCCCCACACTAGACCAGCAGCAGAACAGAACCCTTTGTAGTACAGATCAGCCCCTTTGCAACATCTCTGGGCCCATCTTCGTTCTCTATGGTGCTACATCTGCATGCACACAAGTACACAACTGTCAGATCAGATCAGAGTTTTTATTTATTACTGTAAATTTAAAGCTTTGGTTGTAGCATTTAATCTGCTCAAACTTTGTAGGAACAAGAGAGGAAAGCCAATAATCATAGATCCTGGTCTCTATAGTATTAATAAATCAGAGATCTGGTGGGTTGTAAAACAGAGGAATCTGCCTACTTCCTTCAAGCTTTACACAGGTGAGGTTATCTCCTTATATATAATCAACTTTAAGCCAACAAACATCACTATTTTCCATTCATTTCATTCAAATAACATGATAAAGATGCTAAAATTTCAAACCTATTTTTCAATCATTCATTCAAAATAAAAGTTTTCCATCAAATTAACAAACAACTCCTATTTCTTCATACCAAATGTGTAGCAACAGCAACAGCAACATCAGAAGCAAATAATCCATCAATGAAGCAATCAATCAATCATTTTGAGGTTTATCCTTCTTAATACCTACAGGTATGGATTCATCCATGTGTTTGACTGTTTGTATATGAATGTGTGTGGTCACTCGTCAGAGATTAATATTAAAACTTCATGTGTATGGTTCTGTAAACAAGTTTATAATTTAATACGCTGCAAAGAATAGATGTTCACAGTTTTCAGAATGCATGGTATTTTGAGAGAGACCACATGCTAAAAAATTAACAAAATCATGTACCTCAACCTCCAGGAAGAACATTCGAGCCTTGATCGGTAGTTCCATTCTCATCAAACCCTGCCAGTATATCCTCGGTTAATTCTTCATAGGTGGGTTCTAAAGTCTCTGTACAAACCAATAAGTTCATTACACACATATTTAATATCAACATACATATCAACAAAATATACCATTAAACATAATAAATTACCTTTCTTCTTAAACAACCAATCATTGGTGCAAACTAAGGCTTCAACATTCTCAGCTAGAAGTGCACTACGAAATGGATCGAATATTCTACCACCAACACTAAAGGCAGACTCAGAAGCAACAGTAGAAACAGGAATGGAAAGCAAATCACAAGCCAATGTTGAGAGTTCAGCGTACCGAAACTGGTTAGCTTTCCAGAAATCAAGAACATCTATCTTGTCCGTTCTTCTCAACCTTTGTTCCTGTAGGTACAACTCCAATTGACTCTTTTGGGTCGAGATATTATACTCCTCACTGTGAAACAAATCAAACTCCTACACCGTAAAAGTATAAAACTTAATTAAATAAAAGCAATACAAATTTCAATCAAAATTATAATGTATTCAAAATTATTTACCTTCAACATGCTATTGTCGTGAATTTCATTTTGAATGTCGGGTTGTCCACTTCCACTAGCTACAGTAGAACTTTCTGAGACCGGAGCATTTAGTACATACAAATCAAAAAGATCAAACAAAGCTTTACGAACATCTTGCATTTGTTGCGATCTTGGCCCATAGAGTTGCTTATATGCCCACTCGACAAACTCAATTTTGTATCGAGGATCCATGATCACGCAAATAGCAAGAATCTTACTATGACTAGACCAGTACTTGTCGAACTTCTCTTTCATATTGATTCCCATTTTCTTCATAAATTCATCTGGACTCTCGATTGCTTTTTGTATTTCTTGTTGAATGTGTAAGTACCAAACCATGCTAGGTGGAGTATGGAGGACACAGGAGTTAGATAGGGAGAGTAAACTGGGAAGTACCCAATCGGAGATCAGAACATTCTGGAGCATCACGGATAGAGCACGTGATGTCAGGCTGTCAAGCATTCACTTTATATTATGTGATGGAGAATGAAACACGTAGGAGATAAGAGAACCATAGGATGCAAAGGAGGATCCAACGGTTCAAGGAAGGCGGTGAATATTACTATAAAAGGATCACGCTAGGGTTCGCTAAAGGTAACTATTCATTCTTTGCTAAAACCTATTCTCTAAACCTAGCCGCTTACTGACTTGATCGTTGGAGCTTTATCCACCGGTCGTTGTCCGGTGGTCTTTGCAGGTACTACCGTTGAAGCAGTTAAAGGACCCAGCTGAGCTCATCAAGGAAAGAGAGCTTACATTTGGCGCTAGAAGAAGGGCCACTTTGCTGCTTCCAGATCTAGGGTTTTGGAGAAGAAGGTTGAAAGAAGAAAGTAGAAAGCAATGGTAACACAAACTAGATCGTCGACATATCTCGGAGGTGTAGCAGCTGGAGATGTTCCGTAGGTTGATCATCCTCAAAACCTCCAAGATGGAGACGAAGATACAAACAGATTGAGAGAAGAGAACTTGAGATTGAGGGAGCAGATAAGAAGGATGGAAGATATGGATCGCCAAAATCTTCAGGAAGGAGAGAACGAAGCAGTCAGAGATGAAAACCAGAATAGACCGTTGGAGAAGGTAATACTAGGAGAAGGTGAAGGAGGAACAAGGCGTCGGATTCCGGGCCCAAGAGTGAATGAAGAAGAAGGGTCAGGTGAATCGAGGGTAAGAGCTCGCGAAGGGAGTCGAAGGGAAGGGATGAATGATGAAGAGATCCCGGCGGCAGATCAGTACACCAGACTTTTCGATATGATATGCAAGGTCCAAGAGGACATGAGGGCGCAGAACAAGGGAAAGAACATGGAGGTGACTCAGGATCTGGAGAGATTGGGCAAGAGGCCATTAGCCGAAGTGTGCTACCGTCACGGGTTCCCAAGTAAGTTTCAACCTCCTAAGTTTAATGAGTATGACGGCACAACTGATCCTGTGCAGCACTTGAATAATTTCAAGCAAAAAATGGCGGCTTGGGAAGGGAGCCAGTATGACGGAATGTGGTGTCGACTGTTCCCTAGCAGCTTGAAGGATAACGCTACGGACTGGTATCTCAGCTTATCACCAGGGAGTGTATCAAGCTTTGCTCAGCTCAGTGAGATGTTTGTCAAACATTATATTCATCAGAAAAGACAGGCTGCAGATATAGCATCACTATTTGATTTGGAACAAGCTCCAGGTGAGTCTCTTAGAAAGTTTGTTACTAACTTTAAAATGAGATTTTGAGAACAGATGGCGGAGTAGATGAAAGAACAGCTGTGGTAGCATTTCAGAAGGGTATAAATAAGAAATCTCCTGCATATGACTCGATTGTGTCATCACGGATGGCGACTCTGGATGAACTTTTCCAGAAGACGGAGAAATACATCAGGCTAGAGGATATAGCATCACGGAGAGCTCCTAAAGTGGTACCGCCATCCGTTAACTCGGTGGCGGAAAAAAGAAAGAAAGGAGAAGCTAGCTCACGAAGTGATTCGCCACCGAGAGATTCCGGCTCAAGGAGGAACAAAGATGGATCGAGAGGTCACGATAAAAGAGAAAGGAGGGAGGATAGAGATACTTCACCAAGAAAGTTGACACCACCGAAACCGCTACCGCAACTCACAATGTCACTGGATCAAATTCTGAAGAGAATAAGAGGAAGAAAGTACTTCCAAGAGCCGTCAGTAAGATGTCGAACAGTCAGGGGAAAGCCGTTCTGTGAATATCATCAGACTTACAACCACCCTACCGGAGATTGTTATGAGTTCAAATCCTTGATATGGAAATGGATGGAGGAGGGCCATTTAAGAGAGTTTATAGTGGGAAAGAACAAGGAGGAAGACAAAACAGTAATTCAAGTCAGAGGGACCGTTAACATGATCTTAGAAGGAGCTAGAGAATCCTTGAACGAGGTCAGGAGAAAGATAAGAAGAGTGATGCAGATAAGAGAAGATTTGCAAACAGTCGGAGCCGTTCCAGTCATACGCAATGGCAGACCAGTGCATCAGAGTGAGCCGATTGGGTTTTCAGAGGAAGACCTCAAAGGAGTAGTCACACCACACAATGACCCTTTGGTCATTTCCATACTCATTGGAAATTGGAATGTCACAAAAGTATTAGTAGATTGTGGAAGTGAGGTAGATGTTCTGTTCACCAGGGGCCTGGATCAAATGAAATTGGAAAGAGGTAGCTTGGCAAATTCACCTGGAGACATTTACGGGTTCAATGGGGGAGCAGTGCGGCCAGTTGGAGAGATAGTCTTACCGGTTACAGCACACACCAGAACCGTCATGTCAAGATTTGTGGTCATAGATGCTCCAACAGAGTACAATGCAATCTTGGGAAGAGAGTGGATTCATCTTATGAAGGCAATTCCATCAAGTTACTATCAGAAGATCCGTTTTCCGACTGAAGATGGACAATATGAGATAAGGAGCAATCAGGCTATGGCCAAGAATTTGAAGAAAGCAACAGTAAAAAGTATGAGGCATGGCACTGCGGGTGCTGAGCCGTCATCTGTCCCTGCATAGCAACGACAGAAAGAGGGTGACAGGTTCCCGCGTGAAGTGCTAAAGACAGAAGAACAAACGGAACCCGTCAACCTCAATGAGGTAGGGGATCAGCGGATCACCTACATGGGAACCAACTTGGATGAGAAGGTGAGATTTGATCTTTTACAATTCTTGAAAGATAATATGGATGTATTTGCTTGGTCTATGAATGATATGACAGGGATCGATCCAGACGTAGCATGTCACAGATTGAATGTCAATCCAAGTTTCAGACCAGTTGCACAGAAAGTGAGAACAATAAAACCTACATTGGCAGAGGCAATAAAACAAGAGATCGAGAAGATGGAGTTAGCTGGGATAACAAGAGAAGTTCAGTATCCAGAATGGGTATCTAACATAGTGGCGGTTCCGAAGAAAAACGGAAAGGTTCGGATCTGTATAGACTTCACAAACTTAAACAAAGCATGTCCAAAAGATAGATACGTCATGCCAAGGGTGGATGAGCTAGTGGACAGAACAGCAGGCTTTGGATTACTCTCATTCATGGATGGCTATTCCGGCTACAATCAGATTCCTCTATATGGTCCAGATCAGGAGAAAACGGCCTTCTATGCTGGTAAGAAAACTTTATGTTATACCAAAATGCCATTTGGTTTAAAGAATGCAGGAGCTACTTATCAGAGGCTGGTAGAGATGATGTTTGAAGATCAGCTGAGGAAGACGGTAGAAGTATACATTGATGATATGTTGGTCAAGTCCAAAGAGCAGGAGGATCATCTAAAGGACCTGGGAAAAACCTTCCAGACACTGCGTCAGTTCAATATGAAGCTTAATCCAGAAAAATGCACTTTCGGAGTGCAGTCAGGAAAGTTCCTTGGTTACATTGTTACCAAGAGAGGAATAGAGGTTAGTCAAGAGCAGATCAGGGCACTCACAGATATGGCGTCACCAAGAACACAAAAAGAAGTGCAAGTACTGGCTGGACGAATTACGGCATTGGGAAGATTCATATCAAGATCCACAGATAAATGCAAGACGATTTTGAAGCTCTTGAGGAAGAATTTATCTTTTGCTTGGAATGATGAATGTGAAGAAGCCTTCCAAAAGTTAAAAGAATACTTGAGTACACCACCAGTTTTGTCAAAGCCATTTCCGGGGGAGACGCTCTATGTTTATCTAGCAGTATCAGACATTGCAGTAAGTGCGGTCTTGACTAGAAGGGAAGCCTCAAAGGAGAGCCCAGTCTATTTCCTCAGCAAGAAAATGACTTCACCAGAGACAAGGTATTCTAGAGTGGAAAAGTATGCCCTCGCTTTACTATTTGCAGCTCAAAGATTAAGACCTTATTTCGAAGCTTATAGTCTGACAGTGGTTTCAAACCTCCCTCTCAATCAAGTGATGCCAAAAATCGAGCGTTCTGGAAGAATGGAAAAATGGGCGGTTTCATTGAGTAAATATCACATTCAATATGAAGCAAAGAAGGCGGAAAAATCACAAGTGCTGGCGGACTTCTTGGCAGATTTCCCAGTGGAAGATGTAATCAAGGGTGCAGAAATGCAAGAGGAAGAGCAGCTAGAGTATCTAGAAGTTCAAGATACCGGGTGGAAAAGCGTGAAGGGATGGAAAGCGTTCACCGATGGGTCAGTAAATAAAGGAAGATCAACAATCGGGATAGTAGTGATAACACCAGAGGACACTAAGATCGAGATCGCAGAAAAATTAGCCTTTCCGGCTACCAATAATGAGACAGAATACGAGGCGGTGCTGAAAGGTTTGGAAGTATTGTTGAAGTTAGAGGCAAGGGAGGTTACGGTTTTCACAGACTCGAAATTGGTGGTGGAACAGTTCAATGGAACATATAAAGCTCAGACCGGGAAGATGATGTTGTACTTAGAGGCATTGAAGAGGAGTGTAGCAAAGTTCTCAAAAGTTGATATCGTACATCTGTTTAGGGGAGAGAATCGGCATGCTGATGCATTGGCTTACCTGGCAACGGCAACAGAAGAGAGTTCAACCAAGACTATAACGTTCATGCAAAGATCTCAGCCAATGATAGAGATAAAGGAAGTGACTGTCAACCTCATTCAGAACTTGGGAGCAAGTTGGATGGACCCAATAGTAACCCACTTAAAAGGTGGTTCTCTTCCAAAAGACAAAGCGAAAGCTAGATCGATTGTGGAGCAATCCAAAAGGTATGCAATGATAGGGGAAGACCTGTATAGGCGATCACCAACTGGACCGTTATTGAGGTGTGTACACCCATCCCAAACAGAAGGAGTCATGGCGGAATGTCACAATGGAAGTTGCGGCAGTCATTCACCGGGACGGGCCATGGCACACAGGATAATGATTCACGGGCATTACTGGCCAGGTATGTATAAAGATTGTTGCAACTATGCTAAGAAATGTCATGGTTGTCAGATTCATGGAAGACTAATACATACCCCAGCTGAAAACCTTCACTTTGTAAGCAATCCGTGGCCCTTTTCGATGTGGGGAATTGATATTGTGGGAAAACTGGAGAAGTCACAGGGAAGAGAATATTTAATTGTGGCCACAGATTACTTTACGAAGTGGGTTGAGGCAGAACCTTTACGAAGGATCAGGGAGGTAGATGTCGAAGATTTTATCTGGACCAACATCATCTGCAGGTTTGGCTTACCAAGGGCTATAGTAGCAGATAATGGTGCTCAATTCCGTGGAGAGGAGTTGAAAAAGTTTCTGGCAAGCTATAACATAAAGCAACTCTTCGCAACACCATTTCACCCGCAAGGAAATGGGCAGGCGGAAGCATCAAACAAGGCCATACTGGAGGTACTGAAAAAGAAGCTTGAGGACAAAAAAGAAAAATGGTATGAGAATCTTTGGGAAGTACTATGGGCATACCGGACGACTTCGAGAAGGTCCACAGGGGCAACTCCATTTTCCCTCACTTATGGGATGGAAGCTGTGATACCACAAGAAATGTTGGTACATACGGCTAGAAGAATGGTGGTCGACCTAGGGAAGAATAATGAGATAATAGAGAGAGAGCTGGTCTTAGCTGAGGAGGTCCGGGAGCGCGCCAAGCTCAGATTGGAGGGCTATCACCGCCAACTGGAAAGGACATACAACAAGAGAGTCAAGCCAAGAAACCTAGTTCCAGGGGATCTCGTGTTAAGAAAACAGAATCCGCCTCCAGCTAAACTAGAGCCAAACTGGGAAGGGCCTTTTGTGATAGACAAGGCGGGAGCGAATGGAGCATATTACTTAACCTACCAAGATGGTACCCCTCTTGATAAGCCATGGAGTATCAGCAATCTAAAGAAATACTATGCCTAGAAGGCAGAGATGTATTAGAGCAAAAAGAGTATGTACCTAGATTTGTTTGAATTTCAATGAAAATATAAGATTTTGTTGTTATTAACTTATCTAGTTATATATATATAGCAATGTTGTCTGAGACCAAGCCAAAGGTCAGGCATAGAAGAAATCCAACTAAGGTTGGTGGGAAATAACATAAGTGTAGACTTGGCAGGGCAAGCCGTTAACTAAATGTTAAAGTCTCTATATGATTATTTCTTCCCCATTGAGTTTGATCTAGACAATACAGTGGGGTGCCTCTAAAAGAGAAGAGCAATAGTGCTAATGTGTTAACGGGGTTGCACTTGCTGAACCGTGACGACGGAATCAGTAGAAGTATAGCCTAAGGTTAGCACATGAGAAACCAATACCAGAAGATACCAATAATTGATAGCAATTATAAAAGTTTACAATGTTGAAAGCCTTTCATCAAATATAAAAATAATCAAATTACAACTCAAGGCAAGGGATCTCGGGTGGAGGCGCTAGGAGGCGTTATCCGCATTTTCTTGGCAGAAAGAATGGCGGTTAAATTTTCCTTCACCTGAGCCTTCACTTGCATGGCAAGCTCCTCTTTGAATTTCGCCTCCATCTCCTCATATTTTGAATTGTAATCAGCCAGGAGAGTTTCTCTTTGCTCCCGTAGATCGGCCAGATACTGCTGATAGTCAACTTCATGAGCGGCTTCGAGTTCATTTATTTTCACTAAGCTATCAGCCCATTTCCCCTCCAACATTGCTACCCGGGTGGCATGAGCAGCTTCAAGTGCAGCAGTACGCTCACGGTGCTCGCCCTCAAGTATAGAAATGCGTTCACGGTGCTCACCCTCAAGTGCAGCAACACGTTCACGGTGTTCACCCTCAAGTGCAGCAACACGTTCACGGTGTTCACCCTCAAGTCTTTTCCGGTTCTTCTCAATCTCAACATCACGAGAGGCGGTTATTTCTTTAAGATGAATCTTAAGTTGCTCGATCTCGGCTTGAAGAGCCCATTTCTCGCGAACCAGTCGATTCTTATCCACTGTGAGATTGTGCTTCTCTTTTACAATACTTTCTTTTTCCTTTTCCAGCCTAGAAGCATTTGAAAAAGACTTGACGACGAGGTCGTTAACCTACAATTTCATAGAAAAGTTATAGTGCAAAAAAAAAAAAAAAAAAAAAAAGGTGAGAAAAGGGGAGGCTTACGAGAGCTAGACCACGGAAAATTGCATCTCGGTCCTCACCGAAGTTCATCTGATCAATTTTAGCTTGATCAGAAGGAAGAATAGAATTGTAGATAGCGGCGAAAGCAGTTGCCCCATTGTCAAAAGCCGAAGCTGAGGGATCACGGGGAAAGGGAACGGTTGGAGTCTGGCTTCGAGACTGGGGAGAGGGAGAGTCAGCAAGTGCTTTACCACGAGAAGAGGAGCCAACCTTGTTAGGGTCAATGGCTGGTACAGACTCTGAAAATGAGAAAGGACCTTGGGAAGGTTCACCGGCAGGAGGTGTAGAAGTCTTCTCAGCAGTGGGTGCCGGATTAGTCTCAGCATCAAGGTTGGGAGAGAGTTGCTGGTCGTCTACGGCTTGGTCACCTGATCCAGATGAAGAGTAATTAAGAGTACGATGGCGGGTATACTTAGGTGCTTCACGAATAGGTGCAACAAGTGTAGCAACATCAAAAATTTCGTGATCAACAGGAAGTGGTGGAGGCATCGCACCAATAATAGGGGGCTCATTTGGATCAAGGAGAGCCATGGAAAATTCCTTAAGAGGAGAAGATGAAGGATGAGAAGTTGAACCTGGTTGGGCGAGATTGTCCACGCCGGTATCTTCAAATAGGAGACCACCATCAAACCCAAGTTCATCAAGATTAAAAGAAACCTTGATTCCACTAAAGTTTGGTTGTCTGGGTTCTCCCAGAGATTCACTGGAGGAAGCAGAAGGGGATCCCGGAAGAGGAGAAGGAGCTTCTGCCATTTTGGCCCTTTTCACCCTAGGAATGGAAGGACCGTGTTGCTTTGAACGCGCCAGGTGAACTTCGGGAGATTCCGGCAATGTCTCAGGTTCACCTTGGACTGCCTGAAAATCAGAACTTTCAGTTGAAGAAGAAGAAAGATCACGACTACAGTTCCTGACAATCTTTTGAACTCGAAGAGCAGATAAGAAATGAGGAAGTCGGGCAGTTACTCTTTTTTGCTTCTTCTTCTCGGATGGCGCTGAAACTGCAGAAGGAGGTTCACGAGTTCTCTTTTTAGTTAGGATCGTCTGAAGAGGGATATTATCTAAACCGTCATCAGATTCTCTCTCCAACTCAGTAGCGGCAACAGTAGGAGCTTTACCCTTCCTTTGTATTGATCGGGAAGTAGGAGGAATAGAAGAAGGCTTGCCCTTTTTATCCCTGAGATAATCTTTGTGGCAGCAGACGGGTAAGACGTATTCCCCTAGATCAAGATCCTTAGCGATTGGGGTACCGTCTTTCTTTGAGGAAGTAAGCTCACGAATGGCGGAATAAGCGTCAGCTCCAGATCCTATCAAAGGTTCCCAAGGGGAGTCTTTGCGGGGTCTTAAGGCTTTGCCGTCACCGCGAACTTCTGGGATAGGAAACAGATAAAAGAGTTAGACAGACACTATTAAAAGGATTTTCATCCTAGGAATGTTAATAAATGAACAAAGTAGAAAAATTAAGGAAAAAACCTCCTAGATTAAACCGCCAGTATTTTAAAGGGTTAGAAATGCCAGGTCCTTTTCCCCCAAAGTTACCAAAGACAATCATAGGAAAGTCAGGCCATTCCTTGTCACTTTCCGGCAATTTCTCGATAATGGACCGCCTGCCGGGGCGTTTGACGAAATAGTAATAAGGTTGACCACATTTTTCTTCACAAACCCGAAGATAATAACATTGGCGTATATCAGCAAGGGAAACGGTGGTTCCTTCTTTGTTTAGTTGGTCTAGGGCCCGCAGGATACGCCAAAAGTTACCAATACATTGTCCAGGGGCGACTTGGTAGAAATTAAGTACATCACGAACTAAGTCAGAGAAAGGAAACCGGCAACCAAAAGCTATTTGATGGGCTGTCACCATAATAGCGTCTTGACGGTTAAATTCGTGATGTGCAAAGCGAAGGGCATGTTTGTAATTGAAAATTTTTACGTCTTTAGGAATGTCGTATAGCTCACAGAGTAGATCTAAATCAGGTCTATAAGGGTAGGCGCTGGGCACATACGAATCAAGGTAGTAATTGGAAGGGGAAGGATGAACACCGCCATCACCTTTACCTCCTTCAACTATCTTCCTCGAGGAATCTTTCTTTTTCGGATTTTGATAAGAAGCCATTTATGTATAGAGAAAGACTCAACAAAATCGTAAAATAAGAAAGATTAGGGGCGTATACAGGGTGACTCCAAGAGGAGGAGAGGAGAGAAGAAAAATAATTTGGAAATTTACGGCAATCGAAGTACAGAGTAGATAGCGAGAAGAAGAAAAATGAAAACCTAGATCTAACAATGGCTAAAATTAAAATCAAGAGTAAGGAAAAGAGAATAACCTGAATTAGTCGACGGAGGAAGAAATAAAGACGAGAATCGAACTTTCAGGGGACCGGACGGTGCGTGATTTCGTAGAGAAGGGGAAGACTGAAGAGAAAGATGAACAGAGGAGGAGAATGAAGAAGATGAAAGGCAAATGGGAGAACTAGGTTAAAAGTTGCATACTTATAGGAGGATAATCCCAGGGGTATTACGGGAAAGAGTAAAATAGTGACGAGACAATAGCGTTGGGAAGCGAAAGGACACCAGTAAAAGTCATGAGTGCGTCTAGGTAAGAGCAGAAGAGGCACGCGTAGGAGGTTCGGGACTCGAGAGCATGCGCAATTAATGAGTAGCTGGAGAGATAGGGATAAGGCAGAGCCTAAGGCACGTGAGGAACAGATGGTAGATAAAGTAATGAAAAGAACCTATGACGGTTTTCCATCATCATAAGGAGTTTACATTTAGGCGGAGAAAAAGCCTTTGAGCCGCCATCTAAGAAATATAGATGACGATCAAAGGAGGGGCGATGTAAGTACCAAACCATGCTAGGTGGAGTATGGAGGACACAGGAGTTAGATAGGGAGAGTAAACTGGGAAGTACCCAATCGGAGATCAGAACATTCTGGAGCATCACGGATAGAGCACGTGATGTCAGGCTGTCAAGCATTCACTTTATATTATGTGATGGAGAATGAAACACGTAGGAGATAAGAGAACCATAGGATGCAAAGGAGGATCCAACGGTTCAAGGAAGGCGGTGAATATTACTATAAAAGGATCACGCTAGGGTTCGCTAAAGGTAACTATTCATTCTTTGCTAAAACCTATTCTCTAAACCTAGCCGCTTACTGACTTGATCGTTGGAGCTTTATCCACCGGTCGTTGTCCGGTGGTCTTTGCAGGTACTACCGTTGAAGCAGTTAAAGGACCCAGCTGAGCTCATCAAGGAAAGAGAGCTTACAGAATGCAGAAAACTTCGGGGAAAAACAGGTTAGAAGTGGGGTATTGTGTCCCAGAAAACAACTTAGTGACGGTAGCAAAGAGACCTAAGAACTTGCATATCTTCTCAACTTGTCTCCATTCAGTCTCTGAAGGACACTCTGTATAGTTCTTATCACTAATTTGAAGACTACAAAATGCAAGTTGATAGAAGATTGCACCATCAAGCATATAATATGTCGAATCCCATCGAGTAGACACATCTTGCCTCAACCCTTTCTTAGTTGATAATGATACTTGTTTCACACTTTCATAAAAAGTCTTCTTCCTCCCTTGTGAGCCTCTAAAATACTTAACACTTTCGCGAACCTTCACAACTACTGGATCAATGTCTTTCAAACCCTCATGCACAATCAATTTAATAATGTGACAACAACATCGGATGTGAAAATACTCTCCTTTCGAAACAAGTGCATTTCTAAGATTAAGAGTACTTCTAAGCAAATTCACAAAGACATCATTTGAAGCTGCATTGTCCAAAGTTATCGAAAACAAGTTTTTCTCAATACCCCATTCACACAACAAAGAGTATATTTTCTCACATATTGCAGAACCAGTGTGCGGGCTTGGCATAAAGGAAAAATTCAAGATCTTCTTTTGTAATTTCCATTCCTTATCAACAAAATGAGCAGTATGAGTTATGTACCCATCATTCGCTATAGAGGTCCACAAATCAGAAGTCAAACTTATCCTCCCAGGAACAGAATTCACCAACTTCTTTAGAACTCCCTTCTCCCTTGCATACAACTTATTAATGTCAGCCTTCACTGTATTTCTACTCTTAAGCTTGACTTGTTCCTCCGAAGTAGCATAACTAGCATATCTAAAAGCTTCCCTAACACCTTCATACTCAACAAATTGATAAGGCAACTCATGACGAATAATAGCTATACTTATCAACTCACGAAATACCTCTAGATCAAACTTAGATGGCTTAGACGACATAGATGACCCAGAAGCTATTACCATTTGTCCTATATCCCGATAACAAGTAAGCTGACATTTGTTAATATGACGTGTCATATTCCCAGTTCCCTCACTACCAGCACATCTAGCAATATGACCACATTTCTTACATTTAGCTTTTTCAAAACCATCGACTACTCCGATAGGGGTATAGTAATTCCACACTTTAGAAGTAGTTCTACGAGTGCGCTTCTTAGAATTTGTAGGAGTTTTACTAGATTCTTCTTCGTGTTGACCAGTTTCAAGCACATCATCATCTAGATCTATCAGATTATTTCCCGAGATTTCAACATCAATGTGATCCATCTACAAAGTCAGTTTATAAAAATCAGTTAACTCAAACATTAATAGGAATATAAAACATGACTCAGATTAATACACTCAAGCAGAAAAAAGACTCAGCCCCCCTATAAAACCTAAATTAGTACAGATTCATACAGCTCACCAAGGTTTGACAGATGCGAAGCATCAAATGACGAGTATAGTAACCATTTACAAATACATAAATGAGTGCAATACAATGCAATTGAAAAGATGAAACGATGATGAATTGATGATCATCTTAATAATGAATTAATGATCCAGTAATTGACTAATTGTAACAATCCAAACACAATTTGTTTAAAAACAAATCAAATGAAAATGAACAATAATAATAATAATTAGGTTTATAATTAAGATGAAAATCATGAAGACAGATGAAGAAAGAAGCTCAAAACGATATTGTTCACATTGAATAACGAAATCGAAATAGAATTATACAATACAAAATCTAATGATTCGGGAACATTTACCTTATGCCGATGACTTTATCAAAGCAAAGAAAAAAAGCAAAGCAAAGCGAGATCTGAAGGCAGGCAAATGCAAATGACTTTATCGAAGAAACCCTAAGAGAGAGAAGAGAGAAGAGAGAATAGAGAAGAGAGTAGTCGTAATCTATATCAAATATGTATGCGAAGCATACATATTCTTCCTCTCAAGTCTGAAACGATGATGGAGTTGCTGATATGCTCGCCATTTCAATGGTGGCGGCCAAGAAAGAAAATACTAACAAAGTAATAACAAGTTAGGGTATTTTTCTTATTTATACTTAGGGTTTTATAACGGGTTTCGGGTCTGACCCGACCTGTTAATATTCAGACCTGAACCCGACCTGTATATTAAACAGGTTAACAGGTTCGGGTCAAAATGACCCGCCAACCCGATAAGGCTAAACCCAAACCTGTTTATATCGGGTCGGGTTCGTGTCGGGTTAACGGGTCTCGGGTCACTTTGCCAGCCCTAGTTCCCACTTACATCTCGTAGTCCCTACTCCTTTGATTTGCATAGTCATGTTGAGCTTCTGCAAGAGGAATGTGCTTCCTTGAGCACCATTAATTGTGTACGTTCTGCCATGTAATCTCTTCTTAATGCTTTCCATAATCCTGGTAATCAACACATCTTCACTAGTAACCTGGTTCTCAAAGATTCTATTGTTCCGCTCCCTCCATAGCCAGTATGTAGTAGCACAAAGTGCCACTTTTAAAACATCATTCCTGAAACCTTTCTTGTGCAGCCTTCTTATCAACCAAGTCCATTCTTTGTGTGCTGTACGTTCTGATTTGCCTGTTGAGTCCACTCCACTTTAGCACTGCAGTCCACACTTTGTTGGAATAACAACAGTTAAAAAACAGGTGTTTAGTGTCTTCATGAACTGGTCTCCTGCTGGTACTTGGTCCATTGTTAGGTGAAGCTTGCTGAGGGGTTGCCCCACTTAAACAAATCGCAGGAAGTTGTTGATTAACACCAGCATTATTCTGAACTCTGATAGGTGGGTTGTTGACTTTCTGTGACACTCCATACTCAAAGTTGCAGAGTATACAGTTTGATTCTTGTAGCTTTCCCCAAGAAACCAGTTTGTCCTGTGTGAGCAGAGCTTCTTGCATGGCTAGCCAGGTGATGAATCCATGCTTTGGTGTAGTAAGTTTGCTCCATGCAATCCTAGTCCAACACAGTTTCTCACTTCTGGGTCTTAGCATGCTATAGGCAGTTTTAATAGTATAACTTCCACTTGGACTTGGCTTCCATGTAACAATGTCCTTCTCCTCACCAGGGTCAATAGAAACTGTTCGAATGTCATCCCATATAGGTTGTATTGCAGTGTTAGCTGTCTGTGGCAGGTTCCAACTGTTGTTGATGATTATAGAGCTAACTTTGTTATTGTCTCTAACACCACACCCCTGTCTTTGGAACGCGGTTACCCTATTCCTCAAGATTCCACCATCAACCCAAGGATCATGCCATACCCTTGTGTTTGAGCCATTAGCAATTAAGTGAGTGACATGCCCTTCAATCTCCTTCCTACACTCCAGTACACCTCTCCAAATGTGTGAAGAGTCTTGAGGGATAGGCATGGTCCAAAAATTAGCGGCTTTGATGAGGTTCTTGTGCACCCAATTGACCCACAAAGAGTCCTTACCAGCTGCTATGTTGAATGTCTGCTTGCCTACAGCTGCGTAGTTCCACCTCTGCATATTCATGATCCCTAAACCACCCTCAGCCTTTGGCCTGCAGCAGTGTGCCCATCTAATAGGGTTCTTCTTCTTTCCCATTTCAGGTCCTGCTCATAGGAATTTAGCACATAGTTGGTTCATCTCCTTAATCACTGCCTTAGGTAGTAGAAACACTCTAGCCCAGTAAACTTGTGTGCTTGTTAAGACTGAATTTATGAGCACAAGTCTCCCAACATATGACATCAGCTTGTTAATCCAACACCCTATCTTCTTCTTTATCTTGTCAATAAGTGGCTGACAGTCACCTCTGAGTAGCCTTGTCGTGGTGAAGGGAAGGCCTAGATATTTTACCGGAGTAGTTGCAATTGGCATGCCTAATATCTGAGTAATCTCTTCTTGAACCAGTTCATAAGTGCCCCCAAAGATGATGGAACTCTTCATTGGACTTGCAATGAGGCCTGAGTACATATTGAAAGATTTGAGTGCTTCTTTTATGGCATTTGCTGAGTTGAGATCAGCTGCACGGAAGATCATAAGGTCATCCACAAAAGTAAGGTGGGTGATAACTGGGTCCTTACATTTGGTATGCAATCTGAAGTTGCCTTGCTCATATTGGGCCTGCAAGAATGAACCAAATACCTCCATGGCTAGCACAAATAACAGGGGGGATAGAGGATCTCCTTGCCGGAGTCCTCTTTCACCCTTGAAAAAGCCTTCAACACTTCCATTGATGAGCAGTGAGTAATGGACATTTGAAATGCAAGCATGAATCCAGTCATAGTTTGAGGCATTTCAACCTTGTGTAGGATATCAATGATCATCTCCCACCTAAGGAAATCATAAGCTTTTCGTATGTCTATTTTGACAGTACATCTCATTTTATGGCTCTTCCTATGGTAGTTTCTCACAAGCTCATGAGTGATCATAATATTATCAACAATATCTCTTCCTTGTACAAAAGTTGTTTGGTTAGGGCTTACAAGCATGGGCATGGTCTCTTTGATTCTATTTACAATGGTCTTAGATATGCATTTATAGATTACATTGCAACAGGATATAGGTCTATAATCATTGGCAACATTAGGCATGTCAAGTTTTGGTACAAGACAGAGTAGAATTGGTACCTCAGAGCATCTTCTTTGAAGTAAAGAAGTTCCTCACTGCTTTGATTACATCCGGTCCCACAATGTCCCAACATGCTTTGAAGAATTTGGCATTGTATCCATCGGGGCCTGAAGCTTTGTCATCTGGAATGGAAAAGATGGTATCCTTGATCTCAACATCTGTGACAGGTTGACACATGGCTTCTTTGTGTTCGTTAGGCACCTGCTTGTTTAATTGAATATGCTCCCATAGGTCATTGTGGTATACTGATCCTGTATTCTGCCCCAATACCTTCTCATAGTGTTGCACAAACTCATCTGCTATCTCTTTCTTGTTCGTAAGAGTCTGCTGATTATGATCCTCCAATCTGTGTATGGAAGTTCTAGCTTTATTGCCTTGCACACACTTGTGGAAAAATTCTGTGTTATCATCACCTAACATGGCCCATACTGTACCTGCCTTCTGTTTAGCTGAGGAAGCTTCAGCTTTAGCTACTAAATTATACTCTTTCAATGCCAAATTCTCCAGTACAGCCAGCTCGGTATTTAGAGGATCACTCTGAATAGTCAACTGTATTCTGTCTAAGTCCTCCTTGGCTTTGTACACCTTCCCCTGCAAGTCGGAGAAATTTTTTCTACTCCAAAGCTTGAGTTTTCCCTTCAAGAGTTTCAACTTAGTGTAGAGTCTTATCATAGGATTTCCTGTCCCCTCACAATTCCATGCTTCCAAGACCAGATCTTTGAATTTTGGATGCTCCACCCAATGGTTGAAGAACCTAAAAGGAGGTTTTGCTCGATCTTCTGATGATTGCCACTTAAGAACTGCTGCTGAGTGATCTGAGACACCAGCAGGAGGAAAATGAGCTTCTGTAGTACTGAAAGCACTAGTCCACTGCAAATTGACCAAACACCTATCCAATTTACACATAATTCTTTCACTCCCTTCACTTCGATTAGACCATGTGTACAATGCTCCTGTGGCTTTGAGATCGTCAATACCACACTCCTCTAGGCACTTAACAAATTCCTGGAGGTCTCTAGGGTGAAGCTTGCTACCACCTACTTTCTCATTTATTTCCTTGCATACATTAAAGTCACCTAATAGTATCCAAGGATCATTACCTACCATGTTCCTAGCAAAAGACACCATGTTTTTCCACAACTGCTCTCTATCTCTCCTGCTATTTCTTCCATAAACTATAGAAAGTTTATACTGTATTCCTTCAATAATGTCTTCAATCTGACAGTGTATGGTCTGGTCTGTCATGTCCAACACATCCACTTTCATAGACTTGTTGTCCCACAACACCCAAATTCTGCCTCTGTGATCCTTTTGAGTTGTTGTTCACACCTGCCCAGTCATTAATTCTTCTCTGCACCATGAGAGTATTCTTAGCTTTTACTTTGGTCTCCACTAAACCAACTAATTTTAGATTGTGGCTTAAAATCAGTTTTCGAACTTCAGTAGATTTTTGGGGTTGTTGAGTCCCCTTATATTTCAACAAGCGATGTTGGCCATCCTATCACTTGTTACTTTTTGATTTTGACTTCCCTCCTTCATGCTTCGCATGCTTACCATTTCCTTTACTTCTTGTTTCAAAAATCTGTTGTGAGAGCCTCTTAGGAAATTTTGCATCCTTTTGTACTGACTTCTTCTCAGTAATGAGATAATTTGATGGATCAGGTGTAGGTGTTGTAGACTTCTTTTTCACTTCATACCTTGTACCTTCTTCTACTCCTTCACTATCACTGCTTTCAAAGCTTGTTGCTTCCTCACTTTCTTCCTCTGAACCGTCCCAACTCTTTGGTTGCTCAGCTTGAGCAACCTGATTTGCTATTTTTGTCTCCTTAGTTATCACTTCCCCATCATGAGTTTCTTTACTACTTGTCTCACCCAAAGCTTTGAATCTGTTGGTTAGAATTTTAGGAGCATGACCTGCATCAGACTTTGTAATGGTTTGCTTCTTAGCACTGGGTGTCCTTTGTTGGTTGGCTGGTGTTGCGTTTGTAGAGCCTTTCTCATACCCACCAAAGTTTGCGACCATGTTTTGGTTCTTATGACCTTGTGATTGCTAACTCTTGGCTATCTCTTCCTTACTCTTCCATTTTCTCTGTGGAACCCTCCACTCACCTTCTTCAACGGTTTCTGCCTGCTCATAGAGCTCTTGAGGTACATGTGCTGCCCCCTTATCACACCCCTGCAGATTGTGGCCAAATACATGACATTTCGTACACATTAAAGGCCTCAATGGGTATTCAAGTGAAATTGTAAGCTCCTTCCCTGATTTGGTTGCGATTGTGATGTTATTTGGCAATTCCTTATCAGCTGGAACTTCCACGCACAACCTAGCATAGGTCAACATTTGTTTCTTCTCCGTTGCCTTATCCAAGCACATCGGTGTACCAATCGTGCTCGCAAGTAAGCTAAAGCCTTTTGTACTCCACATATGCTTGGGAACGTTGTAGAGTTTCACCCACAATGGAACTGTAGTAATCACTCCCCTATTCTCCTCAATTTCTCTTGTCCAACATCTCACAATAAAGAGTTTTCCAGCCATGTAAAATGGTCCTTCATCAAGAACTGCACTCTTATCCTCTTCACTAGAGAAATCAAAATAGAACAGATCGCCATCTAGTGCAATATCTACTGTACCTTTTTGCTTCCATTTTTGTATAGCTAGCTCCTTTACCACAGAAAATGGCAATTTCTTGTCAAGGAAGAACCCCACCAACTTGTTCTCACTCCTTCTTCAAAAATTTCTTCATCAACAATTAGTTTGTTGTTATCATAAACTGGTTTGATAAATTGCAATTCCTCCACTCCAGCTGAAGGCGGTGGTGTTCTCAAGAGAGAGCTCCATCTTTTGGGTTCCTCAGTTGAATGTGGTTTTTTCGTTGCCAATGGATTAAGTGTTGCCTGGTTCTCAGCTTGTAAAGCTGTTGAAATTTCATCACCGACAGAAATTTCGTTTCCTGCAACTTCAGTACAAGTTACGGTGTTTTGGGGTGTTGGGGTTGGTTGAAAATTGGTTGGTGGTGGTATGGGGTTGGTAGTGGATGAGATGAGGAGGTCTCCATGGTCTTCCATGGCCTCTCCGGCCAGATCGGCCGTTGAGGGTGGTCGGTCTTCAAAGGTTTTTACCTATAATAGTAAGAAAAGGGTTGAATATTTGGGATTTTAGGATAAGGTTTTCTAAAAAAGGGGTTTTTTTTTGGTGCATAGGATCACTGGAGTAACATAAGGAGTTGTTACTAAGTCTTCTGCCTCTTGTTGAAATTAAATAAAGGTTTGACTAGTAATTTGTATCAGTATGTTAGAAAAAAATTCTGACAGTCGACAACTTAGAGACAAATATATGGAAATCGTTAACCAGTGGGTTATGTGTTAGAAATGAGGAATCACTTATCACTCTGTCATCTATTTCTCAACTGCATGCCCCTTCTTACAACAAGAGCTAAAGCCTAGAGGCACGGGAACAACAAGGTTCCAGGATGTTATACTTGGCTGGGATAATCTGTTCAACACTTGACAGATGCAACAGTTAGCAGTGGTCAGCCATGGCAGCACTTGCAGGTGAATACTAGAGCTCAGTACAGGTAAGTAGGAGGCAGATTTCTGTCAGGAACTGGTCATCAGCTCGCTGTAGATCATTGACTCAATGTGTTGTAATAGTAGGTCACTTTAATATAGATATTGCGTGTGCTTGTATCACATGTATATGCGTAGCTTTTTGTACTCTATTGTCTCTAAGCCAATGTGGGCATGCTGACCCAAATGCATGACAGGCCTCAACCACCACTAGCTAAGACGAAGGCACGCTGTGTGGGGAAGCATGTTTTGCAAGCTGTATTTTATAGAATGGAATAACAATTTTACTGATAAAAAGAACTTGAATAAACGAACATTAATATGTTTTGATGCACGAAGAAGATAACAAATGGTTTGTTCATTCTAAGAATCTTTGCCGATCCCTAGAATCAAACTACAAAATAACCAGTTTGGAGATAATCCATAACAAAAAACAAACAAACAGGGAAATATTCTAGATATACACCACCACCACTCCTTATTTTTGTAATTTGATCAAACAAATATAGCTGAATTTGATCAAACAAGAAAAACTATACACCACCACCCATTACTCTTGCTAGTATTTTATGCATAGAGATGCATGGAGGTCGCAGCTAACTGTGAAAAATACAATTTTAAGTAATTACCTACAATAGCATGGTGGGATCATCTGGACAGCAGCAAAACCGTCAAGATTAGAACAGTTTGCCGAAGCCTTTCCATCTTTTCCATGGTAAAGCAAGTTGATGTTCTTAAGCTCGACATACTTACATGGCACACTCTTACTACACACGAAATTCACTGCAGTCTTCGAAGCAGAGGTCCCCCAAATGTTTCTATAGTGAACATCTTGGATCCTAACACGCGAAGGAGACTGCAAAACAAAATATGCAACAACTGATCAGTTAAGTTACTTCCAACTACAAAAACAATTTGAATTGTATATAGTAGTGTACCTTGTGAGCACAAGATTGATATGGACAGTACTGTTGATCAATTACAACTGGATTCAGGACTCTATCCATGAAAATATGATCAAATGTTAAGTTTCTGACCAGGCCAGGTTCAGATGGCGCCCATGTTTTGATTCGTACACCATTGTCAGTACCGATGAAGGTACAATTCTTGACGACCAATCCTAGCACACTTTCCTCATTTTTTCTTTGGCCAAGACTACCAACACTGATACCATGTCCAGGTCCACATGTAACACCATAGACATAGATGTTCTCACTGCCTGGACTGAGGGAGATGCAGTCGTCGCCAGTGCCTATCTTTGAATGCAGAATGTTGATGAAGGATGAATCTCCTATGTGAATTCCATCTGTGTTTGGGCTTTCTGCTGGTGCAGTGATTGTGATGGATTTTAAATTTACATTTCTGCAGGCAAAAAGGTTGATGTGGAGACTTTTGCTGTCTAGTGAATGTATCCGATCAATTATTGCATCCGTGACGAAGTCAAATCTTAAGTTCTGTTGTCGAAAATCGAAACCAAACAAACTATATGTAAATCCAAGGCATGAAATAGAAATGAAAAATGAACGTAGACAGTATTTGGATGATATCTTTTTTTTTTTTTTATCTGCACTCTACTTACCAATGGTGGTAGTAATCCTTATACTAAATTACTGATATGTTCTTTCTAAAAAATACTGTTGATATCTTCTTTTCCTTAGCATAGCTTAAAATTTATTTTTTCCCAAAAAAGAAACAGCCCTGACTTGGTTGGTCAGGGTTATGCTTTGAGATTAATAAAAGTCTTATTCAATCAACAACAACAACAACAACAACAAAAGAGAGAGAGAGAGAGAGAGAGAGAGAAGGGATCAAGGGAGTCGAGGGTTTGCACCTTTAGGGCGTGCAGTCCCTTCTACCCCCAAAGTTTGGTAAAAAAAAATTATTTGGATTAATCATTGGTTTTCGCCAAAATATAAGCATCCCCCACCCCCCGGTACACTTCCATACCCTGTACTCCATCCAATTCATCTGTCCCTAAATGTATGTCAATGCAGCAGAGTATACTAGACTGCTCAGTTCTTCTTTTCTTTAATATAGATGTATACAAAAAATATACACTACCAAAGAAAAATAAGAATGTAAAAAATATATATTCATAATATCTAATCTAAATATCTAATTATGACCATAAAACTCATCTATGCATAACTAATAATTTTATAAAAAGGGAAATAAGAGAAATTAGATAGAAAAGGCTTACAGCAGGCAAATTTCTGCAATTTGTATTCTTATGGCAATCATTGTATTTCCATGCTGAATGTCCTTGGCCATCTAATGTTCCTCCACCATAAACAATCAATCCATTCACATATCTAAACTTAATCCAAGTATCACTAAACCCTGAAATACCAGTGGGTGCCTTTAGTAATCCTTTGATCTCAAACTGTATTTTACCCTTGCATGGACCTACAAAACTTGTTGGGCGCCCCACATAGTAATTCCCGCTTGGTATTCTAACCATGGCTCCTCCCTTCCATGTACAAGCCCTTTGCCAAGCATTCAGTAACGCCTACATATGAAAAATACATAAATATATAATTTGTTATATTATTAATCACTAAAAATGTACAAGTTTTATATGCGCACAATCAACGCGTAAATTTATCAGAAAGAAAATCAGAAATGTTAAAAAAAAAAAAAAAAAGACTACTAACCTTACTACAATCTGTTTTGCCATTAGCCACAGCACCAAATTTCTTCACATTGAAAATTTTAATATTAGATTTAGCACTTACAACAAAAGCAAGAAGAAAAATCACACAAACCCATTGGAGAAGAATTAAGCTTGACTTCTTCATTCTTATTCTTCTCTATCAACCAATACAGTGTTTGGTTAACAACAATATACTCTTGTCTTAACAGAAGAATAAAACCCCAAATATTTTTCTTGCTGTGCCAAGCTAGATTTTATGCTACAAGCAAAAAAAAAATGAATACTCCTAAATAAATCTTACCATAACTTTTATAGAGAAATTTTAGTAATTATATATTGTGTACACAAGTAATGTTCCATATTAATCTTGTAATACATCTTATCAAGTTTGTTTTCCGGATAACAGTCAAGAAATGCAATATTTAGTTATGATATATTCACCAGAATGAGTTGATTCATAGTATGTAATCTTAACTTTCTTTATAAAAATCGATTTTTACTTATTTTAAAAAGATTTTTTCATTTTACTATTTAATCACATTGGATATATTGATATTGACAGGGAGGCTCTTATACGGCCCGTCCGCATACGGACCAGCTTGTTTATTAGAAAGTCACGCGCTATATCAATTAATAATTGACGTAAAAATGGTTTCTTTTTACCGGATCAGAAAAAGCCCACAAAAACCCGGTTAAGTCTTCGTGGCTAGTGGCTACATCTCCTTCTTTCTCTGTTCGTCCTTTTGCAATCTCTCTCTCCCATCTCTGTTTTTTTTTTTCCTCAATTAATTTCAATCTCCCCCTCTACACACAGTAGCAAAAAAAAAAAAAAAAAATACCAAATCTTGTTGATTAGAGAGATTAATTGAAAAGAATTATTAACTTCAACATGTTTATCTTGAACACAGTTACAACCCAAAAAGTAAAGAAACAGTTGAATGAAATAAAATCAACCAGATTAGTTGAAGAATGAACTAATAAACCAGATTGGTTGGTTGGGGTATTGTTCTTCTTGAAGAAATAGAGAACTGAAGATAAATGTTGATTTCAATGTCAATTCTATTGCCAATCATAATTTGGGGAAGGAGTTGTTGGGGGCTTTTCCAAAGAGATAACAAAAAAAAAACAAACAAATTCAAGGATTTTCAGAATATGGTAGAGGAGATGGAAGAATTTTGTGATTTTATGTCTATAAATTCCGAAATTCATTGATTGTGATTAGAGTGTAGTTGACATTCTTCTCTTTGTGAATTTAATATATTTTGAAGTTCATTATTTGTTTGAATAGTTTATACATATTGCTTTGTTAGTAACAATTTCATAGTTCCAGACTAGAGAGAGGAGTAGTTAAGAGAAAGAGGAGTTTGATAGCGATGTAACCATATAACAATTAAGAGAGAAGACGAACAAAACGTATTTTTAACTGGGTTTAGACTGGGTTTCGTTGACCCGTTAAGAGAAACCAGATTTACGCAAGTATTGAGAAGAGCACGTGACTTTCTAGTGAAAAACTTAAGTCCGGCATAAGAGCCTCCCTGTTGATATTGATAACTTTTTTTCCAGAAATTTTGAATTTTGTGAACTTTTTTGTTCAAACTCAACATTCAGGCCCATGGAAGTATAGAATCAGATCCATCTTTAGGAAATCTAAATGGGACTAAATAAAAGCCCAATTGGCGATAGATGGCTTGTCTATCTTGGGCTTTGTCAACTTTGGAGTTGGAGATTTGGTCAATAATACCATTTAGGCCAAAAAACAATATGGACCTAACCAAAAGAACCAACATACACTGATACACCTGCCCATAATACATTAATTAATACAACTTATCTGTGTCTTCTGTCTATGTTGAGTTTAATTAAATTTATTCTTGGCTTCGCGACCTATCAAATAGCCCATATTTTAAAACTAGGCTACAAAGTGTTTTATTGGCCCATATTGTCTCCTAAAGGCACACCTTTTTTTACTTTTGGCACACTCCTCGTATAAAAGCTTAAATACATTCATTTGAACCTGTTAAACAAGGTTTACACCTATAATAACCTGCTAAACAGGTTGCAAACATATATTTTTGTGTTTTACTTTGGGCACACGCCTATCTTTTGTTTCTAGAAGAAAAATATTATTCGTATGAAAAATTCTACACCTCTTAAAATAATTTCTTCGAAACAAAAACCTTTTCACCTCCCAAAATATCTCCGATAGAAGAAAAAAAAAAAAAAAAAAATCCAACATAGTTTGTGCGTGAAAAAAACATACATATTTTTTTATTTATAATTATAATTTTATTAATAATCAAAATGTGATTACAATACAGTAAAACAAGGAATGATATACTATACCCCCCCCCCCCCCCCCCCCAACAAAAAAAAGGATAATACAACTGTTTAATTTACATTTAACAGTGCATCTCAATTAAACAATAGGTCCTGTAACCTATAATATCTCGGATTTTGATGATCATCATGCATTCATTCGATTTCTCATTGACATTCTATCCGATCATTTTGTGTTAAACAAATCAACAACAACAATAATAGTTAGATTTTTATAAAATTTATACTTAATAAAACTGTTTTGATCAATAGAGAACATGGTTTTCTTTACAACTGATATTTTTATATAAAAATATACTCATATTATTTTAATGAGAAGTTTTTTTTTTTAATTGTAAAATTTTTTTGTCGAGAAATTTAGTTGTGATAATATAATCATCGCACTTAGCATAAAAAAATCAAATATTATCGATTGTAACTAATTTTATTCTTGTTGTTATCATTTTCGTAGTTCATTGCTAGTAACAACCTGAGTTTGTTGCAAACTATGATTTCATGTTCTACTTGAATTATTGTATTGTTCGTTTCTGTCTCATCATTTATACTCTTCTTTGTTAATCACCAATACCTTTGTAATGTACTAGTAATGCGGCCATATCTACGATTTCAAAACAAAAATTAAGTTATTTCATGTCTAAGGTAGTCGGCAATAACTTGCTGACTCTAATAGATATTAGTCAGCGATCTACCGTTGGGAAGATTTGATTTGGGTGGCAGTATAGTGATATGCTTTCAAAATTAAAATTGAGTTATTTCATGTCTAATGTACTTGGCAAAAACATGCTGACTATAGTGGATATTGGTTGGCGATGTACTGTTGGGAAGATTTAATTTGGGCGGCACTATAGTGTTACGCTTTCAAAAATAAAAATAAAAATACAAAATAAAATAAAAATGTTGAACTATTTGAATTGAAATCACTTGGAACTTCCTTCTGCAATTACAAATAAATTACCCAAACTGTATATTTACATGACAAAAAAAAAAACGTAAAAAGAAAGGGGGCACACCCCCCACATTGGGCAACACCGTACTACTGGCGCTTAGGGGGGGGGGGGGACACCCCAATTAAACTTGTCAGCACACATATGCTGACAATTAAGTATAGTAGTCAGCATCATTGTGTTGATCATTGACTACGACGAGCAGCACCGTACTGTTGCCTTAAGAGTGCACACCCCAATTACCATGTCATCACTCATATGGTAACGATTAAGTGTAGTGGTCAACATCATGGTGTTGATCATTGAGTACAATGGGTAGCAACGTATTACTATCTTAGAGGGGGGTACACCCCAATTAAACACGTAGTCACACATATGTTGGCTATTAAGTGTAGTAGTCAACATCATAGTGCTGACCATACTGTTGTTTTATCTTGGGGGGCACACCCCACTTAAACATGTCAACACCCATATGCTGACCATTAAGTATAGTGGTCAGCATCGTAGTACTGACCATTGAGTACAGTGGCCAGTGGCCAGCGTCATGGTGTAGACCTGGATCGTCTGTTCTTCATTTTAATTTAAAATACAATTACAATCATAAAGTTAGAGTTTACCTTTGATGATGATGGAGGATTTTTTTTTCGCGAATATTTTTTTATTAGATCAAACCAATCTTCTTATGGTGCGTAGAAATCTACTGGTCTTTTTAATTTACCACTTTGCAAGTAGTCCCAACTAATTTATTTGTCTTTAAATCTAACAAATTTTGGAGCATTTAAATTTTTCTATCCTAAAACCTCGATCATTGCATCAAGGGCTGCCATGTGTAATTTTGTTGGCTTCTTATCGACTTCATCATCATCACTACTTTTATTAATAATAGTAGGGGTATTTTGTATTTGGTCCCTCTAGGAGATGGGTAATTAGCATTTGGTCCAATATTTATCGTTTATTAGTAAATGGTCCATTTTTCGCCACTTCACTGTCAGTCAATCCATTTGACTAGAGTCAAGGCATCCATATTTTTTTAATGACCAAACTACCCTTTCACGTGTCTAGCACGTGACAAAACTTAAAACTCAAAAAACACAATTTAGTTGTTTGTAAACATGCAAAATTAGTTTATGGTCCTCCTTTTTTATATTTTGTTTCAAATATAGTCCCTGTAAAAAATAATAGAAATAACAATGGAAGTTATCTTACCTTAGTTGGAGTGAAGTAGAACATGTAACCACCACCCATGGAACCTCTAGAAGTTTATTCTCTTGTGTTTACAAGTGAAGATGACAATGAAGTGAAGAAAAATTCTAGACATTCCATGGGTCGTGGTTACATGTTTAAGTTCAATCCGGTAAGATAACTTCCATAGTTATTTTCATTACTATTTACAGGGACTATATTTAAAACGAAATATGAAAAAGGAGGACTATAAACTAATTTTGCATGTTTACAAACAACAAAATTGTGTTTTTATGAGTTTTAAGTTTTGCCACGTGCTAGTCACGTGAAAGGGTAGTTTGGTCATTATGAAAATATGGATGCCTTGACTCTGGTCAAATGGGTTGACTGATAGTCAAGTGACGGAAAAGGGACCATTTACTAATAAACGATAAAGATTGGACCAAATGCTAATTACCCATATTCTAGAGGGACCAAATGCAAAATAACCCATAATAGTAATTAATGAAAAAAGTGGAGTGAAAGAATATTTTAGTAGTGAGAATAAGATTTTAATGGTGGTTGTAAAATGACACATCATTTTTTGAATGAACAAAGTGAAGTAAAATAGATGTTAACAGTGAATTAAAAATTTAGTGGTGGTTGTCAATGGGCATACCCCTTTTTAAATGAGTGACCTGTTGAATAAAAAAGGTGAAAAATTAACAAGTTTTTTCAAATAAAATTAGGGGTGTATTTAATTTGTCGACATAAATGTCATTATTTTTTTGTTTGGAAGTGTGCCCAAAGTAAAATGGGCTGTGCGCAGGTGTCAGTTGGGCTCAACTGGTAAAACCTCTGGGTGATGATACCAGAGGTTTGGGGTTCGAATCCCGCCAGCATTACCGAGTTATTGATCTCATTAAAAACAGGCTTACCAAACCATTTTTTGCAGGTGTTAGTTGTGCTCAACTGGTAAAACCTCTGGGTGATGATACCAGAGGTCTGGGGTTCGAATCCCGCCAGCATTATCGAGTTACCGATCTCATTAAAAACAGGCTTACCAAACCATTTTTTCAGGGAAAGGGACCCTGCCAAAACCCTGCTTTCTCATAAAAAAAAAAAATGGGGTGTGCCTCTAGCACAACCCTTAATTAAATTTATTCTTGGGCTTCGCCACCTATCAATTGGCCCATATTTTAAAACTAGGCTAACAAAGCATTTTATCGGCCCATATTGTCTCCTTAGCTCTTTTTTGCTGAAAGCTACTCCCTGCAAGCACCCATTCACTCGTACTCCTTTCTTCATCTTTTACATCTTCTTTTTTATTGGCAAACGAGGTTGAGGGGCCCCTACCCCTTATTTTTTTATTCACTAAACCCTTATATCAACAATCAACTGTTGACGTGTTTCGAACCCACAATCTCTCCACTTTGTGAGAGGGGCACATGCTACCATTGAGCCACAGACTCATTCAGCATCATATTTATAGAACATCTGACCGACTTTATGTTATGAGGGGGAGGGTCGAGGAAAAAAAATACACGAATTCGATCTATGTCACCTGACAGAAGATATTTACAACCGTAGGTTAGTTTTATGATGAATAGATAAGATAACACCACATCTTGAAATGGGGATATCTCAAATTTCGACTTTCAAATGGGGGTATGTCAAAAATAAAAATAAAAAATGCTATTTGTCATTCTTATTTCAGGAGTAAAGCCCCATCAAATCAAAGTACCAGTGATTCACGTTTGTTACTAATGGTTAATCTTGCAAAGCTTTTGAGGAGCTTTGTCGTTTTTTGATGAAAATAATTAACAGATTTGGGTTTTTGCAAGGAAACTATTTGCGGCGCAAACATATTGTCGCAAAAGATAATTATTTGCGACGATATTTTGTCGCTAAAATGGTGTTGTCATTAAACTCTAAAAGTACATTTGCGATGACAAATTTTGCATCACAAATATATTTTCCATACCTATCAATCCAATTAATATCTGAAAAATAGGAAAATCTTTTATTCAATAAACTAGCGAAGAAACTCTTGATGCTAGTATATACTTTCTAGAGATCAATATGATTTGCTTTCAGAATTACAGACGAGAAATTATATTATTAACTGTTTAATATCCTTGGATAATTTGATAAGTTGCTTAAGCTTTTTAAATAAGAATTGCTTTATAAACAAATTTTATGTTCCTGGAAGTTCTTATCACCATATGTTGTTTGGTTTTTGAGTAAAGTGGCTGAAAACTCCCTCTGATCATTGTTTAAATTATAGTTGTCATGTGTATTAGCTAGATTAATTAGTAGGATATATGTGGCTACTTGCCAAATCAATGGGGAAGAGTATACCAAAGTTTTGCCTTGATTAAGAGTTGAGACCTGATGCTCATTTTCTCTTCCTGCTACTTTTTTATTTTTTTTTGATTTCCCGCAACTTTAGTGATAAACAAATGACACATTTGTATCACAGTATTGCTTCTATAATGAACCAATTAATCATTAATTTATGGTTTGATTAGATCCATAATTGATTTAGGAGTATGTAATTTATATCATTGATTTTGTTAGGCTGTGTTGGATATGATCATTATATTACGGTTGTCACTTTCATCATTTTTTAGACTTCCGACCACCTTTCCTTATGTTTCTAATTAATTGATTCTTAATTAATGCAGGTGAGAGGTTGCATATAATGAACGAACCATTGTGTGTATTTTGAAGATGGAAAAACGAACCTCTAATGTTAAAGCCTTTTTTATGCGAAGACTATTATAATTTGAAGTCTATGCATATGATGAGTGTATGCTTATAATGTTAATTTTTGAGAGAGATGAACTTCTTTTAAGTTAGATGGAGTTTTTTTTTTTTTTTTTTTTGGATAAAAAAGTTAGGAGATGTCTTTTGTAATTTGCTAAACATTATTTGAATCTTTTAATCTAACCTACTTATTATTCTTCTTAGACTTATTTATTTATATTTTTTTTTAAACAAAAAATTCTAAATATTGATTCAGTTTTTTTTTCTTTTTTTTTTAAAAAAAAATTTGGTATATTAATCATGGCCCGATGGCTTACAAAGACAGGGCCCAAAGGGCTTACAAAGACAAGGCCCAAAGGCTACTGATGCTACTACCTAAGTGTCCACACCGCCACCTTGCAACTCGAGCAATTCTGCTACTCAGGGACTTGCTTTCGCTGAAGAACACCTAGCCACATCATCATCATGGGAGAACACCTAACCACATATCATCATCATAAGAGCATGGGCCTCCTAATCTCGAACCAGGCCCGAAGGCTGACCCACCTAAGAATTACATGAGAAATTCCCCCAAACACTGTTGATGGGAATTGAACTCACAACCTCTCACTCGTGGGAGTGTTTGAAAGGGATAACAAACCAACTGAGCTAGCAGTTGTTTGTTAAATATTGATTCAGTTATTATCATTCTTTGCAAATATTCAAGAGCAGTGATAATTTGTGGCGCTTGGATTTTGTCATAAATGTAAAAATATTTGTTAAAAAAATATTTTTTTCGTCAAAAATAAAAATATATTTGTGACAAAATTGTTTTCTCAGAAATAAAAATAAATTTGTCACAACATTGTTTAGTCAGAAATAAAAATATATTTGTGACAATATTTTTTTTTGTCGAATATAAAATATTATTTGTGACCAGATTTTATTGTCAGAAATAATGAATTATTTGTGACAATATTTTTTTGTCGAAAATAAGCAAACATTTGCAACAACAATATTTTGTCAGAAATAAGAAAATATTAGTGACAAGAATTAGTTGTTGAAAATGAAGAATTATCTGTGACAATATTATTTTTGTCGAAAATAAATATTTATTTGTGACAATCTACTTGATGTTGCAAAAAAGAACTATTTGCGACGAACTTAATGACCAACATATTTTCAACAAAACAAGTTGTCGCAAAAACTAATTAAAATAAAATAATATAATCGATGGTAAATTTACTTTCGACAATTTCGTATTTATTATGACAAAAAAATACGTCGGAAATAAAATAATATTTGCGACGCCAAGTTGTTGTCGGAAAAAAGTATTTGTCAAGACGTATTTGTGACGACATTTGAGGACCCAAAAGTCGTTGGAAAAAACTATTTGTGATGACATTTGACGACATTTGTGATAATGAGAAGGGGTTCTCCAATATTATGTGTTTTGTGGAGTTCTGAAGAAAGACTAATAATGTCTGCTCCATGGTGATCATGTAATTAATTACGACCAAGTCTGAGCAATGTAGGATCGATAATGCCAGGCCTATTGGTTACACTTGTAATTAAAACTGTTTCCTTTAGGTTCATGCCATCCATTTCTGACAACAGTTGGTTCAAAACTCTATCAGCACCACCACCAGCATCTCCTGCTGAACTTTCATGCCACATTGCTATTAAATCAAGCTTATCAAAGAACATGACACATGGAGCAGACTGGCGTTCTTTAACCAATATCTCTCACACATTTGTCTCTCACTCTCTCCAAACCACATAGTCAACAATTAATAAGATCCTTTGATACTTATGAAATTATTTTGGCAATCATTTGCAATTGCCCTTTGAAAGAAGAGTTTTGACACAACCATGAGGGCCGTAAAAGAGGACACCTTTGGATTGGGATATGCCAAATTTCTCCAACTTTTTAGAATGGTATTGGACAGTTTCTTGGAGCTCTCTTTTAACAGCATCCAACCCTCTGATATCTACCCATGAAACATTTGGCACTTCCATAATTGTTTCATGCAATGCGGATGGATTTGAAGTACCCAAAGCAGTTTTGAAGTGATCATTTCTGACAACCATCATATTAAGCACCTATGCATCAATTGTTTCATCTTCCAAATCTATTATATCCATCTTTTCCCTGATATACTGAAGGGCAGCCTAGCTCTGTGCAAAGATAGCAAGATCTGCACTTATATA
The DNA here is from genome assembly GCA_023053565.1 of Aquilegia eximia. Lineage (NCBI taxonomy): Eukaryota > Viridiplantae > Streptophyta > Magnoliopsida > Ranunculales > Ranunculaceae > Aquilegia > Aquilegia eximia. The sequence goes on from JALIGU010000004.1 coordinate 27,617,458, forward strand.
CCCATGTGTATATTTTGTAGCCATTTCAAGATCGACATCTTTTGATAGATTCATACTCTTTGTATGAATTTTAAAAACCTCCAGTCTTCCAACCTCATTTGGCACGCCAATATCAATCTCTCTATCAAATCTCCTCTAAGCTGGATTAATGTTGTTAGGCCTATTAATAGCCCCCATGGCAACCACATGGGTTGGGCTCTTAAGACCAAACATTAAAGTCAGCATTTGAGCAACTATACGTTTCTATATTTCACCATTTGTCTTGTCTTTCTATGGAGCAATGCTGTCAATCTCATCAATAAAGATGATGGAAGAAACGTTCTTTTCTGCTTCATCAAATCCCTTCCTCAAATTTGATTCATTTTCTCCAGACATTATTTCAGGTCAATTTTATACATAAGAAGAAGGCATCCGTTACATTTTCCACAGCTGTCGCGAATAAGGTTCTCCCAGATCCAAGAGGGCTATAAATGAGGATACATTTGTAGGGTTTAATACCATTGCATTTAGTAAGGAATGGAAATAGAGAGAAAATGAGATCACAGAACCCATTTGTTTTTCCATGTAAAGAAGCAAGGACTGAAGGAAGTCATCGGAAAGAGTAAGAAGTTTAGTCCACGGATTGTTCTGTCTAGTTAAATTTTGTTTTTGTTTGGTTTACAGTCTCTCTTGGAATAACATCAGATCCGAACACAGAGCAGTTGTTGTTAGGTTTGAACCATTATTATGGTGATGTACCTGTTTAGAGCTAGATCTAAGAAATCCCTCTCCATCAAGCAATTGCTTGTCAGTTTGTGTTGTGATAGTTCAAGACCAAATCTGTAAAGTCTGCCTCTTGAAACAACACATATCTCCATTATCACAGGATTTTCTAAAACCCTTACACCTACCAAGCCTTCTATTCCTTTTGTTGCTTAATTTTTCCATCTGACATTCTTTTTGTTTTTAGTTTTTTTGTATGAATATCCACTAATTGTAGGTACATCGGGTCATTGTATTATTCCAGCTACCCAAGATCAGTCCACAGTAAATACAAGTCTTATATCACCAGCTACAGTCAAGCCAAACTCTACAATAGTTAATACCACTTTGCAGCAGCCGAAATTTCAAAGATTTTTAAACTTCAGTCTCTCTTGCAGACAATCTCTTACCACATCTTCAACAGTAACCTCCAAACCATCATTACACTAAACATCCTTACATCGTTATCACATCAGTAACTTAACTACTCTACCCCAAACAATTCATTAGCCCCAACTACCAAATGAATCTCACTCAGCAGTAGCACTTAGACAATTGCTATCATATTAAACTCTCCTCAACTTCACTTTATTTAAGCTTCATCCTCTTACTTTTACTTTATCATATCTATCGTTTTCTCTTACCACTTATGGAAAAAGAAATACATAACCTTACACACTTCATCAACAATTCCCTCACTGTTATGGAAATCCATGATAAGATGCTGAAAGATTCTCATGCTTTCTGGTATGGCTCACTGATTGTTACTTTGCTCAGTGATGAAAACATTATTGCAAGGTGATTAGATCAACTTGGAGAATGATATTGTGAAAAGAGGGAACAACTTGTATGTTTGCCGCTTTGATCGCTCTAAAGACAAAGATTATGTCTTAGATTTCCAACCATGGAAGGTTCTTGGCAAACTTCTTCTCATGCAACCATTTTCTGGTGATATATATGGACCATTTTGTTGTTAGATTCAACACGATACCCTTATGGACGAGCTTCAAAGGACTCTACTTGGAGCACTACACATCTGATATAGTGACAATGATTGGAAGAGCAGCTGGGAAAGTTCTAATTGTTCTCCCAGAAAAGTTGGTGCCTATAGGTCTGAAGATGGGTACCGAGCACGCATTGAAGTTAAGGTATTTGAGCCACTTAAAAAGGGAACACCAGTGAAGATACTTCACCAAGGCCCTGTCTGGGTAGGTTTCACTTATCACTTACCATCGAATGTATACTGTGAGACTTGTAACCGATTAGGCCATGAAGCTGAAAATTGTCCTTTCCCTCCATCTGACCCAACTTTGGATCCACAAAATATTCTTTTGCTACAATATCTAGTGCATGGCCTCAATGCAGAAGTGGTACATGAGAATGCAGTACATCAAACTGATCAGGCTGAATTTCTCCTTGTCCCACCAAACTCACCTGAAGATGCTCCCATGGTGAATCATGTCCTTGAAACACTATAAAAACTGAAAGTGGGAGACCTAAAGATGGAGACAGTAGCGAAAGTTGGGGAGTACGAAGCACTGCAGGACATGGCTAGACTTGAGACATCGTTTGGGCCTCCATAGAAGCCCAATCCTTACTCAGACTATGTAATTGATGCTGACTGGTCTCAACACCAACTATGAATTTTGGATCGGACTCAAACTTGGGCCTTACTGCTGACTTTAACCCATTTGCTGAAATCTACCATCAACCATTAGACTGTTGCTATTAACAGCCGGGTTTTTTGCTGTTCACCACCATCTTATTTTCTATTCACCACCAAGAATATAAAGTATAAACCTTAAAACTGGTTGCTATCTTTTGGTCGACTTTTAAGCTTCCATATCGCCACCAATAGATCGAGTTATATGAGAAATATTTGTATAAAGCGATACCTTTATATCGAGTTATTTAGTATGAAGCGATGGAGGTATATTGATTAAGGGTGTGTTTGTTTAAAATGCTGGATGCTGAATGCTGGATGCTGAATGCTGAATGCTGGATACTGAATGTTGAATGCTGGATGCTGAAAAAGTTGTTTGTTTATCATTTTTAAAAAGTTCTGTTTTGAATTTGTTTGTTTATGTATAATTGTGATTTTGACTATATTACCCTTTTTATGTTCCAACTCAATAAAAATAAATAACATTTTTATTGCTAAAATATAAAAATGACATCACCAAAGAGTTCACATTTTCAAAATAACTTAGCACAAAATCTTTATTATCAATACAAAGTACCTTATCACAAATCCCAAAAACCTAAAGTTGATTTGCAATCTGGTTGCGCAAGTTGACCATAAAATGTTGTGCTTCAGTTGAGAATACTAAACCATAACTTGGTGGAGCTTGTGTTGGATCAGAGTTGGCCAAATTATTTGTGTCTTCATCAATATCTTCTTCAAATTCTCGAAATAAATCATCATGGAGGGAAACACGGCGCAAGAAATTATGTATCGCCATGCATGCAATGACTATATCTCGCTGAGTTGAAAACTTGTATGAAGGCATGCTATTCAAAATTGGGAACCTTTTTTTCAAAACACCAAAACTTCTCTCGATGACATTCCTCAATTGGGCATGAGCATGGTTGAACTTTTCCTCTTTACTTGCAGCAGGATTATTTCGATATGTTTTCAACCAATACCGTGTATTTCGATAAGGAGTCATAAAGCCCCTAGTATTTGTGTATGCAGCATCACAAAGGTAGTACATATCTAGAGCAAAAACCATTAAATAATTCGTAAGTTCAGGTAATAGATTGTAAAATTAATTTACAAAAATAATTCAAGAAATACTTACTTAGTGGAGGTATTGGAAAATTGTTTGTTGGATTTCGTATCGTTTCATTTAACACCCTCGCGTCATGTGTTATTCCTTCCCATCCAGCCATCACATATATAAACTTCATATCAAAATCACATAGTGCCATAACATTTTGGTAGCATTTCCCTTGGCCCCTTCCTCTAAATGGTACTTGTTCACCAATTGGAATGTGTGCATCAATGAGCGTGCCATCTAATGCTCCAACAGCACCTTTGAATGCTCCTTCTCTTAAATGAACATGAGATCGAATTTCTCCCATTGGTTGATCAAATGCTGGAGGTACAATAATTTCACGAGCAAAACACATCATAGCATTTAAAACTTCGTGAAAATACCTGCTTACTGTTTCACCTGAATGCTGAAAATCATATTTTACCACTCGATTTCGAGAATTATGGCCTATTGTTTTTAAGAACATTGCCATCTTCTCTTCTACATCTACGTATTTGCTATCACCAAGCCATTTTTTATGTCGAAAATATTGACACAGTTGTATAAATGGCATCTTGTTCATCCTAAAAACTTCATACATATGTGTAGATGAGCCCTGCAAAAGCTCCCGCATATAGTCTTTACCAGAATGTGATGAAGTTAACAATTTTTGCCGAACATTTCTACAAGGAGTCCTAAGCTTAAGCAAAATAAGTAATGCCACTAGTCTTACCAACAACCATTGCTTCGGTGTCATTATAACTACAAAACCAAGAAAAGATAAAAAAAAAATTAAATTAATATGAATCTACAAATAAATGTAATGCAAATATCTTTGTTCTAAAACATACAAGAACACTTTAAAATAGGAATAAAATCAAAGAATAATAATAAGGGGAAAAAAAATATAACTTCCAAACCATCTAAACAAAATTCCAAGAGTATATAATCATCAAAATTCATACTAATTAAAATACCAAAACATATTGAACTCGAACACATACTAATACGAGTTTTATTTATTTATTAGTTTTTTCTAATCTCAAACATACTAATCGAAATCCAAAAAATAAATTCATGTACTTAAGATCCTAACTCCTTCTCTAATCGCTTAAAATAATGTCCAAAAGTTGAACTTTTTCCGCTTCATTCTCTGCCTCCATGAAAGCTTTCTTCAATTCTGGTAGCTTACAAAACTTCACTAGAGCCTGGTTGTAAGTAGAACTGGTTATAACCCCCAAATTCTTCAAATCCTTTAAAACTTCTACTACTTGGGCAAAAGATGGTCCACTGCTAGCCTTTTCCTCATTGATTTGTTCATTGATAATATCAATGAGCTTTTCAACTTGTTTTCCTGCTTCATTATCACCACCTAATCTCTTGCGTCGCTTCTGCTCTGGACGAGAACATATGTTCTCAACACGGTGAGTGGTTCCCTTCTCATTATTCATAACCTCAGTATCAGTCAAATCTTCAATAATAACATTTGAAAAGTAAACATCTTGTGTCCCAATAGGTATGTCACTATCCAGTTGTTCCCCATCCTCTATAACCACGTTCTCAGGATTTTGATTTGTGGGTCGAGGCTGCGATGATCGTGGGGTCCATGAATCTTCCCCTTTTGCAAGAGTGGTCTCAAAAGAAAATTAAAGTAAAGAGCAGAACTTTACCAGGAGGAAGAAGCTTGGCCGGCCGCACAGGTTTTTTTTTTTTTTTTTTTGAGAAGAAAGTGAAAGCCCTAGCCTTTAATATGACATAAAGGACATGAATGATAATAAAAAGGTTTTTACAAGGATAGAATTGTCTAAATAATACAACAAGCATTAAGAAGTTAAATTAAGCGTGAGATTTTCGCTGGGCCAAAATCGCTGAAATATCCCAATTAGTTCTTAATGCTTGTTCCAAACAAACAACTTTAAAAACACTTATTTCTGAATTTTAACATGGTCCACCATTTAAGAAGCGCTTAATGCTTAATGCTTAATGAAACAAACACTACCTAACTCAACAACTATTTTAAGCGCTTGATTCCCAGCGAATCTTATGTTTTCAATCGACAACCTCTCATCGAAGTTCGTAATCGATGCTTGTTGAGCGAATTATATTGAAAAAATCGTCAGGGGTATATCGATTATATAGAAAAAACATGTTGCTACCTCAATTCTTTTGATTTAGTCAATAATTTTATTGGTTATATTGGTGGTGGGTTGAAGAAAGCTTAAGAAAGATAACATCTTGTTTGTAACACTATTGTCTACCAAACCCACCATCTCATTCACTTGATAAGGTTTGTACTCATATCTTAATTCTAATGTGAAAACCCAGTTGGAGGAATGGGAAGGATGACATGAAAACTCGACTCTAAAAGATTCGATTCTAATCAATTTCATTACTAATTTTCCAGCCTCCATTGTTAAATTGCTATTGGAACTAGGTAGTTTATTTCTTCAAAAACCAATTTAATGTTGCGGTGATGAATAGAAATTTGTTAGGTGGGGAATAGTGTTTTGAGTGACCAAAATATTTAGAGGTTTTACACTGGTGATTAGAAAAAAACTTGGCTGTTAATAGCAACGACCAACCATTACCTCTAGTAGATAACTATCAACCATTGGCAAAAAAAAAAAAAAGATAACTATCAACCTGATCGTGTTCACCGCCTCGCACACACCGGAATCCTTACCAATGAACCAAGTTCATCTTCAACTACTACTAAGGCAACAAGCTTGGACAAGTGCAAAAACAAAGTTACAATTCCATACCAATTGGAGGAAGAAAAACTTAGCCCACTCAAGAAGCGAAAATCTGAAAATCTAGGGATCTATTTTCACAACAATTATGCTGATGAGATGGGAAAATAATCATGCTGCAATTGGTGGAATGTGGGAAGTCATTCTAAATCCTATGATGATTATTTTCCTTGCCGATCATGGTCTTTTCGTGGTAAATGCAAATGGAGTCTCAAACTGATCTTCTAATCTAACTTCACCCATAAACCAAATCATCTTGCAACCCACATATGAAAAACTCAACTTTCATTACCAATTACAGTATGTTCTCCTCCAATCATAGACTACTGAAGTCCTTCACCAAGTCCTTTCAATCATGGCTCCAAACACTACTTCTTGAAAATCATATACCATGAACAATTATGTTGATGATATCGTTGGGAAAATTCGTGTTGTTGTCGTACAGAGTGCTGATCTTGGAGAATGGGAATAATGCAATGACCATATGTTATTACCTTCAACTATTAATATTGATACTCAGGTACCCTTATTCCATCAATCTTTAAACTTGATATTGGGTATCTTAGCTTGACTATGGAGATCAATTTAGAAGAACTTAGTACACCATGGATGGTATTGGAGGATTGAAAACACCAGGCCTTGATGGATTCTCCAGTTTCTTCTATCAAAAGTGTTGGAGCCTTGTTAAAAATGAACTTTTCCTTTTGGTGTCCAATTTCTTTCAAAAAAAGGTCATAGTATTGTAAACATAAACAATATTAACATATCTCTCATCCGCAAATGAGGAGCACCACAACGGCCCCCAGACTACAGACCTATTAGTCTGTGTAATGTAAGTTACAAACTCATATCGAAATTAATTGCAAGCAGACTCAGACCTTACTTATCCAAAGTAATCCCCCCCCCCCCCCCCCCCCTTTAATGTGCTTTCGTCCCACAGAGGCAAATCACTGATAACACAATCATCACCCATGAAATAAGCCATTCATTAAAAAGAAAATAGGTAGAATGGGATTGATGACAATCAAACTTGACATGTCTAAGGCCTTTGATAGAATTAACTGGGAATGCCTCAATCTCATATTCATTCACTCGATATTGACCCATCCTTTTGTAATCTGATTAACAAATGCTTCTCCAACCTCCACTCTTCGGTCCTTATCAATGGTTCACCCTTCGGCTATTTTAGCCCACTTGTGGTCTTATACAAGGAGATCCATTATCTCCCTGTCTTTTCATCATCTACATGGAAGCGCTATCAAGGATCCGATAACAGAAAATTGAGGCAAAAATAATTAATGGTATCAAGGTGGCACGACTAAGTCTACCAATCTCCCACCTCATTTTTGTCGATGATGTTTTCATTTTTTGTAAAGCTTCTGCTCAAGAAGCTGTTGAAGTTCTTGATGCCCTTGAGTAATTTTTGTGCTCTCACCGGTCAACAAATCAATTTTGGGAAATCTGGCATCCTCTTCAATAAAAATATTGAAATTAATACTCAAAATGGCATTCTCCAATCTTTAGGTATGTCAAAACTTTCTAAAGACGAATTATACTTGGGCACACCCCTGTTCCTAAAGCCGAGCCAAATCCAAACTCTTCCATAACCTTATAACAAGAGATGATGCTCGAATTACATTATGGAAAACCAAAGTACTTTCTCAAGTTGGGAGGACTGTGCTGATTAACTCAATCACCACAACCATACCCTCATATCAAATGACATGCTTCAAACTTCCTCTTAGCATAAATGAGAACCTCAATGCTCTCCAGAGACACTTTTGGTGGGGGTAAAGTGAGAATAAGCAGAGACCCTTGTACCTTAAAAACTGAAATTATATCTGTACTCCCAAAAGTTTAGGAAGTCTCGGTATTAAAAGAATGGAAATCCAAAATCAAGCCCTCTCTACTCGCTTAGCTTGGAGACTCCTAACCCATCCTAAAAATCTTTCCACTAAGATTCTAAAGTTAAAATACTTTAAAGACTCACCAACCCTCCATCCTCAATGCAAACCAAACTCTTCCTGGGTGTGGAAGACCATGTCCCATTCTATCTCCTTAATAGAAGCACACATTTGTTGGGAACAAAAACTTCAATGCTAAACTGAATATTTGGTCAGATAAATGGATACCATCTATTCCCTCGTATACTCTCCTATCATTGGGACACCACCATTATACCATCACCCATCTAGATGAACTCATCGATCATGGTACAAACACATGGAATGACAATCTTCTTCAAATCCCCCCTCCCCTTGACATACACACATAGTGCATGAAATCAGGAAAATAAATCTTAATCCCAATTCAAATAAAGATATTTCTAGATGGATGCTAGTTAAAAATGGGAAATATTTTGTGAAGTCTATTGTACAAAGCCATTAATTAACAACTCCATGCATAGTTTCTCAGTAGATACCAAGCCGAATCTTAGATTGTGGAAATCTTATCTAACACCTAGAGCTACTCTCTTGACTTGGAAATGCCTTCATGACATAATCCCCACAAGAGATATTCTATCTCGAATTCTCCCCATTCCTCATAAGAATTGCCTTATGTGCAAAGCACCTGAAGAAACTATCCATCACATGTTAATATGCCCATACACCAGAAACACTTGGATAACAAGCATACTGAAATTTAGGTTTGAACTTGTCCAAAACATGACTACACAAGAATGGATTAAAAGTTGGTTCTACCCTCCCATTACTTGGAATATGACTAATGAACTCTGGTCCACACAATGTGTCACCCTAACCTGGGAAATATGGAAATCTAGATGTCAAAGTGTCTCCCAAAATGTGACATTAGAACCCCAAACTATTGCAAGGGTATTATGCAAAACCGTAAGGCAACTCAGACCAAGAATCACAGGGCACATACTAGCTGACAAATAAGGCATCACATATGAACAAGCAACAATTTGGATTCCTCCTGACCAACCGGCACTAACGATCAATGTTGACATCAAATTTACATCACCAGATAACATATACGGTGTAGGATATATTTGCAAAAATTCTGACGGACATTTCATAGCTGCAGGTTTACTGTTCAGGCTCAGCAAGGACGAGTGAGCAGGTAGAATATGCAGGGATCCTTGGAGCCAAGGGCACTAAGTATCGGAGTACGAAGGCTTGAAATTGAGACAAACTGCAAGGCTGCTGCAGAGTTTTTGAAGGGCAATGATGTAAACATTGCTTGGTCACCTATAAGCATTCTACAAGAAGCTTTGAAGTTATTTCTATTTGGTTCTCTAATAGATCAGACAACTTTGTTGCTCACCTAATGGAACTGTAGGGGTCTTAATCAACCGCCTACTTTGGAAGAATTGCGGATGGCGATACTGAAATTCAAACCTGATTTAATATTCATCTCAGAAACTAAATCAATCTCACCTCTGTCCCCTTCATGAATTTTTCGTCTTGGGTTCCCAAATTTTTATATCATCCCATCTAGAGGTACTGCAGGAGGTTTACTTATGATGTGGACAGATAATCTTGAGCTTGTGATACAAGATTCACAAAGTTGGTTAATACATGGCTATTTGAAACAAATCTTTGGTGCCTAGATTGTTTGGACCTTCTCGGCTGTTTATGGGTCATGCAACGCATCAACTCGTTAATATCAATGGGACTATTTGGGTAACAAGGCCCAAAATATCAATGGTGCATGGGCTGTCTTTGGAGACCCAAATGTGGTTTTGAAACAAACTAAAAAGGATGGAGGAAGACCTGTTATTGCATGCCAGAATGAAGCTTTTTCAGAACTAATGGTCAAATGTGACTTTATGGAAGTGGCGCCTTTCAATTCGAGATTCCCTTGGTGTAACAGAAGAGGGGGTAATGATAGAATCAGAGAAGAACTGGATCGATTTGTATGTAATCATGTATGGAGAGAAAGTCTTACAAATGCGGCAACAAGTATCGAAACCACAACCACTTCAGACCATCACATGTTACTAATTGAACTCTGCTAACTGTTGGCTAAGTTGCTCGTACTTCTGGTTGGAGTCATCAACAGGAATGACTCCATGACCACCATTTGCTACTGGTGCTGGGTTGGTATCTTGTGCAGCCTTCAAGCGTGCGTTCTCTTCTTGAAGACGGTTGATTTGGTCTTGCAGATCTTGGATGGTAAGTTCTTGAGTAGCCATTTGAATGAATGACTTTGAGAAGGGTGGGAGGGGTTTGGGTTTTTTTCGATATGATCGAATTCCTTACAGTCGGCGCCAAATGTATTAACCTATTTCTAGATTAATGCACTTTCTAGATTAGGTCGTTGGGAGACTTGACCAAAGGGGAAGTTTTGGATCGGGGTGGCTGCACCTCGTTGAGATTGAGATTGCCTACGTACTCTTAGCTCGAGAGGATTGAACTTAGAGATCAAGCCATCGTAGTTCTGTTTATATAGGAGGTGAAGAGGCGAAGATCATGGGACCTTGCAGATTCTCCGTCATATTTATGATTGTATTGATGTTCTCCAGCGATTGTGTAACGGCTGTAGTAATTGTGCAACGACTGGAGAGAGTATCTTGGACGTCGAATTATGGCACGTGCATATTAGCAGATCTGATGGAGTGTGGTCGAGTCGTTGTGGTCGAGCTGCAGGTAGGTCGAGATCGTGGCGACCTAATGGAGTGATGACTATGCCACGTGGCTGCTTTTGATTGGCTGGAGTATGTAGTACCCCTACATAAGCCCCACAGTGGGCGCCAAATGTATTGACCATATTTGTGAGGTTGGTCAATACATTAATGGAAGATGATGATGTGTATGATATGAACAATAATAAAGTAGAGATGTGAACACCATTGTATACGTGGTTCGGCAATTGTGGCTACATCCACGGGGAGAGAGAATGAACTTTATTATAGTAGTGGTGATACAAAATGGGAGCTCGATAATGGAGAGAGCTCAAGAGAGAGATGAGACCTAAGAGGTGAGGTCTCATGAGAGAGTGTTGAGGTCTTGTGTATGATTCACCATGAGACCATGAGAAGATGAGTAGTTTGCCTTTATATTTATAGGCTACAATGTAACTCTATTCTTAGCAATTAATAGAATAATAATGGGGAAAATATCTTTGTAATAATAAGGCTTAACTTTGTAACTTGTGCCATCAAGAGAGAGCCCATTAGATGTTGACATGTGGCACCATGATGGATGGTAGAGATGGTGCCACATGTATGTTGTATATAGTACCCCTACAGTTGGCATAGTCTTCAAGAGGGTTGATGCAATACAAAGGAAGTGAGGGATAGAAAGGAAGTGATGATGTTCAAGGTTGGGGCTATTGCTTGAAGAGAATTCATGATGTGGACCAACACCACCATGCATGCTGCATGCGTCACATTCTTTGAGGGAGTGGTGACATAGGTGAAAATATCGTTTGAGGGCGGATATCCGACCTATGAAAAAACGGAAAATATCGCGGATATCCGACCTCCTGTGTCGGATTTTTGAGGTTTGGCAAATTCGAAAAAACCGAAAAATATCGGGGATATTCGCGAATATTCGCGAAAAATTCGGCAAATTGGGAGGTTTTCTGCACTTTCCGTGTTTTTTTTCTGATTTCGATATATAAACTTATAATTAAAAGAAAAACATACATTACAAATTAAACACACGACAAATCATACAAGGAAGCTAAGACGGAACTATTACACAAGATAATTTTACTCATAGGTGAAAAAATCTTAAATATCGGGCGGATATTCATAGAACTTTTATATGTTTACAATACAAGAACTAAACACAAACAACCTCATTACAACTCAACCCATAGTTTTATTTTAATAATCAAAATAAAAGACATACTAACCCCAGAATGATAGACGCCCTTTCCGATGAGCTTCGAGTCGCATATGTGTGGGGACGAACTCAGTACAGTAATATTCCCATGACATTGTTTGCTCGTACGACCTGAATTGGTCAATATGCATATCATATGCATCTTGATCCATACAATACGGAGCAAATGATTCAAAGATAGGAAATCTCGAGTATTGTTGAACCGGCATTAATGTATCGGCTGACTGCACGTCGGACCCACTTGTCATTGGGGCCAACCAACTCCCTATATTAGGAAACCAAGAACCACTGTCATCTGGTTGGGTTTGGTAGGATGGTACACTGGTTTGCCAAAAGTGAGAGAGAACTTCACTTTGGCATGGGCGTGTTTTTTTTTCGTTTCTTTCTGATATATTGCTCTTGGAGGGCCATCAAGTTCGTCGCGAAAGTTTCCAAACGTCTAGTGCCTTTTGGACCTTTTTTTGATAATCTCATCGAAAATTCTAGTTCGGGGGGATTAAAAATAAATGTGTTAATTTTATAATCGAAAATTTCATAAATTTCGAGAAATATCGGTTTTTGCCGAATTATGCCGCGAATATCCGATAAATACCGACCGGCATGGGGTGTTTTAAAATCCGTTTATATGTCGTATGCCGTACCGTGCCGATCTCCAAAAAAAACGGAAAATATCGCGAATATCCGGTCGGCAAGAACGATTTTTTCACCTATGCTTTATACCACTAAAAAACCCCAAATCTCTGATGAATTTTTTTCTTCCTTACAACCAAAAGTGAACCTGCAAGACAATGTCATTGTGTGTACCCTAGGTTAAAAACCCGACAGGTGTCACCCATGGCTGTATAAGAAGCTAAACCGGCAGCACCTGAGCGTTAGCCAGCCAGGCCTGGGCTATAGGGGTGGGCAAAAAAACCGAAAAACCGAAAACCGAACCGAAAAAACCGAGTCAAAACCGGTCAAAACCGAGTTGACTAAAAACCGGTCAAGACCGGACCGAAACCGAACCGAACTATATAGCTATCGGTCCGGTCTCGGTTCTTGTTTTTATAGAACCGAGTGAACCGAACCGAACCGAAATAAATAAAAAAACATTTTTTTTATTAGTAAATTACTAAACTAGACATAGGAATTAGTAATTGGTTGTGGGCTTATGGTGGATCCATGGTTGGTTCATTGGTTTTGGACATTTTTCCTATTTAGTACTTGATTTGGTGTATGTCTTATTTTGTTTAAAGCCCAAAACTTAAAAATAATCATCTAAAGTGTAGTGGACTAAAAGCCCAATAAAAAAGCCCAGGACCGAGTTTCGGACCGAAATCGGACCGATTGTATTTGGTCCGGTTCGGTCCGGTTTCATTCAAATAATTTCGGTCCATGGAACCGAAACCGAACCGATACTTTCAAGTCGGTTTGGTCCTGATCCTATAACATTTTAGGACCGGACCGGACCGTGCCCACCCCTACTGGGCTATCAGGTAGGGCCCAACCCGGTATCAAGGGATCCACATACGCTCTGTGGACCTTGACCCACCGGATAGTCCACAACCAATGGGTGGAGCCTCAGTTACTGTATAAGAAGTTGAACCGTGGGCTCCCATACATCGACCAAGCCCACCTCAGTCAAGTAGGCCAGGTTCGGCCCAATAAAGTCCAGCAGCGACAGAGGCTCATCCAAAGGCTTAACATAGAAGCCCAGAGGACCTGGCCAGGGTGTATGTAATGAAGATTGGGCTTCCGGTCAGAGGAGTCAAGCCCAAGTCTTTGCTTCCGGACTTGGTCAAATCCAAGTCCCAACTAACTTGATAAGTCCAGCAAGATTCCAAGCTAACATAACCCATTGTTCTAGCCCGCTGGAGAAGATAAAGGAAGACCCAAATTGAACCAGGACCTATCAGAGGATGCCATGTGGCAGTCATCCTGGTCAAAGGAAATTCAAACCAAGGGATAACCGCTCGGCAGGATGCAAGCTATCTCTACGGAAAGCATCTTCATAGTTGAACTACTTGAGTTCATGGAGTCAAAACTAGAGGGGTGGTTGAGCCAGCCACCTCCGGTCTACTACAAATACAGGAGTTCTTAACCTCCTGAACTACGAGTTTTTCACTGAGCAACTCTATTAGAGCTTAGTGGAAGCAGAGAATTGATTCCAAGTTCATATTCTTGGATACGTAGGCAGCCTGATCCTCATCAGGTCCAGTCTCATTGTACACCCCCATCTAATCTCTATATATACAAGGCTTTCATTGTAACTGTTCGATTAATCAATACACATCTCGAGTTTGTGGATCAAGTTTTTGCACCCACAGTCATGTTACGTGGAATTCCATTTTTTAGGGAGGTCAAACAGGCCATGTTTCAAATAGGTGCTGACAAAGCACCAAGTACTGATGGGTTCTCAGCAATGTTTTTTCATAGATACTGGAAATGGGTCGGTGTCGATGTTTTTAACATGGTCAAAGAATTTTTTTGATAGGGTACCTTCTCTAACTCCCCTGTTGAATATAGGCCGATAGGACTTTGTAATGTAGGGTATAAAGTCATTGCTAAGATTTTTGTCAATAGGTTACGACCACTTCTGAATAACATCATCAGTCCAAACCAATGTGCTTTCATTCAGGATCGTAGCATACATGACAATATTATCTATATCTATATACTATATAATAGTGGAGCCTAAAAAGTGCCACATGGCGTGTTCTCAACAACTTGAGAATAGAATTTAAGCCCAACTTTAAGCCCAATTAAAGTCCAATTGTAGTTAAAAAGGAAATCCACCTTCAATGTCGATTTATAGAAATCTTAAAACCCTTTAGAACTTGATTCTAAATCTATTTTTCCTACTAAATTCTTCTTCTATTTAAAATCCTTAATTCATATATAAAAATCATACTAAATACAAAATATATAATTATAAATCTCTACAAATTTAGGTTAAGAAGGGCATTAAAAAAAATTAGGTTCAACAAATCACTTATAAAGTCATTATAAATTTAGGTTGAGAAGGGCATTAAAAAAAGTTTGGGTGATTTTCCATTTTATTGAATAACACATTTCCCGGTGCGTAGCACGGGTTCAACAACTTGTACTATATAATAGTGGAGCCTAACAAGTGTCACGTGGCGTGTTCTCAACAACTTGAGAATAGAACTTAAGCCCAACTTTAAGCCCAATTGAAGTTCAGTTGTAGTTAAAAAGGAAATCCACCTTCCATGTCAACAGAGATTTATAGAAACCTTAAAACCCTTTAGAACTTGATTCTAAATCTCGTTTTCCTACTAAATTCTTCTTCTATTTAAAATCCTTAATTCATATATAAAAATCATACTAAATACAAAAAATATTAATTATAAATCTCTACAAATTTAGGTTAAGAAGGACATTAAAAAAAACTCGGTTCAACAAATCACTTATAAAGTCATAAAATCTCTACAAATTTAGGTTGAGAAGGACATTAAAAAAGGTTTGACGATTTTCCATTTTATTGAATAACACAAATCCCGATGTGTAGCACGGGTTCAACAACTTGTTATTGTTAATGAGTTGTACCATCACATTCGTTCGAGAAAAAGAAAAAATAAACAAAAATGGGCTTTCAAACATGATTTATCCAAGGCCTACGATCAGTTAGAATGGTCTTTTGTCTCCAAATGTTTATATCACCTTGGGTTCTCTGATTACTGGAACAATCTGATCATTTTTTGTGTCTCTTCAGTCTCCTATTCCGTTGTCATCAATGGTAGTCCAACTGGTCGATCTGGTTAAACCTCAAAGGGGTCTTCGATAGGGAGACCCCCTTTCCGCATACATTTTCATACTCTGCATGGAATCACTGTCTTCTAAACTCAACCAAGCTCAACAAGTAGGTAACATCCATGGTATCTCAATTGGTAGAGGAGTGAAAGCTATTTCCCATCTTTGTTATGTTGATGACCTAACACTCTTTGGTAACAATTCCCTGCCTGAAATTCAGCAAACCAGAAGTATTTTAGACTCTTTCTGTCGTCAGTCGGGTCAAGAAATAAACAGAAACAAGTCCTCACACACATGCCAGATTCAAAAGAGTCATTAAATCAACCTTAGGGGTCAGAAGTTCAAACCAAACTCAAGTCTACCTTGGTGTACCTACCTGTACAAAGAGACTCTTAAACAAAGATTTCTCTCCTTTGGTAGATAAGATGAAATCAAAACTCAAAGCTTGGAAAACAGCTACTCTCACACAACCTGGAAGACTTTGTATGATCAACTCAGTAACTTCAAGTTTATCCTCACATCACATGGCAGTATTCAAAATACCAGGAGGTATATTGAATGATTTAGAAAAGCTCAGGAGAAGTTTTCTGTGGGGACATGATCCCTATAAACGAAAGCTACACACTATATGTTGGGAACACATTCGGAAGTCCAAAGAAAATGGGGGTCTAGTAGTACGAAAACTTGCATTTATAACTAAGAAATATTGGGAAATGACAACCAAGAAGGATACGATGTGGGTACAATTGATGAATGAAAAATACATCAAAACAAAGCAGTTCAATGATATCCAACTCAAACAATTGGATTCTCGAGTTTGGAAAGACATAGTGAAAGGTAGAGTGTTACTAAACAAAGGGGTTTGCTGGAGCTTAGGAGACGGCCGAGATATTGTCATTCACTTGGATAGATGGATTCCTGGTCTACCAGTTTCACCCCCCACACCTTTTAACTCGACACAACCACCACATTCAATCCATAACGTCATTAACCACGACACCAAAACCTGGAAACAAGACCTCGTTCTGCAACTTTGGTCACCAATCATAGCTAAAGAAATACTTTCCCTACCAATCCCTATCTCACCCCAAAGAGACAAACTAGTGTGGGAACCAACTAAGAAGGGTGTCTTCACAGTTAAAACAGCCTATCAACTACAACACTTAGGCTCTCATCCTCCCACCCAGCATAACTTCAATTGGAATTGAATCTGGAAACTGAACTGCCCTCAAAAAATCCGTACCTTCTTTTGGAAATTTCTAACAAATGGACTACCCACATCAGACCTTCTAACCTCTAGAAACATTGCTATAGATACAACCTGTTCGATGTGCAAAGAACATGATGAAAGGAACTCACATTTGTTTTTTCATTGCAAGTTTGCAAAAGAAATCTGGAAGACAACCCCAATCGCATCCATTGTGTGTAATGTTGGAATTTCCACATATAAAGCCCAACCCATAATGTGGTCCATGTACCTTTAACCTTGGTTTAATATAGAAATAAGCTAATTAGTAATAGGTTATGTGGAAGTCATATCTACCGTAGATCTTAACTATGATGGACGGTCTAGATCTAATGGGCTTAGGTTTGTAGATTTAGGTCCTCTCTCCACCTCTATAAATTGGTGTATGATCTCCATCCTCATACACTTACTATTACAACACATATTAGGGTTTTAAGAGGCAAGGAGAAAGAAACCTAAATCTTGTGCAGCTTCTCAGATCATCAATGGCTATGGACAAATAAAGGTATGTGTAGTGATTAATTATATGATTCATGATCCTTATTGTTTATTGATAATGTTATTATGCTTATATGTGGTATCAGTCGCCAATATGAATCATGTTATTAGTTCTATCATCCTCGTTTAATTTAATATTGTTTATTATGATTCCGCATTAAAGAAAACAGTAATTCTTATTTTTATGGTTGATGATTCGTATGATTAAGATGATATTCCTTGTGATTAAATACGGTAGTATTTCTTTCCGTTATAAATTACATCAAGATTAGCGTTAGTATGCTTTTGGACTCATAAATTTTTGACTGTACGTGATCACTAATTAATTGATATGGGACCTTTGGGTATTATGAACACTTATGAATTTTTGGTTAATGGTTGGCAGTAATATATATGGTGTTATGGTGCATGAATTCTCGATGCATGATTAGTTGGATAATAAGGACAGAACAACCTCAACAAAGTTTTGTTTAATGCAATATATGGTTTTAGCTGCTTCTTCTAGAATTAATTCATGATTATTATGATTACTGTTTGAAGCTAGCAGGATTACTGTCATTAATTATAACATCATGTTTCGTCCAGTAGTGACTTTGTTAATCTTGTTGGGTTATGGTTTTGGTGTGTACTGCAATATAAGTCCAATTGTGGGCTTTATTGCTAGCCTAAGATAATGCTTTGTAGTCCCAAAATTGATTGATATTAGCATGTCTGGTAGTACCCCTTCTAAGTAACGTATAATCCTTATTAATCTGGACTTTCTTTACTAGCTGAAGTTTAATGTTAATCCGTAGAATGTTAAATTCTTATGTAACCCGGTTCCAAAGACCCCATTCATTCTTACTGGCTAAAGTTTAATGTTTTTTTTTTGGGTAATTTTCCTACTTCGATTACTGCTGTAGTACACATCTTTCCAAAGGAGATGATAATCTGGTATATCATTCTTTGGGTTTTGGGCCTTACTGTTACAACCCATATTAAGTATTTTTGGTCTTATAGTATACTATTACTTTGGGTTTTTGTGCCTCACTTAGTGACAAGAACCCAACCAATTGTATTATGATGATGTATTTTACTGATTAAATATTGTGCAAAATTATAATGGTAATATTTATAACAAGAAACGCATTGGTATTCACAGTAGTGGTTCCAACTAAAGTGTTATCAAGATTGTTTTTTCTTATTCAATATTCGTGTTAAGGTTTCTATTGGTATTCACCACAGTGAAACCAAGTATGTTTATGAATATTGATTTTTATGAATATACCATAAAGTAAAACTGAACCAATTTTTGTTTTGGATTTAACGCTTTGTCCATTAGTGTTTTGGTAGTTTGGTATTTTCAATTACTCTTTGCACAAGATTTTCGAATTAATGTTTGCATAAGCCTTACAGTCATAACCCATAGTTAATGTGTTTGGGACTTACAGTTAGATTTTTTTTTTTGTAATAGTTTATATTATAATGTCATTTACTTCTATGCCTAATTCATACTTGTATGCTTATGATTATTCTTTCGTTTTAAGACCCATATTATGCATGTGCCCTAGTTGAATTTATTAGATTGTGCACTTCTTATGATTAAGATGCATTATGATATTTTGATCTTGTAACATTTATTCGGCTGTATGTTTATTCCCTTAAGATTCATATCATCATGATTTGGTATCACCACAGTGAACCAATTACGATTATTGATATTGTTTTCTGTTTTGTATTCATATCAAGTTTTCTATTGGTATCCATTGCAGTGATTCCAATATGTTTAATGAATATTAAAACTTCCTTGACCATTCATATTATGATTTGGTTTTCACCACAGTGAACTAAATATTGTGTTGAATGTTAGACTAAGTACCTTATTGCCTATTTATTCACTTGCATTATTGAGCTACCCACAGGTAGATCAAGCATATGTTACATTGGATAAACTTAAGGGGTTGCACGTATTTGTGATTAAATGAGTGTAGGATATCCACAGATACCATGCTTATTTTGATCATGTGATATGTCACCCATTTATAGTATTACTAAAAATCTTAGTCATATTTGTTTAATTAATGTGTTGACTAATGTCGTGAGCATGTTTATTCTTCACGTTCTATTATTCTTATATTTCGTATATTTTGTATGTTTTTATCCTTAAGAAGACTAATGTAATGAACTAGAATGAATAAGTCTAGTTGATTTTAGTGGGAGTTCTAGATCTTGGCATATGTTTCCTTATTGTTGAATCTACTGTTATTTTTTATAAAAACAGTAAAAATGAGAAAATTATGCATTATGCATGAACTCGATTGAACATGCAAATTAAACTCAATGTTTATGTGAATAATTGTTGATGAATAATATTAAGAATCATTTTGGCACTGCTAGCTGAAAAGTTAATTGTTGAACTGATTACTATTGATAGTACTCATATATAGTATGCATGATTGTATCCTTGAGTTTTCCAATTTAGTTGTTAAATCAAAGAATTTAGGCATGTTAGTGGATAATTACTTTGTCCTCCAATTTGTTCTAAATTTCTTGTCTACATAGTATGTTTAGTTTCACTATTACACTATTAAAGACAAGTGAAATGTGAATTAAATGGCGAGACTACTAGTTCAAGTATAGGCAAGACTTAAACAACATTATAATCATGTCACTCAAGTTTAATTCATGTTTCAAGAAGTTGAATGAACAATTCTCTAATTGTGTTTGGATATACACTATGTGTGTGCCAATGCCATTTATGTGAATATGGCGTTTGTTTGATATAAAAGGTAAGCTTTTGGTTTTAGTTTGGTTCGATCAAACTTAATTGGTATTCCTAACCCTTAGTGAATTGATTATGATTAATGTTTATCTTTATAATGGCATAAAAGACTGGATTAAACATCTAGATGAAAAATAGACTAGTAAAAGAAGGGGTTTTCCCGAACCTTAACTTTACTAATTTTGGTGTGTGTGTGTGTGTGGAATGCATTAAGTCAAGCAAACCAAACACACTAAGAAGAGCCATAGGAAGTACGCTTCTTGAAATAATTCAAATAGACATATGTGGACTTTTGATGTTCCATCTTTTAGTGGAGAAAAGTATTTCATTACTTTTATTGATGATTTTTTCTCGTTATTGTATATATCTATTGCATAATAAGTCTCATATGTAAATGTTATTGAAATTTACATAACTGAAGTTAAGAGACAATTAGATAAAAAGGTGAAAACTATAAGTTTGATAGAGGTAGTGAATTTCTTAGAAGGTATGATCGATGACACAGGACAACATCCCGGTCTTTTTGTCAAACTTCTAGAACGGTTAGGAATTTATGCCTAATACATAATGTCTGGTTCTCCATGACAGAATAGTGTAGCTCAAAGGCATAATCAAACTCTTATGGATATGGTTTGAAGCATGATGAGTAATTCTAACTTACCCATATCATTTTGGATGTATACTTTATGAACTGTAGTGTATATATTGAATTAGGTTCCTAGTAAGACAGTTACAAAGACACTTTTTTTTGAACTGTGAAAAAGTTGGAAACCTAGTTCAAGACATTTACACATTTAGGGTTTATCCAAAAAAGTCCAAAGTGTATAGATTTTACTATCCTAACCATACCGGCCACTAGAATTATTGAAACTGGAAATTATTGATTCGTTATGAATGACAAAATAAGTGGGAGTGATCATATCAAAGAGGTAATCATTAAAGAAATTATGGTACCAATTTTGTTACCTCAATTTTGTAATGATATTATTGTTACTTCTGTTGTTCCTCGTGTTGTTGCACCGCTTAACAACAATAAACAACAAGTTGATCCTCAACCACTTAATGAAATTAATGTCATTGAACTGAATGTAAACACACACAAGAAGTAGCATTAAAAAGATCTTAAAGATCACGACCAGCTACTTTGGATGACCACGTGTTGTATTTACAAGAATTTGAATTTAATGATCTAGTTACATTTTCACAAGCCATTACTTATAGTAATTCTGATAAAACAATTCATCCCATGAATGAAGAGATAAATTAAGTGTGGATTTTAACTAAGTCTGGGGTTAGTAGAATTGACTCAAAATGTTCTATTGAATGCCATAAAACAAGACTTATATCCAAACAGTTTACTCAATATGGTGGCATTACTTTCTCGTGCGTGAAACCTTCACTTATGTGTTAAAGAAGAATTATCTTAGAATCATTATTTCATTGGTGACTCATTTCGATTTAGAGTTACACCAAATAAATGTGAAAATGATATTTTGAATGAAAATTTGGATAAAGTCTACATGGTTTAATTAGCCACACAACTTCGTAAAGGAAGAACAAGAACACATAATCTATTTGTTAAAGAAGTCAATATACAGACTTAAAACAAGCTTCTCGAAAATGGTACCTAATGATTAATAGTATCAAACGTTTGGGTTTAATGTACATACCCAAAGTTCAGTGGGAGTAAGTTTATTATTTTGATTATGTATGTTGATGATTTATTGTTTCGCAGCAGTGATTTTCGTTTATGTAAACATTTTTTCTGTCTAAACACTTTGCAATGAAAGTTATGGTGATGCGTCATATGTGATAGAAATAAAAATATTTCGGGATTTATCACAATAATTGTTGGAACGTCTCAGAAAGATTTCATTAATAAAGTTTTGGATAGATTTAATGTGTTAAGGCATAATTGTAATGATGTTCCAATTCAGAGGGGGAATATTTGAATTAAATCAAGATCCTATGAATGAATTGGAACAAGAACGAATGAAAGAGAAATCGTATGCTCATATTTTAAGAGATTTAATCACCTTGAGGTGATTGGTTTTACAAATTCGGAATTTAATGGGTGTGTGGATAGTCGATAAAACATTATTGTTTCACCCACCATGCAAGCCGAATTTGTAGCATGTTGTAAAATAACTACATGCAATGTTGTATAGTTGCAAAACTTTATATCATGTCTTAGAGTTATTAATTTCTAAGTCGTTTGAATTTTATTGTAATACTGTTGCAACTATATGCCTTTGTAAGAATGATAGGTATTCTAATGTTTAGCACATGATATAAAATACCTATCGATTATGGCTTAAGTTTAGAACAAGTGAGTGTCAATGGAACACATTAGTACACGTGTTAGTAAATCCACTAACTTAAGAACTAGAAATAATGATATTCTAGAATCATGTTAACAAGTTGGGTTTTGAATGTAACCCATAACTTAATGATTTTGTGGATTACTTAGTGCTTATTATTAGACATTATTTTGAGCTCATTATTATTGATTAAGTTCTGAATTTTCTGTTTTCCATTGTTTATATACATGTATGTGAATGGATAATTGTTGACAGAAATAGTCTTTTGCGAAGACATTACTGGACCATTATTGTTACTTCCGCTTATAGACCTAGTTAATTAAATTGTTGATATCGTAGTACATGGAAGGAACCATGTCATTTATGCGATGTGGAACCGCCATGACTCATATTAGTGGTTTAATTAATGACGGTATTATGATAACCATTTCGGAAACTAATTTAGCTCTTATTGTGCGCCTTATGTATTCTACATTAAACTGTATCTGAGATTTTACTATGGACCAAGTGGGAGACTGTTGAAATTTCCACATATAAAACCCAACCCATAATGTGGTCCACGTACCTTTAACCTTGGTTTAATATAGAAATAAGCTAATTAGTAATAGGTTATGTGGAAGTCATATCTACCGTAGATCTTAACTATGATGGACGGTCTAGATCTAATGGGCTTAGGTTTGTAGATTTAGATCCTCTCTCCACCTCTATAAATTGGTGTATGATCTCCATCCTCATACACTTACTATTACAACACATATTAGGGTTTTAAGAGGCAAGGAGAGAGAAACCTAAATCTTGTGCAGCTTCTCAGATCATCAATGGCTATGGACAAATAAAGGTATGTGTAGTGATTAATTATATGATTCATGATCCTTATTGTTTATTGATAATGCTATTATGCTTATATGTAATACCCAAACATTAGCCCCCTTGACCTGGTTCAAAGTTGTTAGAACCCAAATTTTAAACCTTTCTGTAAATGGGGGTGATTTAATTGTGCTAGTTGGATTATCTGTTGGTACATATGGCTATCTAGAAATAACAAAATTTTCAAAAAAAAAGTAGCTACAACCACTACAAGAAAATCTGGTTATTAGGACGGACCTACGACTCCACTAGCCACGGTCCGGGTCAGTAACAACTTTAGCCACGGTCTACGTCCGTGGCAAATGGTATAAGGCAGTGGCAAAAACTTGATTCAATATTTAATATCATGGGAAATTTTCCTATAGTTATGAACCGTGGGAACGAAGAGACTGTGAACCGTAAGATTCTTGTTTCTTATCTCGAGATTTATCTACAGTCAAAACAATTTGGTTAAGTTAAGGAAATAACGAAGAGAGAGAGAGAGAGAGAGAGAGAGAGAGAGAGAGAGAGAGAGAGAGAGAGAGAGAGAGAGAGAGAGCAACGAAAGACTTTCTTCCTTCTCTGTTAAATTTCAGAAACCGCGCACCTTGAAGAACCCTAATTTCAGAATTCGCAAGTCTCAATTTCCGAAATCGCAAAGTCTCTGTTGAATCATCTGCTCGGCGTAAGTCTTTCATCCAATCTCAATTTCAGAATTACTTGTTTAACTTAGGTTTTTATTTCTCAATTTCAAAAATCTCAAAATCTCATTGTAATTTCTGTTGAATCTCATTGTAATTTTTGTTGAATCGAGCAAAATTGCAAAATTACTTGTTTAACTTAGGTTTTTATCATCTTCTCTGTTGATAATGGTTAGATTCATAAAACTAGGAATTATTGATGATGTTTAGATTCATAAACCTAGGAATTATTTTAGTTCTGAATTGACAGTAACCTGTTCCATTCGTTCTTAATTGACAGTAATGTTGATGATTATGTTCGCAAAATGATTTTAATTCTTAATTGACAGTAATCATGTGTGGCATGTACTACAGATTATTTTCGCAAAATTTTGACGTCACATTTTTTTGATTTTTTTTCTTAACAATTTTTAAACTTAGTTTTTTTTTTTTTAATTACAATATTATTTTTCTAAAAATTATCATCTCTAATGGACTGCTCAAGAATTGATGGTTAACCTGTCAAAAATAAACAAGTCTAGAATTTAAAGAAACAGAGAAAACATAACATAAAGTCGTTGTAGTATAGTAGGGCTTTGGTGGTTAGTGTTTAGGTTTCTAAATTTCATATGCGGTTGTGTTTGTCATGTTATACACATTTTGACTTTTTATTTTATTGCATGATTGTACAACTTGACATAATTCTTTGGTCATTGCTGAACTGAAATTGAATATTTGTTTGGGTTTGGACCATCTATGCTTATTAGCTATTTAGGTTATTGTGATGTATGTAATGTTTTATTATGGGTCCGCTACTTATTTTTATTTTTATTCCTTTTAGACTAGCAACATGGAGAATTCTCATTCTTTAAATAAAAGTTGGATTGGCTTAAATATCAAGAACACAAAATTTATTGAAGGCGTTGAACTTTTTATTGATTATGCGATCACACACTCGCACAACAAATCTTTCATTTCTTGTCCATGTAAAAAATGTAGAAATCTTGGAAATAGGAGAACCATTGATACTGTGAGGCATCATTGCTTTAAGAATGGTTTTCATGAGAAATGTGTGAGGTGGATTTATCATGGGGAAACAAATGAACTCACATGTGAAACTACACAATGTGCACCAGAGAAAATCCAACCATCACATGAGAAAGTAGGGGGAATGTTGATCAGCCTGAAATGGCCTTCCACCATTGCTGAAGAATTGAGTGGCGATATTAATAACATGGATATGATTCTAGAAGAAACACGTAAAGTTGGTGTTAAAGATGGTCTAACGATTCCTGATGATGACCCAATGCACTTTAATGATAATTTGTAAGAAGCTATGTGTTCTCTATACCCCAAATGTGAAAACTTTGCAGTTTTAAGATTTGTCTTAAGATTGTTCAAGATAAAGGTGAAAAAGGGTGGTCCGACGCAAGTTTCACCGAGTTGCTTGAATTACTAAAAATAACATTTCCAACGGGTAATAATCTCCCCACAAGTACATACGAGCAAAAAAATTAGTGAAGCAGTTGGGGTTAAAGTACCAAAAGATTGATTCTTGCCCAAGGGATTGCATTCTTTATTTTTTGGAAAATGAACATTTGCAGATTTTTTTTTTTTTTTTTTTTTTTATTGGTAAGCAGGGTTGTGGGGACCCCTTTAAATTACATGTGGAAACTTATATCAACAATCAGCTGTTGATGTGTTTCGAACCCACGACCTCTCCACTTTGTGAGAGGGGTGCTACCATTGAGCCACATCAAGATATAAAATTCAAACTATTGATGAGAGAAAGAATAATCTAAGACAACCTGCAAAGCAATTACGGTACTTTCCAATTACGGATAGATTGAGGAGAATGTATAGTGTAAAGTGGGTAGTAGAGCAAATATGTTGGCATTCTACCAATGGATTGGGAGATGGTGAGTTAGGGCACCCAGTTGACTCATCATCTTGGAAGTTTGTTGATGTAAAATACCCAGATTTTTCTTTAGATCCTCGAAATATTCGGTTGGGTCTCGCTACTGATGGATTCAATCATTTTGGTATACAGAGCACATTATATAGCTTTTGGCCTGTAATGTGCGTGACATACAACCTTCCTCCGTGGCTATGCATGAAACCTCAATTCATCATGCTTCCACTTCTCATCGAGGGACCCCGACAACCGGAAAAAGATATCAATATTTATTTCCGATCGTTGGTCCAAGAATTGTTATCTCTTTGGAGGATTGAAGCTAATGTGAGAGACGCAAACACAGGGAATATGTTCAATATGAGGGCAATATTATTATGGACAATTCACTACTATTCAGCATTTGGGGATGTTTCCGATTGTCAGACTAAGGGTAAATATGGTTGCGTTTGTTGTGGTTCGAACACTTCAAGCATTTGGCTCGACTATGGAAGCAAAACTGTGTACATGGATCATAAGCGTTGGTTGGGGATGACAGATCCAAGTAGAAAATATGTCAGAGAATCATCTTTTAACAAAAAAGAAGAGCTTAGGCCACAACCAAGGAGATTGAGTGGGGTTGAAATAGTCGATTTGACTAAAGATATTGATGTTAAATGGGGGAAGAATAAAAAAGACAAAGGGAAGAATGTTGCTTGTGAAGCTAATGAGTGTTTTTTTGCAAGCAGTCGATATTTTTTAAATTGGATTATTGGGAACATCTTCTAATTCGTCATAACCTTGATGTCATGCACATTGAGAAAAATGTGTGCGAAACTCTTCTTGCGTTGATGTTAGATACAAAGGAGAAAAGAAAAGATAATATTAATGCGCATAAAGATTTGAAACATTTGGGACTGAAGAAAAGATATTGGTTGACTGAAGATAACTTAAAAAAACGTGGTCCTTTGTGTATCCGACCTGATGAAAAGAAAATTTTTCTAGCAACTCTAAAAAACCTTTCTATTCCCATAGCCTTCAGTAGTAATTGGAAAACTATTATCCATGATGGTGCTGCTGATTTAAAAGGGATGAAGTCCCATGACTATCACATTTTAATGTAGCATTTGCTACCGGTATTGATTCAACATGCATATAAAGACAGGGTGGAATGTCGGCGCATAATACAAAGTTTCTTTACCTTTTTCCGTGCTCTATGCTCGAGGAGAATAAATGTAGACAATCTTCATATTCTTGAGAGAGGTATGGTTAGAACTTTATGTGACCTTGAGAAGATATGCCCACCATCCATGTTTGTCATTATGATGCATCTACCCATTCACCTAGCCCACGAGGCTCGAGTATTGGGGCATGTATTTTATCGGTGGATGTATGTATTCGAGAGGTATATGATTCTATTACATATATATTATGTAAAACCGTACCTTTGTAATTTTTTTAATTTTTTATAACTTTTCTAATACATTGTACTAGGATGATGAAAGTATACAAGGACTATGTTGGGAATAAAGCACGCCCGGCCTGAGGGTTATATTGCGGAGCGTTATTTGAAAGAAGAAACATTAATTTTTTGTGAAGGATACAAAGGAGGAGGTAGTATACTTGAAAAGCTAGATGATCGTGGTAAAGGTGAAGATATAACAGTTCATAATGATTGGATGTATGTATTCGAGAGGTATGTGATTTTATTACATATATATTATGTAAAACCGTACCTTTGTAATTTTTTTATTTTTTTATAACTTTTCTAATACATTGTACTAAGATGATGAAAGTATACAAGGACTATGTTGGGAATAAAGCACGCCCTGAGGGTTGTATTGCGGAGTGTTATTTGAAAGAAGAAACATTAATTTTTTGTGAAGGATACAAAGAAGGAGGTAGTATACTTGAAAAGCTAGATGATCGTGGTAAAGGTGAAGATATAACAGTTCATAATGATGTGATCATGGAAACCGATGATGTCGGTCTAGTTTCTGGTAGGCGACATCATTTGGAAGGTGTTGAATACGAACAAGCACGCAACTAAATTCTGAAAAGCCACACAAACTATAATATGTGGAACAAGTATGTGTACATACTATTATTTTTTTACAATTAAGCTAGTAAATGGAAATTCATACTTATTATAATTAATTATTCCATATCTTCGTCTCACAGGAGGTATGAAGAGTGGCTCAAGAATTGTAAGGCGCAATTAGGAAAAAAGTCAACTCAATTTAGAGTAAAACACGAAGATGAGTTCATACCTTGGTTGACGAGACAACCAGAATTTATAAATTCAGATGATTATGAGTTTAAAGACATAGTTTGGGGACCAATATGGGATGCCACATTATATATCAAGTATGCCGTGAATGGGTTCCTATTTATTACCAAAGACCATGAGAAAAATAAACGAAATCAAAATAGTGGAATTAACACGAAGTGTCCGACTATGTTTCGTTCAAGTGCCCTGGATAAAAATCCAATTGATTCAAACTTACTGCTGGTGAATCTGTCAAATACAATTAGTTCATCTAGAATTGCTGATGAGCCGTTTGTTCTATCTAAGCATGTATCTCAAGTTTTTTACTCCAAAGATCCATTGAATCCTGATTGGCATGTAGTTCTTCAGGTACCAAAGAAAGTATACTCTGACATTGATTCGACGGGAATGATATTGGAAAATACTTTGGTTGATGAATCATATGTGAGATCCAGTTATTATGAATCAAATGAATTGGTTTTTGATGACTCGTCAGATATGGTTGAGGTTGTTGACGTCAGGAGATCAAGAAAAAAATCTAGAAAGAATTGACTCTAATAACTCATCACCATTCTTTAAATTCAATTTAGTGATCAAACATTAATTGTTGTGTAAGTATTATTTCAGATCTATGATTATTTGATACTTCTACATTTTTTTCTATTAATTAGTTTTTTCATTATTTATATAACCATGTGTATCTAATGTGAGTATGTTTTTTTTTTTACATGAGACCCTTGCTAAACTCATGGACTTAAGAACACATTCTGACTCACCTCAAGAAAACCCTGCCAATGGAAGTAAGTTTGAAGTCTGTAGTTAGATTTTTCATTTTAAAACATAATGTTAATATTTATATGTTTGTATTTGTAGGTGATTCAATCAATTCACGACAGAGGAATGTATTGCCAAGAGGTTCACGTCCTACTAGCTTATCTCAGGATATCCACACTAGTAATAGTATATTAATTAAGTTATTTTTATTGTAATTCATGTTTGATGTTTAATTCATGGTAGGGCATGGACCCCTACCAGATGATAGTTCCAAAACTGGTGTTACAATATATATATATATATATATATTCATTACAAATAATATATGTGTTTATGTTGTACAGATAGTTCCTCTAGTTCAAGATGGAGTAGGTCTAGATGTGCAGCGAGAAGGGAAAATGAGTTGCCTAAGGAGGGAAAGATAAAAATTTGACTTAATAAAGAATTTCAACCTGAATTTCCTACATGGGTTGTTACTAAGCTATCCAACGAAGCAGTGGCTACGCGTGATATTAGGATTATATATCCAGATTTTAGAAGAGTTCCACCAAATGAGTATGGGAAAGTCATTAACAACTTGAATGAACACTTTGAATTTGAAGACTGAGATGGAGGTGTGGATTGTGATTATGTAGATCCAAAATAAATGATGCTTGGAAGCTTAGAAAGTATACTTTGAAAAAAAAGTTTATTGATAGAAAAGATCCCAATGTTGTGAAAGCAATGGCTCCACCCGACAAAGTTTCTGTTGAAGATTGGAGGATCTTTATCGATAATTGTAGTAGCAAAACAATGCAAGTGAGTTATGTTTACTTATTTTTTTCATTTCTCATGTTTAATATTCCAATCTGTGTCTTTTGTCCCTAATATTTTTTAGTTAATAATATAGGATTTAAGTGAGCAAAATAGAGAGAACCGGAAGATGCAAGAACTTCCAAATTGTAGTGGGAGGACACCAACTCAAGTTGTTCGTTACATGATAGCACAAGACCTAGGAATTGATTCGTCTGAGGTTGGTCGTGGTTACACGTTTTTGGCAATGCACACTCACTGAGACAAAACTCCTCAAAATGCTGAAATCTCTGTAAGTTGTAATTTGAGAGCTTTTTATATCTTGTTTATGCATGAAAAGTGAAATTTATATGTTTTTCATGAAAATTTATATATATATTTTGCAATGATAGATGGCGATCCAATCTATGATGTCATCAAATCCTGATTCTCAGACTTCCTGGAATGATGCAGTGACAGAGGTAAGAATACATTACTGTGACTTCAATTTCATATATTCAACATCTAAACTTACTTGAATATGTATGTTGGATTATCATCTGAACTTACTTGAATATGTATGTTGGATTATATTGTGGACATGTAAATATCATGCTTATATCAATTCCAAACCAATGGGTGTTTTAGATTGTTGAAATTATATATTAATTCTTTCTCATACAGGTTTTTGGGCCAGATAGTAAGGGTTGTTTTAGGACAGGAGGTGTAGGAGTTTGTAAGTTCAGATATGTATGTTGGATAATCATCTGAACTTACTTGACTATGTATGTTGGATTATATTGTGGACACGTAAATATCATGCTTATATCAATTCCAAACCAATGGGTGTTTTAGATTGTTGAAATTATATATTAATTCTTTCTCATACAGGTTTGGGCCAGATTGTAGGGGTCGTTTTAGGGCAGGAGGTGTAGGAGTTTGTAAGACACAAATGAAAAAAATGGCTAAGATAAAGAAAAAGCAAACATATGAAGCAAGGAAGAACGAAGAATGGAAGAATTCAATAGAAGGCAAACTGGATGAAGTTACGGGGGTTGTAAAGGATCTAACATCTATTATACAAGATATGCAACTTGTTCCCCGTACTGGACAACACATCCCCCAAAGTAGGCAACCCCGTGGAGAACAAGCATTATCGGTATGTATATCATTATGTCTATATTCTTAACCTACACTGTTTCTAAAAGGGCAGCATGCTTATGGAAAAATGTACACATCAGACCTTACACGACAACACAAATACTGTTACTTCATGGTTTTTCATTAAATGGAGTGCAGCACCATTTCCATGGTTCACTCAAAATACTGACGAAACTTCTCTTGGCAACCCAGGTCAGGCAGGTGATAGATGGCAAATTAACACCACCTATCAAAGATTATATTTTTATAGATTTTCCTTCTTGTGCCTGTATAAATTGGTTATCAAAGTAGATAAGTAACAACCAAGGGTCGTACCCACCTCAAAGGTTAAGATCTTAGCTCAAACACAATAGAAAGCAATAGTTAAGAAACACCAAAGGAATCACAAATAATAGATATGTAATTCTACTTCTTACAGGCAATAATAATAAACTGTAAATAACCTAACTTAAGAATATGGTAGAGATGAAAAGAAAATCTTATGATGACATAGGGTAAAGAATTGGTATCCACAAACTAAATCATGCAAACATAACATGTTATTCCTTCATGTTCAATCTATAAAAATTAATTAGTCACCTCTCAGCTATTCCAATTAATCATTAATACCTATAATAATCAAGTAGTCACCTCTCACTTATTCCAATCAATTAAAACATGATTCTCTTATGCATGCTATTGAATATGTCTTATTAATCAAACTGTCACCTCTCAGCTATTCAATTTAATTAACTCAACATATTAATTCATAACTAAACCATCACCTCTCAGCTATTTGATGTAATTACAAAAGGGTTCCAATAAAAGATACTAACTGCAGATATGTAATAATCACCTCTCTGCTATTTCATTACACATCTTCAATCAATATAAATAAGACCATTAAAGCTAGGTCTCCCTAAACCCTAACAGTAGTATTTTAACAACATGGATAACAATAACATGCAAATAATCATACTTACCTCATACTGCAGATAGAAGTAAATAAACATTAAGTACTTTGAATCACAATGAACATTAAGAACAAACATGGTGCTTTTACATTATCTAGAGTGCTTCAACCATCCCCCTAAAAAGATTTAGCTACTCATCCTTGATGGTGACACGATGGAATAAATAATTAAATAACAAAACATCATAAAGAAAAATGATTTGATTTGATTGATATGAATTGAGTTTGATACAAAGAAGAAGAAGATAAACTTTTCTCTCACAAATATTTACTTTCTTCTCTCTTCAAAGATACCTAAACCTTAGCTACTACTTCTCTTATATAGAAAATAGAAAAAATAATACTTGTATGCAAAGACTTCCAAATTAGGTCAAATACGTGGCTGCTGCTGTTGGTCTTCTAGAGGCATTAGGTCTTCAGTAAAACCTAATTATTTTGGACTTAAGTTGTACCCTGGACCAAGACCTTCAGTTTGATAGCTCATGGGCCTAAATCAGACTTTTGGATCTCCTTGTAGAGCCTTTTTAAGTTTGGACTTTAAATAAAGCCCAAAATAGAAATTTCTGACTTGTGGGCTTCAATAGGACCCGGTTTGGGCTGAGATTCGGACCGCCCCACTTTGACATAAAGTCAAGTGAACAGGACTGGCTGTGGGGTGCCCTCAACAGATCTGTAGGTGCAAATATTAATTCTCCTTAGTGCAAATAACACATTTTTTGTTGTTTTTCTTGACTTTTAGCGGGCTTTAACACAATATACGCATTTCGGCTCGTGAAACCTACACAATAGACAAGAAAGCAATAATCAATAGATATAACACAATAATATAAGCTAAGTGCTAGACAAACAAGGTGTTATTCGGGGGATAAATATACACTTTTGAGGACTTATCAAATACCCCCAAACAACACTTTGTTTGTCCTCAAGCAAAGGTAAGAAGAAAAGAATTAAGGACTCAAAAGAGAAGTAAAACTAAGGTGATTGCATTAACCATATGTATCAAGGCTTTCAACCACAAGGATTTCCCATGTGGAGGAGTTATAGTCTCCTGAGGGTTTTCCAGAGAAGATACCCACAAACTTATTACAATGACTAATTCAAAGAACAGGATGTTCTATCATTTACCTCAGAAATGGTTATATCAAAGATAAGGATAAGTATTGCAAAACCGTTCATAGAAGATAGCATACTATAAGTGCATGAATAAGATATAAAATATAAACCAAGCATAACGGTCTCAAATGCATCGAAAACAGGCATGTACCCATACTACCACGGGTCTTAAGTCACCATTTGAAAGGTCGCTTTGACTTCTGCCTCACAGACATACACTCAGAAATAAAAATCACTCAGAGATGGTGTTTATCATTTTACCTCTATTTGAGGAAAGAAGATGGACAATCATCTCACATATATCAATAAGACTGGACTGGTGTAATGGAATGAACTTAGTCTCAAAGAATAGAAAATTAGCTTTGCTTGAGATGTCGGGTTTTTCACCTTAGCATCTTCTCACTTACTCGCCACATCCTACCATATCAGCTTAGATCTACAAAAGACAGTAATAGGTTGTAACTTGGCTTAGGACAGGGCTAGAAATGGAAAAGGCTTTTGTGAAATTTTTTGGAACATTCGAGCCCTCAATACTTGTGATTTGTAATAAAAGCACATGGAGAAATTTTTGGAATTTTTCTTTTGGGAATAAGTGTTTCTCATCTTCTTTGGGGAACATTCAATGAAGCTTTAGCCAATATTTTGGAATTTTCCTTTTCTTTTTGAATTTGAAATGGTTTTGTAAGATTCTGGCTTTTTCTGGAATTTCTTCAAACTTTTCGGTTTTCAATATTTGGTACATGTCACTACTTTGGAGATTTCTTTGTATTTCTCCTTTCTTCTTGTAACCACATAAACAATCATCCTCACGGTCTAAAAATAATGGGTAAAGGACCTAAACATTCTAAGAGTAATTACTCCCACAATGGAGTTGGCTAAGGATAATGGGCTAAAGAAAAGGCTAAGTAACAAGAAAGGCTCAGAATGGTCAACCTATGGGATAAAACAACATTAGGGTAGGCTAAGGTAAATAGGGTTTAATTAAATGTCTTTGTATCATCTCTAAGTACTGATATGGTGATCATATCTTGAATAAGCTACAAGACCTAAGTTTATATTACACCCACTTGATGTCATCTCAAGGCTAACTATAAAAATGAATATGAGACAAAAAACAGACAAAACTGAGAGGTTGAGTCCTTTGACTCCAGATGTATGTAATAACTCTCCAAGAAAATGACGGGTCTCAAAAGCTCACTGGGTTAAGTCTCCACACTTATTCCTCAAGTTTTTCAAGGTGTAGTTGTATTTGCACATGTAATCTGTAATAAATGCAAGTGAATACCATGCTAATACTCATGCAAATGTAGTAGAAGACTCAACTACTTGGTGAAGCAATAAATGTTCTTAAACTTGAAAAAGATAGAATTCAACCATTATATTCATCATTGATGGTGTACTTATCCTAACTTTTGGAAAAGTCTTTGTAACGAAGATTTTTTAGAGTTTTTTCAAATTTTTTTAATTTTTACACAAGTATGGAAAAAGAAGTTTGAAAATCTTTTGCAAAAAGGATTGTAATACTTCCCTACCATCAAACAAAAAATTTGGCTTATCCTCAAGGCTCTTACTAAGCATAGGAAAGATGGAAAGAAAGATATTACCATGAATGTACTAAAAATTCAAATCGTTTTTATAAATTCCCGCCAAACAAAATTATCTCAACATACACAGAGATTACAAGGAATTCCATACTAAGACATAACTGAAATAAAATATGCTGAAATAAGGGACTGACTCAACATAAATAGAAGTCCTATCTTAAAACAATGCATTTTGTAATCGTAATAATCATCAACCAACCAAATGGCAAAGAGAGAGTGGGTGGGCTGGCCGGTCCCACCCCCAAACAAAACTGGGCACAGATGGTAGAATGAGCGGTGCAATAGCCAAAATGCAACTAAACCCGACATCAATTAAGAAACAATAAAGCACGATCGAGATTAGAAGCTACCCACGGCTGTCTCCCAGGAACACTAAGTTTAACGTCTTCAGCCAGATAGGAGGGCAAACAAGACTCACTCCCTACTCATAACAAAGATACATGAGAGATAAAACGCTAAAGTGGAATGCGCGAGATCATGTTGTCTAAGATACAACAAAGAGTCTTTTAAAGTCAGATACTCGAGACTTAAGAAAATATAGGAAATGACATCCCTACCCCCAAACAGAGCGGGAAACAGGTCTGTTTGGTGGTGACGCTCAAGAGAAAAGCGTGCACTGGATCAGTTATACTCAACCAATAAGAGTTTGTGGACTAACGGTCCCGACACTTTCAACCACACCTCTCAACAGAAAAAGAGAGGGTCTGGATACCAGTAGGTCAAAAGTCAATCTAAATAGGTAGGATCCTCTAAGAGAGTTTTAGGAGGCCTTAACTCATGAAAATGCTTAAGACATTGACCATTGACTTTAAATTCAGAACCGTCTACAAGATTAACACATATAATAGCACCATAAGGAGTTAGTGTAGACACAACAAAGGGGCCTGACCAACGAGACATAAGTTTGCTAGAAAATAAATGCAAACAAGGATTATAAAGCAAAACTTCTTCTTCAATTTGAAAATAAAGCTGAATGTCTTGCTTGGGAGTAAGAGATGAAGAAATGATAACAGGATCACCACCGTCTGAATCTAATTTGACACATTTCAGCTCGGGAGGAAGAAGATCAGGAGATGGAGGAATGGTCTCGACTTGGAACTCAGAATCAATGCAAGAAACTGAATCAAAGGTCTCATGGTCTTTGGGGTCAAAGATAGGCACAAAATTAAGAAGAGCATTGGTTTGGGCAATAGATTGGTCGATGTCGAAGTCAACATTATGCATGGTAGGGCAATTAACAACTGGATCTTTAGGGTAACAACTAGGTACCATCTCATAGGGTATAGAATCGAAAAGGCACACATCTTAAGATAAAGAAAGATCAGGGGGTTGTTGGCCAAGATTAAAAATATTTACTTTAACAGTCATAGATCCAAAAATGAGAACCATAGAACCATTCTGGCAGTTTATAAGAGCATTAGAGGTGGCAAAAAATGGTCGGCCAAGGATGATAGGAATCGAGTCATCGACAATAGGTTCAGTGTCTAACACCATAAAATCAACAGGATAGTAAAAGTCGGACACTTTGACTAAGAGATCCTCAACTATTCCTCTAGGTACTTTCAGTGATTTGTCGGCCAATTGTAATGACATGCTCGTGCGTTTCATGTATGTTAGACCCAGGCTGAGGTACAAGGAGTAAGGCAAGAGATTAACATTCACTCCCAGGTCTAACAAAGCTCTACCCATGAACTTATCACCAAGCTTACAGGGTATAGTCGGTTTTCCAGGGTCTTTATATTTTACCACACCGTTATGTTAGACAAGTGCAGAGAATTCTTTCGCCACAAACGCTCTTTTGGGCACATTTCTTTTCCTCTTGGCGGTGCACAATTCCTTCAAAACCTTAGCATAGGAAGGTATCTTCTTTATAGCCTTGAGGAAAGGTAAAATAATATTTATATGTTTAAACACATCAAGTACCTCCTCAGTTTGTACTTCCTTTAGGGACCTAGTGAGTCTCTGGGGGTAAGGCACGGGTGGATCGTAAGCCAATGGAATATCCACAATCTTACGGGTATGTATCCTTGGCTTAGAGGGGGTCGCCTCATTAGCCGGAGCTTTAGGCGGGGCAACAGGTGTAGTGGTAACCAGGGTCACACTATTAGGACTTGGTTTATAATTAATCTGGTTTATAATTAGGACTTTGGATAAGCTCTTTATTCGCGAGAAAAGCATTCCTGACCTAAGGGTGGAGACCGAGTTAACTTCAGCAAGCGGTGCAGATGTAGACGAAGTTTCCGTCACCAAGGCAACTTCCTTGCCTTTGGGATTCGGGATAGCTTGTCCCAGAATTTGCCTTTTTCATCAAGTTTTTGTTCAATCCTCTGGATGGCTTGGGCATTTGACTCAATGGACGCTTGCGTCTGTTGAATGAAACATGCAAGCACATCCTCAAGGGAGGTCTTAGGAGGGGCAAATTGATTGGTCGGCACTTGGTCCCTGGAACTACTTATGTGATGAGCATTGTTCGAATAAGGGGGGACCGTCACCCTGTTCTGATTTTCATTATTACCAACATATGTGGCATTGCTACATTGCCATAAGAGTTATTAAACCAGGTGGAGGCGCATAATTAGTATTGGAATAAGACAGATTAGAGCGGTCCATGTATGGGTACGTGGCATTGCCCTTGGTAAAGTTGGTCTGCCCGGCGTAATTGAACGCACGGGCTTCCTCAATTTTTGGTGAATTATAAAGGAGAGGGCAAAACTCGGCAGTATGGGTCTGGTCATGACAAGCATCACATTGGAGAGTGGAGGCACTCATAACAGGTGATATGGGCTTTAAGGACACCTCAAGTGCTTCTACCTTTTCTACTAAACCATGAAGTAATGTTTTAAGCTCGGGGTCAGGTTTGACCTCATATATGCCTCTAGGTTGATCATATGAGTCCAGGGTCGTGTTTCTCAGGGTTTGTCCAGGTAAGTCCCATTGTTGGCTATTATTAGCTTTTTTCAAGGAATGTCATAACCTTGGCGGTGGACATATCAAGAAATTCTCCACCGCTCATGCCTTCAACCATGTTTCCAGTTGTATAATTAAGGCCTCTATATATGATCCTAACTTTTTCTATGTCATCAACTCTGTGGTGTGGACACTGAAGAAATAGGTCTTGATACCTCTCCCATGCATCAAAGAAAACCTCACCCTCTTTCTGCCAGAAATTCCTGATGGCATCAACAATATTATTGGTTCTGGTAATAGGAAAGAATTTGGTCAAGAACGTTTTGCTAAGTTGAACCCAGGTGACAATAGAATTGGAAGAAAGACTATGTAACCAGTGAGATGCTCGATTCTCAAGAGAAAAT
Source organism: Aquilegia eximia (assembly GCA_023053565.1). Taxonomy (NCBI): domain Eukaryota; kingdom Viridiplantae; phylum Streptophyta; class Magnoliopsida; order Ranunculales; family Ranunculaceae; genus Aquilegia; species Aquilegia eximia. The sequence continues at coordinate 27,655,469 of JALIGU010000004.1, forward strand.
GGGAACAATCTCAAGTTAACTTCCTCTTCAGACAAGTGTTTCTTCTTGAAAGTATTAAGAACGGTCAGAAACAAATTGAGGTGCTGATATGGATCTTCCCATGGAAGTCCATGAAACTTAGGCAACATGCCCACAATCTGAGGGTGAATGCCATAACTATCTGCAGTTGTCTCGGGCAAGACTATACAAGTAGGTGGCCTAATGGCCAAAGGTGAAAAGTAATCCCGAAGGGTAGCTTCTTGAGCCATAAGTGCATGAGTTACTTCAGAAAGTGAGGTTGAGTCGTTAAACTCTTCCTCAGAAGGTATGGAGGTTGAGTCGTTAAGGTCTTCCTCTTTAGGAGTGTGGCCCGTGATTGTGTTCTTTGTGTAGATTGGAATAGGTTCGCACAAGATTTTACCTGACCTAAGATGTATGCAACATGCGCATTACATATGCCATAGAAGTCCTAACCATTCAAAAGCATCTAACAAGGGGCTCAAAAACTAACTCAATTTTTAGTTCACCTAAGTCAATGAGTTCTTTCCAAGCTTCCGTTGTGAATTCTCCCTATATTTTGAGAGTCAAGTAGTGAATAACCAGTGTGGGAGGTTTTCCGTGCATAAGCAACGTTCTTTAATTAAAAAACCACAGTAATTCTACAGACGTAATCTGTAGGGGTTCCAGACCCAATTCCTAGCTTGCGCTCCAATCAAAGAATGGTTCACGCGGTACTAGTTGAAATATCTGCTCAAGGTCTTAAATGAACATCGTGATAGCATGGTTTTAGTTGATTCAATTTTAAAGCTTAGGATATTGCAATCAATTGATATTAGGTTTCACTTTTAGGCCAGGTCCGCCTTGCAGTCTCAGTTTAACAAGTAAAAACAGAATTAAAATCAAGCAACAATCAAAGTCATGCTAATCATTACAGAAACTCCTCTTGCAGAGGATTCGAGGAGGGTTAGGAGAATGCTTACCTCCCACTTTGTGATAAAATGTAAAAATTGCCAAACCAGCGCACAAAAGTGGGGAGAAGACGAGTTGAAGTCGACTAAGGGGAACCGCTCCTTGGGTTTCAATCGCCCTTAGGAGTCGTTCTTTACTAGACTCAAGGCGATCTCCACAACCTTACTCTACTAACCGCCACAATCACACAAATAATAAATCCTAGCAACACCTACTTTAAAAATATTACAACCGCGACCCATTCGTGGATCGAATAATTAAATATCTTACAAGTCTTTAAAAATGCTGGAAAAATTAAACTACTTAGTTCACCTCACAATCACTCAACAAGAAAAAATCACGCAAAACGAGGTAAATTTCTGCCGAGAACTCGACTCGAGATTGTTATAGGCCAATCTGAACTCGACTCGAGATCGGGATTAGTTTGAACCAGTAACTTTCAGGAAAAAAAATCTTGAATGTGTGATCTTCTTAAAAATTTGATTTTGACTCCGTTCTTCGAGCTTTTTCCAATCCGTCATCGCTGCAAGATCAATAAGAGGACTAAGTAACAAGACACTTAAAAACACTAATTAAAAAAAATAAAAATAGAAGGGTGGGAGGGATAGAAGTGGTATAATGTCCCAAAACTATTATTCTCGCTTGTGCTTAAATGAACTCCGTTCCTTAGAGCGACAATGACGCCATTTTGATAGATGGAAAATTAACACCACCTATCAAAAGATTATATTTTTATAGATTTTCCCTTTTGTGCCTGTATAAATTGGTTATCAAAGTAGACAATTAACAAGCAAAGGTCGTACCCACCTCAAAGTTGAAGATCTTAGCTGAAACACAATAGAAAGCAATAGTTAAGAAACACCAAAGGAATCACAAATAATAGAGATGTAATTCTACTTCCTACAGGCAATATTAAAAACTGTAAATAAGGCCTAACTTAAGAATATGGTAGAGATGAAAAGAAGATCTTATGATGGCATAGGGGGGAAAATTGGTATCCACAAATGCAAACATAACAGGTTATTCCTTCATGTTCAATCTATAACAATTAATTAATCACCTCTCAGCTATTCCAATTAATCATTAATACCTATAATAATCAAGTAGTCACCTCTCAGGTATTCCACTCAATTAAAACGGGATTCTCTTATGCATGCTATTGAATATGTCTTATTAATCAAACTGTCACCTCTCAGTTATTCAATTTAATTAACTCAATATATTAATTCATAACTAAACCATCACCTCTCAGCTATTTGATTTAATTACAAAAGGTTTCAATCAATATAAATAAATCCATTAAAGTTAGGTCTCCTTAAACCTAACAATAGTATTTTAACAACATGGATAACAATAACATGCAAATAATCATACTTACCTCATACTGCAGATAGAAGTAAATAAACATTAAGTACTTTGAATCACAATGAACATTAAGAACAAACATGGTGCTTGTGCATTATCTAGAGTGCTTCAACCATCCCCCTAAGGAGATTTAGCTACTCATTCTTGATGATGATGCCATGGAATAAATAATTAAATAATAAAATATCATAAAGAAAAGTGATTTGATTTGATTGATATGAATTGAGTTTGATACAAAGAAAAAGAATAAAAAGATGAACTTTTCTCTCACAAATATTCACTTTTCTCTCTTTTCAAAGATATCTAAACCTTAGCTACTACTTCTCTTATATAGAAAATACAAAGAATAATACTTACATGCAAAGACTTCCAAATTAGGTCAAATTCGTGGCTGCTGCTGTTGGTCTTCTAGAGGTATTAGGTCTTCAACAAAACCTAATTATTTTGAGCTTAAGTTGTACCCTAGACCAAGACCTTCAAACTCATGGGCCCAAATCAGACTTCTGGATCTCCTTATAGAGCCTTTTAAAGTTTGGACTTTAAATAAGGCCTAAAATAAAAATTTCTGACTTGTGGGCTTCAATAGAAGATTCGGACCACCCCACTTTGACATAAGTCAAGTCAACATGACTGACCGTGGGGTACCCTCAGCAGATCTATGGGTGCAAATATCAATTCTCCTCCCTTAGTGCAAATAACATTTTTTTGTTGCTTTTCTTGACTTTTGGCGGGCTTTAACACAATATTCGTATTTCGGTCATGAAACCTACACAATAGACAAGAAAACACTAATCAATAGATATAACAGAATAATATAAGCTAAGTGCTAAACAAACAAGGTGTTATTCGGGGGATAAATATACACTTTTGAGGACTTATCAGCAGGTATGGGAGCTGTACTCAGATATGCAGATGGTATTTTCCTGGCAGCAACTTCAGATTTTCTTCCAACAATAACGTCTTTTGTAGCATAAGCAACAACAGTTCGTCTGGGTCTTATGTTGGCAACCAAACTCGACATCAACAAGGTTCAACTTCAGGTGGATGCCTCAAGCATCGTCAAGATAATTCTCAATGAGGAAGCAGAAGTTCCTTGGATAACAAGTGGACTATTCAGTGATATTAGGATGCTCATGACTTCTTTTGTAAATTTTCATTGTATCTCTATCGGGAAGGCAACAATGTAATAGATATACTAGCTCGATATGGGGCTAGTTCTAGTTTCTTTTGCTATTGGGATAGTGCTCCACCTGATATCATCGAGCCGAGTTTGGCTGTTGATCTCATGGGGAGGACCACTCCACATTGTATTAAGACTATTTTGTCTAATATCTAATATAAGTCGACCCTATAAGTCGACCGTTAAACCAAAAAAAAAAGAAGTAAATGTTTCATGTTTATTTTCGTATCAGTACTTGACAGTGCCTCCCTACCTGCTGCAACAATTAGAGAAGGACAAACTGTTTTGTAATATTGCAGGATTTTAATATCTTTATTAATAAACAAGTGGTATGCACATCCTTTGGATGCATTATATAGAGAAAAATAAATACGGTTGGGATGTCTTAAATTTTTTTTTTTCCTTACGTTTTATTTTAATATATTTATATTAAATTCATTTCGTTAAAATTATGTATCTAATTTTTCTGATTTAATATTAATAATTTGTATTACAGTTTTGAAATATTTTTTGTAGTCGAATAAAGTTGAAATATGGTGCATCAGATTATATCTTAAAGACCATGTGAGTTTAATATATGTAAATCAAAAAGTTATCTTGTAGACCCCAATTTTAAATTTGTTTGCATTGAGTTTTGTATACGGTCAGAGTCAACTTTATTTGAGCAGCCATGTAAGCCTAAGAAAATATGCAAATATCTAATTTTATTAAATTAACTAATAAATAATAAATTTCATTCTTAATGGCAAACAGATTATCTATATACATAGGTGAAAAAATCGAATTTGCCGCCCGGATATTCACGAAATATTCTGTTTTTTGGCTATTCGTATCGGTACGGCATACGACATATAAACAAAATTTAAAACACCCCATGCCGTTCGGAATTTATCGGATATTCGCGAAATATTCGGCAAAAACCGAAATTTACGAAATTTACGATATTTTCGATTATGAAATTAACACATTTATTTTTTATTCCCCCCGAACTAGAATTTTCGATGAGATTATCAAAAAAAAGGTCCAAAAGGCACTAGACGTTTGGAAACTTTCGCGACAAACTTCATGGCCCTCTCAATTAATATAATATAAAGAAAGTTAAATTTCATCGATCATTTTCCCGTTCAATTGAAAGTAACAATTAATGCTTCTAACGTTCACCTTCCGATGATGATGATGGAGATGGTGACCAAAACGTAGATGTTGGTCGTCAAAGGGGAGGATCATAAGCCAGTGATTCACTAAGAGAGTGCACCTCAGAAACGATTCATTTTACGGGGGAGTCTCAATTTCTTTTTGCCACCCAAGATGAAGACCATGCTGCATGACAACAACCAAGAGAAGGAAAACGACCTCGACAGAAAAAACCGCATCCTAAAACGGAAACAGAATCATCTAGGGTATCTTCCCAAGGTTCATGGAACATTCCTGACCAGTTTTCTTCCCAAGATTCGTGGAACCTCCCTTATTCTCAAAGCAACATCCAACCTACCTATGTTTACCCTCATTTTTCTTATTGTAACATGGGAACCTCCCAAAGTGATGATTCCAGTGTACCATCCTACCAAACCCAACCATATTCCAGTGGTTCTTGGTTTCCTAATATAAGGAGTTGGTTGGCCCCAATGACAAGTGGGTCGGACGTGCAGTCAGTCGATACATTAATGTCGGTTCAACAATACTCGAGATTTCCTATCTTTGAATCATTTGCTCCGTATTGTATGGATCAAGATGCATATGATATGCATATTGACCAATTCAGGTCGTACGAGCAAACAATGTCATGGGAATATTACTGTACTGAGTTCGTCCCCACACGTATGCGACTCGAAGCTCATCGGTTTGACATGGGGCGTCTATCATTCTGGGGTTAGCATGTCTTTTATTTTGATTATTAAAATAAAACTATGGGTTGAGTTGTAATGAGGTTGTTTGTGTTTAGTTCTTGTATTAGAAACATATAAAAGTTCTATAAATATCCGCCCGATATTTACGATTTTTTCACCTATGAGTAAAACTATCTTGTGTAATAGTTCCGCCTTAGCTTCTTTGTATGATTTGTCGTGTGTTTAATTTGTAATGTATGTTTTTCTTTTAATTATAAGTTTATATATTGAAACAAAAGAAAAACACGAAAAGTGCAGAAAACCTCCAAATTTTCCGAATTTCGCGTATATTCGCGAATATCCGCGAAAAATTCCGGTACATTTGAATTTACCAAAACTCCCATATCCGACATGGGAGGTCGGATATTCGCAGAATATATCGTTTTTGGGGAGGTCGGATATCCGCGTTTAAACGACATTTTCACCTATGTCTATATATCTATATAATAGCTAAATCCAATGGGTCCCATATTCTTTTTTCTATGTGGCACTCTATATGATCATCAAGCTCTCACAAATTTTTTCCCATAAAACAAATAAAAAAAAAAATTATACTAATTGGTTCTATAACTAAATTTGTATTTCTCTATATTTTTTACCATTTTTCACTAAACCCAAAAAATCTCTACCCACTTTCTCTACTCTCATAATAATAAAGTATGAAAACAAACATTTCAATAAAATATAAAATCAAAACAACAAATATACTTAAAACACAAATTAATAATCAAATATAACCAAACATAATAATTTATTATATGTACATATAAATAAAAAAAAAATTAATATAGATAAATTTAAAATTATATAAATTTAAAATTTTTAAAAAAATTCTCTTGCAAAATTTCTAATCCTAGTGCGTAGCACGGGGTCTACAGCTAGTTTATGGGAAAAATGACCAAATGTGAGTGACACTGGCTCACTGTTCCAAGTCGGCTTAGCCCCTTTAATAAGACTATGTAGTTGTACGCGCTTCGCGCATAATTTTATGTTTGTATAATTTTTAGTTAAATTAAAAAAAAATAGCATTTATCTTTTAATGGATAAAATTGTAAAACTACAAATAGTGCTAATGTAACAGTTCAATATTCAAACAAATCAAACAACACGCAGAAAGTAAATAACACACAGGAATTTTTAACGTGGTAAAACCCAATATGGGAAACGTCCACGGTTGTCCTCGCGACAACAAATAAATCCACTAGATGAAAAGAGATGTACAAACCTATCAACTACCTGCAATCACTGCGAGTTGACACTCCTGGTTATCTCTAACACCTTGACTTCACCAAAGCACCTTGATGTACGCACAAGACACTCGACTTCTTGATGAACACACAAGAAGACTCGAAGCCGAACTATGAAACAAGCTTACACCAGAGTTCCTTGATGAACACACAAGGAAACTCGACTTCTTGATGAACACACAAGAAGACTCGAAGCTAATCACTATTCAATAATGAAGGAGAAGATGAATGGGGAAGAAGAAGATGAGTTCAATCACCAAAAAACAACCTAAAACCAAAACCTAAACAAACTCCAATACTAGATGAATTGGACGGCCAAAGAACTAACTTCTTCTTTGGAAGAGAAACCCTATTTATACATAGGGTTGGAAAACCACCGAAAATGGGCCGAAATAGCAAAAGCCCACTTTGGACGTACGTACGTCGATATGACGTTCGTACGTCTCCAAACGAAAATACTCCTGCTGCCTGCTGTGACGTACGAACGTCCTGTAAAGGTTCGTACGTCCAGACTACCAACAATCTTGCTGTCATTCGATACGTACGTACGTCCTTAAGAGGTACATACGTCCTGGACCAGAAATCACACCAATGACACACGACGCGAAGGCAAGGACACGGGACGACGCGCGTACAACCAGGTTTTCTTAACAAAGAACTCAAGGCGAGATAACCAAGGACACTTTGTCACAAAATTGATGTCAAACCACTTCGTGTCGGTTTCAATCTCCCCTTTTGACATTGATTTTGTGACAAAAACCTATGACTCTAATAGCACTTATAAAACGTGCTTACAATCCCAAACCATGGCATTTATAAAACATGCCTACAAAAACACTCGAATAGAAACACATAACACGTCACCAATTCTTGTTATCCAGCTTTAGGAAGATGCTTTAACCATCAGAGATCGAACGGAAGCAACTAGGAACTTCCGAAGCAATCAAGGATTCAACATAAGTTCCTTCGAGCAACTCCCCCATACTTCATGAGCTCCAAAATATGTTTGGCACTCGAACTCCCCCATAACAATATAACTTCTAAAATCATCAACACGTTCACTCCCCCATACGTGTAGCATACCTGAAACATGACCCAAAAATAACCTAACAACAAGAAGACGATTGTTAGTACTTAGAGTCATAAATCTCCCCCTTTTTGTCACAACAAGTGAACAAATAACCAAGAAAAAGAAATCAAAACCAAACAAAGAATACAAAACATATAAAATATAAAACGAACCCAACTTGTTAAAAGTTCAGAAAGTCAACTAATAACCAAACATAGAAATCCATAAACAGAAAAGCCAAAAACAACAAAAGTAGAAAGCTCGAATTAACGAATTCGAAAAACCCTTTCCCAATGACCTAGAGGAAGCTTGGAGAAGTAAGCCTCCGCACGAGCCGAAGGTCGATTCCACCTAGCAATCACATGATCATCATAATCCTCCAACCATTCACTCGTACAAAACAACTCCTCAATTCTGCTGTCCAAGCCACAGTCGGTAAGTGGAGCAGCAAGTCCTGGAACCTTCGGATAACCAACCAACTCCAAGATGTGATTTTGAAGATGTCCCGGTAATCTCTCCCAATGATTGACACGAACCAAACAAGGATTAAGAAAAGGACGATGAATATAGTCATATCCATGGGGAACCCGACATAAACGACAAACCTTAGCATTGTTCTTGTACTCCATTACCATGAACGACACATAACCAACAGTCGGAACAAAAATTCCATGAAGTTCATATTCTGCCATAGAGGAATCTGAAGAACAAAGAGAGAACTAGCAAGAGATAAGAAGACACAATGAGAGTGAAAGAGAAAAAGGACTCCCTATTTATAAGAAAAATAGGAGGAAACATATCATGGGCCCAAAAAGGAAGGTCCATTACCTCAAAAAAATTTACTGCAAAACAAGGAAACCAACTTGAACTAACATGAAAATAGCAATATCCAAGAACATGTACAATACTAAAAAAAAATAGAAACAGACCAATATAGCAGTTAAATACAAAAGTAGGAAACCATAAAACCAATTACTCGGATTCCGAGGCACCATCACTCGGTTCACCATCACCCTCGTCCTCACTCTCTGAGTCAGCACCATCACTCTCACCAGGAACAGGAGGCACCTCTTCCGGAAACGGAGGCAAGTCTGTGGGAGTGAAGTCCAGCTGTAGATGACGCATCTGAGCAACGGTCATCGCATGAATATCACTGAGCATGACATCATGTCGAGAGAGAATGACCCCAAAACGATCTAACCGAGCGTCCATATGATCCTGATGACGTCAAAGAGAGGAAACCCGAGCATCAATGGCTGCAACAGCCCGATTTCCCCTAGCAGAGGCAGGGATGGGGCGTCCAGAGGTCAAAGCCCGATCAAAATCATCATTGCGAACAAGCGCCCTGCCTCCCCAAATGAGGTGGTGCGTCAGACGCGCACCCACGGACTCGAAAGCCAACTTTCGAGACTGACAGCCCTTTTTGATAGCGTTGACCCAGTCGTGGCCAACAAACTTTGGAGGGCTCACCCCCATATACTGTCCCTGAAAACCCAAGTGCTTGAGTATAGTCATTATAAAGCTAGGGAAAGGAAGAGTACCCTTAGCTGCATCGATCTGAAGCATACGAGTGTAGATGACCTCAGAGAGATGAAGATGGTGCACCGACATACAGACCACCAATTTGACCATGTCATCGGTCATGATAATCTTGTTGCCCTTGGAGGGGTAGATGTTGGAATGGGCAACCATGTGCAAGAGGATGGCGCTGTAGTGCTTGGCATGATACCTTTCCGTGACACCATCAATAAACATCTGCTGAACCTGATTGACAAAGTCAATTTGAATTGTCTCCGGAACGGGCCATCTGACAGAAACAGCATCTTCAGGAATAAAGTCACCATCAATACCCAACGCCTCGCGTATCACCTTCGGAGAAATAGTGTATCTCCGACCGTCAATGAGGACCGAAAAACTCGAGCGATTCTGCGAAGGACTCTTCGTCTCATAGAATGCTATCGTATGCTCAACTGAGTACTTGGTGATTGGTTGAGCCACCCTTAGCCAATTCCGAGTCTCAAAGAACAATGCGATATTGCCAAGTTGAGAAGCCCCGAGAGGAGTGGCAGCAATGTCTCCCAAGTCGAAGAAACGCTCGGGAACAATGGCCTTGGCTCGAGGATGAGCGCCAAGGGATGAGGGATGAGACGACAAACCCGGAGTGGAACCACGACCCCTCGGAGCGCGAGAAGATGATGCACCCTTAGATGCGGATGCCGTGGTGGTGCGTGCACGCTTTGAAGCCATCCTACACAAGCACAACAGTAAACAGACGAAAAGTGTGAGTGAAATGCAATCCCAAACAAGAAAAACAAACCATTGGAGTCATGTAGACATTTTGTCAAACAGTTAGTGCGCAGAAACTAAATCCAATAGTAAAACAGCAATCCAACAATCACATTCACACTAAATATGGCAGATGATTAAGACTAGAGGAGGAACGAAGTGCCAAGTAAAAAAAATCCCAGCGACATCAAGGAATATGATCTTTAAAAAACAAATTCTGTTACCCCATGATTAATCACTCACAACAAAAAAAAATTTCCATCACAAATAACCATTAACAAGCAATGAAAAAGAGAATTGAGAAACTTACTATTGCCGAAAGAGTGAGAAGATAAACACCACAAAACTCTTTTGAACACTTAGAACACAACAGGGAGGGAATTGCTTAAACAAGCTATAAGAATAGAGAAGTAGGAGAGAGATATATGAGAGATACAAAGAGAGAAGATTTGTTTCCTTTCGAAAGCAGAGTGTAGAGCCTTGATAGAAGGAACCACACTGGTTCGTGCGAAGAGAAAGATAGCACGATTTGAATGACACAGTTGGACAAAAAGGTTTAACCAAAATTTGAATTTAAACAGCAAATGGGCCGGACTGTATCAGGGACGTTCGTACGTCCTAAAGACGTTCGTACGTCCTAAAGACGTTCGTACGTCGGGACTCTTAAAAAAAAACATCTGTCAAACACTACGTTCGTACGTTCTAATAACGTTCGTACGTTGGAACAAGATCTGCCCACCTCAACGTTCGAACGTCATGACAGCGTTCGTACGACCCCCTTTTTTTTTCTTTTTTTTTTTTTTTTAGCACGAATGAAAGAACAACCTAAAGACCAGAAGACAAACCGACTAACAACACAACCCATAATAAGAAGAAAAAAAAAGAAAATAACCGATGTACCATAGAAGTGAAGAGGAACACATCATGGTCTTCCAAAAACAGTAGCCAATCCCAATCCGTACAAAAATAAGAGGCAATATATGGGGATAAACAAAATATTGAACAAATAAGAGAATTGAAGTGCATCATAAACTAAACCTCGGTGTATGTAGATGCAATGCAATGCATAAAGAGAGAGAAAGTTCACCACTAGAACACACCCTTTGAAGACCTAGAATATAGAACCATCAACAAGAGACATACGATTAGTAAATGAGCATAGAAGAAACAAACTTCAACCCCCTTTGAAACAAACGTTATGAGTAGAAGGCAAACGAATATAAATATATAAATATGATCTTTCAAATGAAAACCAAGACATTAAAAGGCAAAGGAATATAACTTTGTATGCCTTATATAAAAAACAGTGAATATGCGCTTGGTTTTTTTATTTTGCCGCATGTGGTGGAGTTTAGTCTACATCACTCTAATGTCATTCCCGCGTGGGAGGGATTTTTGCCTCCATCTTTTCAAATACACGAGGGTAGGGTGTAGCCTACATCTTTTTGACAAACACAAACTCAAGAAGTGCAATACCATGATAACGTGCAACACAAGAACTAACATCTCTTGAGTGCATCCGTCAGAGCATGACCCTCACAACCCCAACGAGTTCTTAGCCAACTGATATTGCTTCAAAGACAATCAAATGGCTGGGGATAAAGTGAGTCATTGACCACTAACAAGAGTTGTAATAGGAAGAGAAGAATGCTCAATAACACGAACAACAAGATGAACATTAACCAAAACAAAGGAGAAATAGCTCAAGATCACATAAATACTCGAGAGATAGAGAAGTTCTATGAGCTCAAAGAATATGTAAGTGGTTTCCAAAAACTCCCATCATGCAAGCATGTCGTGCACTGTGCAAACAAGCGAGGAAAAATGCATGATACATACCAAAACATACTTAAGAGTTCAGAAAGAGAAAAACACCCAAACATATTGCAACTTATTTAAGACAATTGAATTAAACCAATATCTCAGAAAAGATGCATCCAACAACACATACATGGAGTAAATAAATAAAACAAAAAAAAATAGAAGGAATAACCAACAACCCCTTTTTTTTTTTTATTAACAATATATTCAGACATGCAACATGATCTGCAAGCTAAACAAACAAAACATAAAAAAAATAGAAACACCAAACAAATAGCCTATGTGGTTAGAGAAATATGCAACTCAAATAACACAAGGCTAGAAACAACCTACATCATCCCAAATATGGGACACCACCAGACCTTTGCAAGTCCAGAAAAACCTTCAACTTATCCTTTCTTACCCATACTTGTTTAACACTAGGCGTGCACACCTTGGAAGGTGAAAAGATATGAGATTTTCCCTTAACACGCTTTGCAATACACTTGTCCTTAACTAATTCCACCTTAGTCTTAGATTTCCTTTTGTTGGAATACCTGTTTTTCTTAAACCTGTGATGAGAACCATTATAATTCCAAGGTCTAGAAAATGCACAAGAAGGAACATTAGAATCAACATGATTATAACGATGAGGAACACGATAATATGATGAAACATGTTGATCAAAATCCCAACAAAAGATATCCAAATGACCAACTCTACCACAATAAGAACAATGAAAAACATTAGACTTACTCAAAGAATTCTTAGAAGAAGATGTGGTAGTAGAAGATGAAACATGTATGTCACCATTGTATTTGTGACATGGTGCCTTAACATGACCTATACCTCCATTATGAGAACAATATGGCTTATCAGTAAAAACAGCCTTGCCATTAACCTTAGACTTAAAATTCTTATGAGAAACATGCTGAAAATTAGTAGCATTAAGTCTAGTCTCAATAGGTGGGGTAGGCAAAAGGGCAGGCAAACTAGTAGATTTTACAGGAGTAATCACACTAGATGAACTAGTAGAACTATCAATAGGAAAATCAAATCTAGTTTTGTCCAAAACCTGCAATTGGAGTTGAGTAGACGTTAAATCGTTCTTTGTTACCTCATACTCCACCAATAGAGATTTGTATTTCTCATCGACCTCCTGATTGGTCTTCTCTAAAGCTGCAATTCTACATAACAAATCAAGTTTTTCTTTGTCAAATAATTGAAAAATAGAAATTGTATCATCTGCAGCACAAGAAATCTGTTTTTCAAGAATCTCAATTTTATCCTGCAAAGAAAGATTAGCCTTTTCCAAATTTTCAATTTTGGATTCATAAACTTCCCCTTGAAGCATATAGTCCTCTGCACAATGTCTGAGTCGTTGTTCTAGAGAATCAACCTTAGTCTGCAAAACACCATTATCTTCAAAACAAACATTATCAGAAATAGTAGACACATTACAATTAGCTTTATTAAATTTTTCTTGCAAATCAATATTAGCTTTTTGTAATCTTTCACATTCTTTTGCAGAAAGTCTGTAAAGAAGAGCCCAATCACTATTGCTAACAACATACAAATTTTCATTCTTTTCAAAATCAGATTTTGGTTTTGTAGATTTAGACGATTTAGCAATAAAATAATTATGACCAGACTCATGAACCATCATAGCACTCATAGGATCGTTAGCGTGAGCCTTGACGCTCCTTAACCAGCCCCCAGCGACTGATACCAAATGTAAAACTACAAATAGTGCTAATGTAACAGTTCAATATTCAAACAAATCAAACAACACGCAGAAAGTAAATAACACACAGGAATTTTTAACGTGGTAAAACCCAATATGGGAAACGTCCACGGTTGTCCTCGCGACAACAAATAAATCCACTAGATGAAAAGAGATGTACAAACCTATCAACTACCTGCAATCACTGCGAGTTGACACTCCTGGTTATCTCTAACACCTTGACTTCACCAGAGCACCTTGATGTACGCACAAGACACTCGACTTCTTGATGAACACACAAGAAGACTCGAAGCCGAACTATGAAACAAGCTTACACCAGAGTTCCTTGATGAACACACAAGGAAACTCGACTTCTTGATGAACACACAAGAAGACTCGAAGCTAATCACTATTCAATAATGAAGGAGAAGATGAATGGGGAAGAAGAAGATGAGTTCAATCACCAAAAAACAACCTAAAACCAAAACCTAAACAAACTCCAATACTAGATGAATTGGACGGCCAAAGAACTAACTTCTTCTTTGGAAGAGAAACCCTATTTATACATAGGGTTGGAAAACCACCGAAAATGGGCCGAAATAGCAAAAGCCCACTTTGGACGTACGTACGTCGATATGACGTTCGTACGTCTCCAAACGAAAATACTCCTGCTGCCTGCTGGGACGTACGAACGTCCTGTAAAGGTTCGTACGTCCAGACTACCAACAATCTTGCTGTCATTCGATACGTACGTACGTCCTTAAGAGGTACGTACGTCCTGGACCAGAAATCACACCAATGACACACGACGCGAAGGCAAGGACACGGGACGACGCGCGTACAACCAGGTTTTCTTAACAAAGAACTCAAGGCGAGATAACCAAGGACACTTTGTCACAAAATTGATGTCAAACCACTTCGTGCCGGTTTCAAAAATATATAGGGTAATTTCCCGAATAAGCATAGGTTTATCACCTTTCTTCCCAAATCAGCACATTTGACTGCAATCTTCCCCAACAAGCACAATTCTCGGTTTGACTTGCTGAATTTTTGTCTTTTAGCATATTTTGTTTCCTATTATACCCTTTAGCTTATAATCATTTGTTTTAATAGGTTTTCAATAGGTTTTCAGTAGATGTGACATCTGAGATAATGACATGACAGTAGATTACAACCATTGGATCATGATAATAAGTTACAACCGTTGGATATAATTTGCTAATTCCTATCCTCCACAAGTGATGTTATTTCCTCTACAATTTGTAATTTTAAACAAGCATCTGCTACAGTAAACAACAGCCACTCAGCGCCACGTGTCATTAACCGTTGGGTTTTAATTGGGCGGAAAAATCGAGCGGGAACAGGTAGAATGATACTTAACCTAGGGTTTTCACACCGATTCAGAATCCACAACCACCCACTCTCTCTTCTTCTTAAACCGATTCTTCTTCCATTAAACTGCTCATAACTCTTTTAATTTCTTTCCCATCTTCCATTTCTACACAATCATCTTCTAATTTCTACACAATCATCTTCTAATTTTCCATCTTCCATTCTAATTTCTACATAATCATGCCGAAAAAGATTGAAGGCGATGAAGTCAGCAGAAAATTTAGCATCACTGTGAGATGCTCACCATCTAAGTTTGAAGCCCACTATCTAAACCCAAACGAAAGATTGCCCCCCAATGAGTTAGAATCTTTTAAAAATTCCCCTTTTGGGCAGTTTTTGAGTTTGGAGGGACAAGAAAAAATCGCCATGATAACTTCGGTAGTTACAGAAATTGTTTCAAATAGGGTTGGTAGACTGAAGTATTCAATTGGGGGTAGAGTGATTGAGTTCAAAATGATAGATCTTGCTTTGATTTTGGGGCCTTTGAAATTTGGGCATTTACCTGTTGATTTTGTTATTAGGAAGCAAACTGAATATAGTGCTTTCAGATCGAAATACTTCCAGAATAACCTACACATCAGAGATTCTCATATCCTTGATGCAATTAAGGAAGCAAGAGAAGCCGAAGATGCTAATCCAGATGATGTCAATAGGTTGAATAGGTTGTATTTTCTTGCAATTTTTCTGCTTGCTGACTCATCCAAAACAATTGATGTAAGGTATGTCGATCTTGCTGAAAATTTGGTCGATTTTGATGATTTTCCATGGGGTACTGCTGCATTCAAATTGCTTGAGAGCAATTTAGAAGATGTGTATACCAAAATTGTTGATGGTGTACAAAACTATTGTATCAATGGATGTGTGTTTGCATTCATTATTTGGGCATATTTGCATCTCCCAGATCTTGGTCCCAGAAAGATTCCCAACTCTCCTTTTCCAAGGATGTTAGGATGGTATGATTTGCCCACTAGGAACAAATCAAGGGACAAACTTTCTGAGAAATTTCACCCCAAGAAAGGCTTCATTAATGTGGCCTATCCACTGGATATCACTCTGCAAGAAAGAGCTGCAGCAAATTTACAAGTGGTTGAAGAAGTAAGTCATCTTTATGTTACTGTATTTTTAATATCCCCTACTTTGTTTTCTTTTTCCTCTACAGATATGTACTTATCCGTTACATGTTAATTCCAGTTTCAGGCTCTTTCACAAGTAGAATATGAAGAGTCTGCTTCTTCAAGGCCAGTTTCTAGATTAGTTCGTCCATCTCAGCAATCATCTGCAACAACAAGTTCTGGAAATCTTATTACACTTGAAAGAAATGCTCTTGAGGCAATTCTCAAAGGAGTCTTTGAAATAGTATGTTGTTACTACTATTTTAAACCATGAATAACTTATCTTCTTTATAGGTTTCTTACTTATTACATTGAATACATATATTCTAAAACCTCTAGTTGATCATTATTAATATGTTTTGGTATATCGTCTACATTGATATTATTTTCCTCTATGTTATACAGTTCTATCCGTTACCTTGTTTCTGTATACTCTTTATAATTTGTTAACATAATATACTCTTTAAACTTTACATGTTGTTGAATTTGATTGAAGTCATATACAAAAACTTTAAACCTTGAAATGTTGAAACCTTGAAACCTCTATAATTTGAATGTTAACATAATATATCCTTTAAATATTTGAATGATGTTTTCTATAATGTTGGGTATATCCTCTACAATCTTATTGCATTATTTTTGAAGGGTCGTGAGGCAGGGATGGTTTCTGACAAAATCAGTGATGCTGATGTGGCTGTTAAAGGTGTGTTTGCACAGATTGGTAAGGGGGCATCAAAGAAGACAAGTAAAAGTAAGAAGAAGATAAGTTCCCCCTCAAAGCCAACTCTCAAACCCAAATCAGTCAAAAAGACCAATCCTTTGCCAAGTCCTCCAAAAAGGGCAACCAGATCAAGTACTGCATCCCAAGTTTCACCAACAGTTTCAACAAGGAAACAAACAATTCCATCCAAGAAAACCAATGTTTCACCCAAGAAACCCATTGTACCAACCAAGAAAGTTAGTGCTCTGCCCAAACCTATTGGGAGGGTGAAGATACCTCCCAAGCAGAAACCCCCTCAAGCCACAACAGTGAGTGATTCCCCACAGCCCAAAATTATTGATTATAAGAAGATGGAGGAAGAGCCTATACCAGCACAGACAACAGTTAGAACCACCAGGAGTAAAAGCTCTTTGTCTTTTAATTATGAGGTAAAAAGAAGGGAACCTCAACCACCAAAATCTGAAGGGGATAAGGGGGTAAAGAGGAAAAGATCAGAGGAGGGGGAGAAGGATAACAAGAAGAAGAAGAAAAATTCAAAGAAGGGGGAATCTGAAGAAGTGGAGAAGCGTAAAAAGAAGATGTCCATTGTGGATATGGGGAAGCAGGATGAAGATAAGGCAGCTCCACAGAATGATGAGATAGAAGAGGGTAAAAATACAGTAGGGGGGAGTGATGATGACATGTTACCATTAGACCGACATTTTCCCGTGTTTGATTTTAATGTTGAAGAACAAAATGACCAACAGGCTGGAGAGAAACAGATAGAGAAAGAAGAGAAAAAAAGGAAGAGAGCAGAGATGTTGTTTCCTATTATAAGGCATCAACCTGAAAGGAAGGTTAAAGGTGATGCCTTTGATCTTAGTTGGAGGAAAGAATTAAGAAAGAGAAGGGAGGCAAAGAAGCCGAAGGAAAAAAAAGCAAGGAAGATACAGTCAGATGATGATGAAGTCCCCAACAGTAAGAAAGTAAGAAAGTTGTCTTTCTGGAGTGATGATCATTCATCAGATGACATGGAGTCCATTGTGAATGTATTGAATAACCTGAGAGGTGTACCTGATCCTCTTGCCAAGGCAATGTCAAAACTCCAAGGTCTTTCTGTACTGATGGGCAAGAAAGCTAAAGTGAATGAAGAAGGTAAACCTAATGATTCAAGTACAAAGGATGGCGATCCTTCTGTATCCGCTACAGAAGATACATGGTCTGCTAGAAAGGAGGATCCATCCGCTACACCGACAAAGGTAACAACAGATGAAACCGAAACGGCTACAACTGAGGTTTCATCCGCTACATTGTCTGGTTCGAAGGCTAAAAGCATTGAGGCATTTTCTACAACTATTGAATCTGCTGATAGTGAAGAAGAAGATGATGATAAGCAGGATGATGATTCTGATGATGATAAAAAAGATGATGGTAAGGAGGAGGATGATAAGCAGGATGAGGATGAAAAAGATGATGGTAAGGAGGATGATGATAAGAAGAATGATGATAAGAATGATGATGGGGATGATGATAAAACTGAAGGGGATGATGATGACAATGGTGGATGTGATCATCATACTGATGTGGTGGTTAATAGAGAAGATGTACCTCAACAGTATAGACTTGAAACACCTACTGCATCAGATATTGAGGAGTCATCAGGCAGGAAGAGTGTTTTCATTCTTGGTGTAAGTGAATTTGATGATGATGATGAGAAGGATACAAAATTTGACCTGCAAGCATTAAGAGTGGCAAAGAGGGAAAGGGAAGCCAAAACTTATCAAAACATGGAGGCTGGTGAACTTTCTTTGGGCCTTAGGCGTAATGCAAGGATGTCAGAGATAATGAAAGAACCATTCTTCAGTAGACAAGTGGAAGAGGATGATACAAAACTTTGTCACTACTTTTGGAGTTTGGCTTCTGACCCAAAGTGGAGTAGAGTCCCCATGAGAAGTTATGGTTTTCTGGCTTCATGCTCAGTGAGTGCCTACAACACACTCTACAAAGGTAATTGGCTTAATGATGAGATTATTGACATCTATCTCAGGCTGCTCATTCGTTGGTATGGTACCATGAGGCCATATTACTTTAGGGATGAAGATCAATATGCTATTGTTTCAACAGTATATCTACATGTAAGTACCTTGTTCCCTTATTCTACCTAGTAATTATAACCTTCAATTCTGAGCTGTTTGAAGAATTATTTTTCCTTTTTGTAGACCAAAATCAAGTGTGATGTGATGCCTGAATACGACAAACTGATGAAAGATAAGAGTTTTGCCAAAATGAATCCTCAGGAAAGAGTGACATCTGGGCGTTTCCAAATTTCATCAGGCTGTACTTCAATTGTTGATCCATGGGTAGGTCTCAAAAATCAAGTTCACCCTGTGAAAGCAAAGGCAGTTCTCATCCCATTACAGGTATATTTCATACTTTCCTCCACAACCTCTACATGTCATAAGTTATCCTCTATTTTATTATTTCTATTTGCCACTAGTGATATGTATATATGTGTTATTTGTAGGTGAATGATAACCACTGGATTCTGCTTTCTTTCAATTTTAGTGAGAAAATTGTTAGAATCTATGATTCTTTGGGAATGACAAGGGGTATACCTGAATTGAGAAACATGGAAAAGTTTTTGCCATATGTTGTTTTTGCTGCTGATCCATCACAGGTTCAACTGAAACTGGATATGAAGTGGAAGCGTGAGTATGTTAAGTGTGTTGAACAACCAGATGGTTGTAGCTGTGGATTATTCCTCCTTGCCTTCGTCGAATGCGTGCTTCGAGGAATACCACCTCAGTTCGATGCAGATCCTCTTCAGATGCGCTATCGTATTGCCAGAGACCTAATTGATATAGGGGAACCTCCCTCTTCCAAAAACAAGAGCAAAGTTTAGTTATTTGTTGTTTGTATTGTATGCTATACATTTTATTTGGTTGTTTGAAGACATGTTTATATGGTTGTTTATGAACCCAATGTTTTTTATGTGGTTGTTTATGAATCTATGTTCATGGTTGTGAATGATACATTCTGTTCTTATTTGGTTGTTTGTGAACCTATATTGTTCCTGTTCTTTATGTTTGAATTGTAAAGGATACACAAATATATGGTAGCCGTTAGGTAGTACAAACATAGAGGACAACACTGCAATGCACAGTAGACAATCTATGCAAAAAACCTAACAACCAAATAAGGTAACACTCAAGTGTCACTGATAAAACATACGATAACAATAGTGTTTTCCTGTCAAAAATAGGTTGGATTTGAAGCCCCTACCCTTATATAACATGAAAATCAATACAAAATAAAGTCAACGGATAACAGGCTATATGTAGAGGATATAAACATGTATGTGGAAGATACATTCCCAAAAAATTACAAAACCCATTTCAGTACTTAGATTGTAGCTGGAACAGGGCTAAGTGGTGGCCCTTCACCAAATAGGGTGTGACTGAAGAGTTGATAGTCATCTACACATTCAAGACAAGTTGATTTGTTATGACCTCTGACTCTACACATTGAACATCGCCTACTCTGGACAGGGACACCCTCAGCTTTACCTCTCTTCCTGGCTATTTTAGGACGCCCTGCCTTTGAAGTTTTTAGTGGTGGAAGAATTCTTCTTCTTTGTCTGTCGGTTGGCCATTCTTCCTTCTCTCTTGTGGGTGTCCATTCTTCTCTATAAGTTTATATGTATGTTTCCTTCAAGTAGTACACCTCAACAAATTTGTATGGATCAAATCCAACTTCCTTTATAGCTGCCATGGCATGCTCACATGGTATCCCCATGGTTTGAAACCATTTGCATGTACATGTTCTTTTGTTGAGGTCAACCACACATGACCTTTTAAGCCCTCTAACAGACCAAATACCTGCTGAAGCTCTTTCAAGTGTGCACTTTCTTGCAACTGCAGCATTGTGCACTATTTGCTCTTGACACCATGTTGTGACAAGTGAATTGAACTTCAAAGAATCATTGCGATAATCTCGATAATGCCTAATTACATTATCTCGTATCATTGAAATAATGGTAGTAACTGGCATCATTCTTTCTCCAATGATCATTTTATTCCAGCTCTCCACATGATTTGTTGTCACAATTCCATATCTGCAAAATCAATGTAAAGGATAGAAACCTTATAGTACCGGATAGGATTTGTATTATAGCGTACATAGAAATATGTTAGCAAACTTACCTGGATTTCTCTTGGAAAGCACTTGCCCACTTTTCTAAAGGCCCAACATCCATAAGTTTTTCATGTGCTTTGGAGGATAGGACCCATATTCCTAGCATATTTCCCCAAAATTCTTGTTGGTTGAGGGTTTTTGCTGATTCTTGCACCAAGAACTTGATTTTCTTGTGACCAAACTTGCCACTCATGTGATAGGAACAGTACATATGGACAACATTTAGCAGAATTTTAGGAACATCTTGGATGATGCTTTTGTGTCTATCAGATAACAAAATGAACTGGTGATCTGCACCAACCACATGGTCCCTTAGTTTGCTAAAAAACCAATCCCAAGAATCATTTTTCTCTTTCATTACAACTGCGAAAGCGAGGGGGAACACATGGTTGTTGCCATCGACTGCAATAGCACTTAGAATTGTTCCAGGGTACCTCCCTTTAAGGAAAGTTCCATCAACAATGACTACAGGACGCAAGTTCTTCTTGTAGACCCTAACTGATATACCATATGTCCAAAAGAAACATTCAAAACGATCACCTGGTCCAGTTAGAATATCAGTCACAGCATCTGGATCAACACTCATGAGCTCATGACTATATGTTTCAAGCAACTGATATGAGTAGCTGTAGCTTCCTCTTATCTGCAACAAAGAATAGATGTGAAAAACTATACTCTACACAGAAAACAATCTAGCCGATACTAGTGCCTATGGTAGCGACTACAGAAACAAAGTAGAAGATGCTATACCAATAGGCGGATAACATAGAGAATACCTTCATCAGTGCTTTCTCTTTAGCAAACCATGCAACTTTGTATAAAACTGTGGTCTCATAGTCTTCCTTGACCATCTTTACAAGTGCTTTAGGCTTTAAGTTTGGGTTATCCCTTAACTTTCTCATTAATACTCTAGAAACCCAATCACTATTTGCTTGGGGATTTGTTCCTCCAACTCTAAAATTACCACAAGAGTGGTCATCATTCATTCTACAAATCTTCCAAGTGTTATCCATATTTCGTGTTGCGTAGACTCTCCATGGACAACCATCTGCTTTACATTTCCAAATCAACCTTTTTGTGTTGGTGCTTTGCCTGCGTATATCTTTTTCAGTCTTAATCGCGTAGGTTTGGAGGTCCCTTTCAAGATCATCTCGACTTAAATATACTATTCCACATGCAGGTCTAACATAATCATTGTGAGAAGGCTCTGTATGGGGAGCACAACCAACATTTACCCTAGATTTTACAATGTACGCAGAAAAGATTTTGTCTAATTCACGTTTCACTTCATCGTTATCGCGGTTTTCCGTAACTCTTACATTCTTCTGGAGTGGCACATTGTTGGGAAATGGTACATCTGTATCAGGAGGTACAGTGGTCGGAGCTGGAGGGTTGTCTTGAAGTGGCACAGTGGTAGGAGTTGGAGGGTTGTCTTGTAGCGGCGCAGTGTTATGTTGTGGTTGATTGTTGACGTAATCCCCTACTCGAGCAAAACGATCCTCTAGATTGCACCGTATATCCGCTGCATTAGCATTTCTATCCGTTACCACATCTTCGCTATGCACGGTTTCTTGTGTCGATAGATCACCGAACATTGGGTAGCTGTCATTGTACATTTCGTTCTCAAATTCTTGATCTTGGGTGTCAAGAATTGGTGTTTTCATCTCACCAATGCCTTCAGATGAAGATTGGATGACACCATCATCTTCATTATGAGATGGAGGAGGTGGTGTAGGACCAAACATTGGCTGGCTGTCAGTATACATCTCAGATTCAAACTCATCTTCAAGTCTATCGAATGAATTATAAGAGTAATCACTATTTGAGTCGAACACATCCTCTTCTGTATCCCATTGGCCTTCCTCACATTCACCCTCATTGTCATCATCCAGTACTTCTTCTTGGCTTCTCTCTATCTCTGGATCTAATCTTTCTTCTACACTTTCCAATTCATCTGAATCCCCAAAACCATTATCCCTACGCATATCAGATAGAATCCCTACTATGTCTTCAAGACTACCAAATCTAGCCGATTTTGGTACACATATAGGCGATCCAGTTGCTGTTCTAGCCGATAAGGGAGTCAAGTTAATTGGAGGTTGAGGAATGTAAACATCATCTCTCACTTGAACATTAGGGGGAGGGGTTTCCAAGAATAAAGGGTCATTTGAGTGCCCCTTTCCCGTTACAGTCACTTCTGGGTCTTGAGAAGGAGTTTCCAATCTATATTCATCAGGAACATGGAAAGGTTTTGTTGGTGTACAAAAAGAAGAGTAGTCTGGTTTCCTACCCAAGCCTAGATTATTGACAACAGGTTCAGGGAAAAATTTTCTCTTCAAAGATTGACTAGTTTTGGCATTGACAACAGGTTCAGGGAAAAGTTTTCTCTTCAAAGATTGACTAGTTTTGGAATCCCCCTTGGGCAGCTCTCTTCGTATCTCACTCACTTGGCTTGAGGCTTCATTAGTCTCTGACTGTATCATAACTGGTGTTAAATGATCAACCACCCAAATAGAAATCACCATTGCAGCTGAATTTGTAATGTATGCAATCATTGCCATGTAATGATCTTCGCATTCAACCTTAGTTGGATTATTGTTGATTACAGCTCGCAATGACCAAGTTGTTCTTGGTGCCTTACATAAGGATTCAACCAATTCCAAGAAGTCTCCGTAGGATGTCTTGTTATTAGCGATCCTTATTTTTGACTCACTATGTACATATGCAATCTCAACTTCTTCAACTGTAACAACCAATTGCCCACCATATTGGAATATGATATTAAATGTGTTCTCTGCATAACATCAATTAAAATGGGTTTAATATCACATCTCTATAAACGAGTGTACTGAAGGTTTCGGCTACAATATCAGTATTAACGGTTACAGATGACAGTTTATCGTCTAGAAATTTAAGAATGTATGTCAAAGTGATAATCAGTACCACATGATAAACCCACTTTTAGATCTTCTAATCATTAGATAAAAAACTTCAAAACCCCCCATAAAAACAGAGACAAAGAGCCATACACGGTAGACACTAGTGATTTAAAGCTTGAAAACAACATACTAGAAACCCATAAACCAAATTCTGGGGTTTTCATACCCCCAACCCAAATATCAACTAGAGTTGAAACCCCACCCACAATTGAATGCTTGCATTTAAGCTGGTGGGTGTGTGTGTGTGTGTGAGTGAATACTTTAATGCCACTGAGATTGAAACCTAAAACAGACAACTTTAATACCAATGATTGGTATTGATGCCACTGAAATCAAACCCCCCATTACCATTATAAATGAACAACCTTCAAACCTCAAAACTTACCAGGAATCTGAACGTTCATAACTTGCTTGCCCTTATTGTTTCCTTTTTTTCCCATGATGAACATATTACCGATAAAAACCCCAACGTCAAAAAAAAAAATCGAAGCTTTACGACAAAGAGATTGTGATCTGATGAAAAGAGGTTATCTTCTTGTTCATTCTCTGCGATGAACAAAGAAGGTGAAGAAGAAGAAGAACAGATCGAGAAAAGTTTTGGTTAACTTCTCTTTTAAGGTAAGACAGTTGTTTTTGTCTTTTCTGGGTGGAGGATAGAGTAGTGTGTTGTGGAGGATTGAGAATGCTGGTTTCTGTGTTATTTCATCCAACGGTGGTAATCAAAGATGCTTTTTCATCTAACGGCAAGAGTTTAGTTTGTTGAATTGAATGAGGAGAGAGAAAAATCAGACAAACAGAAGATATGATGTGACGGCTTAAAGCTGTCATAAGGGTAGAAATGTCCAATTGAAAAGTCAAAGATAGAATTGTGCTTGTTGGGGAAGATTGCAGTCAAATGTGCTGATTTGGGAAGAAAGGTGATAAACCTATGCTTATTCGGGAAATTACCCAAATATATATATATATATCAAATAAATATTTTATTTAAATAGAGGTATTTTAGGTATTATAGTTTGTTTTTTTTTTTTGTCATGGGCCAAATATATATTTTGGGCTTTATATTGTTGGACTATGTGGGCTAAAGGCTTGAATTAATGGGTATGGGTAAAACCGATCATATAATAGGACATGTGTGGCAAAATTTGTGTCTGGTTACGGGAGGACAGGCTGACGTTATTTTCTTGTTCACATGCCTGCTCGGTAGTAAAGATAAGATGATTATTTATAAATAAAAAGCATTTAAAAAATGACTACTGATAGGGATCGATAAATGAAGGCAGATGTCATTAACCAGGAGGGAATTCAGACATGTGAATAATCTCGTCACTCTTTAGTTTCTCACTTTCTCATTCTGCAAATTATTTCATCACTCTCTATTTTCTCATTCTCCATTCAGGTACAAAATCTCTCTCTCTCTCTCTCTCTCTCTCTCTCTCTCTCTCTCTACTTTCTTATTATTAGTTTGATTCAAGTTTTGGGTATCTCTTATTTGTGGTAAAAAAGTGTTTAAATTTACAAGTTTTATGGTTTCATGCTGATTCCATAGATTTTTTTTTCTTCAAAATGCGATAACATTTGTGATAAACACTATACCAATACTAACATTTGTGAACTTTTTACATCGAAATTGTTTAACCATTTATTGGGGTTGCTTGAAATTATAATCCATTCAATTCAATTCGATATTTTTTTTCCCTTCAAAATGCTAATTTTATTAAAGCAACAGAGCAGCTAATGCCGCCTTTGATACACTGTTCCTATAGAAATCACCCCCCCACCCCCCCTAAAAAAAGGATAGTACCTCAACTCAGGATCAGGTTTCATTTTTGTTAATTATATTTGCCTTGGTGTTTGATTCGCCTGTTGATCTAATTAATCACACCGCTATAAAAATCTCACCACCTAAGACAAAACTTACTTGCAGTTACGAGAGAAGAAAGAAGTGAACTGAGAAGGAGAAGAAGAAGAAGAAAAAGAAATGGGCATGGCGTCTTCAATGTGTTTTATGTTTTTTTTGCTGTTATCTTTATCATCTTCAATCGCAGAAGAAGAGAGCTTCGACGTTCGACAACATCTTTCCACTGTTTCCAGGTTTTCTCTTCATTTCCTTTGCATTATTTTGTTTCTAGGTTTTTGATGGATTAGAAAAGAATTACTACAAAATGTTCTACTATCTCTTGTTTCAATCATTCAATCATATACTTGATCATCATGCATATCACCCAATTTGTGTTTTTAATGTGCTAATTTGTGATCAATTCCAAGTTTTGTGGAAATGAAACAAGAAATTTTAAATTTGGACATGATATTGTTTACGGTTTCAATACATGTGGGTTAGTTACTTAATTGATTTGGACGACTTAGTTTGATTAGTGCATTGTGGAATGTGGAGTCTTAGAAAGCTGAATGTGGCAATCAATGTGATATTAATTGAGAATTTATCATAGTTTTAACATTATTTAGTGTAACAACGTTCAATGATGGCATATATCAAGTAAACAACATTTAGTGTTACAGAGATAATGATCTTTATGTGGCGAAGATTAACATATGAAAGATCCAGCTCAACGACAACTTAATAATCTTGCCACATAAATTTCTGTAAATTTTGAAGAAATAGTCAAGTCTTTTTTACTTTTGATTTTGCATAGAATATGCGCAATTTATAATGTCTTAAAGTGAGCAGAATTTTTGTTATGACAATATCTGTGAGGTTGATATCCTTGCTATAATCTGGTTTTGGATTCATATATGTAGTATTTGTAACTGTAAGTAGTGAATACTCTCTAAATCTTCTGGTGCAGATACAATGCCGTGAAAGATGTCACTGATAGTAATTTTGTACCTTCAACTATTCCCAACGAATGTAAACCGATACATATTAATCTTGTGGTAAATCACTTTCTTATGCTCAGATGACTGATTGTAGTGTTATAACAATAATGGTTGCATCTATCCCCTCCCCGTCTAAAGTTTATATTGCATCTCTGGACCACAGGGTAGTCATTGACTGCATCACATTTTGAGATGATCAATCATAGTCTCTTAGCAGTATCTAACAGTTCAGTTCAATTGTTTTTTTTGTATGCATAGGCGAGGCATGGCACTCGTTCACCCACCAAAAAGCGCATGAGGGAGTTAGACAGGTTGGCTGCAAGTTTGGAATTTCTTCTCAGTGATGCAAAACGTGATGCACAGAAAGGTAATGAAGCATCAAACAATATACCTGCTTGGTTATGGGGATGGAAATCACCATGGAAAGGAAAGGAGAAAGGCGGTGAATTGGTTATCCAAGGAGAGGATGAACTTTTCCACCTCGGAACCAGAATTAAAGAAAGATTTGAAGATTTATTTGATGAAGAATATCACCCAGATATATACACAATAAAAGCCACCCAGGTTAGCTATCTTGTTCTTTTTTTATTATTTATAAAGGATAGATCTCATGCTATTTATGTTTAATTTCATTTTCTAATAGAACTTTGTCATTCACAAATGCACCTATTATTTGTTAGTCTGCATCCAAGCCCAGGTAACCAAGATGAATACAAAATGGTATTGCATTCGTTATATGAAATTTACTCCATTCTTTTCTCACCAGCATTAACTTATTCACTTTAGAATCCGTTTCTGTGCCTCGTATGAATATTTTACATGATTGAATAATCTTTATGATGATATTTTCAAAATGTAGTAATGAAATAGAATATGAAAAATTTGAAAATCTAAAACTGCTCTGACAGCAAGGCCGAAATTTGGCAAGATTTTGGGCTAAATTCAACCAAAGCCTGGTTTTGAACTATGGTTGTGGATGCTACAACTTAAAGAGAGAGCCTTTTGTGTTTCTAAATGTTCTCTGGAATGTCTCATCTTGGTAATTTATTTGATTATCTTGTTTGTTCAGATCTATAAAGCTCAGATTTTTATCGTGTGATTGGACAGGTTCCTCGAGCATCTGCTAGTGCTGTGGCCTTTGGCATGGGTCTGTTTAATGGGAAAGGCAGTCTAGGACCAGGACGGCATCGAGCCTTTGCTGTAATTAGTGAGAGTCGTGCGAGTGATAGAATGCTCAGATTTTTTGATACCTGTCAAACTTACAAGGTATGACTTTTATGATATTTCAGGTCACATGTGTTGTGATTATATATATATTAGGATTTTTTCAGTATCTCTGAACATGCAAGACATTAGAAGAAGACTGGTAAGCTTGCCTTAGTTCTGTAGCATGCTGACCATTCTAGTTAAGCAATTTGGGATTCAAAAACAAAAGGAGTGTTGATACAACAAAAGGTCTGAGCAATATTCGGGCATTGACATATGATATGGTAAAATTTGGTAAAAAAACTCGAAAGACAAGGAAGATCAGAGAAGACGTGAGTTTGGGCCCCTAAAATTTTGTGCCTATCACATTGCAGACACAAAGCATTAGGAATCATATGGATATCAACTTACAAGTGATGCATGTTGTAAATTTGAATGAAAATTATCATCACAGCCAATACTAATAACCAAATAAGAAACTGCAGAACATACAATTTCCTTATCTAGGCTTTGGTTATCGACAAAGTACAAGGTTAAAGCTTTGTTTTTCTGTATTGACATTATATGCAAATGTTTGTGCAAAAGCCTTATACAAGGCCTATTTCAGTGATTGTTGCTCGAGCGTAAACTGGCTGCAAGTATGGTGTTGTATTTAATTGGATATAAAATTGCAGGATTACAGGAAAAACCAGGAGCCTGCTGTTGATAAACTTAAGGAACCTATATTAGATGACATTTCCTCAGCATTATCGAAACGCTACCAGCTTAACGTTACAAGACAGCATACTGCTTCACTGTGGTTTCTGTGCAAGCAGGTGATTTATCAATATTCTTGCCTTTTTTTTTGTGTGGAATGATTTAAGATTATTTTGTTTCAATGCTAAGTTAGGCAAAATTTAGGTGAGTTTATAATTATATGTCTTAGATGAATTGCAACTTGCTCATTCAAATTTCTTCTTCAAATAGGAAGCGTCTCTATTGGACATAACTGAACAAGCTTGTGGGCTGTTTACTTCCTCTGAGGTATGCTGATCTTTTGGGATGGAAAGTATTTATGTTTTTATTAATAGTTGTGTTGTATTTTTCTTTTTTAATTTGAGATGGTGTGGATATATTCTCTCAACACAGTTTCCTTGTCAGTGCAACCTCATTAATCACATACTTGTGCTTGAATGAATATGATAACCAAGCGTTGCAATTTGAACGTCATGCATCATGGCCCTTATATATTTTTTTTCATTTTTGGTTCTTACTTCTTAATAATATGGTGTCTGATGGGAACTACTGAAATAGTAAAGTTAAACTTCAATATAGAACCGGTTGGGGCATTTTAAACCTGGTCTTTTGATTTTACCAGAGTCATGTATTGCTCATTCATATTTTAGAGTTCAGGTTTTTAATTATATTTTGATCCAGGCCATTTTTCAGTTTCCACTTTTTGAGTTTTCAACCTTCACCTATCTTTCTATTCACCATGTTGCCATTTGTCTTTACTTGTGTGTGGTGATTTCCTTAAAATTTCACGTTTAGGCTATTGTTTAATTTATGAAGGAATGTGGTTTTGTGACATGCACCTACTCATTTATTTGTCATGTTAGATGTCATGAATTATTATGGGGATATTTATGTTTCATCCTTTTGAATTTAACCACTGAAGTTTGATGAATATATGAAAAAAATTGTTTTGTCTTTGAAAATATTGTTGTCTTTGAAGATTCATCTTCTTAGAATATCCAAGGAATATTTGACTTTAGATTTGAATTTGGCCAAGTGGTCGTTATTCCTTGGATATTCTGGCTTTTCGATTTGATTGATGTAAGTTTTTAAATTCATGGAAAACAAGTAAATACTTGGTGAATAGGTTGTGGGCATTGGAAGGTCCTTTCGTGTTTATTTATGTTCTGACGGGAATTTTTCTTCATGCTTAGGTTTCTCTTTTGGAGTGGACAGATGATTTGGAGTTTTTTATATTGAAGGGATATGGCAAATCAATTAATTATCGTATGGGAGTGCCATTGCTTGAAGATGTTGTTCAGTCCATGGAGCAAGCTATTAAGGCAAAAGAAGGTAGCGTGTATGATTTAATGTGTAAGCTATTATCTGTACAGGATAGTATGATGTTGTTCTTATAAATCACCCTAGATTATTCAACTAACTTGATTGAGTTTATTCAAATAAAATTAACCTTGCAATCTAATACTCAATGGTTAGGAAATTCATAGTGAGATCATTCCCATGCGGATTGACTTGGTACTATTGAACTTAAGAATAAATCTTTTCTAATTTGAAAGGAATCAATTTGAATCAATTTGATGTAAACTTCTTAACAATCCAAAGAAAATTAAAGGGCGAATTTGAGATTGCCCACTGATTTTAATTGCCAATTTGCGATTGCCCATTGGTTTCAACAAAATTTAAGATTGTCCACTACTTTCAACTTTCAGGTGGTCAAACCACCATTGACTCGGTCAAGCCTTGTGCTTTTACTAAATTGCCCTTTTCTTTCTCTAACTAGCTGGCAGTTAGATACCACGCTGGCAGGTCAATTACACGTAATCATACAACAAGTTTAAGATCTGATTGTTTTAAGATTAAAATATGGTTGAATCGAGGAAATTCTAAGGGACACAATCATTTGACTATTAGACTTTGTCTCCGCAAATTTCAAGCTTAAAGCAAAACCCTAAATCCCCAAATCTATAAACAATATTTGAAGGCG
Organism: Aquilegia eximia; assembly: GCA_023053565.1. NCBI lineage: Eukaryota > Viridiplantae > Streptophyta > Magnoliopsida > Ranunculales > Ranunculaceae > Aquilegia > Aquilegia eximia. Next base: position 27,686,070 of record JALIGU010000004.1, read on the forward strand.
GCCACCCAAGATGAAGGTAAATGTTCTCTAGCCTAGGTTTTTGTTTTCTTGTTAATTTTTTCTAATGTTCTAAGTTTTAACTCTCCACAATTTATATAGGCAGATTAATTCATTCTAACTTCCCATTTCCTCCTACTCCAACCTTTAGGTTTTCACAGGTTCTTTCATCTTGTTGATTTTTTCCAATAGATTTGCACAAGAAATGGTGGGTTGAAGAAGATGAATGAAGTGGGGTAAGTGGGGAAACCTAAACTTTGTTTTCTAACAAAAAGAGTTTTGTCTACAAATAAGTTTATATCTAACGGTTAGATCGAACTAATATCGTACAGTCACAATTAATCACAAGTGTTCAATTCTCTCTCTAACGTGTTAATCCGACGTGGCTCAAGAAGGGTATTCTTGGAATATTCATTAAATGACCGGGTCAATGGTGGTTTGACTACCTGAAAATTAAAAGTGTAGTAAATCGGATATTACTTATGAATCGTTTCATACTTCATCCCTTGTCAAAATTTTAATGATTTTTTGTTGTTTAGTTTCGTAGGAAGTAACATGATGGCTACAACATCCATTGTTCAGTCGAAGATTTCACGGAAACCCGAAGTGAAAAGTAAAATTTGACATCTTCCAGTCCTAGGACGCTTTAGGTAATTGTGTGGTGTTCTGCCATTTAATGTGCATTTGATTGATGGTAGTTAGTAGTTACTGAAAGTGGTAATTCTCAGTATTGAGATTTATTAATTCTTAATTGATCTTCAACCGCAATGCTATTTTTGAAAAGGTGTCTCTAGCAAGATTACATGTATGAGACACGCCAAATAACGTATGAAAGTGGAAAAATGCAGTAAATTGTGGATAATGCAATATCAAGTAGAATGTCACAATGTGTTTAGTAATCTTAATACACCCTTTTTTTTATTCTCATAGTTTTTATGTTTGTCTTGCTCATACTTGTTCCTCTTTATTTGTCTAGAGCACCATACCCCAGGCTCTTATGAAAAGGCTAGACTTCGATTTGCTCATGCTGAAACTGTTGTACCATTCTCTTGTCTGCTTGGTCTCTTTCTGGAAGGAACTGGTAGGCTTTAGCTTTAAAATTTCTTCTCATATTCTCTCTATGAAAAAATAAAAGAAGAATTCCTTTTAACATCTATACAGCATTCTTCAACTGATTCATAGCATTTGTTTTACTGTTTAGAGTTTGCAAAAATACAACATGAGCAAGCCTTGGATGTACCTCCAAAGCCTCCACAGAAACGAAAATGGCGAGGTAGCACTGTGGCACCTTTTGCGGGGAATAACATGCTGGTTTTGTACAGCTGTCCTTCAAAAAATTCAAGCAACTATTTTGTGCGAGTACTTCACAATGAAGTTCCAGTTCCGCTCCCGGTAAGCTGTAGCTTAGCTTGCGGTTAGATCAATGATATAGTATGTGGCATGTTTGGTCAAATCTAACCTTGGAGCACTTATAGGCACGATAATATGTTTTCTAACTACCGTTTCTCGGACATAAGTCTAAACAAGCAGAAAATTTTACAAATCACATGTTGGCCCTGGATTGTAATGGTCTGCACCATACTGTATTAAGTATTCTGGATTCATTTAATGCTATAGGTACATATGATATCAACCTTAGGAATTGTTGTTTCCAGTAAATATTTTTCTTCTAGTTTAGTTTGTTGCATTGCTGTTTATGTTTCGGTGTATGATGTTGTTCGTTTGTTGGCAGGGTTGCGATGATAGTGATTTTTGCCCATTTGAAGTATTCAAGGTACTAAAGCTGTATGCCTATCTATCTGTATTGTGGATGGTTGTTTATCCTTTAAATTTTGATATGCGTTGAATGTTTTGCAGGAAAGAGTTGTTAATCCCCATTGTAAACATGACTACAATGCTATCTGCAACATAAAGCTAGAAGATCCAGATACTAGCTCTGTTACTAGTAAGTTGTTAAAGTTGTTCCATTTGCTGTTCTCATGGAAGAAGGATGATGAAGCACAATTCCATAAGCACACAGAGTTCTAGTAATGTTCTTGCCGAATAAAGATTCTTCTGTCTTTTTTCCTTTTGATTGTGGATCATTGATACTTTTCGGAACTACCCGGTTTCAGCTACCAGCAGGCTTGGCTATGTCTAGCGCTTTTCTGGATCCTGGTGAAGTCTCAAAGAACTAAATTACAACACTGCAAAATATCTAAATTCTTGTCTGTCTAGAATTTTGTACAATTTGACAGCCATTTTGCAACAATGATCAAATTATCACTCTAAACATATAGTTTAGCTAGTTGGTCTTTGTACAAATGAGTTCCATTACATCTGTGTAACTTCTTACCTAGTACTCTGTAAAAGAAGTTTTGAGTTTTATCATCAATTTAGTGCAATGTGAATGCTTCTGATTGCTTAATTTTGCCCTTATAGAACAGATAAAAAACAGATGTAAAAATATGTTTTTTGTGTCCATAAAAAAACACAGCCTTCTCAATGTGAATGCTTCTGATTGCTTAATTTTGCCCTTATAGAGCAGATCAAAAACAGATGTAAAAATATGTTTTTTGTGTCCATAAAAAAACACAGCCTTCTCAAGGTAATGATGAGAACAAACAAGCCAAACTTCCATCTCTGGCTGCAAAGGACTCCAGATGGGTGGAAATTCATCTTTTGTCACCCCTGCCCATTATTGCCAACTGATATTAGATTACCACTTGGATAGTTGGATGAACTTAAGTGTAATACAAGTACACAACTTCTTAAAAGTGTGACCACTCAACCCAATAAGAACCATACTTGGCAAAGTGTTATTGAGTGAGAAGATGTCAGGTGGTAGTGAGGAGAAGAAATACCTTCAGACCACAGAAATAGTATGAAAAAAATATAGAATCTGTGCAATACATATCACTACCCACTTAGCATCATAGTGCATAAAACCAGAACAATACCGTAGACGTGCCCCTCTGCTGCATTACTACTGCACCTCCCTGTCTGAAGACCTGCTCCTGGACGATATTTTTGTCGCTGCAATCATGAGAGAAGATATCTGCAGACTTCAAACCCTTTTGATGTCTGTCCTGCTCCTGTAGCTACTGAACCTGCAAAGAAGTATGCTACTCCTGCCTTGTTCACCATTGAATATTGGCATCTACTTTGTCATTGACCCTATTAGTCATAAAACACTGCCAATCAAGAAGGATTTCAGTGAAACCACGTCTTTCCCTAAGCCCCATTGCTTGTTTATCCATGTTTAACCACACCCACACTGTTGCTTTTATATGCTGAACAATCTTTTCCACATTCACACCAGCTTCTAAGAAAATGGAATCATTCCTCACTGTCCACAAACACCATATAACCATATAGGGTAGTATTCCCCATATTTTTCCAAACAAGCCCCCATTATTATCGGCCACTGTTCTAAACAATTTTGTAGAGAGATCCAGCTACTGAGCCCATTCCCTGCTACTGTATTGATGTCAATCGGTTCCCTCCAGATACTTTGGGCCAAACTACACTTGAAACTATCACAACAAAAAAATCTGCCTAAATTTTACGAAGTGTCATTTTTAGTATCTGCAGATTAGGTCGGGTTAAATCCTTTGCTTCACACGTTGGCCACTAGTGTTGCTTCCATCAATGATGGCTTCGTTCCCATGCCTGCAGATCATGATAGAGTGCTCTCCAACCCTTGCTACAGAACATCTAAAGCAAGCAGATTCTAAATGAATTGATAATGAGTATTAGCTAGAACACTCACCTGCGAAAAAGCTGATTGTGGATAGCACCATGGCGACATAAAGTCTGAACTTGTGAATCAAAATCTTCTATCTCTGTCTCCACTAACTCGTCATCAGGATTCTTTGCCAAAATTTGTGTCTCACTGATGAAGTTTACAATGAAAAATGTATGATAAGATTATATACCTTTGATCAGGATATTTTGTAGTTTCTTACTCAATGTGTGGAACTTGGTGGCTGTTGTTAATTCCCCATGCACTGTTTGTTCTTAGAGCTACTATATGTACTTTGAATCGAAGTATGGCAAAAGTGGCCCAAAATCAATGCAACTGATCGTACGTGGTAAAAGGATCTGAATATGCTGCCTTTGGGTGATACAGAAAGCAACAAGAGCTAATTTTGAATATACAAAAGGTTAGGGTTTCATTCCTTCTTCATCATCAATTTAAGTTTTGTTCAATTTTATTCCTCCAAAGTCAGGTTCTTCATCTAGTCCACCATGCATAAGTGCCTACAAGCTGCACAGTTCCTTCCCTCTATACCAGTCTTAACATATCCCCAATCTGCGCTCTATGCAATTCTGGTACTGAGTCCCTCAACCATGTCCTTTTTGGCTGCTGCAAAGCAACAGAAAAGTGGGAATCAGAGATGAAAAAAGAAGGCAATGATGGTGTTCAATTCTGCTGCTGTCCTCCAAGTTGCAAAAAAAGAAGAAAACGCCAATGATGGTGTTCATTAGAGATGAAACCACAAAGAAGGCAGTTGCATGCGCTGCTGTACCAAACAAATATCAGAATAAATTAGAGGAATCAGAGTGGTTGAAGACTGCTTTGGCATGTATCAACTGGCAAGGAGGTCAAGGAAAAAATGGTGTTGCCCAAGGCCAGGGACCAGCGGAGGAACATTTAGAGGAAGCTACCGAATCGGCTAGAAAATTTGCCGAAATGAAGTTGTCAGAGGAATAAAAAAATTTGTTTCTCAAGTAGAACTGTGGCAGCTTCAAAAATTAGGAGTAACATCAGCTTTTAACTGGTTTATTGTTTATCAATTTTTTTCATGTATTCAAATGTTCTATTGCTGTAAACAGAAAATTGTTGGGATTGGCTTTATTTGGGAAGAAGAAGAAAGGTGTGGGAAGACATCAAAAACAAAGTTTCAAACTGAAAATTAAACCCATAGTCTCTACTTTATCAGAGGCTCAAGCACTCTTAATCTGTTGGTGGTGGTCTGCAGAGTGCAGAATTGTTTATCTTGGCATATATGAGTGTGAACCAGAACACATACTATCATTGAGACCACCAGATCACATGTCACCATTCTTCTCATCCACAACACTTTTGATGCCAGCATTGTCAAATGACACCTGCAAAAAGCAATCAGTTCATGATTGTGCACAATTCAAACAAAGAACCCAACTATGTACATCACTACAAGACCTACAAAGGTAAAACCTAACCGAACACCTCGAATTCCATGAGAAGTATACAAGCTGACCTGTGAGAATTATCTTTTTAGGTTGCGCCTGTAAAACAGGAAAACATTGTCAAGATGATGATATTAATTATTAACTATATCTGACATATAGCACCAATTATTTGCACTAAATTATACCAAACAAAATACTGTTCCCTGAAGATAGGATATCAAAGAAACAAAAAATATTTTCAGTGGGCAGATGAGATAAAGCATTACATACTGTTAACAACAAATCCAGCATCATTTCCCCGTATTGTTAAACTACTGCCTTGCGTTCAAGGCTGACAACCCCAGCAACTCCAATGGCATGATTGATATCAGTTATAATGGACTAGAAACAAATATCCAACAAGAAGAAGAAATTAATATACCTTCCAAGATTTAAGATGACAGCAATCATGTACAACAGACATCAGAACAGGAGTTTTCCACGCCCTTCAATGCTTCCAATGCCATCAGAAAGAATTGAATAACATAAAAAGTCGCGATTGTGATTTGTCTATTTGAATTTTTTTTTTTTTTTGCTAAGGGTAATTTGTATACAGGAGATGCTCACGGCATTTTACAAAATATTTGTTTATTTGAAGGATAATACAAACCTTAAATTACAATATTTTTAATGTGAAATACGTAGACAAGAAAAATATATAGCATGCCATCATTAAAAGAAGCTTCTTGAACATCTCTCACAGCCGCTTGTTCGACAATTCAATTGGTTGAAATTATAAATGCAAGATCTATAAAGAGAATTAAAATAACATTAGGGCAACAGATGAACTTAACATGTCCACATCCGTGTTTGTTGGGACCACCACTCCAGCGGTTGAAGTCTGCAAAGCAAATCCAAATCAAAACATGAATTATAAAAATTCATTGAATCAAATCAAACAGAATCAAATCAAATAATTAATATGCTATATGCCATATTTTTTATAATAAACAAGCTTAACTACGTACACTTGCTAAATTTTGCACTCGGGGAAGTACTTGGTGACCATTTTGATAAAAAAGGGTTCCATAGTTCTTTCTGACAAACTACGATTCGATTTTTCCCATGGGAAGCCCATTCCTGCTGATGATCTAAAGAAGATTGAGACCATCGTGAACAACCAGATCAAAGATGAATTAGAGGTATTTGGAGCTGAATCAACTCTTACCGATACAAAGCGTTTTGTTGGTTTGCAAGCAGGCTTTGGAGAAGTTTATCCTGACCTAGTTAGGGTTGTGGCAATTGGTAGGAAAGTGGAGGAACTCCTGGCAGAACCAAACAATAAAGATTGGTAATCAATATCAACAGGACTTTGTGGAGGGACTCTATCAAATGCACGATAAACTAAAGCATTTGCCAAGTGAACACGAAGGATTACTGCTGTTACGACTGATCAGATATTCAAGGCCGAAGAGTTGGCTCTCACTTTTGATTGGAAAATAAGTGATGCATCCAAGGAAGAAGGCACCATTTATGATCAGAAAGTAAGTGGTCCATCTTTGCCAATTCTAAAGCAAGTGGATGTCCTTAAGCTCCATATTTTAACATGGCAGACGTCTGCTACGCAAAATTTACTGCCATCTTTGATGCAGAGGTACCCCATATGTTTCTATTGTAAACATCTTTGATCTGAAAGCACGAAGGAGACTACAAAAAAAAATATTATGTAACAACTGATCAGTCAACATCCTTCCAAATTTATATGAGATTTAAAGTAATATAAAATGCAGTCTGTTTATATATATCATAGGTATTCCTCGTAGTCTGTTTTGAGTATGTGTTGTTAAGGTAACCGGAAGATGTTTTCCACCGCTTTTGCTCTTAATAGGCTTAACACGACATTCCTTTTGGAAGAACAGTTGGTGGGAAGGCATAGGATAATGCGATTTTGAAGTATCCAGCAACATAAACAAGAAACATAGTTGCAGACTTGGATGCCATTCGAACTAGTCTTTCTGAGGCCAAGTGAGTTGGTTATTACCAAGATATGGGTATAAACTCAACGTTTTTAGTGAATATGCATAATCGGAAAAGACAAGTAGATTGTCTAAAGTTCAAGTTGTTTGAACCATGACGGTGTGGAATAAAACAATTTAAACAGGCAGGACTGTTTACCAAAAAAAAAAAAAACAAAAAAAAACAGGCAGGACTCTCTGTAGCATCTGCTACAATTGGTTCTGTCTGCAGATCATGTGAGGAGAAAAGAAGTAACTACAAACAAAAGAAGAGAAGAAACCCAAAGCTTTGCCACTATTGTTGGTCTGCCAAGAAATTAAAATTACAAAGATTGCTTATTACTTTACCAAAGACTCTAGTAGTAATTATGAGAATCTAAACAAATGATTTTGTTCTTCTCAAATATGCATTTTATTGATAACAAAGGCTCTAGTAGTAGAAACTCACCTTACAAGAAAAATAGAAAATCTGCTGAGCGATAGAAGGCTTCTCACTATATCTCCCCAATCAAAGGTCGGTTTTTAAAACCTAATCCCGTTTCTTTCCTGTCCGAACAGGACAAATATAGTTTCGCAATAGACCTTTCAAGTAATCAAAAGTCAAAACCACCTTTCCTCTCGCAAATGCCTCACGACCAAATATTGATTAATGATTTTTAACCAAACTTCAAGCAACCAAGAACAGAATAATGGAAAGACCCAGCACCCGTTCGAACTGAAGGAAAATATGTTAAATAAGAATGAACAGCAGCATTTTTTTTATTTATTTTTTGTCATGGGTAATAGGACTTCTAAGCTGCAAATATCCTCCGTTTCTGGCTTCTCAATACCTTGGATATAAGTGTTTTTGTGCTGAGGGATTCCTATAAAGTTATTACCTTGGCATGCAATATCTGAATGGTTAGAAGGACAGCTGAAAAGAAAAAGATTGTGGTACATTTTAGGAAACAAAAATTACTTTAGAGTAACTGGAGTGAAAAGTACATAATGGTAAATACATAATGGTAAACATGTAGCACAGACATTGCTACATGTAATAATGGTAAAAGTACATAATAGTAAACATGTAGCATACTTGCGACTGTGACCATAATACAATTCAAAAAGAAATGCTGTTGTTATAGAAGAAACTAACAAGCATGCCTTTCGAACTTCGAAGTACTATTTATTAGGATCAACAAGTGGAAGCCTTAAATGTGGGCTGTTTTACACTAATGGCAATGTATTTAGTATAATCGAGATTGGCAGAATGCACAGAATTTGAATTCATCTTTGAGGATAATGATCACATTTTTGTGGAGATTTTCAAGAAGTATGAAGATTAAATTATCCCAAAATTTCAATTTCAACCTTATTAAATTGATAGTTTACCTCGCTGGACATTAGAGGGTGTAGTCATAATGGGCTCAAGCAAAGTGTATGCCAAAACCAAAGTAAACCAATGAATTAAACTAATGTCATGGAAATATTTCTTCCAGGACTACAGAAAATCTAAACCATAAACAAGAATGTATCTTAAATTCTTAATTAGCATGTGAATCAAACTGTAATATGCAAGGGTCATGACATGTCCTAATGGGATCTGGATAGGAAGTAATGATGTATTCTACGAAGAATGCTTAGCTGTATAATCCCTAGTCAAGAAGTCAAGAACCTTTTTGCACGTCGGGATACATGGTGCCCTCGTATCATACAATGACACATTGACACATGAGTACATGACCATGTACTGCAGAGAGAAATTTGGCTTGCTCAAAGACTGAAACAAATAATTGTACTGACAACAGGCTCAGTGCTGACAAAACTCACTATGTAACAGTGCTTGGGAGAGCATACAATGCACATCTTTAACAGTAGACTCTTCATGTAATTCAGAGTGATTCCGGTTCTATAGGATGCAGTCAATTGTACCATGAAGACCACAAGGGTCCTGGGACCACCTCAATCAGTCTTTAATTTAGCCATAAATATGTATGAGGATTTTTTTACTAATAAAAAAAGTGTAACTTACATGCTCCTCAATGACTGCATGTGCAGCATCACGTAAAATGGGCCTGCCGACTCTTTGCAACAAGCATGAGAACCTCACTCCAAACCAACTACAGTACACGAAAACAAGCATCGGAAGAGTATAAGTTTAATTAGCTTTTGGCTGTAGAAAGTAAACAGATTACCATTGACTCATCAAAACATAAAACTAGCAAACCGATAACAACAATTACCTAAAACCTGAGCAACGAGTTTAATTTATCTTTTCTCCAAAATTAGTGTTAGTTATGAAAGATCAAGGATTAGACTTATATACGTAACTAAGAAAATATCAAATCATGGCGCGATCAGCATAAAGTTGTATAAAACAAGTGATTCGTTATAATTAGGGTCTGAGAAATATACAAGTGCAAAAAAACACAAAGTGGCAGCAAGATCAGTAAAAGCAAGATGTTTAATTTATCAATCACCCACACAACAACTGCAAAAAAGTGGTAACATAACCACAGAAGTATATAAACTATGATGGCACCCTGATTGTGACACTCCCATCGGAAATGTTCCGAATTTTGACTGAGATATGACATGTGATAAGAAGATAAAATACATACGCTAGAGTGTGAAAGCTATTTGGTACATAGCCATTATCAATAGTCATATTATTAAGAAGGGAAGCTAACCTTATAAGGAAAGCAACTTTCATAACAACAAGGCACATGAGCCTGTGGCTCAACGGTTGCATCCCTCTCACAAAGGTCTGTGGGTTCGAAAAACGTCAGAAGCTGATTGTTTGATATAATTTTCCTCACGTAAGTTAAAAGGGTAGGGGTCCCCTCAACCCCGCTTGTCAATCAAAAAAAACAAACATAACAACAAAAGGAGTAAGTAATTTTGACTCAAGGTAGAGAACGTGGACTGTGATAAATTTTGAGGCACTTGTCATATGTTATGTTACAGTTTATGGTTCTCAATTCCAGTATTCTTCAGTATTAGCAGAACCTGTTTCCCTACAACATTAATAATTAAAAACCTCGACAGTGCACATTATAATCTACTTTCATGAGGCAAGCATTGGTTGGTGAGTAAGTGGATGAACTCATGAACATAAATACCATCAACTTTAACAGCTTAATGTCATCTAAAAGTGACTGTATATATTCCTATCCTGACACTATTCTGTTTTATCTTAAAAGGAGATATCCTATAGCTAATAGCTCACTTCATGCCCCTTCTATTGGTTTTCTCTATCCTACTTGGAGTTTAGATTTAAGGAGCAGAAGCCTCTATAAATCCAGTTGCAAATCCAATGTAGAAGTACTATACTGCCAACTCTGCAACCAAGGTAATAACGCCATTGAATTTGATCTAACTATTCTCATTTCTTAATCTCACACGAACAAGAAGAAAAAGAAGTTTAAACTCAAACTAGATCAGCGAAGCAAATGCATTATCATTGACCCCGCAGAACTTCAACTTCTATGTATAACTCGAATTATAATTACTAACCTTGAACTGATGCGACCCAAACAAACAAAAGAAATCATTCGAACTAGCATAAAATTAGAAGTTTTCTTTTTTCATATATTCAAAACCACTAACCTTAACAACACCCAAATATGGTTCACTATGTTTAGATGGTCGAACTTTGGGATCAAGAGAGGCCCAATTATTTGAAGAGAGGGCTGCAGACCAGTTGCGAGGGTTTATAATAGTGAGTTTGAAGAGAAGAGAGATGGGCAATGGTGAGGTAGAGATTTAAATAATCTTCTACTCGCCATCGTTGTTGTTTATCTAGTATACTGCAACAATGAGCATCAACATCAGGTTGAGCACCTGCAATTTGAAAACAATGTAGAAGAAAACACCAATTCAGGTGTTGAACAATAAAATGTGTATGAAAATTTCCATATTCAAACTAATAAACCAATTGTTTAAAAATTCGCAATACATATATTGTAAACAAATGAAAAAAATCACACAACACTCATAGAGGACCACTAGACTACAACTAACAATTTTCACAAATCAGAAAAAGAGCAATAACACAGAATTTTAGAAAACAAAGAAACCTTCTTTAGAAGAAAAACATGATTATAGAAAACCAAAAAACCTCCAATATTCAAATAAACATCAAAAAATTATGAAAAAATACATCAACTATTTAATCACTTAGATATCATATAGTGACAATTCCGTATAAAACTGTTTGAGAATAATATTTAAACAAAAATCTGGTAAACTAACAAATTTTTTTTTTTTGGTGAGAGAAAATGGTTTGGTAAGCCTGTTTTTAATGAGATCAGTAACTCGGTAATGCTGGCGGGATTCGAACCCAGAACTCTAGTATCATCACCCAGAGGTTTTACCAGTTGAGGTTAGTTTACCCAAAGGTAAACTAACAATGATTTTAATCTAAATTGAAATAATCGATTACAGGAAAATGTCTGGAAGAAGTCACTTTCTAAATAGAGATATTTGTCGATGATGTGTGTGAGGGGTCAAAGAATGTTAGATTTGTCATTTTGTGCCAATTCCAACCTGACCTTCATCCACCAAATGTTAGAAGTTTTTGTTTCCTCTTTTATTGAGTTTAGTTTTAAGTGTGTCATTTTGTGGAAAAAAAAGGTACTAGGCTTGTGTTTCTGACTGTCTTATTGTTGGAAGTAAGGGTATTGTAGGCGTTAGGTGTATAGTTTAGTCCCACATAGCTTAGATATAAAGTCTATGTGGTTCCTTTCTCTATATATAGAGAGTTAGCTTCTTTGTAAGTTAAAACCTAATATATCAATATTATCATTCATCTTTTATATTTCTAGTTGGTATCAAAGCCAAGGTAGGTCTTGGTTTTCGGCCGCCGGCGAGGTGCCGGTGGCCGGAGCTCCGGCAAAGTCTTTTTGTCGGATTTGTGTTCTTGTTTCCGCTGTTTTTCTGCGCCTTGTGTGCTGCTGTTTTTTTCCCTGAGTACTGTTCATGAGTACTATTCACGGCTATTGTTCAGCAAGTACTGTTCACTGGGATCATTGTTCATCCAGAGTACTGTTCACTGGGATTACTGTTCATCGTGATACTGTTGACAGATTACTGTTCACAGGTCACTGTTCATCCAAAAAAAATTATTCTCTTTTTTATTCAGGTTTGATCTTCCTGTTGTTGGTATGTGTCACTCTTGGTCCAACCCTTTCTAGGGTTTTGTTTGCGTTGTTGATGTCATGCGCGGTTTGTCAAGCCCTTTCTAGGGCCTTGAATGCGTTGCTGCTATAGTGCGCCGCTTTTGTCCAGCCTTTTCGAGGGCCTTGTTTGCGTTGTTGATTTCATGCGCCATTATTGTCCGGCCCTCTCACTACTTCTCTAGGGCTTTTCCTGCACTGCCACCACTGAATCTTCTGCGCTGCCATCCGTGTTCAGCCCTTTCAACGGTTTTATTACTCCAAAATCAGCCTTCTTTCGTCCTGGAGTACCTTGTCTTTATTGATTTTTGAAGTTATATCAGATGCTTCGTGGAAAGTAAACCCTAGTCACCGAAAAGAACATGACCCTAGTCACCACCACTACCTCCGGCGTCTTTCTTGGTTGAGCAACTGGTAATCCTTGCTCTTTTAGTCTCTGCAGCTGGACATCCCTGCAGACGGTTCTTCTCGCAGCTGGTCATCCCTGCCATTGAACATCCTGGTGTCGTTCTCAAGATAGTTTATGGGGGATGTGAGAGAACTTCTTTGTATTTCAAGGAAGTAGGCTATAGAAGGCTCGAAACCTAAACCTTGTTTCTTTTTTTGGCATTTGTCATCCTCACTTAGACAAGGAATCTACCTCAATGATGCAGCATCATATCTCAGTATGAGACAAATGTAACATAAAAAATTGCTAGTTAGTTGTATACCTTCACCCTCATCCACGTTATAATCATCATCAAAGTCAGAAATCTGCAAGAAGTAGGGTGAAGAACACCTTAATCGAAAAGAAATGTTTAGGAGATGAGTTCCTGAATTTGATCCTAAAGACAAGTGTTATCCTTATATAGCATAAGAAAGTACACTATGTTTTTCTGTTCTTTTTTCCGGTTTAACAGGAGGAGGAAGGGGGGCAGAGGACGAAGGGGTATGGGGGAAAAGGTTAGAAAATACTAAAACTTAGAAACAAACATCACATTTGCATATAAATGCTTCTATCCTAAATTTGCCACCAGGCATCTTAAAATCAAGTATTCACCTTGTTATAATCATTGCTGAAATCGTCTTCCTTGGACTCTATACCTTCTCCTTCTTCATCATCCTCATCTTCACCTTCTTTATTTTCCTTTTCACCTTCAGCTTTGTCCTGAACATTTACAATTAAAGGCATCAGTAAAATATAAACGTCATAAAAGGAAAATCATGAATGCAAATTTTCAAATTTAGGACAGGACAATGCAATGAAAAATATAAGAAAAATTCTCAAAAATCAAAGAAAAATGAATGATTAGTAGATAAAGCTCTCGACAATGTTATCTTATAATAAATTTCATATACGGACTTTTAGTGAAGGGAGGTCTTACAGGGTTTACACAAAGCTAACATGTAAGCAAATTCTCAAAAAGAAATTAGGCAAAGACTAATAAATATTCAACTCATTACCCCATGCTTCTCCTCGAGCCTCTCTAGCTTATGTAACATCTGTAGACTGCCACAACGTCTACTTAGATTTAATCTTGCTTTGTATCACATCTATCACTCTATCAGTAGTCAACAAAGATATATAATGGAAAACAAATAATAAATTGTTGGTCAAAACTATGCAAATTGCTTTGTATCACATCTATCAGTATAGCAGTATTGATTAATGTTATTTGGTGGGAATACACACAAATGAGGTTTGTATTGTTGTGTGTTGTGACTTGTGAGTTGTGTAATTGTGTCTTTGTGAGTGTGACTAACCCATTGTGTGTACTTGGGTATTCAAGGTAGTTATTTAATAAATTGTGTTCATATATCTGCAAGGGCTCGTCAAAATTGCAAAATCAATAACATTATCAAATGAAGAGTTACATCAATATTAATATTTTTTAACTCAAATATTAATATCTGATTCAAAAACTATAAGCAGTATGAAAGCAACAAACAAATAAATTCTATAAACACTGAAACTCTGAAAACTCACTTGTTGTTCAAGATAGTATGAAGATGATTTCCAATAGCTCTGCAGTCTCATATTCCAATACACTAAGACTCTTTCCTCCTCATCCATTCCTTTGACACCAGGTAACTGAACATTATCCTGCATGCCACAGAGTAACAGACCATGCATTTTATTAGATACACTGCATGATGCTGAGGTATTTGATGACTAACATTTGAATTCATACACGAGAATCAAACTCATTTATATTAATCAAGAACCAACCAAACTTCTTCTCATTTACATAGTTGCTTGCGAAGTTGCGAGGTACAGGAAATATTATACACAGAACTAAAGCAAACTATTCGACTCACTGGGAAATGACAGAAGGCTCTTGTTTTCCAAAATTAAAACCACCACCACCACGACGTCCAGGTCCACTGCGACTGCACCCTCTAAAAGCCATCTTTTATAACAAAAGAAAAAAAAAAATTACATCAAACACTTTATAGAAAAGAAGATAATGCTACATCATCTAGTTCGAGAGTTTCTCTGGGGAATTTTATCAAACATTATACTTGCATTGCATTCTCTATATAGAGTAGGGCTTCTTCAAAAAATGAACAAGTTGAAGCTCTGGTTACTTTAAAAATGAAAAAAACACCAACAATTTTCTTGCCTTCTTCACTCCCCTGAATGCGGAATTGAAGAACAAGTTGAAGCTCTGGTTACCCTTGAGAGTTGAGATAGACAGAGAAGAAGAAGAAGAAGAACAAGAACAAAGTCAGACAGTGAAATTACGGGCTTCACTGATGGGCTTATATTTATTAAGCCCAAGGTTTATACTCCCTCCAAAATTCACATTTAAACGCAACTAACAGAAAGTCAGAAACTGGTCCTCGTCGTGGTCTTCAAAAAATCTACTAAAAATGTTGGTTTTTAGTGGTTTTCACGCTATTCATTCTAAAAAATTCATGAGAAGTGATCCTTTGTTTTTCACTGTCTAACATTTTGAAAAAGCGACATATATCTAGAATTTTTCAGCCAATATAGATCTCGGCTTCCAAGCATAACGTAACATTAATTAGCTTATTTTTATGAATACAGAACTGTAAAACGGTGGGGACCGATTTAGGGTTGTGAGGGAGAAAAAGATGAGGAAGGAGAGAGAGAGAGTTGGGGGGAGAGAAGAAGATGAGAGAAGAAAATGAAACCGGCATTTGGTTTCATGGTTTGACATCATTTCGTGTTTGTGTCATCAGCTATCTCGCTCGGACTTCATTGTTAGGATGAACCTTGGTATCTGTCTCATTCCTCATTCCTTTCGCTATCATCTTGTGTCTCTAGTTTCTTAGTTTTCAATCTGTTAAGATTTGGTTCGGACGTAACACTTTGGTTCAGACGAAATTCTTCCAGATCTTTTATTCATGCAGAAACTGGTATTTGGTTTGGACGAAACCTTTAGGTTAGAACAAAATTCTTCCAGCAAGTTGCACTACAAAAATACATCAAATTTGCCACGGACCGGAACCGTGGCAAAACAGGGTTAGCCACGGTTTTAAACCGTGGCGAGACCGTGGGTGTTCAGGGCGTAGCTAATTCTTTTGCCACGGTCCGGGTCCGTGGCGAATAGCTATATGTAGCCACGGTTAGGAACCGTGGGCCTTGCCACGGATATCAACCGTGGCAGAATTTCAATATCCCCACGGTCCGGGTCCGTGGCGAATATATTTTTTTTTGAAAAAAAAATATCGAAATTAATTTATTTTTCAAATTAGCTACGGTAAAGAACCGTGGCGAATATTTTTTAATTTTCAAAAAAAATGTTGAAATTAATTTAATTTTCAAATTAGCTACTGTTAGTAGCCGTGGAAATTCCGGAATTTTTCAAAAAAAAAATTGAATTTTGTTACTGTTCGGAGCCGTGGGAAATCTGAATTCTTTGCAGATAAAAATAACAATTATTATTTAGATGCACCTGCCCTGCATGATCTAAAATCGGCTAAATGTAACTTGTGCCAGGGCATCTCTGTTGGGAACACATTTCTATAAACAGTGACTCCCGAAGAAATTTAGTTATCTAAAATGCAGTAAGAAAAGGGATTCAGGAGACAATTTCTCAAAAGAAAATAACTAAATTATATATGAAATGAATGATCTTGAGATATGAAAATTGATGAAGTACAACTGATAGACCATTCAGTAGACAATGTATCTTTTTCTATGTAGCAAATAGCAAAGGTCCGAAACTTACCTGATTGTACAAGTGGTAAAACATTCCAATCCAAAACAGGTCAGAGAGGAACTTCTTCAGACCCACTTTAGCAATCGCATCCGTGAAACCATGTTGCATCAGCTGAGGTCCCTCAATCTAAGCCACAATCAAATACTTGTTACTGAGATATGTGAGTAAAATAGGAACATCTGTTTTGATCAATTTGATAACGGAAAGTAGGAGGAGTTCATGTAAAGCTACTCTGGAAAAGACCACTCACAAATAGTGCGGGTGGGATGCAAAAGATGAGAGCAATAATTGAAATGTAAGCATACACATTCGTGCTGTCCATCCCTGTCTGTTACAATTCGATGATAAGAAAGATCAAAAAGCCACAAATGGAGACAAAACATAAAGCTTTGATGGAATAATAACCATTAGGGCTGGGCAAAACCGATCCGAAACATGCAAACCGAACCGAACCGATCCGAACCGAAAATAAGGTGTTTACATGTTTACATGTTCGGTTGCAGTTTCTAATTTTGTAAAACACCTACTTTGGGTGTTCGGTTGCAGTTTCGAAAATTTTGGAACACCCAAAACCGAACCGAACATGTAATTTTGTATATAGTCCAGCCCATCATGTAATTTTGTATACAGTCCAGCCCATCTCTCCAGCAGTCCAGCCCATTTGTCCAACACTCCAACAGTCCAGCCCATTTGTCCAACACTCCAACAGTCCAACCCATCTACTAGGTGTTCGGTTCGGTTTTATTCGGTTAACCGAACCAAATCACATGTTCGGTTATGTTTCGGTTTTAGTAAAAAAATTTCGGTTCGGTTCGGTTCGGTTTCAAAAATGAAACAGTTCGGTTTCGGTTTTAGTTTTTACAAAACACCTACTAGGTGTTCGGTTGCCAATTTTGGCCAAAACCGAACCGAACCGAACCATGCCCAGCCCTAATAACCATCAATTAACTCAAAATAAGTTCTCACCATTGCTTTCTTTGAGTAGATACTTCTATAGGTAAATGCAATATTTGCTACCATTGCACTGATGAAACCAGTCAAGTTGAATGAAAGTTCAGTCAGAGATGCCATAGATACACCTAAAACAATAACAACTTTTGGTGTTAATTAAACCTTTTATATATGATTGGTTAGCAGTTCATTTATATATGGCTAAAAACAATGCATTCACAACATGGCCTTGCCCAACCTCCAAGAGTTGATTGAAGATTATATCAACTACAGTGTGATATATGTCGTAGAATATCAATACACATTTGAATCCAGTAAAAATGCATTACAGCAATGGTTTCATTATATACCTTTAATAGTGTGAGTGAAAGAAACAGCAACAGCTGCAAATGAGACATTAGACATCACATGTCCGAGTGCATGACAGATAGCAACTGGAGTGAGGATTACCAACAAATCCTTGCTGATTGGCTGCTCATATGTGGGCAAATATAGCATGTTACTAACTTAATATCTATAAACATAAACATGAGAAAGAAGTAATAGTAGGGTGCAACTTACAGCACGTTTTGGTAGACCAAGACTCCAACTTACGAGACAATATACCACTCCCACCAAGAGATGCACAACGGAAACAAAACTAAGGAAGAAAATAAAGGCACTCTAATTATTATGCTGTCTTTATTTAAACAATTGCAAAGTCCATAAAAATTGCTTTCAATATAAAATAACTAGGATATTCATAACGTAGTAACTGATATAAAAGAGATTGGCAGAGCTGACTTACTATGGATATGGGAAATAATTGTAAACTTTCTTGTTTAGAATATTAAAGATAACATTCAAGAAATACCTGCAAAAGAATGTTTGTAATCAGAAAGATAGTTCAAATGCAAATAGTGGGAACAACCAAGTTCCTGAATACAAAAATAACATGATACAGTACATATGTCTTAAGGAGTGAAAAAAAAATCATTTGAAACTTTACAAATGAACTAGCTGAGAGCTACAGACAACAGTCCAAATTCCAAAACTCACCCTTTGTTCATCCAGAATCACACATACACAACATAAACTTACCACATGAAAAAGAAAAATCCTGTTGTAAGCATTTTCTGCATAGAACTCTCAGCACGAACAACGGGCCTGCCAATACCATTTAAATTTATCAAACTGATAACAAAAAAAAAAAATTGCTTAAAAAAAATTACAGTATTACCTTTCAGAAGCTCCATTGTCCAAACCATCAGCATCTGCTGCTGCTGCCGATGCCATTTACACTGAGCTGCCATTTTTCCCTCCTCCTTTCCCGGGCTTGGGACCGGCAATGCAATATATATTGCATTGGCGGAGTTAAAAAATGGGATAAACCTGCAAGACAACAAAGAATCTTATACACTCAAAGAAGATAAGATCCAAAACCTTGATATTTATCTAATGTAATGAAAAATATTAAGTTTGCATGTGTCCACTGACCATCCAAAAGGGGAAAAACCATTAAATTAATTTATCAAACAACTCGAGTTGACATGTCTCCACAATATAGTCCAAGCACAAAGGCAATACGTACCCGAAAATAAGAAATAAACGAAATCCTAAATGAAACATAACGAAAAAATTTGTTAACAAAACCAAACGAGTAATGTTCAGCTGATGAACTCAAGACTAGCCTTCGGCCATATAACATGGCCTTGCCCAACCTGCCCAAGAGTTGTGAAATAATCATCATGAGGTAGGGGTAAAACAGCATCCGCAACCAACACCGTAGTGATGTATACCAAGTAATTTCCGTCGCCCAAACACCTCTCACAATATTTGTGTGTAGGGTCCACAACTTTGACAATCCCCCAAGCGTATTCTGTAGTTGGCCACCCACCTAAAACTCTCACCATCTTACCGGTATCAGACTACAAAACAAAATTAGTAGAAATCAACAATATAGGCATACCCATTAGAATATAGACATAACAATAATAATACTAATAATTGTACATATATACCGATGAAGCTCGTTCTCCACGGGGTTGTCCACTTTGAGGGATGTGTTGTCCACTTTGGGGAACAGATCGCATATCGCGTATAATAGATGTTAGATCCTTTACAGCACCTGTAACTTCATCCAGCTTGCCTTCCATTAAAATCTTCCATTCTTCATTCTTCCTTGCTTCACATGCTTGTTTTTTCTTTATATTAGCTATCTTCTTCATTTGTGTTTTGCAAATTCCTGCACCTCCCACCCTAATACGACCCCTACTATCTGGCCCAAGAACCTATATAAAAAAGAATCCACAAAATCAACCAAATATATATTGAAGTAAGTTCAGGTGTTGTCGTTGTTAATTAAGTTTGGTTTAAAAGAATCCATTTTTCACTTCTAAAGCCTGCACTTTACTAACACCCTTTTCTCTATGTTGATAATGACATTCAGTTTAGTTAATAACTACTTTAATTAAAACACATTTTTGACATGTTTATGAAATATCTGGCAAGGGTTAAGAATTTTAACTTAGAGTAATATATTCTTACCTCTGTCACTGCATCATCACAAGAAGTCTGAGAATCAGGATTCGATGACATCGAAGATTGGATCGCCATCTAACATTGCAAAAAAATAAAAAAGTCTTGAAAATTTTATAAAACTTTTCTTTTCATAGATAAACAAAATTTAAACATGCCTCAAGTACCACTTACAGAGATTTCAACATTTTGAGGAGTTTTGTCTGGATGAGTATGCATTGCCAAAAACGTGTAACCACGACCAACCTCAGATGAATCAATACCTAGTTCTTGTGCTATCTTGTAACGAACAACTTGAGCTGCTGTCCTCCCACTACAATTTGGAAGTTCCTGCAGCTTCCTGTTCTCTCTATTTTGCTCACTCAAATCCTATATAATTAATAACAAAAAACATTAATAAACAAAGACACGAATTACAATACATAAAACTCTAAAAAAAAAAAGTAAGCACAACCTACTTGCATTGTTTCGCTAATACAATAGTCAATAAAGATCCGCCAATCTTCAACAGGTACTTGGTCGGGTGGAGCCATTGCTTTCACAACATTGGGATCTTTTCCATCAATATACCTTTTTTTCAAATAATATTTTCTACGCCTCCAAGCATCATTTATTTTCGATCTCACATAATCACAATCCACACCTCCATCCCAATCTTCAAATTCAAAGTGCTCATTAAGGTTGTCAATGACTTTCCCATACTCATCTGGTGGAACTTTCCTAAAATCTGGATATATGATCCTAATATCACGCCTAGCCAAGCTAGCTGCTTCATTGGATAGCTTTGTAACAGCCCATGTAGGAGATTCAGGTTGAAACTCTTTATTTATTCGAATTTTTATCTTTCCCTCCTTAGGAAACTCATTCTCCCTTTCCGCTGTAGATCTAGCCCTACTCCGTCTTGAACTAGAGGAACTATCTGTAAAACATCAACAAAAATATATTATTTGTAATGAACATTAGAATTTATATAATCAGCAGAAATATATATACATATGTATATAATCATAAGACACCAACCATTACTAGTGCGGGTATCCTGAAATAAGCTTCTGGGAGGACATGAACTTCTTGGCAATACATTCCTCTGCCGAGAACTGTTTGAAGCACCTGCAAATACAAACACATAAATATTAACAATATAACAATATATTTTAAGATGTGAAATCTAACTCCAGACTTGAAACTTACTTCCATTGGCGGGGTTGTCTTGAGGTGAGTCTGAATGTGTTCCTAACTCCATGAGTGTAGCAAGGGTCTCACTGTAAAACAATAAAATTTACTCACATTAGATACACATGGTTATATAAATAATGGAAAAAAAACTAATCAATCAAAAAAATGTAGAAGTACCAAATAATCATGTTTAAATTAATTTTCTAACTATCCACTAATATAATAAATGAATGTAAAATAATACTTACACAGCAATTAATGTATGATCACTAAATTGAATTTATGCAATGGTGATGAGTTATTAAAGTCAATTTTTTCTCGATTTTTTTCTTGGTCTTCTAGCTTCAACAACCTCTACCATATCTGACAAGTCATCAAAAACTAATTCATCTGGTTCATAATAGTTGGGTCTCGCATATGATTCATCAACCAAACTATTTTCCAATACCATTCCCGTCGAATCAATGTCAGAGTATACTTTCCTTGGCACCTCAAGAACTACATGCCAATCAGGATTTAATGGATCTTTTGAGTAAAAAACTTGGGATACATGCTCAGAAAGAACAAATGGCTCATCAGCCATTCGAGCTGAACCAAGTGTATTTGACAGATTTACTAGCAGTAAGTTTGACTCCACGTCGTTCTTCACACCATTTGGAAGTTTTACCCAATCACACTTAAATATGACTGGTTTATACCCTTCACGATATTCAACTTGAATAATTTTCCTAAGAACGCCATAGTAATCTGCATCCTTATCAACGGGATTTTTATCCTTGGCACTTGAACGAAACACAGTCGGACACTTCGTGCTAATTCCACTATTTTGGTTTCGTTTATTTCTCTCATGGTCTTTGGTCACAAATAGGAACCCATTCACGGCATACTTGTTATATAACACGGCTTCCCACATTGGTCCCCTAACTATGTCTTTAAACTCATAGTCAACCGAATTTATGTAATCAGGTTGTCTCATCAACCAGGGTATGAACTCATCTTCGTGTTTTACTCTAAATTGAGTTGACTTCCTTCCTAACTGAGCCCTACGATTCTCGAGCCATTCTTCATACCTCCTGTGAATTGAATATGTCAATAATTAAATACAATAAGTATGAATTATCCATTTGAACATAAGAAGCTAAGGTAGGTATACATACGTGTGCCACATATTATAGTTTTGGTGGCTTTTTAGAATCCAGTTGCGTGCCTGTTCGTATTCAATGCCTTCCAAACGATATCGCTTACCAGAACCTACTGGACCAAAATCATCGGATTCCATGACATCATTCTGAATTGTTATATCTTCACCTTCACCACCATCATCTAGTTTTTCAAGTATGCTACCGCCTCCTTTGTATCCTTCACAAAATCTCAATGTTTCTTCTTTTAAATAACGCTCCGCAATACAACCCTCAGGGCGAGCTTTATTCCCAACATAGTCCTTATATACTTTCATCATCCTATAAAATAATTAGAAAATTTATTTAAAAAAAAAATAAAAAAATAAAAAATTATATAAATTTTGCGTAATATGTATTACAATCACATACCTCTCGAATACATACATCCACCGATAGAATACAGGTCCCAATACTCGAGCCTCGTAGGCTAGGTGGATGGGTAGATGCATCATAATAACAAACAAGGATGGTGGGCACATTTTCTCGAGCTCACACAAAGTTCTAACAATACCCTTCTCAAGAATTTGAAGATTGTCAACATTTATTCTTCTCGAGCATAGAGCACGGAAAAAGGTAGAGAAACTTTGTATTATGCGCCGACACGCCACCCTATCTTTATATGCGTGTTGAATCAATACCGGTAGCAAATGCTGGATTAAAATGTGATAGTCATGAGACTTCATCCCTTTTAAATCAGCAGCACTATCTTGGACAATATTTTTCCAATTACTACTGAAGCCGATGGGAACACAAATGTTTTTTAGTGTTGCTAGAAATATTTTCTTTTCATCAGATCGGAGGCACAAAGGACCAAGTTTCTTCATATTATCTTCAGTCAGCCAATATCTTTTCTTCAGTCCCAAATGTTTCAAGTCTTTGCGCGCGTTAATATTATCTTTTGTTTTACCTTTTGTATCTAGCATCAATGCAAGAAGGGTTTCACACACATTTTTCTCAATGTGCATGACATCAAGGTTATGACGAATTGGAAGATGTTCCCAATAATCCAATTTAAAAAATATCGACTGCTTGCAAAAACAATGCTCATTAGCTTCACGAGCAACACCCTTCCCTTTGTTTTTCTTATTTTTCCCCCATTTAACATCAATATCTTTAGTAAAATTGACTATGTCAACCCCACTCAATCTCTTTGGTTGTGGCCTAAGTTCTTCTTTTTTATTAAAAGATGATTCTCTAACATCTTTTCTACTTGGATCTGACATCCCTAACCAATGTCTATGATCCATATACACAGTTTTTTTTCCATAATCGAGCCAGATACTTGAAGTGTTCGGACCACAGCAAACACAACCATATCTACCCTTAGTCTGACAACCAGAAACGTCCCCAAACGCTGGATAGTCGTGAATTGTCCATAATAATATTGCCCTCATATTAAACATATTCCCTGTGTTTGCGTCTCTCACATTAGCCCCTCCAAAGAGATAACAATTCTTCGACCAACGGTCGGAAATAAATATCGATATCTTTTCCAGGTTGTCGAGGTCCCTCAATGAGAAGTGCGAGCATGATGAATTGAGGTTTCATGCATAGCCATGGGGGAAGGTTGTATGTCACACACATTACAGGCCAAGAGCTATATGATGTGCTCTGCATACCAAATGGATTGAATCCATCAGTAGCGAGACCCAACCGAACATTTCGAGGATCTAAAGAAAAATCAGGGTATTTTACATCAACAAACTTCCAAGATGATGAGTCAACTGGGTGCCCTAACTCACCATCTCTCAATCCATTGGTAGAATGCCAACACATCTGCTTTGCCACCCACTTTACACTGTACATTCTCTTCAATCTATCTGTAATTGGAAAGTACCGTAATTGTTTTGCAGGTTGTCTTAAATGATTCTTTCTCTCATCAATAGTTTGAATTTTATACCTTGATGTTGTACAAATAGGACAACTCTGCAAATGCTCATTTTCCATAAAATAAAGAATGCAATCCCTTGGGCAAGAATCAATCTTTTGGTACTTCAACCCCAACTGTTTCACTAATTTTTCTGCTCGATATGTACTTGTCGGGAGATTATTACCGCTCGGAAAAGCTATTTTAAGTAATTCAAGTAACTCAGTGAAACTTGCGTCGGACCACCCACTTTTCACCTTTATCTTGAACAATCTTAAAACAAATCTCAAAACCGTGAAGTTTTCACAATTGGGGTATAGAGCACACATAGCTTCTTGCAAATTATCATTAAAGTGCATTGGGTCATCGTCAGGAATCGTTGGACCACCTTCAACACCAACTCCATGAGTTTCTTCTATAATCATATCCATGTTATTAACATCGCCGCTCAATTCTTCAGCAATGGTATTCCAAGCCATTTCAGGTTGATCAACATTCCCCCCCACTTCCTCATGTGATGGTTGACTTTCCTCTGGTGCACATTGTGTAGTTTCACATGTGGGTTGATTTATTTCCCCATGATAAATCCATCTCACATATTTTTCATAAAAACCATTCTTAAAGCAATGATGCCTCACAATATCAATGGATTTCCCATCTCCAAGATTTTTACATTTTTTGCATGGACATGGAATGAAAGATTTGTTGTGTGAGTGTTTGATCGCATAATCAAGAAAAAATTCAACACCTTCAATAAATTTTGGGTTCTTGATATTTGAGTTAATCCAACTTTTATCTAAACAATCTGAATTCTCCATGTTGCTAGTCTAAAAAGAATAAAAATAAAAATAAGTATTGAACCCATAATAAGACATTAAATACACCACAATAAGCTAAGTAGTTAATAGACGTAGAGACCCAAACAAATATTCAATATCAATTCAGCAAGGACGAAAGAATAATGCAAACAGTTGTAGAATCATGCAATAAAATAAAAGGTCAAAATGAGTTTAACAGGACAAACACAACCTTATATAGAATTTTGAGCAAAGCCCTATATGGCACATCTAAGCATACTACAGTTTTCATGTAATTTTATAGAAAACTCATAACAATAATAAGAGTAAACCATGACAAAATCCAGCTTATTCAAGGCCTAATTTGATAAACTATCAAAACAAGGTAAACCAACATTATCATATAGACAATTAGGAACAAAAAGGTATATGCAAACTCTAAAAAATAAAAAAAATATTAAACTTCATTGAACCATCACATGGAAGAAAAAGAGAATAACCACTAAACATAACAAAAGTAAGCAATTAGAATTAATTTTCCCAAAGGAAATAATGAACACAGTTACCTGCAACAAATGCCTTCGCAAAATCTAATCCAAGCAAACAAAAACTGCAAAATTCAAAAAAACTAATTAATCTA
Source organism: Aquilegia eximia (assembly GCA_023053565.1). Lineage (NCBI taxonomy): Eukaryota > Viridiplantae > Streptophyta > Magnoliopsida > Ranunculales > Ranunculaceae > Aquilegia > Aquilegia eximia. The sequence goes on from JALIGU010000004.1 coordinate 27,711,672, forward strand.
TGTTCTAACAACTAACTTACCATATTGAGGATTATTAAGCATATCTCAAAGCAATGAGCAAGAAACTTCAAGAATCAAACCAGATATGAAATACTATCGCTTGCTACAATAGACATATCAAAATAGCATCGGAAACAACTGAATATGAACTAACAGCTTCCAAGAGGGAAAGTAGAATCTAGCCAAAAGCATATAAAGTCTGTACAGTCAAAACACACCTAAACTCATGGCTCACTTCCTGCACCTACGGTTATTGGCGCCTAGACTCACGACTAATTTCCAAGACTCCCCTAGGGTAATGTAGTTCAAATGGTGCACAGACCTTAAGGAGGTAGAGGTTCCACGTTGGAATTGATCTCTCTTCCTAATCGGTTTCTCTTAAGTCTAATGAAACTGAAACTATGGCTCGACAAAATGCCTTGTCGGAAACAGTTCCTGAATTCCAGGTGCTTGGTTCGACATAAGATAGTGGTCCCCATCGGAAAATCTAATCCAAAGCTCAGCAATTTGTACGAGTTCAGAACTGACGGAAATAGATGGAAATCTCACATATTAACTGTTTTAGCCTTGTATTCTCTCTTTCTCTCTCCTCTCATCTCTGAATTCAAGATTTTTTTCTTCCTAACAACCAAGCACGTTAATAATAATTTCTGTAAATTGTATGTAAAACAAAATTTACAAAATTCTTTGCTAAGAGTTATTCCTTAACAAGCACAGTATATTGCATATGTATTTCAGGAACCACAGTATATTGCATATATGCACAGTATATTGTATATTTCAGGAATCATTACGAGATTTGTACTTAATCCAAAGCTCAGCAATTTGTACGAGTTCAGAACTGACGAAAACAGATGGAAATCTCACATATTAACTGTTTTAGCCTTGTATTCTCTCTTTCTCTCTCCTCTCATCTCTGAATTCAAGATTTTTTTCTTCCTAACAGAAATAGCTTCCTTGCGATTTCAAAAATTGAGATTGGATGATTCAACAGAAATTGCTTCCTTGCGATTTGAAAAATTGATACTTTGCGATTTATGAAATTGAGACTTCGCGATTTATGAAATTCAACAGATCGAGAAGATGATATAGATGAAATTCAATTTCTGAAAAAAGGTGAGTTGGGAAGAAAATCACAAAGTCTTAGTGTAATTCAATTTCTGAAGATGAATGGCATTACAATGAGATTTTTCGATTTCTGAAATTGAGAAATAAAAACTTAATTTAAACAAGTAATTCTAGAAAATTAAGATTGGATACTTACGCCGAGCAGATGATTCAACAGACACTTCGCGATTTCGGAAATTGAGACACTGCGAATTCCCCTGAAACTAGGGTTCTTCAAGGCGCGAACGATTTCTGAAATAAGGAAGAAAGTATTTCGTTGCTTTTTTTTTTTTTTTTTTTTTTTTTCGTTGTTTCTTTTAACATAACCGAATTGTTTTGACCGGAGATAAATATTGAGATAAGCAATAAGGATCGTACGGTTCATTATCATTTCGTTCCCACGGTTCATAACTGTTGGAAAATTTCCCCCAATCCTAAATAATTAATCAAGTTTTTGCCACGGCTTTATACTGTTTGCCACGGATGTTGACCGTAGCTAAATTTGCTACTGACCCGGACCGTGGCTAATGGAATCGTAGGTCCGTCCCAATATCCATACTTTCTTGTAGTGTTGTTTCGTCCTTTGGACTTGTATTTATTTCTAGAGTCCATATAAATAGGTTTTCTCTCATTAGAAAACCTAACTCTCTAGCCGTCTCTTCCTCCATTGAGAGTGTTTGTTTGTTAATGGAAAAACATCATCTTCTATCTTCTTCTTCTTGATTCTTCCTTCTCCCCACTATAATCTATATTTCTTTGTGAGTGCATATTGGCTTCGCGATCTCCTTGTGTGACTATCAAGGAATACTAAAGGAGCAATCTATACTTTCTCCGGTGAAATCCAAGGGTGTTAGAGATAGTCGGTATTGTCAAGTAGCAGGTGTATGCAGTAGTGCTTGATAGGCTTGTAATCTCTTGCAACATAGTGGATTGATTTGTTACCGATCGAGGTAACCGTGGACGTTTTCCAGTTTGGGTTTTACCACGTTAAAATCTCTGGTGTTATTTACCATTTTTCTTGCTTTATTTCTTGTTTGTTTATTCTAGTATATTGCACTTGTTTTGGGTTTCAATTCGTATCAGTCGTAGGGCGCTTCTTATGGAGCGTAATGGCTCACGCGTAGATCCTTCAGGTGCAATAATGTATAATAATTTTGTTTGTCATGGTTCAATTGGTAGTTTATCTAACTCAGATGATGGTAAAAATGCTTCGATTGATATTAAAGATGACATGCATTTTGTTAGCAATGATACATGAGCTATTCTTTACAAGCTTTCTGTTAAAGAATGTGATAAATTAGAAAAAGGCTAACCTTTCTTTGCAGCATAAAATTGAGGCTATGGAAAAAGAAGTTATTTCTTCGAATATCACTTCTAAATTATTTGAAAAAGAAAAACTTGACTTATTGTGTAGAATTCCAGATTTGGAGAAGGCTAATCATGAAGGTGAAAAGAGATATAAATCCCTTTTAGTTGAGTTTGAGGTAACCAAGAAAGATTTTGCATCTACTCAACTCAAATTGCAGGATATGAACAAAACCAGATTTGGCCTTCCTATTGCTAGTTATAGTCGTTGTCCATCGAGTGTTACTACTTTTGAACAATCTAGCTTGCCTGCCCTTTTGCCTACCCCACCTATTGAGACTAAACTTAATATTAATACTTTTCAGCATGTTTCTCGCAAAAAGTTTAAGTCTAAAGCTAATGGTAAGGTTGTTTTTGCTGGTAATCCATATTGTACTCATAATGGAGGTATCATTCGTGTTAAGGCACCATGTCACAAATACAATGGTGACATACATGTTTCATCTTCTACTACCACATCTCCTTATAAGAATTGTTTAAGTAAGTCTAATGTTTTCCATTGTTCTTATTGTGGTAGAGATGGTCATTTGGCTAGTTTTTGTTGGGATTATAATCAACATGTTAGGTGTTATTCTCGTGTTCCTTATAATTATAATCATGTTGATTCTTATGTTCCTATTGGTGTGTTTTCTAGACCTTGGAATTCTAATGCCTTTTGTCATAGGTTTAAGAAAAAAAGGTACTCCAACAAAAGGAAGTCGAAGACTAAGGGGGAGTTAGTTAAAGACAAGTCTCTTGTAAAACTTGGTAAGGAAAAATCTCATATCGTTTCTACACCCAAGATGAGTACGCCGGGTATCAAACAAGTATTGGTAAGAAAAGACAGGTTGAAAGTCAATCTCGACTTGCAAAAGTCTGGCGGTATTCAACATTTGGGTTGATTATGGTTTGTGTCTAGCCTTGTATTATTTGTATTATGTTTTTTTTTATTGCATAGGCTACATGGTTGGTGTTTTTCTTTCGTTCCTTCTTCATGGTGTTTGGTTTTTGGTGCTCACTCTTCTCTTTGGGTAAACTCTTTCTTCGTTTTTGTTGCCTCGAATTGTCTTGTGCTTTTGTTCGGTTAGAATCTTGTCTGTATCTTGGTTTTTAATGTGGTCTGTTGCAATCGTATGTCTGGTCCTTATGTTTTTTTTCTATTATTTCAAATAAAAATAAAAAAAAATATTGTGTATTGTCTGAAAATCTGTCCAGACGTGACAATCTCGTTTGAACGTTTTTTTTCCTTAGATTGTTTTTTTCTTTTTCTTCTTTCTGTTATTTCGTCCGGTCGTGACTGTTTCGTCTGAACGAAATTGTTCTAGATTTTTTTTCCTTGTTTCTTTTCTGTATTTTCGTTCAATATGTTTGGGCACATTTTTTTTATATGGTTTCCGAGTATGTTATTAGTCTGTATCATGCACTCTTCCTCGTTCATCTGCACTATGCACGGCTTGCATGCATGATTGGAGTTTTTGGGCATCCCTTATATCTATCTTTGAGCTTATAGAATATGAATATCTCCTAAGTTCTTATTTTTTCATTGAGCTCCTCATATCCTTGGTTTGGTTATTGTCTCTTTGAATTCTTCTATTATTCGGCTTCATCTTCCTCTTGTTACACCTCTTGTAAGTAGTCAATAACTCGCAAAATCCCCAGCCATTTGACTGTTTTGGAATAGTATCAGTTGGCTAGGAACCCGCTGGGGTTGTGAGGGTCATGCTCTGATGGAAGCACTCAAGAGATGTTAGTTCTTGTGTTGCACGTTATCATGGTATTGTACTTCTTGGGTGTGTTTGCCAAAAAGATGTAGGCTACACCCTATCCTCGTGTATTGTGAAAAGATGGAGGTAAATAATCCCTCCCACACGGGAATGACATGTTTTCTTTTCAAACCCTTTCAAATAAAAATCAAAAAGAAAAGTTAAGGTTGTGGATTTCTTTCCACCACATGCGCGAAAGTTGAGTGAATGTGCATGTCATGAGTTTGTGTTTGGAATAGTACCGTATCCATTATTTCTTCCATTTTCGAACTTGTTTGTTACAAGGATATTAAGTTGGTTCTTATGTTTTAGGCTCATTACTAATATTTCTCTCTTTTGTTGATAATTCACTGTTCTAGGTGCTCAAATGTTTGGTATTGTGGTGCACTTTCTCTTTTATCATGCATTTCATCTCTCTTACACACACCGAGGTTTGGTCTATTATGCATTTTAATTCACTTGGATGTTTCACTTTTCGTGCCTTTATATATTGTTCCGGTTTTGTATGGGTTAGAATTTTGTCAATGTTTAAGACTTTCTTGTGATGTTTTTCATCGACTTCTTTTGTTATCGGCCTTCTTGTATGTCATTCGGTTCATGTCATTGTATGTTCTTCTTTTGTCATCTTCTTCTTGTTCTCTATGTGTTCGTCTCTTGTTTTTGTGGAACCTGGTTCTAGATGGTTTTCTGGTTGTTTATCTTTTATGCATGAAGTTATTGTCATTATTTGTGTTGATGGTTCTCCTGAAGTTTTTTTTTTTTTTTTTTTAACATGATTCAATTGATTGTGCCTTTAGTTTCAAGGAATGGACAAGCAAGCTCGACACTCGATCTTCAATCCTCATTCCTTACCATTTGTTCTTACATGTGCTCCACCACCTATTTTGTCAAGTGTCGAACATGTTCAGGAAAAAGAAGTTCTTCATCTTCCAGTTTTAAGAAACTGTTTGTCAAAGATTAGTCATATCTTTGTGTTGGTTGATCGGAATGGAGATCCGTCTTTTGGGTTGGATAGAAGACTCTCCCATCTTTCCAACGGTGTATGGAACATATTCAGGGTGTCAGAATTTTGGTAGATGCAGAGGTTTAAAGTTGGTTTGCTGCGTTATGGTTCAATCATATATCATATTGTTTGGTCCTCCTAGTTGGTGTTTGTCTTTTCTTTTTTCTCTAAGAATTGGTCCTTTATTCCTGCTTTTTGCTCATTGTTTACTTTCATGTGTGATCTCTTATTCTTTTGTTCTTATATTCACGTATTGACGAGGTTTTCTCTATGTGCAGGGCATTTGCATGGGAGTTGTAGTTATCAATTGCACATTGTTCTTATGTTTCTCTTGTTTACATGGATTAATTGTTGATGCTTGTAGGTTGTTTGTTTGGTAGACACAGCACATATTTTGATCTCTTTGCCTCACTTAGTGATTTTGAATGCTTCCTCGGTCATCTTTCTTTTGTCAAGCAAATTTCACATGTCCTATGTTAGATAACTCAGGTGTCGGTGACCTTCTTCATTCCAACTCTTGGATAATGGGTGAGTGTTATAGTAAGAGGTTTATGTTATAGACATAGAGCATATTTCAGGTTTTTCCTTGCATAGTTTTTCTTCTTAATTTCTTGTCTGTTGGTTCTTTCTCTCTTCTTTCCTTATTCTTTTTATGAAGTCATACCTCTTTTATTCTAATTTTTTTTCTTAGTCTTTTTTCTTGGTTTCAAAATTTTCTTCGTCATGGAAGTTATTTGTTCAGGATTATATCTCAGTTATGAATGTAGATTGATCAAGAGACCTATCTTCTTGGTGTTGGTATTTACTTGATCGGGTTATCCCTCTTATTTTTGTATGGATTGGGTTTGGCTAATCTGTTGGAATATCATGATGTCTTCCTCTTTATTGATATGGTACATCGGTTATTTTCTTCTTTACCATTTTGTTAAGGCTTGTGAAGTTGTTTTTATTTAAGGAGTTTGTTTGTTAATGCCTTTTTCTTCTTGTCTCGTGGATAGGTGTAAGTTCTTAGTTTACTATATCTTAATATGTAGAGTATGTTTCTTTTTTCGTTGGGTATATGTTTATCTTTTTTCGTTGGGTATATGTTTAACTTTTTCTCTTGCTTCTTGTTATGTTGTCAAGGATTTTTTATTCATGGTATGGTGTTTCTTTTGGTCTCTAGTTAGTTTAGTTTCTTCACTTTTTGTCACGCCTTTGCATCATTTGTGACAAAAAGGGGGAGAGTTCATATGACTCTAAAAACTAACATGCCTTTTTTCTCCGTTAGTGTATTTTGGGTTGTGTTTCAGGTGTACTACACTTGTGGGAGAGAAAAAGAAGTGGAGTTTGGAGTTCATGTGTTGAGGGGGAGTTGTTCATAAAGGATTATCATATTAAAGCTTTCGTTGATTCTCTGATATGGTTTCTTACTTAAAACTTCCACACTACTTCTGATTGATGAAAGTTTTGGGTTTGATGTTCTATTTCTTCTCCTTTGATTGTTCGGTTGTCATTGAATCTTATGTTGGTGTTCTTGAAAATTGGTTCTTGAAAGTTAAAGCTTTGTGTTTGGTGAAGGGTTAAGTGTAATGATGTAAGCATGATCTATAAATGCTAGTGAGGTTTGTTTTGGATTTTGTAAGCACGTACTATAAGTACATTTAGAGTCATAGGTTTTTGTCACGAAATGAATGTCAAAGGGGGAGATTGAAACCGGCATTTGGTTTCATGGTTTGACATCATTTCGTGTTTGTGTCATCGGTTATCTCGCTCGGACTTCATTGCTAGGATGAACCTTGGTATGTGTCTCATTCCTTATTCCTTTCTCTATCATCTTGTGTCTCTAGATTTCAATCTGTCAAGATTTGGTTCGGACGTAACACTTTGGTTCAGACGAAATTCTTCCAGATCTTTTATTCATGTATAAACTGGTATTTGGTTCGGACGAAACCTTTAGGTTCGAACGAAATTCTTCCAGCAAGTTGTTTCGTCCTTTGGACTTGTGTTTATTTCTAGAGTCCATATAAATAAGTTTTCTCTCATTAGAAAACCTAACTCTCTAGCCGTCTCTTCCTCCATTGAGAGTGTTTGTTTGTTAATGGAAAAACATCATCTTCTATCTTCTTCTTCTTGATTTTTCCTTCTTCCCACTATAATCCATATTTCTTTGTGAGTGCATATTTGCTTCGCGATCTCCTTGTGTGACTGTGTGACTATCAAGGAATACTAAAGGAGCAATCTATACTGTCTAGACTTCGAGATCTTTGTGTGTTTATCAAGGTTCTATTGTGAAATCCAAGGGTGTTAGAGATAGCCGGTATTGTCAAGTAGCAGGTGTATGCAGTAGTGCTTGATAGACTTGTAATCTCTTGCAACATAGTGGATTGATTTGTTACCGATCAAGGTAACCGTGGATGTTTCCCAGTTTGGGTTTTACCACGTTAAAATCTCTGGTGTTCTTTACCATTCTTCTTGTTTTATTTATTATTTGTTTATTCTAGTATATTGCACTTGTTTGGGGTTTCAGAAAAAAAAAAAAAAAAAAAAACATAATGGACGGAATTTTGGTTCCACCCTAAGTATAATGGACCTCCTAAAGTCGGTCGATAAACCAAGATTAAATGTACATGAACCACGTTATCATTATAGGTTGGGCTTGCTTATTGGAAGTTCTATTTGTGTTAGGACTTAGGACTGCACTCAAATATTTTTAATAAGCAATACTGTTAACAACTAGTTAGGTAGTTATGATCTACTTCAGACAAGATGGTGGGGTCAAATTGCCCTTAGAGAAGCCTTTGGCATTTGAACAATTTGGTGAAAGACGTCCATCTTTACCCCTGTAATGCAAGTTGATGTCCTTAAGCTGGATATTTTGACATGGCCGACTTCCACTACACAGAAAATTTACTGCAACCTTCGAAGCGGAGGTACCCCAGATGTTTCTGTAGTAAACATCTTAATCTGAACACGCGAAAAAGACTGCAAGAAAATAATATGTAACAACAGGTCAATTCAGATTGTTCCAAATTGATTTGATTTATATGTATTAAAGCAATAAAAATTGTATGTGGTAGACTGGTAGCTACCTTCTTATCACAAGAACTATATGGACAATAATATTCTTGATTAATGAAAACAGGGTTCCTGACATTGTTCATTATTAAATGTAGAAATGTTATATTTCGAACAAGATTAAGTTGAGATGCAGCCCATGTTTTAATCCTTACTCCGTTAGTACTATTGATAGAAGTGCAATACATCATTTACAATCAATCCCATCACACTGTCCTTGTTACGGATACTGCCAAGACTACCAATACTAATACCATGTCCTGGTCCGCAGGTTACATCGGCAACATAGATGTTTTTACTACCATGACTGAAGGAAATGCAGTCATCTCCAGTGCCTATTTTTGAATGTTGGATGTTAATGAAGGTTGAGTTGCCTATGTGAATTCCATCTGTGTTAGAAGTTAGAACTATCTTCAGGAGCATCTATTGTAATGGAGCTCAAATCCATTTGCTCGCTGGCAAACAGGTTGATGTGGAGGCCTTTGCTATCAACTGAATGTATTTGGCCGACTTTTGCATTCTTGACGAAATGAAATCTTAAATTCTGTCATGGACAATGGAAGTTTATACTGACATAAATACTTACGCAGCAATTATTTGACAGAATATCTCATCTTTAAAACATATCTATTTACATCCAATAGTGATGTCCAAAGTCTTAATGAATAAGATCTTTTCTTATATACAAGTTATAACTGTAAGAAATTTCAGAAAATATATAGAAAAGCCTTACAGCAGGAAGAGTTTTGCATTGACGGATCTTAATTATCGCAATCATTGGAAGGCCATGCCGAAGCTCCTTTGCCATCCAATGTACCATCAACCCATCAACAGATCTAAACGCTATCCAAAAATTAAGGAATCCTGAAAGACTGGTGGGTGCCATGCATCAGTACCTCTTCAAGCCGAAACTTCATCTAACCATTTCCACGGGCCCATAAAAGTTGTCGACCCCCCTACCAAGTAAGTCCCTTTGGGTACCAAAACCATTGCTCCTCCCTTCCATATGAACATGCCTGTTTCCAAACACTCAAAAAGGCCTACATAAAAACCATGAAAACACGGAAATAAATGCAGATAGACTAAAACATAATGTTAAATCGATCATTGAAGTGTGCTAGCTTTTTTATAAAAAAGATATTAAGTCTAGATCAAAATAACTATCAACCATGCTGCAGTCAGTCTTCTTATCAGCCACAGCACCAAAATCGTCACATCGAAAACTTATCAGCTCACACAACCCATGCAAAGATAAAAAAAAAAAAAAAAAAAAAAAACACCCTACAAACTTTTTCCGGAAACTGTAAACTTGACAATATCTTTCTTCCTCTCCTTCTAAACAGGATAGTACTGCAATGAAACAGATCGAAGAATTTGGCCTCTAAATCTTTGCTTGAGCAAGGCTAGATTATATATATATACTAGAGGGTGGCAGGGTGCTCAATATAATATGATCATTACTAAGAAGATGTGGCAATTTTTATTGCAAATATATTAATCCTGTACAGTAATGATCGTATCTCTTCAAACACTGAACCTATTCACCTTTTTTTTTAATTTGATTAAAACCATATAGAAACTTCTTACATCTTTATGTAAGTCTCCGGTTGGGCATGCCTCTGGAGGTTGTACCAGCAGGCGTGAGTTTGGTTTCCATGTACATCCAATGGTGGATACTAGCTCATTGATCTCTTTGTCAAATGTTGTTAAACAGGTAAACACTCTTTTCAAAAACCAAAATTACATGGATTACTGAAACTAAGCACAATTGTAAGATAAACATAGATACTGTAATATCTCCAGAATTAATAGTACTAGATAGTAACAGGTATCAACGATTTTGATTTTACGACATTTACAAGAGGTCAGCCAAAATACAGATCAGTTATTCTTTTTTGAAAATAAAAGTATCATTAATCACCAATAACAAGTTTACATGCCTAATATAATCTAAAGCATGAACTGACTATGTTTAGATCTTCATAGAAGTAATACCTAATCTAACTAATAAATAATAATGATTCGGTCAAGAGTGTTTCCTAGTTTGTAGTTATCGATCTGCTTCAATTCAGGCAGGATGATGGGATCAATTTTCCCATAGAGATGCCTTTGGCATTAGAACATTTTGCAGAAACAGGTCCATCTTTGCCCGTGTAAAGCAAGTTGATGTTCCTAAGCTCGAGATTTTGACATGGATGACTTCTACTACACACAAAATTTACTGCAACCTTCGAAGCAGAGGTCCCCAAGATGTTTCTATAGTGAACATCTTTGATCTGAACTTTTGAAGGAGACTGCAAAAAAAATAATAGTATGTACCAACTGATCAGTTATATGTTCTTCCAAGTTAATTTATATATTGAAGTAATCAAAATTGTGTATGTGGAAGTTACCTTGTTATCACAAGTTCTAGATGGACAATACTCTTGATCAATAATAATAGGGTTCCTGACATTGTTCATGGATATATGCTGAAATGTTATATTCTGGACAATGTTAGATTCAGATGGAGCCCATGTTTTAATCCTTACGCCGTTGGTTGTACCGATGAAAGTGATATTCCTTATCATCAATCCCATGACACTGTCCTCATCAGGGTTACCGCCAAGACTACCAATACTGATACCATGTCCTGGTCCACAGGTTACATCAGCGACGTCGATGTTTTTACTACCTGGACTGAAGGAAATACAGTCATCTCCGGTGCCTATCTTTGAATGCTTGATATTAATGAAGGTGGAATCGCCTATGTGAATTCCATCTGTGTTAACACTATCTTCAGGAGCCACTATTGTAATGGAGCTAACATTCATATTCTGGCAGGCATAAATGTTGATGTGAAGATTTTTGCTATCCACTGAATGTATTTGCCTGACATTGGCATTTTTAACGAAGTCAAATCTTAGATTCTGTTGAAGAAAAAATAAAGTCAATCAAAATGAAAAAAAAAAAACAAAACAAAAAGTGAAACACACAGATTGATTTGGTTTCCAATCTTCAATTCATAAACTATAAATTGGCATGTAAGTCTTTATGAAAAAGATCCTATCTGACTTAGCAACAGGATAGAAAAGCCTTACAGCAGGAAGAGTTTTGCACTTAGGGTCGCAAGGTTGCCATGCTGAATGACCCTGGCCATCCAATGTGCCACTTCCACTAACCAACAACCCATCAACATATCTAAACTTGATCCAAGTATCAGCAAACCCTGAAAGACTAGTGGGTGCCTTCAGTACCCCTTCGAGCAGAAACTTCATAAAACCCTTGCATGGGCCTATAAATTCTGTTGGTTTCCCCACAAAGTATGTCCCTTTTGGTACCAAAACTGTAGATCCTCCTTCCCATGCACATGCCTCTTTCCAAGCATCCAAAAAAGCCTATATAAAAATCATGAACAAACGTACATGCAACGCGATTCATGCAGATCGAACGATTGTTATAAGCTTATATCAATAAAGTGTTAGTTTTAAAGAGAGAAAATGAAAGCTTAGAACAAAAGAACTACAAACCTTGCTGCAATCCACCTTGTTATCAGCCACAGCACCAAACACTTTGACATCAAAAACTTTATCTGCTTTTACAACCCAAGCAAACAGAAAAACCATCCAAAATTTTTGGGGAAAAGTTAAACTCGACACCATTTTTGTTACCATCCAAGATAATATTGCAATCAAACAAAAGAAATTAGCCCAAATCCTTTCTTGTGCAATGCTAGATTTTAGCTCCTTTCATATATACCAAGATATGATCATAATTTCAAGTCTTGGTATAATATAATTAATTACTATGGAGAATCATTGTAATTTTGATTTGCAATAACTAAGTTTCTATATTAATCTCTTCAAACACTGCACCTATTCACAATTCCAAATTTGTTGAACTATTAACACAAATGTCCAGTTGCTCAATTAAAGCCTATCTAGTATCTACCTCTGGGAGGTTATAGACCAGCAGGTTCTGATTTTGATTTCCATTTACATCAAGTGGTATATAAAACAGGCTACAGGTCCCTGCATTTTACTGTGTGCCTAGTATGGCATTATGACATTCCAAAATTAATTATGAATAAAACTACTCAAATTTAGCAACAGTATATCTTAAATCCTAGTGGAATCATGTGTGGATTTGATTTTGGATTCCTTTTCAGGCAGCAGACTCAAAAGTATTCCTTTAGGATCCCTCAATTTTTCAAGGTGCCAGCAGATCGATGACAAGAACAATGTCAAATCATCAAAAATATAAATTGAAAAGCTGAAAAGGATCTAATTGGTCCCATGGAAATAGTTTGGCAAACTTCCAAATTCATTTATCTGTTTTAACCATAACGCCAAAGTTGTCCTTGTAGTTGATAATTTCATCCCACTCTACAAAATTAATATAAACATGTTGAAAATATGGGTTGGATTTGTATCAAAGATCAGTGATCACAACTGGGATCTTGCTTTCTAAAAGGTCAGAGATTCACAAAAATCAAGATTATTATGACTACATATCGCGTACATTCACTATAGTTGCTTGGCCATCACTACCAACTTTTAATGAGATCAATACACTAAATCTATGAAAATTCATCTTACAAAAAATATTGAAGAAATGACTTTAAATCTATCTGTACTGATGATTGTTGCATATCTTATAAGATCGACATTTAAAAGTTTGGCTCACATTGATGAATTTATCTATCTAAACCGGCCCCCTACAGTACTACATTGAAGATATTCATGATCCACAGTCCACACATGTCAATGGAAATGCTATCTATATAGAATCTTCTTCCTATATGCCTATATCCAGAAAAAACCATAGAACATTTCAACATCATCATAAAGCATCACAACAGACAAATAAATAATCAAAATTATACACCTTTAGGTCTAAACTAGTCATCCACTAAGATTAATTTCATTCTTTATAATTACCCTTTCCACTCAAAGAAAGATAAAGAAATAGAAAGCTAGCCATGGAAGCCTTGTTAACTTCAATTCTGCTCTTCCTCTTTCTTATCACCATTACAAAGTTATCCTTCTTGCAATCAAAGAAAATAAAACAAAACTCAAGTCATGCAATCAAAAGACAACCACCTAGTCCTCCATCCCTTCCCATTCTAGGCCACCTACACCTTGTCAACAAACCACTCCATAGAACTCTTGAAGCTTTGTCGAAGAGATATGGCCCCATCTTATTTCTACGCTTTGGCTCCCGCCCTGTCCTCCTTATCTCCACCCCTTCTGCGGTTGAAGAATGCTTTACGAAGAATGATGTGGTTTTCGCTAACCGCCCTACCATGCTTGCTGCAAAGCATCTTAACTACAATTTTACCACCCTTGTTTCAGCCTCTTATGGCCCAAATTGGCGTAACCTTCGTCGTTTTACTCTCCTTGAAATATTCTCTCTCACTCGTCTCCATAAAACATCTTCCATTCGACGTGAAGAAGTCCAACTATTTCTACAACAACTAGTTCAAAACAATAACTCATACTCTAAGTTAAAGAAGTTGGAGTTGAATTCAAAATTCAATGACTTGGTTTTTAACAATATCACTAAAATGATAGGCTTAAAGCGATACTATGGCGAGGATGTGAAGGACGAAGATTTTGAAGAAGCAAAATTGTTTAAGGAAATAATGAAGGAAACTGTTGAACTAATTGGATCACCATATATAGGTGATTACTTGCCAATGTTAAGGTGGTTAGATTTTAAAGGGGTTGAGAACAAGATGATTAAATTGAAGAAGAAAAGGGATTGTTTCTTGGAAAGTGTTATTGATGAACATAGAAGAATGAAGGCAAATGGTAATGGTGAAGGGAATACAACTATTGATGTTCTTCTTTCTATGCAAGAAAGAGAACCTGATTACTACACTAATGAAATCATCCATGGAATTATCATGGTATGTACACTTTCACTCATTCTTGATTACATTGCATTATGAAAACTTCTTTGTTGTTAAACACTTAAACAAATAAGCTTGATGTGGTTGAATAAGAATCCTAATCAAAAGACACTTTCACTAAAACATTGTTGAATCGTTTGGTTTAGTGGCAGATTATAATAATCTTGATATAGACTTCTTAAAAGGCCATGTCATCACTTATATCTATCAGCTCTGTACTACTGTAACACTCTCATATCAGTTGGCAGGCTGTATACAGTTGACTTTGAAACGAAACAACGCCATTGTGAATCCCATAATATACATCGGCGTTTAAAATTCGATTCTTAGCAATTATTGTGAGGCCTGCGGCCTGCCTATGTTTTGGTAATGACTGCCTATATTACTTGAAATTTAGGTTTAATTTGTTTTCTATTAAGAAAATTGCTGCATGAACAGAACAGTTTAGCACTTGGGCAACATGACTGCGCTGCAGGAATTAGTAATTTAGTATACACACTAACACACATTAGCTTCATGCACTTGGACAACTTCAGATGCTTTCATGCATTTCTCATTTCATTTATGCTTGCATATTTTGTATGTGAATTTACCACTACATTTTTATGGGCATATCTGAACAGAGCAACTATATTATTACCTACCAATATCCAGTTCTATCAATTTCAAAATCAACAAAATTAAGTTACATTCCATGGGTGTGTGTATATATCCAATGAACCTCAGTCATTTCCCTGATTCAAATTACTACGAAGACATTGGACAAAATTGAGAATATGTTTGCCGTTGAAGAACTATTAACTCCTATGTCGTTCGTATACCCCTTGTTTCTTGAGTAAAGACTATGTTTCTAATTTATACCAAAGTGTGCAAGAGATTTGAAACTATTTTGAATGAAGCACATAGTAGAGAGTGTAGAGTGTTACTTTGGTTATACATAATCAAGAAGTGGAGCAAACAAATGTTGTTTTGCTGGGCTTAGGTATAATCAAGTCAAGCACCAAATGAAATTAACCAAATGGTTTTTCTGGGCCTAAGTTTATTTGCTTGCCAAGAAGTCTAATTGTAATATGTTCCTATGCAGACGTTGTTAACAACAGGAACCCACACTTCAGCCATGACACTAGAATGGGCAATGTCACTTCTACTTAACCATCCAAAAGCAATGAACAAAGCTAGAGCAGAGATTGATAGCTCCATTGGAAAAGACCACTTAATAGAAGAATCAGATCTTCCTAAGCTTACCTATCTCCAAAATGTTATCAATGAGACGCTTCGATTATTTCCACCAACTGCCCTTATAGTGCCACATGAATCCTCTGCTGAGTGTAGTGTTGGGGGTTTTGATATACCATGTGGCACAATGTTATTGGTTAACACATGGGCCATTCATAGAGACCCTAAACAATGGGTGGAGCCTGATAAATTTAGGCCAGAGAGATTTGAAAATGGAACAGGAGAAGGATTTAAGTTCATACCTTTTGGGTTTGGGAGGAGGGGATGTCCTGGAACACGCATGGCAATGCGTATGGTAGGACTAACCCTAGGTTCTTTAATCCAGTGCTTTGAGTGGGAGAAAACTGATGGTACAGAAGTGGATATGGCTGAAGGCCCAGGCGTCACCATACCGAAAATTATTCCCTTGGAGGCATTATATCGGCCTCGTGAAATCTTGAGTGGCCTTGTTGCTGGATTGTGATTGCTCTAGTTTATTTATTTATTTTTTTTCCTTTTCTTCGAAGGATTGCTTTGTTGCATTTGAAATTGTACGAATTCAATAGCTTTACCAATATAGAAGAACTTCAAATGCACAACTTAAATAACCTCATAATTTTGTTCTATAGCATTCTGCATTAGCTAATATGTAACTGTTAGTTCCCCTGCTTGTATTAAAGATACAAGATCTCACTTCAACAGGCAAATCTCATGATTGGTCCAACTCTGAAACTCATTTAAACACAATCCGGCCCAAATGTACTGCTGTTATAATGAGATAAGTAACTCCGTACTGTTGGCAGAGATCAAATCTTAGGCACTTGGTATCCTTACCTAAAAGTGTTACCATCTGAGCTCAAATGGGACCTGCAAAAGCATTGTTTTCACAGCCATTGTTGATGGATCTCACACCAGATAGAATCTTGAAGTTTGGTCATCTTTCACTCGATCAAATAGGCTATAATTTTCCATGAGGCTATAATTTTCCATCTCGGAATAGGTATGATGTTGACATTTGCAATGTATACGTACACATGGTATAAAGCATGCACACAGTATACAGAAAATTACCTATCAGCACTGTCTAGGTTTCGATATTATTTAAACACTCAACCGACCAGAACCTTGATCGATCAGTACTGATTTTGGAAATTTTAGACCGATCAGTACGTGGCCCATATGTTCCCTCTATTTTTGGACTTTCTTGCCCCTAGACTAAATATATATTTTTTCTCTCTCTCTCTCTCTCTCTCTCTCTCTCTCTCTCTCTCTCTCTCTCTCTCTCCTCTTCTTCTTCCTTCTAAATATCTTCTGTAGTAATAACAAAGCGAAAACATTCGGATATGCTTTATATTGTTTTTGGTAACGATGAATTGATTTAGAAAATTAAATTTAATTTCAATTTGTTGCTACAAATCTGAAGAATTATTTAGAAACCAGAAATTTTTTCATTGATTAAGAACCAGATCTGAACAAATTTGTTATCTCTTGTATATACCCATTACCGAGTTCTCCTACTCGGAATGCCAAACACCGAATTTACACTTATTTTATCAGTCTTCACATCTAATCACACTTCACTCATCTCCATTCAAATCCTAATCTCGCCAACTCGGTATGTAAAACACCGACTTAACACTTATTTCATCCGACTTCGTATGAAACCATATTTCACTCACTTCCATTCAAATCCTAATCTCATAAAGTATCCGAGCACATCCGACTTGGGGCTAACTCACTCTGAACACCGAGTTCGACACATTCAAACTCCAAATCATACGACAGTTACGAATCTATCCCATTGAATCCCTGAATATCCGCACACTTTATGATCCGAACGTTGAGTCATTATTGATCCACAACCTAAGCCACCTATAAAAGGAACTACGTTTGGTTTGATTCTGGATCGCCCCTTCCAGATACGTAGGCAGCTATCAACGCTCAGATAGTTCAGCCACTCTCAATCACTCAAAACCTTCCTCTCTCCGATCATCTTCTCCAACTTTCCGGCATAGAATTTCCACTACATTTACATTGGCGCCGACTGACTGTGAACGAATCATAACCTGACGAAGACCATGGCTGGAATCACACAAGAGCAACTTGAGACATTCCAACGACAACTCACCGAACAACAGGAGCAGATCAACAAGTTACTATCTGAAAACGCTCAATTGAGAAGCTCCACCATCCCTCCGGCAACTGGCCAACCAACTGATGAAATCAACACCAACAACCCTATCGTCATACCCACTTCCAGCAACACCACCGCCCCCACCATGGATGAAATGCAAGAAACTCACAACCGCCTCCTGCAGCTTTCAGCTCAACTCCATAAGAACAACCAGGAGTCCGGTAAGGCCAACACTGCCCAAAGGGTGGCCAACACCACTCTAGAAAAATACAGGACAGAGCCCTTACACGATGAACTCCTTCATCAGGAACCACCCCCAAACTTCATCCCCCCTAAGTTCACAACCTATGATGGAAGTGGTGACCCCATGGACCACGTCCTACAATTCAAGACCAGCATGGCACTGTGGCCCAAGTACAAGGACATCTTCTGCAGACTCTTTTCTGCCTCACTCCGAGGTAGTGCTATCGACTGGTACCACCGACTTCCAGAACGCTCAGTCACGTCGTACGACCAGCTCGAGGCACTCTCTGTCACCCAATATATCCACAACAAGCGGCGAAAGATTGAGGTAACTGCACTATTCCGACTTAAACAGGGTGACACTGAAACGACCAAAAAGTTCATGGCTCGCTTTAAAAATGAGTGCCTCAAGGCAGATAGCCCAGATGAGAACACATGCCTGTTAGCGTTCATCTCGGCCGTTCACCCCGAAACCGCCTTGGGAAAAAATATCATCCTCGACGCACCACAGACACTGGAAGACCTGTATGTCCGGGCCGATAAGTACATCAAACTTGAGGAGGCACTGGCAAAAACAAGAGAACATGTCTCGGTCGTACAGACGGTTAAGACCAAAAATACCGAGCCGAAAACAACAAAGGGTACATCCCGAGGAAAGCAATCTAACAGCTCGGTGAAACACAAGTTTCCTAACCCGTTCAAATGTTCATATACGCAACTGTATGAACTAATCAAAGAAGAAGATTACTTCAAGCCAACAATTCATGAGCTTGAACCCATAGAGGAAAACCCATACTGCAAGTTACACAATTGCCGACATCATGCAACAGAAGATTGTCGGTATCTCCGAACTTATTGCCACAAGCTCAGGATGGATGGACACTTGAATGACTTCTTGGCAGAGGAGTCCGATGACCTCCGCCAGAAGATTAATGATAAGCGCAAGAGAACAAACAACGCCTCTAAGGAAAAAGGAACGATAAACATGATCATGGATACTCGTCCACCTGAATGGACATCCCGAGCTAAGCGACAGAAAGTGAATCATATTCACCATATATTTCAGCTCACTCATCAGGCAGTAATAGCCAAGCAGGTGCAAGGAAAGAATGCACTGATCTTTTCTGACCACGACTTGAAGAAGGTGTGCTTGCCACACAATGATGCACTCGTTGTCCATATCCGACTTGGTGGATGGACCACTAAGAGAGTGCTAATAGACCCAGGGAGCTCTTGTGACGTATTGTTTAACAAGGCTTTCGCTCAAATGCTCATGCCCGACTCGGTCTTACAGACCCCCAATGTCACACTCTTTGCTTTCAACTCGACAGAGACAACGACAAAGGGCCAGCTTACCCTCCCTGTCGCTACAGGAGAGGATGAGGATGAGGTTACAGTTGAATGCCTCTTTTATGTCCTCGATGTTCCGACGCAGTTCAATGCTATCCTGGGTCGGAAATGGATTCACAAGATGGGAGCTGTTCCGTCTACATACCACCAGGTCATCAAATTCCCTGGACCTAATGGTATAATGGAACTCCGAGGTGACCAAATTGAGGCGCATGGCTGCCACGCCATTCCTGAGGTCATACCCCTCCCCAACAAGGAAGCAACAAAGGTGACAGTCGTTAGCCCTGACAAGCTCACTGTCAACCAGATATCTGAAGCCCCTGACGGCAAGGCCATTACTGAGCCAAATTCTGAAGCCCCTGACGGCATGGCCACTACTGAGCCGACCTCTGAAGCCCCTGACGGCAAGGTCGGTACTGAGCCAACTTCCGAAGCCTCTGACGGCCAGGCCATTTCTGAGCCACCCAATGATGCCCCTGAAGGCAAGCTTGTAACCGACTCCCCAACCATCGAGAAGGGTGAGCCAGTCAACATATATAGGCACTGAAGCCGAACCTAGAGTTGTATATGTAGGAGCTAATTTAGACCCTATTGTAAAAGAGCAACTCATTGCAACTTTGAAAATGAATAAGAATATTTTTGCTTGGTCGTATATTGACATGCCTGGAATAGATATTAATGTTGCATGCCATAAACTTCATGTCGATCCAACGAAAAGACTAGTAAAACAAAAGGCACGGAAATTGGCACCCTACTTAGCTAAGGCGGTCAATACCGAGGTCCAGAAACTAATTGACGCTAAATTCATACGAGAAGTCAAATATCCCGACTGGCTCTCGAACATAGTAGCCGTCGTGAAGCCAAACGGCAAAATTCGAGTATGCATAGACTTCACAGACCTAAATAAGGCATGCCCAAAGGATAGCTTTCCACTACCAAGGATAGACCAACTAGTGGACGCTACCGCTGGCCACGAGCTCCTCTCGATGATGGACGGCTACTCAGGGTATAACCAAATTAAGCTCGCAGAAGAAGATCAGGAAAAAACAGCATTCATCACCGAAAGAGGCACCTATTCCTATACGGTCATGCCCTTTGGGCTACGCAATGCCGGGGCTACATATCAACGACTCGCGACACGAATGTTCGAGGATATGATAGCTGACACCATGGAGGTATACGTAGATGATATGATAGTTAAAAGTAAACTCAAATCATCTCACATATCCGACCTGGAAAAGACCTTCAGAAGGCTCCATGACTTCAACATGAAGCTAAACCCACAAAAATGCCTATTTGGAGTGGCATCAGGCAAGTTTTTAGGTTATCTAATCACGCAACGAGGAATAGAGGCTAACCCCGAGAAAATCAGGGCAATATTGGACATGCCGAGTCCTTCAACGAAGAAGCAAGTCCAAAAGTTAAACGGAATGCTAGCCGCACTAAACAGGTTCATTGCTCGTGCATCTGACAAGCAAAGACCATTGCTACAGCTACTCAAGAAAGGTTCCAAATACGAGTGGACGACAGAATGCCAGCAGACATTCGATGAACTGAAGCTTTACTTGGCAACCCCGCCAGTCATAACAGTACCCCAGCCAGGGGACGTACTCGGATTGTACCTCGGCAGCTCCAAACATGCAATCAGCGTTGTCCTCTTCAGAGATGAACAAGGTAACGAACGACCCATTTATTTCATAAGTAAAACTCTGCCACAATCCGAACTCAGGTACTCTAGCCTCGAGAAAGTAGGACTGGCCCTATTATTCGCCTCTAGGAAGCTGAAACCATACTTTCAGTCACACAAGATTAGAGTTATAACTGATGCCCCATTGAGGCAAGTGTTGGAAAATAGGAACAAGTCAAGTCGAATGGCTAAATGGGCCCAGGAGCTGGGGGATCACGAACTCATTTTTACGCCCCGAAATAGCAAGAAAGGCCAGGTCGTCGCCGACCTGCTTGTTGACTATCCAATCGAAGATATCACCTGGATACCCGAGGAAGAACCGCGGGACAATTTCCCACAAGGAGAACCCATGTGGAAGTTATATGTAGACGGATCAAAAAATAATAACGGAGTCGGGATAGGTATAACACTCATATCTCCTGAGAAGGTAATAATCGAGAAGTCAATACGGCTGAACTTCACCTCTTCGAATAACGATGCGGAATACGAGGCCCTGGTAATGGGCTTACGTATGGCAAGGGATATTAACTTGCAAAAAAACAAGATTTACAGTGATTCCCAATCAGTAGTAAGTCAATTACTTGGGGATTATGAAACAAGGGAAGAAACACTTTAAGTTATATCTTCAATACACGAAGTGCTTGCTAAGCAGTTTTGAGAAATGGGAAATCCAACATATTCCCCGGGATGAAAACCGTCACGCGGATAGTCTCGCCTACCTGGCATCCCAAGTCGACACGGAAACAACCAGGGAAATACAGGTCGAAATAAGAAATACTCCAGCATACGAAGATAAATCCCATCACGTCAATACAATCTCAGACTTCATTGACATATCTGAACAAGAAATCCAAGACTCGTGGATTGGTCCAATAATGAACTATATCAAGGGAGTCTATCCAGACGACGAGTCGGAAATTAGAAAACTGGAACGAAAAACCAAGAGTTACTTGATCCTCGATGGAAGGCTATACAGAAAATCGGTCCGAGGACCTTACCTCAGATGCCTACCACCTCGTCAAGCTCAGATGATCCTAGCAGAAATTCACCAAGGAGAGTGTGGAAACCATGCCGGGGCTCGTTCCCTAGCACAGAAAGCAAGAAATCAAGGATACTTCTGGCCCTACATGCAGGCCGACTCGGAGATCTTTGTGCAACATTGCGACAAATGTCAATGATTCTCACCTCTACACAATCAACCCCCGAGAGATCTCAAGACGATATCTAGCCCATGGCCATTTGCCATGTGGGGGCTCGATATTGTAGGAACGCTTTCGAGGGATAGGAATAAAAAGCGATATCTCTTAGTTGCCACAGATTACTTTACTAAGTGGGTAGAGGCAATTCCACTTCGGAAAATTAGACAACAAGAGGTCAAGAGTTTCATTTGGAAATACATAATCACTCGATTTGGCCTACCACATACATTGGTCACTGATAATGGCCAACAATTTTGTGGTAACACGATTAAGGAGTTTTACTCGGATTGGCGAATCAATCACGCATTATCTACACCACGATACGCACAAAGTAATGGTCAGGCTGAAGCCACTAACAAGACAATAATGAATACGCTCAAGAAAAAGTTAGAGGCGGAAAAAGATAAGTGGATACAGGAGCTAGATAGAGTCCTATGGGCCTACAGAACGACTCCACGCACCTCAACAGGCGTCTCACCGTTCGCATTATGCTACGGTACTGAAGCTGTTATACCCACCAAGTTGACTTACTTAACAACTAGGTCGGAATTGGTAGAATCAGAGGAAAATGAAAATCTCCTAGCACATGAGGTAGACATGTTGGAAGAAAGACGAGATAAGGCTATCATACAAACAGCTCGTTACCAGCAAATACTAAGGAGGAGCTACAATCAAAGGGTAAGGCAAAGGACTTTCCGACCAGGAGACTTGGTCTTAAGACAAACCTTTCAGAACACCAAGGTCGCGGGCGATGGAAAATTCAACCCCAATTGGGAAGGACCCTACATTATTCAATCCGACTTGGGTAATGGAGCATACAGATTAATTGATCACGAAGGAAACCGAGTCGATAGACCATGGAATGGAAAATATCTTAAGGCGTACATTCCATAGAATACACACTTCAAGCTAAGGCATCAATTCTACACTTAGAATATTTAAGGCATGCAAAAGATTACCAACATGGATAAAACAACTTTTTCCAAAACGAGGTATATATTTAAACCATTCACATTCGAAGAACCAACAAGAGTCGAAAGTATACCACTTCAGTTTCATACAACATGATACTTGTTTCAGAAATGAACAAAAAACAAAAACCTCACATCTCTTAAACAAAGAAAAAAGCTAGGCAACTGCCTCATGATCCATGGCCTCAGCTCCTGCACGCCGACCTCATCAACCTGCGCACTAGCCTCGGCCACTTCATCATCACGCTCGAGTTCACTAGCCAGGTTAGCAACTCTCTCCCTCTCCACTTGTTGATCTGATTCGAATTGGGCTTGGGCTTCGGCATTGATCTGCTCATTATCGGCTAAGGGATCAAAGTCGGGGATGACTCCCTTAAGCTTCAGCTCACGATAAATTCCACGTCGCTGCCAGTAATAAGCCATCTTCTGCCAAGCGGTAATGCTCTCAACCGACCTGGCATTGTCAGCCTCATACCTCTCATTTGTAGCTTTCAACTCGGCATCAAGTGCGACATTCTTCTTGTTGACCTCCAACACTTCATTGTTGACCTCCAACACTTCATTGTTGAGGGCCCTCACTTTCTTCTCCTCCTTGTCTAGCCGATCGCGCAGCTTCTTCAACTCGGCACATTCGGCAGCAAGTACCTCCTTAGCCTTCCTGGCCTCCCGTTCCTTCTCATTAGCTCTCTCGAGCAGAGCCATCCACTTGCAATGAATAACGTTCATCTGAAATGAGGGATCACCCAAGATTAGTTAGTGCAAGATTGGGGAAGGAATAGAGAAAACGAATAGAATCTACCTTGTACATAGACGAGCTCAGATCCCTCCAGTCGTCCATAATTGAACGCTTGCATACCTGAGCCCCATCGGCATCTAAAGCCATGTGTTCCATCAGGGTGATACACATGTCTTCATTCTCCCAAGCAGCATCACTGAATTTCACATAAGTATCCTTGTAAGGAAATACAGGAGCAAAATGGCCATCAGCAGGGCGAGTCGGAGAAACCTCATCATCTTGCTGGACCGACTTCCCCTTCTGCTGCTTCGCTTGTTGGGCACGAGCTCACTGAGCCTCCCTCTCCTTCCCAGCTCTCTCAGCATCGTTCAAGATTGTTATGCCAGGTGCAGCGACGGTTACACCCGCCGACTTGTAACTCTTCCTCTTCTTCGAGGACTCCAGCTCGATCTCCCCCCTACCGAACTGGCTACCCGGTGGACCAGGAATAGGCTTTGGAGGCATCGGTAGAGCGGCTCGGGTCACGATAGGTGGATCTCCGGGTCGGGGACAAGCAATTGTAGCAACTGCCACAGCGGTAGGTAAGTCCTTCTTCTTTCTGATTGTCTTCACCCTCGGGACGGCTGGCTCGGTACGCGCACCACCAGCACTTCTTTTTGGACGGGGATCCTTGAACAGATGCACAAGATGAGGCAGGATCTCACGCTTGCGTTCCCAAGACTCTTCTGCAAACCTGATAATGTTACCCGGAAGGAGACGCCCGTCAATCTTTAGATTATAATCCCGAGTATGATCTACAATACCTAACAAAAACAAGTCAGAGACCTTGGAGGAACACGGAAGTAAAGCAAGCGCAAAATATAAAGCAAAGCGACCTAAATACCTATACGGGGAATGCGCAAGTGGTTCAGATAGGCACTAGGCTTGATGAATGAGCCTCTAATCCTATAGCAGGCCGACTTCTTCCAATTATCATTGGAACTCGGTGCATTGAAAAGGTCGTGAGGACCATGCTCAGCCCTCCTATTAAGGGAAAAAGAAAAGTCACCAGACCGACCCTCCACACAGGTGAAATATGCCACGACGTCAGCCTTGCATATGTCATAATCGAGCTTGTTCAGCTCCTCAAATATTAGCATAACCCGCCAGAAGCTGCTGTTCATCATTATGGGGGCTTTATCATAATGATTCAGGACGTCACAGACAAACTTCGAGAAGGGAAGTCGCATCCCAGCTCTCAGTTGACCCTCACAGATCAAAGTCGATGTATCATCCCCACCAAGATCGAAAAGCCTACTATCTACCCTATACATCTCGAGATCTCGAATCCGGATGTCGTATGCTTCTCTCACCTTCAGAAAGGCTTTCCGAGCTCTCTCTATTTCTATCTCATGTCGGCTAAATATCTCTTCATCATCTACAGCTCGACTAGTACTTGGCTCACCACCACCAGTATTCTCGCTAACTCGCTCACTACCACTACTCATCTTCACCAAATGAAATGAAGAACAGATGAAGAGCAACAATGGCGGAAAGCAATAAATGGAACAGAAAATCAAACAAAAGCGATAAACAGAAGCAAAAACGCAATTGCAAACACCAAAAATGGGTTCAACCAACAAATTCCGGCAACTTCAACGGAAAAAACAAGAACTTCAAGGCAAATTAGGCAAGAAATGTAAAGAGAGAAAACAGAAAATGAAGAAGAAGAAGAGAGAGTTACCTTCGAAAAGACTTAGCAGCAGAAGCTTTAAACCCAGCACGAAACCCTTGGTTTCTTCCAGCAGTTACACGCAAGATGCTTTATAAAAACATGTGCACGATCTCAACCGCACATCTCCTCAGCCATTGACGGTCAGATGTTAATCCCTAAATCTAACCGCCCAACTCTTCACTCTCCCACCAAACCACGTCCGATCTTTCAAATTCAAAATTCGAAAACCGCAGACGACTCCCACGTGTGCGTACTACACATGTATCTCAACGAGCAATCATGCCCTAAGCCTCGAAAACCTAAGCTATCATTCACATCAGCACACAATAGAATCTTCGCCTCCTGGCATTCCATTGAACATATATTAACAGCCGATTTCATTTTCATTTGCCCTAAAGCTAATTACCCACCTTCAGCCCAAATGAAAAGGGGCTATGTATATACCCATTACCGAGTTCTCCTACTCGGAATGCCAAACACCGACTTTACACTTATTTTATCCGACTTCACATCTAATCACACTTCACTCATCTCCATTCAAATCCTAATCTCGCCAACTCGGTATGTAAAACACCGACTTGACACTTATTTCATCCGACTTCGTATGAAACCATATTTCACTCACTTCCATTCAAATCCTAATCTCATAAAGTATCCGAGCACATCCGACTTGGGGCTAACTCACTCTGAACACCGAGTTCGACACATTCAAACTCCAAATCATACGACAGTTACGAATCTATCCCATTGAATCCCTGAATATCCGCACACTTTATGATCCGAACGTTGAGTCATTATTGATCCACAACCTAAGCCACCTATAAAAGGAACTACGTTTGGCTTGATTCTGGATCGCCCCTTCCAGATACATAGGCAGCTATCAACGCTCAGATAGTTCAGCCACTCTCAATCACTCAAAACCTTCCTCTCTCCGATCATCTTCTCCAACTTTCCGGCATAGAATTTCCACTACATTTACATCTCTTGCTGCATTTTCAGCTAATTCCAAAACCTAAAATCAAACAAATCAATACAAAAAAATAAGGGCTTTTTTAATAAATCCCTAAATTGAAGAAATCAAAGAGTACGTTTAGGGTTATGATCGAATTACCTCAGCTGCAAGATACTCAAGAACAACAGCCAAGTAAACCGGAGCACCGCTATCTTTAGTCGAGTAAGTAAAGGTGATTCAATTGATGAATTTGAAGAAGACTTTTTTGAATTAGATATAATCTTGAATCTAATTCTTCGATCTTCCATGTATTGATAAAAAAATGGAGAAAAGAAAACAAACAAGTAAAGTTATAAACAAACTTTTGGTACTTTTGGTGGTGGTGGTGGTGTTACAATCAGATAGAAGAAAATATATAATTAGTCCAGGGGTAAGGAAGTCCAAAAATAAAGAGTACATGTGGGTCCTGTACTGATTGGTTTAAACTTTGCAAAATCAATATTGATTGGTCAAGGTTCTTGTCGGTTGAGTGTAAGTAATATCGAAAGTTGGACAGTGTTGATAGGTAATTTTCGGCACAGTATAAGCAGATACGACACGAAGACCCCAACTTTCAGCCAAAAGTAGATTCTAGCATAGTATGAACTATGAAGCTAGGTCTGTTGTTGTTTTGGTAACTGTCTATCACAACCATAACTTGGATTTGTGTTTTAATAAGCAAAATAGGAGCGCCCGCAGAATTGTGTTGCATTAGCAAATAACAATTCACCATTAGAACACCATGAGTTCATTGCATGCACAAGTAATCACACTGTATGCATTTCTATCTACTCCAAATTTCAGTTGCTTCCATCCATTTTTCATTTCATTTATACTTGCATTTTTCATTTCCTTGAAATTTGTATGTACACATTGCAACTATTTATACATTAGGGCTGTCAATGGATCGGATCAGTTTGGTTTTTACCACGATCCAAACCGATCCAAATTTATAATGATCCGAACCGATCCGATCCAATTTGATAATGGATCATATTAATTGGATACTGAACTGATCCAATTTTATTAGTGGATATCCAATCCGAACCGATCCAAAAATCTAACTTTTATCTTCTTCTCCATAATTTTGAATCACTCGTCAAAATTGAATCAAATTCACAACTCCATTAACAGATTCGTTAAAAAATCTTCTTTTTTCTTATACAGTATACAAAAATCTTCTTCGACTCCATTAACAAATTCCTCTTTATTCATTGTCTTCCAAATCGGTTAAAATGTCTGAACTTTATACATACCATTGCGACGATTTGAAACTTCCACCAATTATATCTACACCTTCATCAAAATGGATGAAAAAGAACATAAACTTTTAAATTTGAAAAAATCCAATATAAAAATATCAATTTTTTTGAAAAATCTCAAATTTCTTCATAAAGTAAGAAACCCAAATTATCAAAACTGCAAAACATGGAGTTATCATCAATATTCTTTCCCATATAAAGCTTGGGGAGAGAGAGAGAAAGAAGGTTAAAGAAAGTATAAGACAAAGAGAATTGAGATTTTGATTTATAAATTGTTTCTCTTTTTGTTGTTCGGATCAGATGGTTTTTTCCTTTAGTATTATCCAAACCGAACTAAAACAATAATGGATATCCAAAAACCATTTAAAGTGATCCATTAGTCCAAATGGATATCCAAAAGTCTAAAATAATCGATTGGATCGGTTTTGGATTGGTTTGGATCTCAGATCGGTTTGGATACTTGACAGGCCTATATACATCACCAAACAATCCGACTTTATCAAACTGATATAAAATCATATTTAACTTTATCAAATTTGATATTACAGTAAAACCTTTATATAGTCATACTAATGGGACCAAACTAAATTATTCATATGTACAGGTTATTCTTATGTAGAGGTTAGTAGTGCATCGTTTCAAGAAAACTCGAAGTTTCAAAAAATAATGTGCAGATGTATTTATGTGATAGTGTATACATTCTAACAAACCTATGTAATCTTCCTAATTCAAGATTAAATAATTGTCCTAAACAATTTGAAATATATATTTTATTATATCTTAAATTCTTAATTTACTATAATATTTTTATTTTTTTTGTAGTGTATAACTAATTATTACTAAATAGAGGTAAATTTCTTTAGATGGGACAAAAAAAAATTATAACTTATTCCAATATAGAGATTATTCCTATTTATATCTGGTCCAAATTGGGACCGAAATTTGTTATGACTATGTAGAGGTTATTCCTATATAGAGTACTAGTTATAAGACCCGTGTAATACACGAGTGTTATTAAAAAAAATTGTAAATTAGATGTAGTTCTTTAAAAAAAATTTGTTAAAATTTTTCGTTGGTTTGATTATCGTTTTTGGCTGTAAGTCCATATTATATTAGTTAATTTTAATTGTTCAAAATATGGTTGATTTCAATTTCCAAAATGGGTGTTCTCTTAACATATGTTGATTTAGGTGACTGTAAGTATCTTAATATAAATAAGTGTTTTATTTTTATAAAACTTAATATCGAAGCTCAATTTTTTTTTCTCTTAAAACTTTGAAACCAAAGCTGGAATACAGTGTGGGCAAATTGGTTGGAAATCTGAAGGTTGTTGGATGTATAGATATACATTCTTTTGTGTGGAAGATCAACTGGCGTTTGACTATATTTCAATTTCAATGTTGAATGTGATTGATGTAACAATTTTTTTTTTTTTGCAATGTAAATAGAACAAAGTTAAACTTTATGATATTTTCTTTATTTTAATATTTTAATTTTGTTCATAGTGTTGAATCCATGAAAGCGAAAAAAAGTTTTCAACCTA
The DNA here is from genome assembly GCA_023053565.1 of Aquilegia eximia. NCBI lineage: Eukaryota > Viridiplantae > Streptophyta > Magnoliopsida > Ranunculales > Ranunculaceae > Aquilegia > Aquilegia eximia. The sequence goes on from JALIGU010000004.1 coordinate 27,740,884, forward strand.
TATGGGAATGCAACATCTCCGCCTATTGTAATCGATTTCATATTATTTTTATTTTTATTTTTATTGCAATGTGATTGATTTTAGGTGTTAATATATATTCTTCAAGACTTGTTTTGAGTCGTTTTTAGCTTTAGTAATAAGAATTGGTAAGAAGAACTTTGATTCCAAGTTTGCATTATTTGAAAGTATATTTCGATATATATTTTTTGGCTAATGAAGTATATTTCTATATGGAAGCCTTAAAGTATGATATTGTTACGAAATTGAATTTAACCAAATTAATGAAATAAACTAATTGGATAGGGAAAAAAAATAGAAAAGAAAAATATAGAGCAAACGAAAGAAAAAGAAGCTGTTTTTTTTTGCATTTGGAAGACAACTAAAAATGTTGGATATTGACCGCTGGGAGATGAATTTTCATTCTAGCATTGTTGGGGAGATGTGTAGTTAGTATCTAAAATGTGTAGGATAATTTTGTTGATAGATTAGTCTATAAGGCATTGTACCTTTGGCTATTCTTCGATTCGCTTGTTTGTTGTAGAGCATTTTTTTTAGGGAGGGGTTCCAGGGACTCAGAAAATGTTTGACTCAATTTTGACTCAATCCTATTTAGGGTACTTGTACATATTGGATTGGCATGATTTTTGCTAGATATGATCTCCTTAGTATAAAGATCTACTACATAAAAAATCAACTAATTTGAATATATTTAGATCCATCAAATGTAATATTAAATTTAACGGTAAAAATGAACGTTCCACAATACATTAACTTGTAATATGATTTTTCTAGGGTTAGAAAATTCATATTATGATAAATTTTGGTGAAGATGTCGTACATAATAAGAACATTCATCCTACAAAAAATCATGCCAATCCAACATATACAAGTGGCCTAAATAGGATTGAGTCAAAATTGAGTCAAACATTTCCTGAGTCCCTGGAACCCCTCCCTTTTTTTATAGTGATATCTTGGTAGGGTATTTATAAATGAATATGTAACTATTCAATAATTATTTATTTTAATTATTTTTTTGGTAGGCTTCAATAAGGTATTGTGCTCGTTGACGTGAAGTTTATTAGTTTATGTTACGAACAAAATTTGTATTGGGCTTATATAAAGAAGTAAAATGTTCTGTGGAGTATTTTCGAACTTTAGTATATAAATCTATTGTAATCAACGTTGTGTTTTTTCTTAAAATTGCTATTTGCAAAATCAAGAGAAGATAGACTGAATTTGATGTATGGGGAAGATGAGTAGATGTTAAGGAGGAAGAAGGTAAGTTGCAAAATTTTAAATTTATTTTTGTGTTTAAAAATATATTTAGCCATATTTACATTAAATTCATTAGCTATATAGCCAATAAATAAATTTATTAACATTAAATTTAGGAGCTAGCCGTATAGCTATTTAAGCCATAATTGAATATAAAAATATATTATTAACCCTTCTAATTTTAATCTTTGTTAAATTCTCTTCAATTAGAGCATCTAATTTTCTCTAATTTGGTGAGAGAAATTTTTTTAAGGGCATGCTCAACTTTAGAGGCGAATGGGCCTGTGGCTCAATGGTAGCACCCCTCTCACAAAGTGGAGAGGTTGTGGGTTCGAAACACGTCAACAGCTGATTGTTGATATAAGTTTCCAACCACACGTAATTTAAAGGGGTAAGGGTTCCCTCAACCATGCTTGCCAATAAAAAAATAAATAGATTACTTTAGAGAGGTTTTACTATATAAGGTAAAATAGTTATTTTATACAATGTACTTTGTCCAAATTCTCACTTAATACAATGTAAAAAATTTATGTCCTAGTTATATATGTACTTTTCAAAATTCCAACGTTATACAATCTGTTATGTTTCATACTAACGGCTGCTGATCTGTCTTTTTTTTTTCCTACGTGTCTCCAATATAATTTGTTTTTTAATTAACTTGATTTTCCAACACAACAAAGCTAACCATGTGAGGAGCACATGTTTTTATAAATCAATCTAATATTGGAAAGGAACATGTGTCCATAGATCTATCTACCATGTGTTTTAATCCTCACCCTCCATGTATTCCCGCCATTGTCAACAACAACATCCAACCAACATTATTTACTGCACACACTTCATCACTTCAACCCTAATCTAATATCTTCTTCATTGCACCAAACCACAAATTCTCTTCTTCACTTCACAACCACCATGAAACCAAACAACCTAATTTGACAAGATAATTTACCATGAAACCTTAATTTGTTAAGAAATTACTTATTGCTGTTGGATTTACTTCAGCAAGGAGGAATCTTGTTGTTGGATTTGGTTAAAAGAAGTTTCTTTCAAAAAGTAAGCCAATTTATTCAATCAATTGCTCGTTTACAGTGATTGTAGTTGTTTAATCTTCTGAATTCGGGGGTTTGTTGTTTAGTAGTGAAATTAGTGTTTTTTCTTAAAAAAATAGGGTTTGTGATTAAGTTATGCAAAAAAACCCCTTTATTGTTAGAAATTTAGGGAAGTGTGATTAAATTATGAATAAATTAGTTTATTGTTTAACAATTTAGGGGTTTGTGATTAAATAATAAAATAAATTTGTTTAATATTACAAATTTAGGGATTTGTGATTGAACCTGTTTGTATAGATAAAATTTAGGTTTTGTAATTAAAGTATGATAATGGTATACCAAGAGTGATTAAAGTATGATTTTGATGATTAAAGTATGTTTAAATAAACCTGTTTTGCTTAATGTTGTTTTTTGTTGTATATATTTGCAGTGATTCATAGTGAGATTGTGTTTAAGGTTCACCATGGGGGTTATTTTGAAAGCAAGCCATTGTTGCATTACAGAAATGCTGGAAAGGTACCAGACTATGTGTATAACATCAATCCCAAAACTGTAACCTATTTTGAACTCAAGAATTATATAGACAGTTTAGGGTATAAGGACATCACTAAAATTTATTATTTTGAAGAAGGTAGAACCCTAACTAGCAATCTTAGACTTCTTGTAGATGATGAAAATATCAAACATATGGCTGAGTTGTGTGAAAAAAAATGGAGGTTCTTATGGTATTGAAATTTATACTGAGCACAGTTTTGAAGAACGTGACAATGTAAACAATACAAATGCTCCTGTTGAGACTGAAGAAGAAGACACTGACAACAATGAGAGTGATATAGAGGAATGTGAGATGGAACTTCAATATGAGAGGCAGGTTGAAGAAGAGGATGACAGTGATGTTGCATCTGTAGAATGTTCTGATGATGAGTTGGCTACAGTTAGACTTGCAGAAAGAGATAAGAAATTGTATAAGAAGACAAAGAAGGATGTTGATTTTGGTGAAGGAGTGAATGTTGAGGTGGAAGATATAGATGCAAGTGTACAATTTAGTGAGATGGAGTGCAGTGACAATGAGGAAGAGAATATTGAGGTGGGGAATGAAGATATAGCTAAGAAGGAAAAATATATGTATGATGTAGATTATGATTCTGGTGATGCATATTATAGTCTAGAGAGTGAAAGTGGGGAGGATGAGGATGAGGACAAACCAATCAGAAAGAAGAAGAAGAAGAAGAAACAACCCAAGTTTCCTATGTGGGATCCTAACAATGATCCATTCCTGTTTGAACCTGAGGAGGGTATTAGGTTTGCTGATGCAGAGCAGTTGAAAATTTGTCTTTGAGCATATGTTGTGAAAAAGGCAAACTATTATATTTGCAAGAAGTGGGACCCAGTTGTTAGAGGCAATATGTGTTCGTGCTCCTGGTTGTCCTTGGAGGTTGTGGGAAACCTGGATGCAAAGAGAGAAAAGCTTCCAGATCAAAACCTTAAGGAAGAAGCACAGGTGTTGTATTAACCTATTTCTAGATTAATGCACTACTAGATCAGGTCGTTGGGAGACTTGACCAAAGGGGAAGTTTTAGATCGGGGTGGCTGCACCTCGTTGAGATTGAGATTGCCTACGTACACTTAGCTCGAGGGGATTGAACTTAGAGATCAAGCCATCGTAGTTCTGTTCTTATAGAAGGTAGAAAGGCGTGGATCGTGGATCTTGCAGATTCTCCGTCATCATAATGAGGATTAATTGTGTAACGCGCGAGGATCATCCCTGTGAATTAATTATGTAACTGACGAGGATATTATGTGCATTGAATGAGAGCACGTGTGTATAGCAGGCCGCTGCTCGTTATGAGATCGAGTTGTTGTGGTCGAGCTACTAGCAGGTAGAGATCGTGGCGACCTGATGGATGAATGACTGTGCCACGTGGCTGCTTTTGATTGGTTGGAGTATGTAGTACCCCTACATAAGCCCCCTCTTTTTAGGTCGGTTGTTTAAGTCGGGCTGAAAAGACTAAGAACTCTGATCGATGCTGATTTGTAGTTTACTTTTTGAATTTGCGGACGTGGCAGTCATGCAGGCTTGTCTGTACTAATCATGGCGCTTTTACGGGGAAGTGGAGGATTTTCCTCGAGCAGCTAGCTGTGCAGTTATGGCAACTGACGCACTTCTTGCTTGATATAGTCTTTGGGTGGCACGTGGGTTGATCCGACGATGGATGTGAATCATTTATGAAGTGGGAAATACCTGCGATAGATGTGGATTCTCTGCTCGATCTCAGCCATTTACCTGTTTTGAACTGATGGCTGGGATTGTATGTGCTACAGTATTTAAACTATAGTTTCCTTGAGAAGGGTTTACCTATCTCGCCTTCATTTGAATTGCTGCCGCTTTTCTCTTGCGATCTGAAGAACTTTGAGAGCTCGTGAGGTTAGTTTTCTTGTCCTTCTTTTCTTTCAACTTCTGTTTTCTTTTCTGTTGCTTGAGAGAAATGTCTGACTTGAGTGACTCTCAAAATGATAACTTGAGTGGTGGTGGTGGTGAGGAGTATGAGTCTGAAAAGACTCATTCCGAAGCCTTGTCTCCCATTCATGGTGTGGACTCTGATAGCCCCCAGAGTAGCGGCTCTCATGGGGCAGACTCGTCTGACGAAGAAATGGTGGAAGGAGACGACGGTTCAATGTGTAGAGTAGTGAACCTGAAGTATATAAATAGGCACATTGCATTTAGGAAGCAATATGGACTTGGCTCGATTGAGCATTTGGAGATTAGATTTTTAGGAGAACGTTTACTTTCTTCTGATTATCGACCTAAAAATCCTTTCTCGACTGTTTTTACCTTGACCCAATTCCGAGCTGGGCTGAGGCTGCCATTGTCTTGTTTGGTGGTCGACCTGTTGAATGCTATTGGTCGAGCTCCTTGCCAGATGAATGGCAATTTCTGGAGAAACATGAGGGTAATTGATTACCTCAACAAGTTGCATAAGTGGGACATCACTGTAAAGGATGTGTTGGACCACTTCAGCTTTAAACGTTCTTCAAAGGCTGATTTTTCTGGCTATAACATGCAAGTTAGGCCAGAACGTTTCCCTTTGATTTATCCGGTATGTAGTGAGCCATGGTGGAAAGACCCCATGCTGATTACTGGGTCGATCATTGAGGGGAGTATCCAGTTGCGTCATGTGACTAGGAATGATGCTCGTAAGTTTCTGGTCGTTAGTCTTAGGATAGTAGATGATTTTCCTTTTTCTGGACTTGATTATGTTGTATCTTTTTGCAGCGATCAGGGACGATCATCTTGTGAGGAAGAACGATCTGCAGTCCGCTTTGAACAGTTTTGGTTTCTTGGCTGACAACCGTAAGATAGAGTTCTTACCCCATCTGAAGGAGCATTTTATTCCCAAAGGTGGTCCAAAAACCGTTGAAGAAGAGCTCGAGAGGAGGAAGTCGCTGAAGAAGGCCTATATGACTTCTGTGCATAAAGCTGAGGCTGGGCGTTCTGGTGGTAGTTCGCGTGCTGGGGAGAAGGAACGAGCTAGTGGTAGCTCGAGGCCTGATGAGAGAGAGCGATCTGGAAGCACTGCTCGGAGGTCGGAGAAGGAACGATCTGGTGTTAGTTCGCGCCGGGGGGAGGTAGTGGCGAGCCCCCCAGTCGTATCCCCTCCGGCCTCACTCCCCAAATTGCCTGCCTTGTCCGGGAAGAAGAGGTCACTTTCAGGGAACCTGAGGTTGATGGAGCCTCCAACTATGCCGTCCTCTGCCCCTCCAAAGTTCGTGAAATCTCCTGAGCCCCCTCTTAAGTCCAGGAAGACTGCTGCTGGGCCTTTGCAGAAAGGCAAGGGGGTATCGTCTGAGTTTCGCCCTGGGCCGTTCGATTATTTGGATGGCCACGGTGAGAAGCATGTCGTGTATGATAACGACAGTGCTATTGACGACCCCTGTGTTGCTCGGGGTGTGAATGAGGACATCGTCTTGGATGTTGATGCTCGAGCAGTGAAGTCGCAGACTTTGTTGGTTACTTGCTCAAAGATAAACGCGGCGTTGTCTTTGGTGAGTGTGAACATAAGTTTGTTTTATTTTTGCTGTGCTTAGTCATTGCTGACTAAACTCTGTTTGCACTTGCAGCTCAATGCAAGCTTCCAGGAGGTGCGTCTGGTTGCTGAAGTTGGTGCTCGAGCTGAGATTGAGCTGAAGGACCTCAACGAGAAGCTCCAGAAGGCGAAGAATGTCGCTGTTGTTGCTGAGTGCAAGGTGAAGGACAGGGATGCGCAGGTCGCGGCGTTGAAAAAGATGGTGGAGCAGTTAAAGGAAGATTCTGTTGCTGCTAAGGCTTCTGCTGAATATTGGGAGCACTCATGCCAAGAGAATGGCACAGCCTGGAAGGCCTACTGCGACAACTTGATGAAACCTATGATGGGGTCGCCCGAAGGAGAGGAGACGCGAGGTGGTGCCGATGGAGCTTTGGTGCCAGCTCAGGACGCCTTGATGGGCCCTAATGACCAGGTCGCCAGTGGCCGTACGGAGATTGATGGTTCTAGCGACCAGTCTATGCAGCAGTGAACTAGTCTCGGTACCGACCTTCTTGTATTGGGTAACCTTGTGCAAAGTTTGCTTCTTGCGTTCCTTGTTCTTGCAGTAAGTCTTCTTTGGTCTTCCTCAAAGCAGTCCTCTGAGTTTGTGAGCTTGAGAAAACAATCGTTTGTTTTGTTTGGAGTTGTAATGAACAGCAGTAGCTGATAGTTTATTTGATGAGCTTGTAATTAAGCCGTTCTGATCAGCTAGTTTTCAGGGAGTCCAAGTAGCTCGTTCAGAAGGCAGGTAGACGAGATGAATGGCTGCAAGCAGGACGAACTGAAACAGTTCTTCTTGTATGCCTTAGTTTAACTTTGCTTTTACCTGTAATGGTTAGAATCTCATCAAGTAAAAAAAATTTCAATGATTTACCTTACATTGTCATTCCTGTTACGTTGTCAGCTTGTATGATTTTTGCAAACAAGTAGTAATCATAGTGCTGGACCTGCTGGTAGATGAGGTCGCATGCATGGTTGCTTGATTGTACATGGGTCGTGGGAATGATATGACCAATGCACCAAGTTAAGTTGCAGATGTTTGAACATAACAAAATTAAAATTATCAAATGGACTAGAGTTTTGATAATTTATAGGTCGAGGGATTAGACCTTTAAGAGCCATTCATGTTTGAGCTGAGATGAAGGCAAAGATGAGTTTGTATATTGAAATGTAATGAATAGATGCTTACATTTCATTGATAAAACTTTTTCAAGTGATAAGCATTCCATGGGTTCTAAACAATCTCTCCTTCTGGTGTTTGAAGACGATAAGAACCGTTGCTTTGGACCTTGGTAATAATGTAAGGGCTTTCCCAATTGGCATTGAGCTTGCCAATAATATCCTTCCTTTTGTTGTGGAACATTTTCCTTAGAACTAGTTCTCCTGGTTGAAAAGATCTGGGTCGTGCGCCTTTGTTATAAGCTCGCTTAAGTCGTTGTTGATATTGCTCAAGCTTTATAACGGCGTGGTTTCGTCGCTCCTCGAGGAGTTCAATTCCGAACGACCAGACCTGATTGTTAAGCTCTGTGTCGACCAGAAGAGATTTGGTCGTTCCAAATGTTAACTCGGTGGGAATAACGGCCTCAACTCCATAGCAAAGACTGAATGGTGACATCCCTGTGGATGTACGAGGGGTTGTTCTGTAAGCCCATAGGATGTTTTCCAACTGTTGTAGCCATTGATCGTGTTGATCTTCGAGCTTTTTCTTTAAGTTGTTCAGAATCTGTCGATTTGCAGCTTCGACTTGGCCGTTGGCTTGTGGATATCTAGGTGTTGACCTAGAATGCTCGATTTTCCATAGCTCGTAGAAAGCTTTGATGTTTTTGCCAACGAACTGAGTGCCATTATCCGTGACTATTCGTTTTGGTAGACCGAATCGTGTGATTATGTTTTCCCACATGAATCTTTGAACATCGGCTTGAGTGATGTTGGCGAGTGCAACGGCTTCTACCCATTTTGTGAAATAGTCAATGGCGACTAGAACAAACTTTTTTTCAGATTTCTTTTCTTTGATAAAAGGGCCCATGATATCTAGCCCCCACATGTGAAATGGCCATGGCGCAGTGATGTTGATTAGATCGTTTGGATGCTGATGTTGGTTATCAGCAAAACGCTGGCATTCTTTACACTTCAACACAAATTTCTTGGCATCTTCTTTCATTCTTGGCCAGAAATATCCCTGGGAGATCGCTTTATGAGCTAATGTTCGACCTCCGGAGTGGTTTCCCCATTCACCTTCATGGATTTCTTGGAAGATGATCTGGCCATGCTTGGGAATCAAGCACCGTAACAACAGACCGGTTGCAGATTTTCTGAATAGCTTACCCTCATGAATTTTATACATAGTGACTTTATGTAATAGTTGACTGGCTTCCTTTTTGTTGGATGGTAACACACCAGTTTGAAGGTAAGTGATGAAAGGTTCCATCCAAGTTCCTTGGATGTCTGCTGGTATTGTAGCTAGTAGATCAGAGATTTGGTGAACGTTTTCTTCTTTGAATAGATATGCGGGCTGTGTACTAATTGCTATAGTGAGAGCCCGCGGTCGATCTGACTCGATCTTAGATGCTAAGAATGCCAGTGAATCAGCATGTCTGTTGTCATCTCTAGGGATGTGTTCGATTGTGAAATAACTTAGCTTGCTGATAAATTCCTTTGGTCTGGTAGCATATCTGATTAAGTTGACACCATTGATCTGGTAATTATTGGTAATCTGATTGACTACCAATTGAGAATCACTGTACATCCTGAGGCGGACTGCCTGTAGGTCGATAGCCATTTGTAGGCCTTGGATTAGAGCTTCGTATTCGGCCTCGTTGTTGGAGGTCGAGAAGTCGAGACGAGTTGCTCTCTCGAGCTGTGAACCTTCAGGAGAAATGAGCACAGTACCTATGCCACTTCCGTTGGAGTTGTGGGAACCATCAACATATAGTTGCCAAGTGTCCGGAGGACTGTCCTGGACTTTCTTTGTTTCTGGTTCTGGTTCCCAATTGATTATCTCTGCTGGATAGTCTGCTAAGAAATCTGCGACGACCTGGCCCTTGACGGCCTGTCGAGAGACGAACTTAAATGTATAATCACCTAGTTCGGCTGCCCATCGAGCCATACGACTTGTTTTGTTCTTCTTTTCTAATATATGGCGTAACGGCTGGTCGGTGATTACTCTGACAGTGTGGGCCTGGAAATAAGGTCTGAACTTGCATGCAGCATAAATGAGAGCTAATGCTAATTTCTCAAGAGGTGTGTACCTTATTTCGGCCTGTTGTAAGACTTTGCCCGTGACGTAAATTGGTCTTTCGACCTGATTTTCCTCTTTGAAAAGCACCGCACTGATCGCAAAATCTGAAGTTGCGAGGTAGATACCGAGTATATCTCCATCATTGGGCTTAGTGAGAACTGGCGGAGTGGATAAATATGCCTTGAGGTCGGTGAAGGCCTTCTCGCATTCTTTTGTCCATTCATATGTAGCCCCCTTCTTAAGAATATGAAGCATTGGTCGACATTTATCTGATGCTCTAGAAATGAATCTATTGAGAGCTGATACCATGTCGTTGAGTTTTTGGATCTGCTTCTTTGTTTTCGGGTTGGGAATGTCAATCAGTGCTCTGATCTGGTCTGGATTTGCTTCGATGCCTCGTTTCGTCACTAAGTAGCTGAGAAATTTTCCTGATGCGATCCCGAACAGACATTTCTCTGGATTAAAACGCATCCTGTATTGTCTTAATCTTTGGAACGCCTGGTCGAGATTGTACAAATGATCATGTTCTTGGCTGCTCTTGACCAGCATATCGTCAACGTAGACTTCCATTGTTCGACCTAGCAGGTCGTCGAACATTCTGGTGACCAGTCTCTGATAGGTCGCTCCTGCATTCCTTAAGCCAAATGGCATAACCTTGTAGTAGAAAATGCCTTGCTCTGTTGTAAAAGAGGTCTTCTCCTGGTCGGGCTCGTACATTGGGATCTGGTTGTACCCTGAGTACGCGTCCATGAATGACAATAGCTCGAAACCGCATGTCTGATCGACTAACCTATCGATTCGTGGCAGTGGGAATGAATCTTTAGGACAAGCTTTGTTCAAGCTTGTGAAGTCGATGCAGACTCTTGTTTTCCCATTCTTCTTTAAGACTGGCACTATGTTGGCTAGCCAGTCTGGAGTATCGACTTCTCTGATGAATCCGACCTGTTTGAGTCTATTGAATTCTTCATTGACTGCTTCGTGGAACTTGGGAGCGAGCCTTCTTGGTTTTTGCTTGACAGGTCGATAATTCGGATTGACGCGCAGTTTATGAGATGCAAGTGATGGATCTATTCCAGGCATATTGATATACGACCAAGCAAAAACATCTTTATTAGTTGAAAGAAAATTTACAAAGTTATGGAACTTATCTCCTTCTAACTCTGCACCTACATAGACATATCTCGGGTCATCTTCTGACCCAAGGTTCACACGTACTCCTGGATCAGTGCTTCCGAGATTAAGTTTGGTTGAGCTCGTTGGCTCCTTCTGTAGTTGCTATTTGGTAGCATCGGCCTTCTCTTTTGAAGGGCTCTTGGACTTGTTGTCGCCCTCTCGAGCCTCTGATGAGATCGTGCTCTTCCCTTTGATGTCAGTATCCTTGGTTCCAGAGGTGGATGGCTTTGCAGGCGGCACAACTTCAATAATTCCATGGCATTCCTGTGCAGCGTTCTGGTTGCCTCGAAGTTCCATTATCCCATGAGGTCCGGGATAGCGGAAAACTTGATGATATGTTGACGGAACACCTCTCATGGCATGGATCCACTTTCGACCCAGAATCGCATTGTACTTGCTTGCGATGTTAAGGATGCTGAACTTGGCAGTGACGACGACCTTATCTTCCTTACGGCCCACAGTGACGGGCAACAGAATTTCACCCTTAGGATCTTCCCTTGAGCTGTTGAAGCCTAGGATGGGTGTGAAGTTAGGGATGAGAACTGAATCAGGCAACCTCATGTCCTTGAATGTTCTGTACATGAGAATGTTGCATGATGCGCCAGGATCGATGAGTACCCTCTTGATGTTGTAGTCGGCTATTCTCAGCTCGACAACAAGGGCATCGTTATGAGGAGTGACGACCTTGTTGAGATCGTCCTCTGTGAACGTGATGTTTGATTCTTGGCGAGCCGGGATGTTGAAGCGAGCTGCTCGGCCAGTAATTGAGTAGACATGATGAAGATGCTCTACCCTTCTCTTCTTGTCCCTCGACACAGGGGTGGAGTCAGATTCATAAATCATGTATACGACATGACTCTCCGACTCACTGTCGCTGTCAATCTTGTTTGCGACCTTCTTGTTGAGCTGGTCGCGTAGGTCGCCTGTTGGACCTAGACGTTGGGAGAGGCTTCGCCCTCTGCTGCGGACTGGACTTGCGGAGGCTGTTCTGGCCTTGCTGTGATTTCTCTTTGGTGAGCGGGGAGGCGTTCTTGATTCTTTCCTCGCTCGCTTGCTTGTGGTATCCTCTTGTCTTCCGAGGATCCAATTGTTGAGCCTTTTTTCATCGGCCCATGTTTGAAGAGCGCGTTTCAGAACGCGACAGTCATCTGTTTGATGACACCGTACCTTGTGGACTTTGCAGTACGGTCGGCCAGATGTATCCTCCAACTGTGTGAAGGTAGGAATCTTGCACCAATGGTTGTGCTTGATTCGCTCGTAGATGTAACCGGCTGGTCGTGTGAACCGGTGATACTCTCGTTGCTCAGTATGCAACGACTTTGCTTTAAACCTCTTGCTGTCAGATCGAGGTCGCTTGGTGAAGCCAGACTCTACATTGCTGACTACATGATTCTTTTCCCTTCTAGTGAGGGCTTCTTCGAGCTTGATGTAACGGTCTACCTTTAGGTAGAGCTCGTCTAGGGATGAAGGTCGCTTCATGGCTAGAGATTTGTGGAGGTCGGACCCCTGGATCAGACCGTGAGAGAATGCGATGGTTGCGAAGGTCTCATGTTCCTTTGCAAAATCCTGAATTGAATGCAATTTAGATTTAAAACGAGCAAAGAAAGTGCTTAGTATCTCGCTGCTTAACTTTAAAGATGGAATCGATGGTGATGGGGCGCTTCTTGTTGTGGATGTAGAAGATGACAAACTGCTTCTCGAGCTCGGCAAACGAGCTGATGGATCCTGATTTCAAACGGTGAAACCAGTCAAGGGCGGGTCCAGTGAGGCTGGACTGGAATAGTAAACACAGAAGGTGATCCTCCTTGATGAGAGGAAGGGATTTTCGTAATCCCTTGATGTGGTCGGTTGGATCTCCGACTCCTGCATATTGATCGAACTTGGGGGCATTGAGCTTGTTCGGCAAATCATGTTCAAGGATCTCCTTGGAGAAAGGAGACTCCTGGAACTACTGGAGGGACTGTACAGCAAGTTGCTCCGCGGTGTGGCTTTTGGAATTATGGAGGATAGCCTGAGAGGCTTTGAACTCTGCTAACTGTTGGCTGAGTTGCTCGTACTTCTGGTTGGAGTCATCAACAAGAATGACTCCATGACCCCCATTTTTGACTTGTGCGGGGCTGACGGTTTGTGCAGCCTTCAAATGTGCATTCTCTTCCTGCAGACGAGTGATTTGTTCGTGCAGATCCTGGATGGTTAACTCTGGGGTAGTCATTTGAATGAGTGATTTTGATTTTGGGTGGGAGGGTTTGGGTTTTTCGATTATATCGAATTCCTTACAGTCGGCGCCAAATGTATTAACCTATTTCTAGATTAATGCACTACTAGATCAGGTCGTTGGGAGACTTGACCAAAGGGGAAGTTTTAGATCGGGGTGGCTGCACCTCGTTGAGATTGAGATTGCCTACGTACCCTTAGCTCGAGGGGATTGAACTTAGAGATCAAGCCATCATAGTTCTGTTCTTATAGAAGGTAGAAAGGCGTGGATCGTGGATCTTGCAGATTCTCCGTCATCATAATGAGGATTAATTGTGTAACGCGTGAGGATCATCCCTATGAATTAATTATGTAACTGACGAGGATATTCTGTGCATTGAATGAGAGCACGTGTGTATAGCAGGCCACTGCTCGTTATGAGATCGAGTTGTTGTGGTCGAGCTACTAGCAGGTAGAGATCGTGGCGACCTGATGGATGAATGACTGTGCCACGTGGCTGCTTTTGATTGGTTGGAGTATGTAGTACCCCTACAGGTGTTCAAGGCATAATAAGATTCCCATATGCAATGCAGAGTGGTGGTCCAAGCTATATCATGGTAGAATCTTAGCTAATCCTGGGTGGAAGTTAAGGGAAATTAAAAATGAGATGAGAAGAGAACACAATGTTGATGTTAGTATCTCACAGGTTTGTAAAGAAAGGAAAATGGCTACGGGTAAAGTTGACAATGATTTGATAAAACACTATGGTAGAGTCTGGGATTATGCTAAAGAGGTTTTGGACAAGAACCCAGGCAACACAGTTAATTGCGTGTTAACAGAACTACACCAGATTCACCTCCAAGATTTAAATGCATGTATATGTGCTTGAATGCAATTAAGAGAGGTTGGAAGGAAGGTTGCAGACCTGTTATGGGTCTTGATGGGGTTTTCTTTAAGGGGTATATCAAGGGTGAATTGCTTAGAATAGTTGGGAGAGATGGGAACAATCAGATGTTCCCAATAGCTTGGGCAGCTCTGGAAGTGGAAAACAATGACAATTAGGGGTGCCTTTTGGATCAATTGATGGAGGACTTGAATTTGAAAGAAGGTAAAGGTAAAGGCTTCACCATTTTTTCTGATCAACAAAAATGATTAGCACAAATAGTCAGTTTGAAACTACCTGAGGCAGAACATAGAAATTGTGCTAGACACATCTATGCTAATTTCAGGAAGAAACATAGTGGTGCTCAACTTAGAGGACTGTTCTGGAAGGCAACAAAGATTGCTACACCAGGTGAGTTTCAATTGTTTGGATATAGATATTGTTTTTCAATGTATATGTAACTTAAATTATATTTGTTTAGTTGTAGGTGAGTTTAACACTGTGTTGGATGAGGTCAAAGTTGTATCTCCTGACGCACAGAACCACCTAACAACATCCTAAGTATTGGTCTAAAGCCTTCTATCCAAACTGAAAGTCAATGTGATGTAGTAGAAAATAACATGTGTGAATGTTTTAATGGAACCCTGGTAGAAACAAGAGAAAAACTATTGTGGCATATGATGGAGGATATAAGAAAGAATTTGATGGTGAGAATGAGAACAAGGAGGGAACAACTAGAAAAGGAGGAGGATGTTCTATGTCCAAGAATTAGGAACAAGCTTGAAGAGCAGAAAGAACTTACAGGGAAATGGACTGTTGTTTTTAATGGAGATGCTGAGTATGAAGTATCATGTGGTGTTGATCAAAATGCGGTTAACTTGGCTACTACGGAATGTACTTGTAGAATATGGGCATTGAGTGGTATTCCATGATACCATGTTGTTGCAACAATATACTTCATGAATGAAGACTCAGGCCTCTATGTCTCACATTATCTCAAGGTTGACTATGCTAAGAAGGCTTATCAACATCCACTTCTATGTCGCAATGGTGAGAAGGTTTGGGCTAGGACCAATTATGAACCTATACTCCCACCACTTAAAAGAAAAATGCCTGACAGACCTAAAAAGGCAAGAATATTGGAGTTTCATGAAAGGTCAGGCAGGAGTGAAGTTTCAAGAGTGGGAAAGGAGATGCATTGCACTAATTGTGGGAAGGAGGGACACAACAGAAAGACATGCAAGGAACCAATCACTAAAGCCCCCCCCCCCCCCCCCCCCCCCCTTGAGTGTTTAACCTTTTTTTCTTTTAAAACTAAAACAAATTTTATTGATAAGCTCAAAGAATTACACAAAAGTAGAGGACAATTTTTTATTTTTTATTTTTTTACATTAAACTGTTTAGTTGGTCTTAATTATATTTGAATTGTTTTGTTTTCCATTGATGTAAGTGGGGAGAAATAAACCTAATGCAAAGGATAAAGAACCAAAAGCTTAGAAAGCTAAGGAAAAAGCTGAAAGGATTATGCAGAAAGCTGTGGAGAGAGCAGAAAACGCTAACGACCAGGCTATTAGAGCAGCTAAAAAAGTGAAAGAAAAAGCTAAGGCAAAAGCTATAGAAAAAGCAAAGGTATATGATTTGGTTTTATTGAATCCAAGCTTAATTTAGTTATTGAGATAAATGTTAAGGTTGTGGACATTTTTAATGTGTAGAAAGCCAAGACCAAAGCTCCAATTGTTCTTAGGGGACTTGGAGTGTTAACATTTGACAATGGTGACCAATATGTGAGGGTAGGTATATTAGCTTTGAGTATGTGATAGTTTTAATTGAGTATGGTATAGTATTTATTTGTGTATTTTTTCCTTGTAGCTTGGAATTAAAAGGGACAAATATTATAGAAAAGATGATGCAATTGTAATGTTGGTAGGAAGAAGGCAAACAATGGTCAAAGTAGTGGTGGAAGTAGTAATGCTCCAACTGGTTACGGTGCCAATGTTAATGATATCGGAGGTACAAATCCAGGTACAAATGATAATGGTGATGGAGGAAGTGCAACACAATTATCACAAACTAGTGGAGCACCATCTGGAACACAGAGTTCATCTAGAACACTTAGGAAAACAACTGAAAAGTTAAAGCCTACGTGATGGTCAACAAGGAAGACAACAAACAATCCAGCTCCAGCTCCAAGTGATAAGCATGCACAACCTGAAGAAGCAAGTGATGATGTTGTTGTGTTGAAAGTGTTACCTTTTTCTAATGAAGTACCTCCTGCTCCAAGTGTTCCTTTGAGAAAATCTCCAAGAAAGAAATTTGGAAGCACAAGAAGGTCATCAAGTATTGTTGCTGCTCCAAGAAGATCTCCAAGGAAGAATGCTATAAATGATACTGGGAAAGAAGTTGTTGCAAGTGGTCCAAGTACAAGCAAGAGAAAGCCTGGCAGACCACCTAAACCAAACCCTGCAAGAGATGATCCTACCTTTTCAACAACACTTGGAAGAAAGGCAACTGGGTTTCAGTTTTTACTTTTTGGGGATGACGAAATGTAGACATTGTTTTTTGTTTAAGTGTTTGCTTCAGGAATTCAGTTTTATTTTTATTTTTATTTTATTGTTTGCTTATGTTGTGTAATGTGGGAGTTCAGTCACTTGCCTAAACAATGTTGGTATTTATTTAAATCTGGAAATGTTTTTTGCCTTGATAGTTTGATTACATTGAGTTAGTGTTTAAGTATTGATTGAATGTTGTAAGTGTATCTATTTGAAAGGCTTGGTAGAATTAGGTATGGAGTTAGTGTTTTTGCCCTTAAATTTAAACAATGGCTTGTGATGGTAATGCTTTATTTGATAGTGCACAACAAATGCATCGTACATAATAGTGAAATGAACTTAAAATTGTCATTTATAGTTCAACACATAATCCAGAAATACATTTCAATTGATAATCCATTTCAAGTAAAAATCCAGAAGTAGATAAACATAAAAATCATAAAAAGTGGAGAAACATGACGGAGCTTGTAGGGCTAACCAACATAGTTTTATCCCCTTTGCATTTGACACATTTTGATTGCTAGGCTCAGAAGCAGTTGAGCTCCTCAGGAGAGTGCAGAAGATAATGGATAGCAACGTGATGACTGCAGGTTAAAACGAATATGTATTTAGGAGAATCGGGTTTGCTATCCAGAAAGGACTTGCCGCGCAGTTTATAGCGCGTTTGTCCTCTACTTTTGTGTAATTCGTTGAGCTTATCAATAAAATTTGGATTTACAACCAATAATAATAATAATAATAATAATAAAAAAAAAACAAATTTCTTTTGAATCTTAACATTCTTATACAATTTCACCGGCTCTTCAATCTTCTCATGGGCTTGGAACTTAGATTCTTCGTTAGCTTCAATGGTCTTTTGTAGAATTTTGTTCAAGTTGTTCATCTCTGTTATTGTGTTCTCAAGGTTTCATGTATGCTTCAATCCAAGTGAAGAAATCACACTCTGAGACTCCATTAGAGAACAAACCACAACCCATAACCTTCCTTCCAGCATTATCAGGCGTCCAAACAATCTTAATTGAAGAAAGGTGTCCACATTTGCAAGAACGGCGAGAGTTTATACTATTGGAAGAAGAGGAAGACATTGCAGATAGTGAAGAAGAAGAAAAAAATTAGGGATTTTGAACTTCAATTGGGGATTTTGCTTATAAATAGATTGATTTATAAAAACACATGCTCCTCACATGTTTAGCTTTGTTGTGTCAAAAAATCAAGTTAAAAAATAAATTGTATTGGAGACACAAAGGAAAAAAAATCAGACAGATCAGTAGCTGTTAGTATGAAACATAACAGACTGTATAACGTAAATTTTTTGAAAAGTATATTCATAATTAGAACTGAAATTTTTTACATTGTGTTAAGTGAGAATTTGGACAAAGTACATTATATAAAATAACTATTTTACTATATTATAATCATATATTCGTATTTGAATTTTAGAGGTCCTCGGCTGTTGATTCTCGGTTAACATGATCTTACTACGTACGACCTTGGGATGTTAGAGAAAATTGAGTTTATGTTTGTTGTTGCACACCTCTTAACTAACCCATGCTCTACAATCTTGTTTGAAACCAAATCAGTTTTCTAATGGTTCAAGCATTGGCGCTAGTACATTGTGGGCATATATAATCCCCATTGGTTTTAGACTTTTAGTGCTTTGATATAACTGGTTCATTGCATCAGTGTAACAATGTTTATGCTGCACACCGTGCTTTGCCTGTCAGATACTCGGATGTTTAAGAGGTATATGTAGCCAAAATGTCCTAGGCACAATATTTTGGCATATCCAGACCTGAGTGGATCAATTTGCTCCACCAGTGTCCATTTGGCCAGAACATTCGACCACCTTATAAATACTGCAAATAGAGAAAATGTTCAACCTTTAATATGCCCTTTACGGACACTTCACAATGGGCTGTCCAAAGAAAAGTACAACGCCCACCATTTAGAGCAGGTAGCCGATCCATGGGATGACATTGCAGCGATATCATGGATAAGGCCATCCCAGCTACATAAAGGACTGAATTACACACACCACATACTGTCTGTGTTATTACGTCATAAGGAATATTTTGAATCTGATAAACTTGGGAATTGGCTAGAGCAATCAGTTTAAAGCACACTCGTATATTAGTATGCAAACACTAGCATCTGTACATTAAACAAAGAAAATCCTGGTATGCAGTCACACGCAATTGTTGTTGGAGAAACAGGTCTGACAGACCTTGTCAGACTGTCTCCTTCTTAATTGAATGAACAAGTGTAGTTTACACTTAGTCCCACATGAGTTGTGGGAAGTGGGTAAAGATGTTTAAATACAAAATTATTATACTAAGGGTGTAGACCTTTGGGTTACCAAGTTTTCGCGTGATAGCACAAGGCTATACACTTAGTGGTCCACCACACGCGCGCGCGCACTGCAACCGTCGTCCAGCCGACTCGGTTCGGTTCGGTTCGTGCTTGGGCTTGGGCTATGTGGTGGTTGATAAGTTAAGTTATCTTTTTGGTCCACATCTTATTTAGTTAAGTTGTGATTGGGTTCACTGGATCATTTTATATCTTTACTCTAACAGATGTGTTAGCAAACGGTTTGTTGCTACCATTTTGTTGCTGAAGTAACTACACTTCAGGAACAAAGACCTAACTTCTGACAACATCACTAGGGACTGCAGCTCACTATATGGTTTTATTTCTGAATTAAACTAGGAAGCTTTGGTGTCATCAACCAAGCAGCGATGACCTTGGGTATCAACGACGGTTGTATTAATCTATTTCTAGATCAATGCATTCACTAGGTCAGGTCGCTAGCGGACTTAACCAAATGGGGAGAGTTTAGATCGGGGTGGCTGCACCTCGTTGAGATTGAGATTGCCTACGTACTATAGTTCGTGGGGCTTGAACTTAGAGATCAAGCCATCGTAGTTCTGTTTATATAGAAGATGAAGAGGCGAAGATCATGGGATCTTGCAGATTCTCCGTCATATTTATGATGATATGATGTTCTCCAGCGATTGTGTAACGGTTGTAGTAATTGGGCAACGGCTGGAGAGAGTATCTTGGGCACCGAATTAGGGCACGTGCGTATTAGCAGACCGCTGTTGATTATTTAGTCGAGTTGTTGTGGTCGAGCTGCGAGTAGGTCAAGATCGTAGCGACCTGATGGATTAATGACTATGCCACGTGGCTGCTTTTGATTGGCTGGAGTATGTAGCACCCCTACATAAGCCCCCTCTTTTTAGGTCGGCTGTGTAAGTCGGGCTGAAAAAACTAAGGACTCTGATCGATGTTGATTTGAAGTTTGCTTTTTTGAATTTGCGGACGTGGCAGTCATGCAGGCTTGTCTGTAATAATCATGGCGCTCTTACGGGGAAGTGGAGGAGTTTCCTCGAGCAGTTAGCCGTGTAGTTATGGCAACTAACTCACTTCTTGCTTGATTAGGTCTTTGCGTGGCGCGTGGATTGATCCGACGGTAGATGTGAATCATTTAGTGAATGGAAAATAACTGCAAGGAACTCCCTTGCTCGATCTCGGCCGTTTATCTGTTTCGAACCGATGGCTGTGATTACATGTGCTACAGTATTTAAACTGTGGCTTGCTTGAGAAGGGTTTACCTATCTCATTTTCTTTGTTGAACTGCTGCCGCTTTTCTCTTGCGAACTGAAGATCTTTGAGAGCTCGTGAGGTTAGTTTCTTCTGTTCTTTTCTTGTATTCTTTCTTCTCTTTGCATCCTTTTGTTTTCTTTTCTGTTGCTTGAGAGAGATGTCTGAAGCGAGTGACTCTCAGAATGAGAACTTGAGTGGTGGTGGTGGTGAGGAATATGAGTCTGAAAGGACTCATTCTGAGACTGCGTCTCCTAGTCGTGGTGTGGACCTTGAAAGCCCCCAGAGTAGTGGTTCTCACGGGGAGGATTCATCTGATGATGAAATGGTGGAAGTAGACGAAGGTTCATTCTGTAGAGTAGTGAACTCGAAGTATGTCCATAGGCATATTGCATTTAGGAAGCAGTATGGGCTTAGCTCGATTGAGCATTTGGAGATTAGGTTTCTAGGAGATCGTTTACTTTCTGTTGAGTATCGACCTAAAAACCCTTTCTCCACTGTGTTTACCTTGGCCCAATTCCGAGCTGGGCTGAGGCTGCCTTTATCTTGTTTGGTGGTCGACCTGTTGAATGCTATCGGTCGAGCTCCTTGTCAGATGAATGGTAATTTCTGGAGAAATATGAGGGTAATTGATGACCTCAACAAGTTGCATAAATGGAACATCACTGTAAATGATGTATTGGACCACTTTAGTTTCAAACGTTCTTCGAAGGCCGAGTTTGCGGGCTATAATATGCAAGTTAGGCCAGAACGTTTGCCTTTGATCTATCCGGTTAGTAGTGAGCCATGGTGGAAAGATCCCATGCTGATTACTGGGTCGATCGCTGAAGGGAGTGTCCAGTTGCGTCATGTGACTAGGAATGATACTTGTAAGTTTCTGGTTGTTAGTCTTAGGATGGTAGATGATTTTCTTGCTTCCGGACTTGCTAACTTTATATTTTATTTGCAGCGATCAGGGACGACCACTTGGTGAGGAAGAACGACCTGCAGTCTGCTCTGAACAGTTTTGGTTTGTGGGCTGATAATCGGAAGATACAGTTCTTACCCCACCTGAGGGAGCATTTTATTCCCAAGGGTGGTCCGAAAACAGTTGAAGAAGAACTAGAGAGGAAGAAGTCGCTGAAGAAGGCCTTTATGTCGTCTGTACATAAAGCTGAGGCGGGACGATCTGGTGGCAACTCGCGTCCTGGGGAGAAGGAACGAGCTAGTGGTAGCTCGCGGCATGATGAGAAGGAGAGAGCTAGTGGTGGCTCCCGTAGGTCGGAGAAGGAACGATCTGGTGCTAGCTCGCGCCAGGGGGAGGTGGTGATGAGCCCCCGAGTCGTATCCCCTCCGGCCTCACTCCCCAAACTACCTGTTGGGGTTGGAAAGAAGAGGTCGTTCCCTGGGAACCTGAGGCTGATGGAGCGCCCAACTCTGCCTGTCTCTCCTCCTCCGAAGTCTGTGAAATCTCCTGAGCCTTCCCTGTTGTCCAGGAAGACTGTTGCTCGGCCTTTGCAGAAAGGCAAGGGGGTATTGTCTGAATTTCGCCCTGGGCCATTCGATTACTTGGATGGTCAGGGTGAAAAGCATGTCGTGTATGAGAACGACAGTGCAATTGACGACCCCTGCGTTGCCCAAGCTGTAAATGAGGGCATCGTCTTGGATGCTGATACTCGAGCAGTGAAGTCTCAGACTTTGCTGGTGACTTGCTCAAAGATAAACGCAACAATGTCTTTGGTGAGTGGGGTTGTTACTTCCTTTTTCTTTGTCTGTACTGAGTTATTGTTGTCTAAACGCTTGTTTGTACTTGTAGCTTAACGCCATCTTCCAGGAGGTTCGTCTGGTCGCTGAGGTTGGAGCTCGAGCTGAGATTGACCTGAAGCATCTCAACGAGAAACTCGAGCAGGCGAAGAATGTTGTTGTTGTTGCCGAGAGCAAGTTCAGGGACAAGGAGGCGGAGGTCGTGGTGCTGAAGGAGATGTTGGAGCAGGTAAGGGGAGATCTTGCTGCTGCTAGGTCGTCTGCTGACCACTGGGAGCGCACATGCTATGAGAATGGTGTAGCTTGGAAGGCGTATTGCGACAATCTGGAGAAAGCTTTAGTGGGGTCGCCCGAAGGAGAGGAGACGCGAGGTGGTGCTAAAGAATCTTCAGTACCAGCTCAGGACACCTTGACAGGCCCTAATGATGAGGTCGCAAGTGGCCGGATGGAGGTGGATGAACCTAGCGATCAGCCTATACAGCAGTGAGCTCGGCTCAGTCTTTGGGGAGGCCTGATGCTTAGTAAGGCATCCTGGGTTCCCACCAGGTCTTCTTGCATTTTGATGGTTGCGTGCTCATGGGAAAGTACAACTCCTTTTTCTTCTCCCTTTCTGTCTTCAATGATGCCTGGTGATTGGTGAGCTTGTAGCTAAGTTGTTCTGATCAGCTAGTTTCCAGGGAGTCCTGGTAGCTCGTTCAGAAGGCAGGTAGACGAGATGAATGGCTGCAAGCAGGACGGACTGAAACAGTTATTCTTGTATGCCTTAATGTTGCTTGTAGATTGTTTTACCTGTAATAGTTAGAATTTCATGAAGTAAAAAGAAATTTCACTTATTTACCTTGCATTCTCATTCTTGTTAGGTTGTCTGCTTGTATGAGTTTTGCAAACAATAAGTAATAATCATAGTGCTTGACCTGCTGGTGGATGAGGTCGTATGCATGGTAGTTGGGTTGTACATGGGTCGTGGGAATGATATGACCAATGCACCAAGTTAAGTTGTAAATGTTTGAACTTAACAAAATTAAAATTATCAAAGGGACTAGAGTTTTGATAATTTGTAGGTCGAGAGATAGGATTAGACCTTTAAGAGCCATTCATGTTTGAACTGAGATGAAGGCAGAGATGAGTTTGTATATTGAAATGTAATAGATAGATGCTTACATTTCATTGATAAAACTTTTTCAAGTGATAAGCATTCCATGGGTTCTTAACAATCTCCCCTTCTGGTGTTTGAAGACGATAAGAACCGTTGCTTTGAACCTTGGTGACAATGTAAGGGCCTTCCCAATTGGCATTGAGCTTACCAATAGTATCCTTCCTTTTGTTGTGGAACATTTTTCTTAGAACTAGTTCTCCTGGTTGAAAAGTTCTAGGTCGTACGCCTTTGTTATAAGCTCGCTCTAGTCGTTGTTGATATTGCTCGAGTTTTATAATGGCGTGGTTTCGTCGTTCTTCGACGAGATCAATTCTGAACGACCAGACCTGATTGTTAAGCTCTGTGTCTACCAGAAGGGATTTGGTCGTTCCAAATGTTAACTCGGTGGAAATAACGGCCTCAACTCCATAGGAAAGACTGAATGGTGACATCCCTGTGGATGTACGAGGGGTTGTTCTGTAAGCCCATAGGATGTTTTCCAACTGTTGTGGCCATTGATCGTGTTGATCTTCGAGCTTTTTCTTCAAGTTGTTCAGAATCTGTCGATTTGCAGCTTCAACTTGGCCGTTGGCTTGTGGATATCTCGGTGTTGACCTAGAATGTTCGATTTTCCATAGCTCGTAGAAAGCCTTGATGTTTTTGCCAACGAACTGAGTGCCATTATCCGTGACTATCCGTTTTGGTAGACCAAATCGTGTGATTATGTTTTCCCACATGAGTCTTTGAACATCGGCTTGAGTGATGTTGGCGAGTGCAACGGCTTCTACCCATTTTGTGAAGTAGTCAATGGCGACTAGAACAAACTTCTTTTCAGATTTCTTTTCTTTGATTAAAGGGCCCATGATATCGAGCCCCCACATGTGAAATGGCCATGGCGCAGTGATGTTGATGAGATCGTTTGGGTGCTGATGTTGGTTATCAGCAAAACGCTGGCATTCTTTACACTTCAACACAAATTTCTTGCCATCTTCTTTCATTCTTAGCCAGAAATATCCCTGGGAGATCGCTTTATGAGCTAATGTTCGACCTCCTGAGTGGTTTCCGCATTCTCCTTCATGGATTTCTTGGAAGATGATTTGCCCATGCTTGGGAATCAAGCACCGTAACAACATACCGGTTGCAGATTTTCTGAATAGCTTACCCTCATGGAGTTTATACATAGTGACTTTATGCAATAGTTGACTGGCTTCCTTTTTGTTGGATGGTAACACACCAGTTTGAAGGTAAGTGATGAAAGGTTCCATCCAAGTCCCTTGGATGTCTGCTGGTGTTGTGGCTAGTAGATCACAGATTTGGTGAACGTTTTCTTCTTTCAATAGATATGTAGGCTGCGTACTGATTGTTATAGTGAGGGCCCGCGGTCGATCTGACTCGATCTTAGATGCTAAGAATGCCAATGAATCAGCATGTCTGTTGTCATCTCTAGGGATGTGATCGATTGTGAAATAACTGAGTTTGCTGATGAGTTCCTTTGCTCTGCTAGCATATCTGATTAAGTTGACACCATTGATCTGGTAATTATTGGTAATCTGATTGACTACCAATTGAGAATCACTGTATACCTTGAGGCGAACTGCCTGTAGGTCGATAGCCATTTGTATGCCCTGGATTAGAGCTTCGTATTCGGCCTCGTTGTTGGAGGTCGAGAAGTCGAGACGAGTTGCTCTCTCGAGCTGTGAACCCTCAGGAGAAATGAGCATAACACCTATGCCACTTCCGTTGGAGTTGTGGGAACCATCAACATATAGTTGCCAAGTGTCGGGAGGACTGTCTTTGACTTGCCTTGTTTCTGGTTCTGGTTCCCAATAGATATCCTCTGCTGGATAGTCTGCTAAGAAATCTGCGACGACCTGGCCTTTGACGGCCTGACGAGAGACGAACTCAAATGTGTAATCGCCCAGCTCGGCTGCCCATCGAGCCATACGACCTGTTTTGTTCTTCTTTTCTAATATATGGCGTAATGGCTGGTCGGTGATTACTTTGACAGTGTGGGCTTGGAAATAAGGTCTGAATTTGCATGCAGCATAAAGGAGAGCTAATGCTAATTTCTCTAGAGGTGTGTACCTTATCTCGGCCTGCTGCAATACTTTGCTTGTGAAGTAAATTGGGCATTTGACCTGATTTTCTTCCTTGAAGAGCACTGCGCTGATCGCAGAATCTGAAGTTGCAAGGTAGACGCCTAGTATATCTCCATCATTAGGCTTTGTGAGAACTGGTGGAGTAGATAAATATGCCTTGAGGTCGGTGAAGGCCTTCTCACATTCTTCTGTCCATTGATATGAAGCCCCCTTTTTGAGAATATGAAGCATTGGTCGACATTTATCTGATGCTCTAGAAATGAATCTATTGAGAGCTGATACCATGTCGTTGAGTTTCTGGATCTGCTTCTTTGTTTTTGGGCTGGGCATGTCGATCAGGGCTCTGATCTGGTCGGGATTTGCTTCAATACCTCGTCTTGTAACTAGATAGCCGAGAAACTTTCCTGATGCAACCCCAAACAGACACTTCTCTGGGTTGAGACGCATTCTATATTGTCTTAACCTTTGGAATGCCTGGTCGAGATTGGACAAATGATCTTGCTCTTGGTCGCTCTTTACTAGCATATCGTCGATGTAGACCTCCATTGTTCGACCTAGCAGATCGTCGAACATTCTAGTGACCCGTAGCCAAATGGCATAACCTTGTAGCAAAAAATGCCTTGCTCTGTTGTGAAAGAGGTCTTCTCTTGGTCGGGTCCGTACATTGGGATCTGGTTGTAGCCTGAGTATGCGTCCATGAATGACAATAACTCGAAACCACATGTCTGATCGACTAACCTATCGATTCGTGGCAGTGGGAATGAATCTTTAGGACAAGCTTTGTTCAGGCTTGTGAAGTCGATGCAGACTCTTGTTTTCCCGTTTTTCTTTAAGACGGGCACAATGTTGGCTAGCCAGTTTGGCGTGTCGACTTCCTTGATGAACCCGACCTGTTTAAGTCTGTTGATTTCTTCATTAACTGCTTGGTGAAACTTAGGAGCGAGCCTCCTTGTTTTTTGCTTAACAGGACGATAATTTGGATTGACGCGCAGTTTATGACATGCAATTGATGGGTCTATTCCAGGCATATCGATATACGACCAAGCAAAAACATCTTTATTAGAAGAAAGAAAGTTTACAAAGTTGTGGAACTTATCTCCCTCTAACTCTGCACCTATATAGACATATCTCGGGTCAGTACTTCCGAGATTAGTACTTCCGAGATTAAGCTGGGGGGAGCTCATCTGCTCCTTCTGTAGTTGTTATTTAGTAGCTTCGGTCCTTTCTTTCGACGGGCTCTTTGACTTGTTGTCGCCCTCTCGAGCTTTTGATGAGATCGGGCTCTTTCCTTTGACGTCAGCATCCTTGGTTCCAGAGGTGGATGGCTTTGCAGGCGCCACAACTTCAAGAATTCCATGACATTCTTGTGCAGCGTTCTGGTTGCCTCGAAGTTCCATTAACCCATGAGGTCCAGGATAGCGGAAAACTTGATGATATGTTGATGGAACACCTCACATGGCATGGATCCATTTTCGACCCAGAATCGCATTATACTTACTTGCGATGTTGAGGATGCTGAACTTGGCGGTCACAACGACCTTGTCTTTTTTTCGCCCTACAGTGACGGGCAACAGTATTTCACCCTTAGGATCTTCCCTCGAACTGTTGAAGCCTAGGATGGGTGTGAAATCAGGGATGAGAACTGAATCAGGCAACCTCATGTTTTTGAAGGTTCTGTACATGAGTATGTTGCAGGATGCACCAAGGTCGATGAGTACCCTCTTGATGATGTAATTAGCTATTCGCAACTCAACGACAAGGGCGTCGTTGTGAGGGTTGACGACCTTGTTGAGATCGTCCTCTGTGAAGGTGATGTCAGATTCCTGGCGAGCCGGGATGTTGAAGCGAGCTGCTCGGCCAGTAATGGAGTAGAAATGATGAAGATGCTCTACTCGTCTCTTCTTTTCTCTTGACACGGGGGTGGAGTTGGATTCAAAAATCATGTAGACTACATGACTTTCTGACTCGCTGTCACTATCAATCTTGTTCGCAACCTTCTTGTTAAGTTGGTCGCGTAGGTCGCCTGTTGGACCTAAACGCTGGGAGAGGCTACACCCTCTGCTGCGGACTGGACTTATGGAGGCCGTTCTGGCCTTGCTGTGATGTCGCCTTGGTGAATGCGGAGGCGTTGTGGATCCTTTCTTGGCTCGTTTGCCCATGGTATCCTCTTGCCTTCTGAGGATCCAATTGCTGAGCCTTTTTTCATCGCACAAGTCTGAAGAGCACGTTTCAAAACACGACAGTCATCAGTTTGATGACACCGTACCTTGTGAACTTTGCAGTACGGTCGACCAGATGTGTCCTCCAACTGTGTGAAGGTAGGAATCTTGCACCAATGGTTGTGCTTGATTCGCTCATAGATATAACCGGCTGGTCGTGTGAACCGGTGGTAATCTCGTTGCTCAGTAGGCAACGACTTTGCTTTGAACCTCTTGTTGTCAGATCGAGGTCGCTTGGTGGAGCCAGATTCCACGTTGCTGATGACATGATTCTTTTCCCTACCAGTTAGGGCTTCTTCGAGCTTGATGTAACGATCTACCTTAAGGTATAGCTCGTCCAGAGATGAAGGTCGCTTCATAGCTAGCGATTTGTGCAGGTCGGATCCCTGGATCAGACCGTGAGAGAATGCGATTGTTGCAAAGGTTTCATGCTCCTTTGCAAAATCTTGGATGGAATGCAGTTCAGATTTGAACCGAGCAAAGAAATTGCTCAATGATTCTCCATCCCACTGCTTGACTTTGAAGATGGAATCGATGGTGACAGGACGCTTCTTGTTGTGGATGTAGAAGATAACGAACTGTTTTTCGAGATCTGCAAACGAGCTGATGGATCCTGGCTTCAAACGGTGAAACCAATCGAGAGCAGGTCCGGTGAGGCTGGACTGGAACCGTAAACATAGTAAGTGATCCTCTTTGATAAGAGGAAGGGATTTGCGAAATCCTTTGATATGGTCAGTTGGATCTCCAACTCCTGCATATTGGTCGAATTTGGGGGCGTTGAGCTTGTTAGGCAATTCATGATCGAGGATCTCCTTGGAGAAGGGAGACTCCTGAAATTGTTGAAGGGACTGGACAGCAAGTTGTTCT
This sequence comes from Aquilegia eximia, assembly GCA_023053565.1. Taxonomy (NCBI): domain Eukaryota; kingdom Viridiplantae; phylum Streptophyta; class Magnoliopsida; order Ranunculales; family Ranunculaceae; genus Aquilegia; species Aquilegia eximia. The sequence continues at coordinate 27,768,974 of JALIGU010000004.1, forward strand.
ATGGTATGGCCTTTGCGAAGCTGTATGACGGCCTGAGAGGCTTTGAACTCTGCTAGTTGTTGGCTGAGTTCCTCGTACTTTCGATTGGCGTCATCAACAGCAACGACTCAATGGCCACCATTTGCTACTGGTGCTGGGTTGGTAGTTTGTGCAGCCTTTAACTGTGCGTTTTCTTCCTGAAGACGATTGATTTGGTCTTGCAGATCTTGGATGGTTGATTGATGGGTAGCCATTTGAATGAATGATTTTGAGTTGGGGGGGGGGGGAGGGTTTCGATATGATCGAATTCCTTACAGTCGGCGCCAAATGTATTAACCTATTTCTAGATCAATGCATTCACTAGGTCAGGTCGCTAGCGGACTTAACCAAATGGGGAGAGTTTGGATCGGGGTGGCTGCACCTCGTTGAGATTGAGATTGCCTACGTACTCTAGTTCGTGGGGCTTGAACTTAGAGATCAAGCCATCGTAGTTCTGTTTATATAGAAGATGAAGAGGCGAAGATCATGGGATCTTGCAGATTCTCCGTCATATTTATGATGATATGATGTTCTCCAGCGATTGTGTAACAGTTGTAGTAATTGGGCAACGGCTGGAGAGAGTATCTTGGGCGCCGAATTAGGGCACGTGCGTATTAGCAGACCGTTGTTGATTATTTAGTCGAGTTGTTGTGGTTGAGCTGAGAGTAGGTCGAGATCGTAGCGACCTGATGGATTAATGACTATGCCACGTGGCTGCTTTTGATTGGCTGGAGTATGTAGTACCCCTACAACGGTGTACTAAAGAAATGAAAGACCGTGTACTAAAGGAATGAAGCAGTGTTAAACTGATATCTGCACCTGGAACCTATATGCATCAATGCTTTGGTCTTTTTTTTTTTTATCAACTTCGTGAATGTACTCTTTAAATAGGTAGACAGTGGGTTTGTATGGGGTGCATATGACTGTCACTTTTTATGAGGCATGTCTCTGTGCTAAAGAATGAATCTATGAATTAGAGGACTGTAATATTAACTTTCAATTTGTGTATTTAAGTGGCAGACCTTTTGCATATGTTTTACAGATACTATGTTTCATTTTCTCCAACATGTAATCTATTTATTTCCCAGTTGTGTATGCTACCAGTACCACTGCATATATCTCAACGGTAAGTTCATTTAGGTTGTGTGATCATGCGCGGAGCGCGTGCATTTACATAGTACAATATAATACCAACAATTGTGTCAGACATGCCTTCTTAGCCTGCTCTCTGTACACTATCTCTTGCTGTTTGGAACTGTTGAGAAACATCAGTCCTGCATGCAATGAACGCATTATATGTGTTTGTATCTACTCACTATTGCAGATGCTTCCATGCAGTTTGCGTTTAACTCTACTTGTATATTTGGTGTGAATTTACATCTGCCTTTCTATATACACATTTTGGGTATATATATTGAGGTAAAAGTGAAGTTCCTCAGCTTGTTAATTTCTCGGTAAACATATTTCACATTTTCACTAGAACTTACCGGCCTTGAGATTTTGGTGAAAATTGAGATTATATGCTTGCTCTAAACCCTAGTATTTTCAGGAAATTTATTGTTCCACATGGTAAAACTTCAAGTTCAAGTAAAACCGTTTAGAAATCTTGGTGAGCTAACTATTAGTAAAATCAACCCAAAAACAAAAATTGAGAATGTAAACCCCCCCTATTTTAATGATTATGGAAATTTTATTTAAGTTAATTTGAGATTTAGAATAATTGGGTACAAGTCCCTGGACCAAGGGTTTAAGCATAATTACTATAAAGTAATGGACTATGGTTTAAATAACCCAAACTTGGAGAAAACAACCAACGATCAGATCAGATTCGGATTTATTAATAATCGTTAGATTAACCGACTTCAATTAGATCGATGTCTATATATACACGAGCTATTGATTGGAAACCCCTTTAAAAAAAAGAGAAAAGTTTGCGATAAAAAGCGAGAGAGAGAGAGATCGAAAGAGGGCGGCGCTGAGATCAGAGTGGCGGCGATCAAAATTGAAGAAGAATTGAAGAAGAAGAAGAAGAACAGTTACTGTGAGGTGGTGTCGGTGTTTTTTTTTTTTTTTTTCGTGGGAGTTGCAGACCTGTAGAGGAAGAAGAAGAGCAGCAGTAGCAGGTGAGTGGATGTTATTTTGTTAAATTAGTTTAATTTAATTAAACTATATGAGTTTGACTTTAGTGGTGGGGTATATGGGATATGTTTGCTGTTGGTTTTGATTTTAGACGTGGGGTATAACTGTGAGTGGACTTAGCTTTTGTTTAGTTAAGTTGAGATTAATGACTTTCCATCAATTAAACTACTTGGTTATGATATTACTTATGATTTCATGTATATTATGTCTGATCAAAAAAAAAAAAAAAAGGAAAACAATTGCTTGAGTTTCTGCTTGCCAACATGCTAAAAAAAAAAGTAGCATCTGTTAGATAGATTTACTTGAAAGTAAAACTAGATTAAGACTCTAAGTAGTTGCAGTGTATTTGGTTTGAAAATACCAACGTACAGTATATGTTTTATGGTTGTCGATTGGCCGGGTTTTCCTATATTGATATAGTATAAACAGTTTATACAAGTTTATACATAAAGTCTAAAGAAATATTAGTATTTGGGGCAGCAACAAATTTCGGTGATATAAGTTATACAAGTGTACAGTAAACAGTTTTGCCGAGTTGCCGAGTCTTTATTTATTTTTAATTTTTTTGAATTTGCACAGTACAGTATATTGCTATTTGTCAGGATAAATAAATTTATGTGGAGACTCTGGACTTGAGAATTTAATTCATCATAAATGCCTTAGAATGGCTTTATATACTATGGACGGTATTTGATTAATCTAGAAAATGCGAAAGGGATACAAAAATGAATTTGATGTGAAATTTATGGTCGAGTGTTACTTGATTGATTGACAGTTTAGATGTTTGGTAATCGCCCAACCATTAGTACATTTGCCGCACCTGTGGAATTAGGATTACAAAAAGATTAGATATCACCCTAGACGGCTTAGCCTGCGGGTTGACACTTGGAATATATTTTTGTTGGGTATTTCCTAGACGGCTTAGCCTGCAGAACTGACCCTACAGACCTTCATAGCCATCGGGGTTGGTCTGGGCGCCACTTTAGAAAGCTCAAGGGAGCTAGTAGAGGCCATGAGTTAGGCATACGTCGAGGCTAGCCAAAGCTTGCAGGTGAGCACCCACTTGGGTTTTGGTTTCCGCGTAGAGGGTCTTAACCATGGTCAAGGCACACTGGTGCAGTGTGGGTATGGCAAACGTGTGGAGTGCATCCTGTGGGAGATGTACTAGTGATTGGGCATAGGTTGTGAAGTGTTGTGTGGTTACGAATGATTGTTTGTAGTGATTGAGATATAATGTGGAGACTTGAGATGCCATGAATTTTATATTATTGTACTAACACAGTTTTGCAGGAGGATAGGTCAATTAACATTTCTTGCAGGGCTCGACCTATCCTAATAGGAGGTGCAGCTCAGGTAAGGTATTAATATAATATATAGTATTTACTTAGTAAACGAGATAAATGTATAAAGACCGCGGAGTCTGTTATTTTATTGTTTTTGGGAATGGAGTTCCCTACCCTTGTCCACTCGTACCAGCATAATTTGCTGACCCATGTTGCTTGTTTTGCACGTGGGTACATATCCTTATGGAGCGTAGGCGGAGGAGAGCAGCAAGTTGAGTACGATCGGGAGCAACACCAGGAGGCTCGTGTAGATCCAGTTGTTCGGGAAGGAGTTTGAGATCGTAGAAGTTATAGTTCATAGTAGGTTTAGTTCTTTGATTTGTTGGTCAATGGATTATTCTAGTTTATTTCATTAATTGGATTATTGTTGGTTGGGGCATATAGTACCTCAGTTGGAGTTGTTTAATTCGATATTCGGAGGTTATGGATCTTACCTTGTGCAAATGTTTATTTAGATTACTGTCGCGATTCTTTTTTTCTTTTTATTGGCTTATTGAGGGTAATTTTGTAAATTCTTTCTTGTTGCCAATTTTTGAAAATTAGGGTCGTGAGAGAGAATTTAGAAGCTAGACACAAGAATCTGTCAATCTGATATAGTGGTCAAACGTATATATATACATAATATACTATAATTGATATGGTCCTGATGTAATACAGAACACTATGCAAACGACTTTCACCAATGCATGAGCAAACAACCATACAAGTGTTCATTACTTTTTATGCCAATTCCCCTTCAATAGTTTCAATGCAATTTTTTGTTTCATTTATTCTTGCATCTCTCGTTAACTTTACATTTGTATACACACTTGCGATCAAGTAGTTTTATCAATTTGGAATTTTGGATATGTTTGAGATTTATGTCATTTTAAGTTTGGGAAAATTAGACTTAACCCCCCAAATAATGGACATCATTTGAATAAACCCCCACATATTTAAAAATTTTGACTTTGCACCCCACCGTTTGCTTCTGTCTAGTTTTCCATCCTAACCACATTTTGTCTTCCCCAAATACCCTTTCTCCTTCTAATCAACTAAAATCCCATAATTTTTCAATACCAAAATTGGTGTTTTCTTCTTAATTTTCCATTCAATGTCTTCTTCTCTTTCCATCAAACAGTTTTGCATATCAATTCTTATGGATTTTTGTAAACAGTTTTGCATATCGATTCTTATGAATTTTTGTTCTTTTGAATTCAAAGTTCTTGTGGGGTTAGAGAGGAAGGATTTCAATTATTGGATTTTGGGTTTGGGTTACTGAAGATGAGGAGAATGATTGATTGAGAGATTAATAATAGTCTGCAATTCGATTCTCAATCTTGTGAGTTGTGGGTAAGAGATGAGGAAGAGAAAGATGCAGAACAAAGATACCAACAGCCCTAAAATTCGAACATAAATCTTATTTTTCTGCAAATTAATTTAATTAAAACCCCAATTTAACTTATAGGTCGAAATCAACAACAAAAAAAAAAACATTCTCTAAGTAAATCATTCTTTAGTGGTGGTGGGTAATAGTGGTGGTAGTGGTGGGTGACCATTGAAGTTTGGGTATTTTGCATTCTTGATCTTCTTCTTCTTCTTTCATCAACATAAATAAATCTATCTTCTCATCTCAACCATCCATTCAATAAGGATTAGAAAATGATAGCCTACTACATCATCACCATTTCCTCTTTCACAAGATCTGTCTTCCCCTTCAACTCTTCAACAACCACCACCACCACCACCTGCATATGAAGAGTTCACCACCACCACCAACAATGTGTTGTTACCTTGTAAGATAAGATAAAAAAAAAAGGTAATTTTTTTCTCTGGTCTCACTAACAAGGGATTATTTAGGGTGTTTTAACTAATAAGATGAGGAGGGGTATTTGGGGAAAACAAAGATATAATTTGGATGGAAAACTAGACGGATGCAAACGGTGGGGTGCAAAGTCAAAATTTTCAAATATATAGGGGTTTAATCAATTGAGGTCCATTATCTGGGGGGTTAAGTCTAAATTTCCCTTTAAGTTTGAAGTTCCCTATTAATAATGGGATTTCAGTATAACCTTTGGAATGATATTAACAAAATGTTGGAAGACGACATGAATGCCAGACCTCCCCACCAACATATATTGTAGTTGCATTGCTAAATAAATAAGATGCGCATCACCGAGCTTCTACCACTTGGGTTTCAATAGGAGTTCAGACTTTAGAGTATAGTTCATTGTTTTGTATTCTTAGACCATCACTTCAACTTAAACATCCCAAGCACCATTGAATAAGGCTGGAGCCGAGGGACTGAGAAGTGATATTGATGAGTACATTGGAAAAGATCGGTTAATAGAAGATTAAAATGTCATCAACAAAACGCTTCGATTATATCCACACATCCGCATCTGAGTGTAACGTTGGGGTACTCTTGATATACCATCTTGCACAATATACAGTACACTATATCCTACATTTCTATAGGTAATATACCATCTTGACAGTTTTTGTGTTACCTTCTGCATTAGCTGAAAATGGGCTCATTTTTTCTCACTATCTCCTGCTTGAATTGAAGATATACAAGATCTCAATTTAATTGACATCTCATGATTGACCCAACTCAAAAGCTCATTCGGTCATTCCTTTAGCCCAAGCCAATGTCACAGTTAAGCGCTTAAGCATGTGTGCCCCAAGCTCCATTTCATTTCATATGGGCCTTGACTTTATATCAATATAAACTTAAAATGATTCCTGTTTAAAGATGCTACTGTAATAGAATTTGAAGAATTGTGTGTTCATCACAGTTGACAATCTAATACAGTAATACAGTATAGTATATATATATATATATATATATATATATGTTGTACATGGTGTATGACATAGTTCAGTCTCATGCTATATATATTACGCATGGTGCATGACATAGTTCTATACGACTATAGAGATGACAAAAGAAAAAGAAAAGTACAAAGCTGCGAACCCCATGCGTGAATAGGGAAATATGTTTCTGGCATGATGTCCCAATTCAAAATTTTAAGATAATTTTAAAAATTAATGTAGGGTAATCCAAAAAAATATCAATAAAGGTCATAGTACTGAAGGTCAGAATCCTTTTCCAGCAGCATGGAAAAATATCTCTTAATGCAAAGCATGTAGTCGCATTTCTACTTATTTCTGAGATGATAGCAACAGTAAATCTATTCTCAATCTACAATTCTACATCAACAAACACAAAAATCTTCTTTTTGTATGGGTATGGTTGGTGGTGACGAATTTAAACTGATAAAAACCAAGAATAATATTTATTTTTGAACTGATAAAAACCAATAAACTACATTTCAAGCATGATGAAGAAATTATTTGGGCCAGGTCCGTTATATATCATGGGCCTTAGCTTGTGGAAAACGAAAATAAAGTAAATATTTTGTCTTGGGTATCACGGTAGGTAAAATCTACATCGTTGATTCGCATATTAACTTTCTAGAAAAGAAAACAAAAACCGACGGCGTAGAAATCTAGTGGCTAATTTTAACCGACAATCTCTATGAAAAATCTAACGGTTTAAATCAACACAATTACAACTTTAAATACCATAGACACAGAAGCAAATGAGTTTGTATAGCTTTCTTTGCATCTTTCGTTAGCGCAGCTTTAAAACTCTTTTTTTATCTCTCTATCACTCACTTCTTCTTCTGTAATGGCAACTATCAAGTCTGTGAAAGCTCGTCAGATCTTTGATAGCAGAGGAAATCCTACCGTTGAGGTTTCTTTCTTTCGTTATTATCAAGAGCTACTTTCGATGATTTGGATCTTAGATCTGAATCTTTAAATCATTTGAATTTGTATATAATGATCTTCGATTAGAAGCTAATGATCTATGGATTTCATTATTGATAATTGTTTTTTGAGATTCTAGAAAGTTAGATATTCCTTAAAATGATGAACAAGTGATTGAAATAATGTTTGTTTGATGAAGTGATTTGAAATTGTATATTGTGTTGTATAGGTTGATATTGGACTTTCAGATGGTACTTTTGCTAGAGCTGCAGTTCCAAGTGGTGCATCCACAGGTAGATTATTTTTTTTTTTTTTTTTTTTGTTTTTGGGATTTATGCAATGAAATGGTTATATATATGTAATGTTTTTTTTTTCTTTTTCTAACTGGTTTTTTGATAATTTAATTTGTTTTTTTATAGGTGTTTATGAAGCACTTGAATTGCGTGATGGAGGATCAGATTACCTTGGTAAAGGTGTTTCAAAGGTCAGTTTTCAAATGCTTCATAGGTCTTGTTGGTATGGTTTTATGTAAGAGTTGATTGAACAATTCTCTGTCTGTTGCTTCAATCTATTACTAGTATAAATAACTCTGTTATAATTGGATCACTTGAAGCTGTAACAAAACTTTTGATTTATCGTTAGGTTTTTAGGGATTTGTTAGATCTGCTTCAGGGTGACTAAGTTATTAACATTTATGTTTTGCATTATTAAATTGTGGGTTATTAAGATATATTCATAAGGAGATTTATTTTCTTAATTGTATCTTTTGTGAATGCAGGCTGTTGAGAATGTCAACTCCATTATTGGTCCTGCCTTGATTGGAAAGGTTAGTTGCATTCTATTATTTTTTTTCTTTTGATATGAATATCTTTGTTGTCAAAGATCGGATGTTGTAGTAGTTAGTAGTTACTACATAACTAATGGATTTGAAATCTGTATAATTTTTTGAAGTTGTATTCTAATCCAATTCTTGTATACTCAGGATCCATCAGAACAGACTAGTATTGATAATTACATGGTGCAAGAGCTTGATGGAACTGTGAATGAGTGGGGTTGGTGCAAACAAAAGGTATTTTTGCTAGGTTGTTATTGTCAGTTTGCATGTACATTTGTACTTTTGAGAAGCTTTATTAACATTTAGTTCATTGTTTACAGCTTGGAGCCAATGCTATTCTGGCAGTTTCTCTTGCTGTTTGCAAGGCAGGTGCTAGTGTTAAGAAGATCCCCCTTTACAAGGTATGTATCTGATATGTTTTCCATGCACATGTTAGATTCTTCATCATTGTTGGACTATTGTCATTGGATAATGTTGTTCTGATACTTACAACTGTTGCTGAATGAATAATTAACATTATGCATTCTGTGGAATACCTGGGCATTACTCTACCATACTTATGTGCATAAGAAGCTAGTGTATCATTTGAATTTTGAACAAGTAGAACCTACGTGAGTGCACTTGAGCTTGTATGATAAACTTTGTCATTTTTCACAGAACCACTGAAATAAAGAAGAGTGCAAAGTCTTAATAACTATTGTGTCGCTAGTTTATTGTATGGATTTAACCTTATTATGTTCCTTGGAATGCAGCATATTGCCAACCTTGCTGGTAACAAGACATTGGTGCTGCCAGTGCCTGCTTTCAATGTCATTAACGGAGGATCACATGCAGGAAACAAACTTGCAATGCAGGCAATGGCTCTTTGAATCTACATTTTCATCACGTTGAAGACAATTCATTTTTGTTATTGGTATCTGACTGAATTATGTCTGCAGGAGTTCATGATTCTTCCAGTAGGAGCCTCCTCTTTCAAAGAGGCAATGAAGATGGGCGTCGAAGTTTATCATCATTTGAAGGTATACAGCTAATTTATAATATATCTGTTTGTTCTTATTAATACTAGTATATAATACACATGATGCTGTGGTAAGAATATTTTGTTTAGCTCGATGTTCTCCCTCCCCGCACTGAAAAGATAAATAATTAAATTCTAGCTGCCTCGATGTATTTTCTAATTACTGTCAACATCATACTTTAAATCTGATACTATATTGCACCTGTTCACATCCGTGTTTTACAATTGTGTATCAGTTCTTATTATTACTTATGCTTTGAACCAGGATTCCAGAGGAATAGTTTTGTAATATTGTCTTCTACTGTCATGTATCACCGGACATTTGTTCCAAAAGAAAAAAGACATTTCTGACTTAGAATTTTGGCTTTAACAATGAAACTCATTTCACACCTTGTTTACAGTCTGTGATTAAAAAGAAATATGGTCAAGATGCAACAAACGTTGGTGATGAAGGTGGATTTGCTCCAAATATTCAGGTGAATGCAGTTACTTTACATGTTTTTATTCAATCTTTAGTCATGCAGTTAGTTGAAATTTGGAACTCTTTTCTGGTTTTGTATACATATTTTTGTGATCCTAATATTCATGCATTTTCATTTTTCAGGAGAACAAGGAAGGCCTTGAGTTGCTAAAGACAGCCATTGCTAAGGCTGGCTACACCAAACAAGTGAGTCTTTTAGCACCACTTACCTCCATAGATGTCTGAAGGTATCTTTTATATTCAACAAGTGACAGCTATCTAATATCGTTCTTGTCTAGGTGGTAATTGGAATGGATGTTGCTGCTTCTGAATTTTACTCCACAGACAAAACCTATGATCTCAACTTTAAAGAAGAGGTACTTTTTCTTTTTGATTTGGTATATCTTATATTCCATTGTCTACCATTAGGAGATGGTCCTAATGGTTTAAATTGGTGCAGAGCAATGATGGATCGCAGAAAATATCTGGAGAGGCCCTAAAAGACTTGTACAAATCATTTGTCAGTGAGTACCCTATCGTGTCCATAGAAGACCCATTTGACCAAGATGACTGGGAACACTATGCGAAAATGACCAGTGAAGTTGGAGAGAAAGTACAGATTGTTGGTGATGATCTCTTGGTCACCAACCCAAAGGTTAGTACTGCTTATTGTGATTTGGATCCTTTGTATAAATTCCAGAAGTGTGTACTCTCAGAATCACCAGCACAATTCAGTATCAACTACTTCTCTAGTCTTCATGATAGGGGAGAGGTTTCCCAGTTGTAATGATGAATTTTGTATTTTCAGAGAGTTCAAAAAGCAATTCAAGAGAAGTCATGCAATGCTCTCCTACTTAAGGTATGGTGCTTTGTCTCTTCTCTGTATCCTACTCCCTTGTGATTATTTAACTAAATAATAATTCTGGAGCTGTCTTGTACCTTTCCTGCACCAGGTTAACCAAATCGGGTCCGTCACTGAGAGCATTGAAGCCGTCAAAATGTCCAAGCAAGCTGGATGGGGTGTCATGGCCAGCCACAGAAGGTTTGCGATTTTCCTTGCAAATGAAAGCTAATTACTTAAATACAATTATATATTCTGTTTTATCAAAGTATCTCTTTTATATACTGATGTATGTCCATCTCTGGCAGTGGAGAGACTGAAGATACTTTTATTGCTGATCTCTCTGTGGGTTTGGCTACGGTAATATTTCAAACTGATTGTTTCATGTATATATATCCCTGATTATAATGTATATCTCATGAACAAGAACTCATTTTTCTTAATTTGTAATAATTGGTTGAAACAGGGCCAGATTAAGACAGGAGCTCCATGCAGGTCAGAGCGTCTTGCTAAGTACAATCAGGTATCTTTTGGATCTTTGTTTCTTCTTTTAGTAGAATTTGTCTTCAATATTCAGTTCTTATACTGATCAGTTAAAACTGTGAAGCCCTATACTGATCAGTTGATGTTGTGTATTTGTGCAGCTTTTGCGAATTGAAGAGGAACTGGGTTCTGAAGCAATTTATGCTGGACAAAACTTCCGCAAGCCTGTTGAACCTTACTAAATCTCAAGGCCTTGATATCCTGGGGGTAGTTTTGGATCGAGTATTTTGTTGCAGTGAATAAGTGATAGGATTTCGAAGGATGTCTTGTTAAATAAGTATTTTTGTTAATGAGTGGTAGAACAATGATGTTATGAAATCCTGTTGGAATGACTTGAAATGCAGGCTTAGATTTGAAAATTTTAACTATTCCTCCCAAAAAGAAATTTAAATTTTTTTTCCTTCTGTTAGATGTTCTGTGGTAAAGCCCTTTTTCCGATAGGGTAAGGTAAAATGGTTGCCGTTGGTTTTGGCTTTCGATTTTCATTGAAATTGCAGGTATAGCTTGGTTTAAGATTGGCCTGTATGTGCTATTGTGCTTGGAGTGAGTGTCGTTGTTTAGGAATGATACGATCATTGTTATGCTGTTAAGGGTATCTTTCATGCATGTGAAGTATTTTGGGAATCAAACAGTCAATGGTGCATCTCGCGTTATGGTCCTGTATTCAAAATGAAGTAATGGAATACTTTGCAGAAAAGTTACAAAGCAAATAATGTTGTGGATACTTTTGTAGCTTTATTGAGTTCAAGCCAATTTTATAATTTCAGGGTAGTGCTGACCTGCTGGGTGTTTTTTATACGGACTTCAGTTATTTTATACGGACTTCAGTTATTCAGACTGAAGATGTAGCCATCGTTTATACCTGTTCAACATTCAGACTTCCAAGGACTTCAGTTATTCAGACTGAAGATGTAGCCATCTGTTTTTACCTGTTCAACATTCAGACTTCCAAGAGTAGCTATCTTTTTACCTGTGCTGTTATTAAAGATTTTTGGATATACCCTATTTGAACTTGAAAATTTGAGATACCCCATTTGAACTTTAGGATCTGTTTGATTTGGGTTGGATTTTTTTGAAAATTAATAGAAAGTCCATTTCACTTCAAATTACCAATCATCTTTCATTTCAGTTTGGTCTCTACTATCAATTAACAATGATTATTGTTATCTTAGTAAGATGGTGTATGTAGAGGGGAGACAAACTGCCGTATATGCTCAAGAACAATGAACAGAATATCAAAGAAAGATCTTGTTAACCTCTGATAGTTTCCGCAACTCTTGCTGCCACTTGAGGATCCATTACATAGAAGTTCAAGTCAACATAAAACAATGCAAAGAAAAAAAGACTAAAAAAACATGCAGTAAAACCACATCAAGAAATATAAATTTAACAAATGAAACTATATAGAGCTATAATTCAACATTTTCGCTTATTGTCACACTGAAACTGTAGTGAGCTATAACATATGATATACTTGAGGATCCATTACATAGAAGTTCAAGCTAACATAAAACAATGCAAACAAAAAAAGACTAAAAAACATGCAGTAAAACCACATCAAGAAATATGAATTTAACAATGAAACTGTATAGAGCTATAATTCAACATTTTCGCTTATTGCCACGCTGAAACTGTATTGAGCTATAACATATGATATTCAGCATTATTGCCACACTAAAACCAAGTGTTCAAGTGTCCTCACTCTCTCATGTTTCTCACATCAAAAAGTAGATGGGGAGCCTAATTAATATCTTACATGCCCACTTATGCCTTCCGATGTATATAGAATGTCAATAATCTCCTTCATGGAAGAATAATGAAATTCCCACCGTTACTGATTTCCACTTTCGAAAATCTTGCCATGATATCCCAGAACCTATATGATTGTAAAGGGCAAAATATGTTAATGATTAAAAAAGATTGATGAGACAAACTAGGTTTCATATAATTTTATGTGGAAGGAATAACTCACCAGTGCACCATCAGGGCTAAAACAATTGTGCAACGCTCCCACAGTTTCCTGAGATTGCAGTAGCTGCAGATCACCTCTGGTTGGATCATATACGGGCATCAATCCAGAAGTTGGAAAAGTGGGTGTTGTTACTAGTGAGATTTCCACTTCATTGAGTTGCATGCCCATTTGATTAGCAACATACTGTTCACATGCAAGATATTAGGAAAGCAATTATTCCATTGGTGCAGAATAAAATACGTGTATACCGATGATTTAAAATTAGCCAGCTGACTCAGAAGGCGGAGTTGAAAAAATAACCTGGCGTAGCTGTTTAACTGAAATTGTAGATGGGCAGGTAATGTATGGGCTCTCCAAGCTTGGCAAAGTTTGTTCATTCAGAGGAATCAATACAATAGATATTTCCACCTGAAAGTCCAAAACTCATATAATTATGTCATAAAAGAGAAGAAAGTATAAGCACGTAATGTATGTCACCACGAACTGCTCCTTTACCGCTTCTGGGTTGAGTTTGATACTACTAATGCGATTTGTTAATTGAGATAAGTGCTTATCCTTTGATTTTGCAGTACTGCTGCTACCATTATCACGTCGAGTCTGACTACGTTGTCCATTCCTCCCCCACTTAACAATCTCAGTAGAAAGAATGGTACTTTCTTCAACTTTATCATTAAAATTCAATTCCCATCCATTGTCTGAAGGTGAAAAACTGGGATCAGTGGAATCTCTGACTTCATCATTATCAGTTCCTGGTGATCTGATCCTGGAACTCAAGGGCGTCTGTTGTGCTAGTCTTTTCGGCAGAGCTTCTAATTGTCTCTTGAATGTCTCAGCAAATGATGTTTGGATCTGTCCAACAAATTATAAGCTTACTCTTTTTGGTAAAAGAGATTTTAGTAAAAAGAAATTGGGTCTAGTACTCAAGTGTATGTATGCGTTAATCAAACCAGTGAGGAGAAATTAAAGTTCGGATGGAAGTTTTATGCAATAGAATTGGTGTATCTTTCAGCCAAATAAGTGCGATTTGTGGTAAACGAAGTATGGTTGTAATTGAGTTTCTGATAGTAAATGTACATTGTGAGTACTCTACCTGCTTATTATGAGCTTTTTCCTCTTCATCTAGTTCCTGCAACCAAATGTTAGAAAAAAATGGATTAAGATCCAGATTGTGATTGAAATATGCATTTAATAGAAAAATTGGTTTTCAGTCTAATTAGCTGACCATGTCACCATAGTTGTCATCATTGATATTTGGGTAAAATGCCATAATAATTCTATCATATCTGATGTCTTTTCTCAAAGTACGTTTGCTTGGTAAATGTTTGCGGCAAGCAGGGCACTCATGATTTCTGTACCATGAACTTTATTAGTTTAAATAATCAAATAATAAGCACAAACATTTATAATATGAATTTTCTACTTCTGTAAGATTGTTCAATAATGCGATAGTTGAAGAACATACACTAAACGCAATGATTTGTTGATGCATTTCTTGCAGAAACGGTGCAGGCATTCGTTCACTGCATGAGTTTGTTTCATTATACCTAGCAACATGATAAAGTAATCTATCAAATTTCAGTTACAACTAGCACAAAGAAGTTATGGTTTATACATTGCAACATTAGATTTGTGTACCGAACCAAAAAGTATGATTGCAAAGTGTCTTATAAATTTGAGAAGAATCTCATTAAGTTCATTACAAAATTCAAAGTTATTCAAGTTAAGGTTACTTATAAAGATAAATCTACTCAAGTTAGAGTTTATTCAAATCGAAAGCAACTTGCCAAAATTTATAGCCCATATGGACTTTATATATGCAGATCCTAAGATTTTGTGTTCGATTTATTTAGGTCATACTCCTCTTACTAATCTAGTAGTGATCTAAAGAGAACTCCAGTGTGTTTCTTATGTTTGAACATTCAATCAAGACATATGGTAGATTTGTATTACTAACAAGCATGATTATTGGGTTTCAAGCACTTAGAAGGGCTACATTGCTCAATATTGGGATACGTGATAGAGCGGGATTCAAAGATTATTTAATACTTGCGATGTCTGACAGTCTGACACACACACACACACACATATATATATATATATATATATATGCTCTATAAATCTTCACATGGATGAATCAAACAATATTCAAATGGATAGGTGAATAGAATGTAAAACATACCTAGGCATATAGGGCATGTCAGATATTTTCGAATAGCTGACTCTTCTACATCAATGAAGCTGCACACATAACAAACATTAAGCAATAATTGTGTATTCACATTATTTCCATTATGGACACCGATATATGATAAATATCTGGTCTTCCCCATGCAGGTTGGAAGATAACACAGACTAAGTGGTACCTCTCATGTTTCCATCCATGGAATTGACATACTAATTGAGAAACAAAACAAAATACTAAAGTATTTAGTAGTTGAACACAATGTGTTAAGAAAATAATGATTTCTTTTCTATATAAAGTTCAAATAATATCAGGGGTGAAAGAAAACTGGACATGCAATTTCCTGGGAATGTGGTTGTTGTTGTTGTGGAGAAAAATATTAATTTCTTTTGCTTATTTAAAATAACATAGATTAACACATCCTGGTCAAGTCTGCACATCAATTCAAAAAGTGTAAGCATGCAATAGCGGGCACCACAAACATCTTTAATAATTTGATCAAGTACTAAATCAATCACACTTTAAACATGCAAGCAAATCCCACAATCAAAATCAAAGAAAGCTAAAACATGCCAAAAGATGGGTAGTAGCATCAAATCTCACAATTGAAATTGAACAAAGATACATCCATCCATTTTTGTAACAAAATATAAATCATTTAGTAATAGTAGCCATTAAGAATTATACTAATTATATTCATCCTTTTTTTTATGATTATTTTTTTAAAATCGTCACTAAAATGGATAAATAAAAAAAATTTAAACATGACTCCATGAGATCCAAATTAGAAATCAATCAGAGAAGAACTATGCTGTCCAAATTATACATTAAGCATTCATCGGTCAAAATGCAAATCAAACATGCAACTACAGATTTAAAAATTGATTATATAACATACAAGAAAAATCTCGCAGAAACATTCAAATAAACTCCATAGATGCAAATCTCACCTCCCTCGCAAAATCTAAATAATCTAAATATTTCTATTTATAAGAAAGATATTCTGTTATCGTTTTCCTTAATAGATGATATTCAGATACTAATAACAAAGGAAAATGTGAAAAATATTAGAATATAGGAAAAGATATAAGAATCAACAAGAAATGAACAAATAAAAAATAAATAAAAGAAGAAAACATACTCATCCTCAATTTCTTCATTCATTTGTTCTTCTTCATTTCTTGATATTACTTCTTTTCCCTTGTCTTTTCTTCGAAACAATGGTGTCATTACATCTTTCAATTCTTTCCATTGATGGTCTTGTTCACTGTGTAGTTGTGACTCATCTTCTAGTTTTTTTTCTTGTTGATGAGAACTATTACTCCCCACAAAGGTTAGGGGATTCTTCTTCTTTCTACCCATGTTGTTCTTTTTCTTACAGAGAAAACAGAGGTACTGATGAGACAGAGAAAAAAAGAGAGATTGAAAATGGTAATGGCGTGTCTACGACACTAGATAGTAACAAGGTTGTCCGGTTTCAAAGCACCTGTAATATACTGCACTTACCATTTTATTTCCACTTTTACCCTTGTTATTTTTAATTAATTAATTTATTTTTGATTTGTTTTATATAGAATTTTTCTTATTGCAATGCCAAAATATTAAGTAAAATATTTTTTTCTTTTTTTATAAACAAATAGACCAACCATTTATAAATTGGTATATTAGTAATTTTATTGTAGACGAGGGATATATTTGAAGCGGAGAAAATGAGCTTATCAATACGTGGTTTACACACCCGGTATTCGACTAGAGCATGGAATCTCACACATGATAATATTGATGAACTTATCTAGTAACGCATAAGGTGACTAGCTGTTATTTTGCCAAGTGCTAATTATCTAGCTCAGAGTCCCGTCTTGATCATTTATTAGAAATCTCAGTGGATTAAAATTTATACTATCTTCTTAAAATCTAGAACAACATTACTTTTTTACCGTTTTGAATAGTTTATGATTGACTCTCAGGTTGACAATTCTACGTGAATTCAGAATGTAAGAAAAACTAAGTTTTTTCACTTTATTGTATGTTTACTAATTACACCCAACAAGATATTACGTACAACAATAGAAATAAAAGAAAGAAACGCATGCCACCAAGTTGAGCACTTACTTGTGACTGTTACTCGTCTCTAAGCACTAACATGTGAGCACTCTGGGCTCAAAAGCCCAACCTTTATTTAAAGCTTCTACATGATATACGTTGTAGCATTTGAAATTCTATAGTTCCATTCCACGACATAATTTTCACAAGGTAGAAATAGACTATTTTAGCTTCCTTTGTCATATTATACTTTTAATCCAACATGTAGTCCTTACATGAAATGCAAACAAAGGGAGTGTTGGCCGACTCAATAGACTGTAGTAAGTTTAACACTAAATCTCTCCTCCTTTCTAGCAATCTTCATGGAAATCAAAGCTAGGTCACTTGAACATCGTTGAATTCGAGTTTTAATATTTTATTTTTGCTTTGAGTTTAGCTTGGAAGGCAGATTGTTGGCGATTTTGATCCCATCATCTTTTCCCTTCACTACGCATTACAAAAAAAAAACAAAAAAAAAAACCATCAACTTTGCTTAAAATCGGTGTTGGTGGGTACAAGAAGCTTCATTTGGTTGTTTGTGGTTGAGGTTTATTAAGGACCCATCATCCTTTTTGCTTTTTCATTCTCATCTAAAGGTGAATTAAGTTCGTGGGTATTAATGTTTTCCTTCTTGTTCATCTAATTCTAGTTTCATCATTAGCTTTGTCTAATGTTCTCTTGAGGTTTTTATTTAAACAATATCTTCCATTGGCTTCTTATTCTCATCTTGTTTTGTAGTTGGTTTGCTTAAACTCATACCCCCGTTCTATTAAAGTACCCACAACTTCTCTTCCTTGTCGTACCTTGTAATTTGCAGGTTTATTGTTGCCTGGCATTCCTTCCTCTAGTATTATGTCGTACTATGGGACAAGATTAATCTTTCTATGAATCTTTTCATGAATTGTTCTGATTATTTGAGTGTGATATGATAGATGGACTTTTGTGTATCCTCTAATCAAAAGATAAATTTCTAGTTATTTTCCTTCTCGTGCCTATAAATATTGATTATCAATATAAAACAAGTAAGAACCAAGGGTCATACCCACTTCGAAGGGGGAATTCTTACCTCAAACACAATACAAAATAATAATGAACACCACATGAATCAACAAATAAGATGAGATTGATTCTACTTCCTACAGGCAATAAAATAAATAACTAATAATTAAACTAATAATAAAAGATGGAAAGAAATGGAAAGAAGATCTTATGATGAATAGGGCGAAAAGTTGGTATCAACAAACTAAACAATGCAAAATTACATGTTATTCATTCATGTTCAATCTATAGCAATTAATTTGACCTCTCAACTATTCTCAATAATCACTAATGCCTTTAATAATCAAGTAGTCACCTTTCAGCTATTCCACTCAATCAAAACGAGATTCTCTATAATTGATATTGAATATGTTTCATTAATCAAACCGTCACCTCTCATCTATTAAATTCAATTCAATTAATTTAACATATTGTATTCAAACCTCTCAGCTATTCAACTTGATTACAAACTGGGTTAATTAAAGAGATTAATTGTAGATATATCCATCACATATCTCCAATTTTAATCTAACACTACCATTATAGCTAGGTCTCCTTATACTCTAAT
Source organism: Aquilegia eximia (assembly GCA_023053565.1). Taxonomy (NCBI): domain Eukaryota; kingdom Viridiplantae; phylum Streptophyta; class Magnoliopsida; order Ranunculales; family Ranunculaceae; genus Aquilegia; species Aquilegia eximia. Next base: position 27,787,766 of record JALIGU010000004.1, read on the forward strand.
AATACTATTTAACAACATGGATACAATAAACACATAAATAATCATGTCTACTTCTTATCATGAATTGAAATAAGCAAACATTAAGAACTTTGAATCACAATGACTATAAGAGAATAAACATGGTGCTTTTTACATTATCTAGAGTGCTTCAACCATTCCCCCTAATGGGAACTTAGATACTCATCGTTGATAATGACACCAATGAATAAGTATATAAAGAACACACATCATAATGGGAAAGAGAATTGATTATTATTAAGAATAAGAAGAAAGTCAAGAATATAATTTCAAGACTTGAGTTCAAGAGAGAAGAGAATTTGAACTATGTAAACCCTAACTAATACTTCTCTTAATATAGAGATTACAAAGGATGATTCCTAATGAGTTAAGAAATTATTTTGCTTGAACAAAGTATACTTGCTTTCCAAGTTAGGTCAAATTTCGTGGTGGCTTCTGTAGGCGTTCTAGAAGCAGCAAGACCACGTGGAAACCTAATTCTTTTAGGCTTAAGTTGTAGTTTGGATCATTGTTCAAAATCTCGTGAGATCTTGTGAGATATCTCAAAAATTGAAGTATTAGGTACGAGATATTTGTGAGATCTCAAATGATATGATTTCCATAACAACGTTGTCGATAAGTTCGAGATCTCGCGAGAAATGGTTAGATCTCTTGAGAAATCATATTTCTAGTGTCGAGATGCTCGAAATATAATTATTTAAAAATATATTGATGAATTGTTTGATTTTTTTTTTAAAAGTTAAATTAAAGGATTGCTATTAATTTTAAAATATTAGTTTGTTCTATGTAAGTTTGAACTTGAAATTGTGGAATTCGTAGAAATCAACTTACATATCTTGTTTAAATTGACTTAATAAACTCAAAATTGGTTGATTTGGGGCTATTGCTAATAACTTGTTTTAATCAAGAACAAATCTAGGAAAATTGAATTTAGGAATGTTAATTAGGTATAAATGTGTGTCGAAATTTACTCCCAAAACTTGTTCATCTCGACAAAGACATCTGAGATCTCAAACGTGATCTGAAATTTTAGACTTGTCGAGATCTCGAGGAGTTCGAGATTTTGAACAATGGTTTAGATCAATACCTTTAGATAGACAGCTCATGAGCCCAAATAGGAGCTCTGGATCATCATATAGTGTCTTTCTTTACGTAATGGGCTTCAATGGATCTTTTGACTTGTGGGCTTTATTACAACTTGGATTGAGCTGAAATTTGGACCACCCATCTTGGAGATAAAGTCAAGTGGACATAACCATTCCAAAGAGTACCTTCAGCAACTCTATGGGTGCAAATAGCGAGTTTCTCTTTTGTGCAAATAACACTCTTGATCTCTCTCGTCAGGTTAGCCTTATGGTAGCGTCTGGCGATAGGGCAAAAGTCCTCCATTTAATCTTACCCACCCCAAGGGCCTAGGATCTTCTCTGGTTGTATCCTCTCTTGGTTCTCAAGGTTTTTTTGGTTCTTTGAAGTTCTTTGGGAGATGTTCAGTTTTCTTTGTGGTGGCTCGAAAGGAAGATTATGCTCATGAATGAATCCTAGTTTCATTAAAATTTCTTGAAGTTAGTTTTGGATTGATAATGGATGCTGTAGGAATATAAGATTTATGGAAGATTTGGATTGTATAATTATGTAATTGCTTATGTTGTTTCCTTCATGTTTGTGTCGGTAGTACTTGTAAAAATGATGTACATATTCAATAAAATTAGTTTATATATATAAAATATTTTGTTTATCTGACATTTTAAAGTCATATTAACTAAGGGATATTACCAACTTCTATCAATTTTTATCGTTAAAAATTACAATACTAATAGAATGAACCTAAAAAAAAAAAAAACTGTTTTGGCCGAAATAACTGTGTAGTTGATGATAAATAAACATATTCGAATATATAATTAATTAACTATTTGTAAAGGCGCCTCATTCCCGAGGTTGTTCATGAGGCCTGACGTGTCTCTTTTAAACAGTTCTGACACTTCCGATTATATCTATATCTCTTATAAATAGTTCTGATTATACCCCTATCTCTTATACATAGTTCCGATTATATCTCTATCTCTTATAAATAGTTTCTATTATACCTTTATCTTTTATAAACAACTTCGAATATACCCCTAAGTTTCAATTTTTTTTTTCCTACGTTTTGATTTTCTTTCCACAGTTCTAATTTTACCCCTAAGTTTTAATTTTATTTTTATATTTCGATTTTACCCATAAGTTCCGATTTTATTTCCACAGTTCCGATTTTATTTTCATATTTTCGATTTTATCCCTAAGTGTATTTCCACAATTCCAATTTTACCCGTAAGTTTTGATTTTATCCCTAATGTATTAAGGGTTGTATACTATAATAAAAAGGGTAAAAAAATAATTTCAAAAAAGTGGGGCCCACTATAAATTATACAAGATAGCATGTTTTTCCACAATTTCGATTTTACCTCTAATGTTGTTTTACAAAGCCACGTATTTTTGTTTTATTTCACAAAACATACTCACAGTTCCTAATTTACCCCTTATACATTAGTTATTTTACCTCTTATACATCAACTACTGTATATTTAAATAAAAGGGTAGAAAAATAATTTCAAACAATGGAACCTACTATATATGTAAAAATCAAATAATCTAAAAAAAATATATATTTTACTTTTTATATCATAATCCCAATACATATCCCCCCCTCCCCCCTCATTTGTCTGGGCACATAATACCGATAAGCCGTGATTAATACCGATAAACTGTATCTGTCGTTCTTCGCACGCGTACGCGTGCACATTCACATAGTATGAATGTAATGCAAGAGATGACTGACTTACCTAAGGTCAAGAGACTTTAATGCAATAATTATTCTTTAGGTTTCTCTTTAAAATATAATGGTATTTCCCATCCTCATGCATAACCTTGTAACTTGGCCAGTTGACTCGTTGCTCTGTATGTGCTCCTGGGCCGGTGTTGTTGAACTCTTTGTATGTAAGAGTGGTTATGAAAAGGTTGCTTGCAGCCAATCTCAACCATCCTTTAGAGTCTACTAGAGTCCTAATGTCAGATTACATTAAAACTGTTGTAGAGAATTCTTTTTGGGGCCTTCTGATCGGACCTGAAAAGTGTATATTTATCCCCCGAATAACACCTTGTTTGTCTAGCACTTAGCTTATATTATTGTAGTATAGCTATTGATTAGTGCATTCTTGTCTTTATGTAGGTTTTATGAGCCGAAATGCGAATATTGAGTAAAAGCCCGCAAAAAATCGAGAAAAGCAAGCAAAGAGGTGTTATTTGCACAAGGGAAGAAGATTGGATATTTGCACCCGCGGAATCTGCTAAGGTACCTCGTGGTCAACTTTGGTCAAATAGGTTGAGTTGACTTTTGGATAACTTTGGTCAAGAGAGGAAGAATCACACCGGAAGCTTGGAGAGAACTCATTGACTTGGGTGAACACAAAATAGAGTCAGTTTTTGAGCCCCTTGTTAGATGCTTTTGAATGGTTAGGACTTTTGTGGCATATGTAATGCGCATGTTTCATGCATCTTAGATCAGGTAAAATCTTGTCCAAACCAACAATCTACACAAAGAGCACAATCACGGACCTCTCTATTTCTCTTGAGGAAGAGTTCAACAACTCAACCTCCCTACCTCTTGAAGAAGAGTTCAACAACTCAACTTCAATTTCTGAAGTACATCCTACACCTATGGCTCAAGAAGCTACCCTTCGGGATTACTTTTCACCTTTGGCCACAGGGCCACCTACTTGCATTGTCTTACTCGAGACACATGCAGATTGCTATGGCATTCGCCCACAGATTGTGGGCATGTTGCCTAAGTTCCATGGACTTCCAAGGGAAGATCCATATCAGCACCTCAATAAGTTTCTGACCGTTCTTCACACTTTTAGGGAGAAACACTTATCTGAAGAGGAAGTTAGCCTAAGATTGTTTCCATTCTCTCTTGAGGATAAAACATATCATTGGTTACATAGTCTTCCTCCTAATTCCATTGTCACTTGGGCTCAACTAAGTAAGAAGTTCTTGACCAAATTCTTTCCTATCACTAGAACTAACGACATAGTTGATGCCATAAGAAGTTTTAGGCAAAAAGAGAGTGAGGTATTTTTTGATGCATGGGAGAGATTTCATGATCTACTTCTTCAATGTCCACACCACAAAGTCGATGACACTGAAAAGGTTAGAATTCTATATAGGAGCCTTAATACTCAAACTAGGAGCACGGTTGATAACATGAGTGGTGGAGATTCCCTTTACTACTTCACCACCGAAGCATTAGCTTTCCTTGAAAGATTGCTAATAATAGTCAACATTGGGATATACCAGGACATACCCCGAGAAACACTACCCTAGACTCTAATGATAAACCTAGAGGAATGTATGATGTCAAACCTGACATTGAGCTTAAAAATTTAATTCAAGGTTTAACTAAACAGGTAGCAGCACTTGGAGTATCCTTAAATCCCCAATCAACTGTTATGAGTGCCTCCACTCTTTCATGTGATACTTGTCATGACCAAACTCACACTACTGAATTTTGCCCTCTCCTAATGAACCCACCAGAAACTGAGGATGCCTGTGCGTTTAACTACGCAGGGAGAACCAACTTTACTAAGGGCAATGCCACGTACCCATACATGGACATCTCAAATATTTCTTATTCTAATAATCATCATGCGGGTCCACCTGGTTTTACCAACTCTTATGGGCAACGTAGCAATGCCAGGTATGTTGGTCACTCTGACAATAGGAACAGGGCACCGGTCCCTCCTTACTCGAACAATACTCATCCTATGAGTGGTTCCAGGGATCGTATGCCAGCTACTCAATCTACCCAACCTAAGACCTCTCTTGAGGATGTGCTTGCACGTTTCATTCAACAGACCCAAACGTCTATTGAGTCAAATACCCAAGCCATCCAGAGAATTGAACAAAAACTCGATGAAAGAGGTAGATTTCCGGGACAGTCCATCCCGAACCCCAAAGACAAAGAAGTTGCCTTGGTGACGAAAATTATAACTCCGTCCATATCTGTACCAATTGCTGAAGTAAAATCGGTTTCCACCCTTAGGTCAGGAAAACAGGTTGATAATCAAATTAATTACACACCGAATCCAAACATTGTAACCCCGGTTACATCTGCACATGTTGCCCCACCTAAACCTTGGACCAATGAGGCGACCACCTCTAAGTCGAAGAAGACTGCCTGTGAGATCATTGATCCTCCACGGATTTACAACCCACCAGTACCTTACCCTCAGAGACTCACAAGGTCTCTAAAGGAAGTCCAAACAGAGGAAGCACTTGATGTGTTCAAACATATAAATATTAATATACCCTTCCTCACGGCTATTAAACAGATACCTTCCTATGCTAAGGTCTTGAAAGGTTTGTTCACTGCCAATAGAAAAACTAATGTGCCTAAAAACGCATTCATAGCTGAAGAATTCTCTGCACTTGTCCAACAAAATGATGTTATAAAATATAAGGACCTTGGAAGACCGACCATACCCTGCAAGCTTGGTGATAAATTCATGGGTAGAGCTTTGTTAGACTTAGGAACGAGTTGTAATCTCTTGCCTTACTCCTTATACCTTAGCCTCGGTCTAACATACATGAAACCCACAAAAATGTCTTTACAACTGGCCGACAGATCTTTGAAAGTACCTAGAGGTATATTAGTGGACCTATTAGTTAAAATGTCAGACTTTTACTATCCTGTAGACTTTGTGGTGTTGGATACTGAACATACTGCCGATGATTCGGTGCCCATCATCCTTGGTCGTCCATTCTTGGCCACCTCTAATGCTCTCATAAACTGCCGGAATGGTTCCATGGTTCTCACTTTTGGCTCTATGACTGATGAAGTTAACATATTTAACCTTGGCAAACAACCCCCTGATCTTTCCTTATCTGAGGATGTGTGCCTTCTAGACTCATTACCTTATGAGATGGTGCATTGTCATTACCCTGAAGATCCGGTTGTTCATTGCCTTGCCATACATAATGTAGACTTCGACATTAACCAATCTATCGCCCAAACCAATGGTCTCCTTTATAGTGTGCCTATCTTTGAACCTAAAGACCCTGAGGCCCTTGATGTGGTTTGTAGCTTATTCTGAGGCCCAAGTAGAGACCATCACTCCACCTCCTGTTACCCTGAATCCTCTTCCTCCTGAGCTGAAATATGCTCATCTTGATTCAGACGATAGTCATCCTGTTATCATTTCCTCATCTCTTACTACCGAACATGAGAGTAAGCTTTTAGAAGTTATCTTAGAGCATCGTTCTGTTATTGTCTGGTCTATCCATGACATCAAAGGCATTAGCTCGTTTGTCTGTTCTCATCGTATTCATCTTGAGGACGATGCCAAAACTTCTCGTGAACCCTGCGATGAAAGAAGTTGTTCGAGCAGAGATTCTTAAACTTCTGGATGCAGGGATGATTTACCCTATCTCGGATAGTCCCTGGGTTAGTCCTATTCATGTGGTCCCTAAGAAGGTCGGGATGACTGTAGTTACTAATGAGAAGAACGAACAAGTCGCCACTAGAGTTCCATCTAAGTGGCGTGTTTGTATCGACTATAGAAAGCATAATACAGTCACCCAGAAATACCACTTTCCTCTTCCCTTCATAGACCATATGTTGGAACGTCTAGCTGGTCGTTCTTTCTATTGTTTCCTGGATGGTTACTCCGGTTATAACCAAATTCCTATCGCCCCTGAAGATCAGGAAAAGACGACATTTACATGTCCTTTTGGCACTTTTGCTTATGCCCGTATGCCTTTTGGTTTGTGTAATGCACCTGCTACTTTCCAGAGGTGTATGTTACACATCTTTAGTGATATGGTCGAACGATTTATGGAGGTGTTCATGGATGACTTCTCCATATATGGTTCATCGTTTGAGGAGTGTCTTAGTCATCTTTCCTTAGTTTTTAAACGTTGCATAGAGAAGAATTTGGTACTTAAGTGGGAGAAGTGCCATTTCATGGTTAGGAAGGGGATAGTCCTTGGTCATGTAGTCTCCCCTGAGGGTATCCAGGTTGATAAAGCGAAAGTAGATCTTGTTTCATCCTTGCCTATTCCTAAGTCTATTAGGGATATTCGAGCCTTTCTGGGCCATGCAGGATTCTACAGACGCTTTATCCAAAATTTTTCTAAGATAGCTCATCTCTTAACCAATTTGTTGCTTAAGGATGCACCTTTTGATTTCATAAAAGAATGCAAGAGCGCCTTTGAAAAACTTGAAACCGCCCTCACGTCTGCACCTATTATTAGGCCTCTTGATTGGAGTAAACCCTTTGAGCTGATGTGCGATGCATCAGACTATGCTGTTGGGGCTGTTTTAGGTCAACGTCTAGATGGTAAGCCCCATGTCATATATTATGCTAGTAAGACTCTCAATGAAGCTCAACGTAATTATACGACAACCGAGAAAGAATTGCTAGCCATAGTATATGCTCTTGATAAGTTTCGCTCCTACCTTTTAGGCACCCATACTATCATTTTTACAGATCATGCCACTATTAGATTCCTTCTATCCAAGAAGGAGATAAGCAGCGCCTTATTCGTTGGATATTATTGTTTCAAGAATTTGACCTTGAGATTAGAGATAAAGAGGGACCGAAAATGTAGTAGCCGACCACCTGTCTAGATTAGACCGTCCTGAAGATTCCAGTGTCATTTCTGAGAACTTTCCTGATGAGCTTCTGTTCGCAATATCGAATGCTCCATGGTTCGCAGATATAGTTAACTACCTGGCAAGCAACAAGGTTCCAAGTGATTGGAACAAACAAGATAGATCCAAATTCCTTGCTAATGCCAAGTATTATTTATGGGATGTCTCTTACCTTTTTAAGTACTGTCCTGACTAGATCATTCGTCGTTGTATCCCTGATTGGGAACAACAAGAGGTCCTTAAGTTCTGCCATGAGCATGCTTGTGGTGGACATTTTAGTGCCAAAAAGACAGCTGCTAAAGTATTGCAGTGTGGTTTTTATCGGCCAACTCTCTTTAAGGACTCTCACATGCATTGTACTGTCTGTACTCGTTGTCAACAATTAGGGAAAATCACTAGGCGGCACATGATGCCCTTACAACCAGTACTTCCTGTAGAAGTGTTTGATGTATGGGGCATTGACTTCATGGGCCCTTTTCCTGGTTGTAATGGTTTTTTGTACATTCTGGTCGCAGTAGACTATGTTTCTAAATAGATCGAGGCCATCCCCACAAGGCACAACGACCAAGAAAATGTAGTAAATTTTCTGAAACAGTATATATTTGCCCGATTTGGCGCTCCTCGTGCGATCATTAGTGATGGGGGGAGCCATTTCTGCAATAGAGCTTTTCGAAAACTTGTCCAAAAGTATGGAGTTACTCACAAAGTGGCTCTTGCGTACCATCCGCAAACTAATGGCCAAGCCGAGATGTCGAATAGAGAGATTAAAAACATTTTGCAAAAAACAATTGACCCTAATAAGGTTGATTGGTTTCTTAGAGTTAGTGATGCATTATGGGCCTATCGTACTGCTTTCAAAACTCCTATAGGCATGTCTCCTTTTCGTCTTGTTTTTGGAAAACCCTGTCACTTACCTGTAGAGCTTGAGCATCAAGCCTTCTGGGCAATGAAAAAGCTCAATTTTAATCTCGACCAGGCAGATGAAAGGAGAAAACTCCTGCTTTCTGAGCTTGAGGAACTTCGGAATGAACCTTATGATCTTTCCAAGTCCTACAAAGCTAATATGAAAAAACTACATGATCGTCAGATCTTACGTAGAGATTTTCAAATTGAGGACAAAGTTTTACTGTATAACTCTAGGTTGCATTTATTTCCTGGTAAACTACAGTCTCGTTGGTCGGGTCCCTTTGTAGTGTCTGTAGTAACACCCTTTGGTGCTATCACTTGTATAAATCCTGAAGACAATACTGAATTTCAAGTCAATGGTCAACGTCTTAAGCATTTCCATGAATTAAGGTCCCCTGAAGTAAAGGAAACTCTCTTAGAAGACCCTACCTATCTAGACTGATCCTTGACCAGCTGGTATCCGGACCCTCCCCTACTCTACTCTTGGCTCTTTTTGGGAGGTGTGGTTGAAAGTGCCGGGACCTATAGTCCACAAACTCTTACTGGTTGAGTCTAATTGATCCAGTTCACACTTTTTCCTGAAGCGTCATCACCAAATAGAGTTGTTTCCCGCTCTGTTTGGGGGTGGGGATGTCATTTCCCATCTTTCCTAAGTCTAGAGTATCTGACGTTAAAAGACTCGTGTTGTATATTAGACATCAGGATTTCACGCATTCCATTCTAGCGCTTTTGACTCTCCTGTATCTTTGTTTAGAGTAGCGTTTATCTAGGGAGTGAATCCTAGTTGTCCACTTGTCTGGCTGAAGACGTTAAACTTGGCGCTCCTGGGAGGCATCCCTGTGTATCTCCTAAACCCAATCGTGCTTTAGTGTTCTTATTAGTTATCGGCTTTAGTGGTTATTGGCTAATAACTATCTCTATAGGATCCTAGAGTAGATCTGTTTGGGGGTGGGCATGGCCCACCACTCTTTGATTGCGGTTACTTGGTCAAATAATTATTATAGTGACAAATTTGAATTTATTTCAATTTTTGGAATTCTTAATAATTATTGCATGATTTTTGGATCTGACCCTCTTAATGGTACTTATATTCGCAAGAATGTAATTATACATTATCGCGGAATTTTCAAAATTAAATTTGAATTATTTCTTGCATTTTCGCCTTCCAGGGGTAAAACCGTTATTTTCACTAATTTCAGTAGTGGGTGAAGCGTCTAGGGGAAGTAACTTCTCTATATATACCCCCGGGTGTCATTAGAAAAGTCACAAAGTCATTTTCAAACCACAGTCATACCAAGTCAACGTGGGTCAAAGGAGTTTTCTTCTTCCCCAGAACTCAACTCGAGTTCCTTATAGTGTATTCTGATTTCGACTCGAGTTCCTCAACAGATCTCGTTTCTCTCTCTTCATATCTCACTCATTTCTAGGCCAAATTCTAAAATTTTTGCGGGGTTTTGTTCCTTTCTTCATCCTCTTCATTTCTATACCAAAATCCCCCATTATCATGCCTCCTAGAAGAAGAGAGAGAGTGATTATCCAAGAACGCGATTACTCGCGTCTTTTCGATGATAATCGATTTGGGAGTACTTTTGTTGATAGGATTCATGCCCGAGGCTGGGATGTACTCGTTGGCTCAGACTATGAGCCATTTGATCCTCAAATGGTTCGTCGTTTCTATGAGTCAATGGAGTTGGCCGATGACGGCGTGTTCATCAACTGGGATCCTACCCACCGTTACTTGCTGACGCCTGAGACTGTCTCCATAGTCACGGCGCTCGAGCTTGATGAGGCTCCCCTGCAGCAGGAAGCTGCACTGGTGACACCAGACATCATCGAGGCTGCCCTCGTTGATGACCGGGTACTGCACCGGTATAGCAGCCATATCTCTATCGGTTGGCTCCGAGTCAACCAAGGCTTGGTGGCACACTGGCTGACCACCAATGTCCTTGGGACGACAAGGACGAGCGAGCTGTTCTCGGAGAGTATCCATATCCTCTGCCTGCTTCAGGAGGATGTCTACGGCTATTGTATGGTCCACCGTCTTTTTGCTACTATCACCAGTGCCCGAGCCACTTCTGCTCCACTTCCTAGCCTGGTGATGACTATTCTGCGCTACTGGGAGGCGCTACTTCTTCCTGCACTCTCTCTGGAGTCGGTCGTCCGGCTCGAGGTCTCCAACCCTGGGCTGTCAGCTTATCGACAGCTGTTGTGGGACCCACAGGCAGAGGTGTCGGTCCAGTACAGGCACGGGGACCAGCGGGCGTTCTTTTCACTCCATACCAACGAGGAGCGGTTCCAGCTTCTCTGGAGGGGCATGGGTGAGATTTTGACTGCAGTCGAGGACTTGCAGCGTCGCTTCGATGAAGGCCATGGGCAATCTCGTCTTCGACGAGGTTGATTTTTAGTTTCTGTTATTAGCCATTGTAATTTGCTTATGTATTTTGTTTTGATTTTGCACTCTTGTATTAAAATTATCGATCATTGTACTTTATTTCAAAAATTTAATGAAAATGGTTGAAATTTTAATTATCTTGTCAACTTGTCATTTTTTGGGATTTTTAGCCATTCTTGGGCTTTATTGCAAAATTTTGGACTCTTGGAGTATATTTTGAAAATTTTTGGTTCTAAGGACCTTAGTCCAAATATTTTTAAATAGAAAGGAGGTTAGGGTTTGATTTTTTGGAAACCCTATGGTATTAGGCAACTTTTGGAGTCCTACTAGGGCTCAAACTCTTAAAATCTAGCCTATATATACCACACCATAGTTAGAGGACCATCACTTAAACCAAAATCAGAATTTTAAAGTTTTTAAAAATATTTATTTTCAGATTTTTGGCCCGAACTCGACTTGAGTTCCTTACAGGCCATTTCAATCTCGACACGAGATTGGACCTGGCAGCAGTTTTCTGGGCTTCTTTTGAGTGATTTTTTCTCGGTTTTCGCTCTGGTTTTTGCGACCTGTCTATTCACATCCTAATTACTTCATTTCCAATCATGTTGATTTGTTGGATAATTACCTATATCTCTTTGGTGCTTGCACCTTTTCCTTCCATCCTGAGAACTATGCTAATGTGGCGCCTACCATTTTCCTACCTGCTAATGTAGCTACTGCTGCTTTATGGGTCATGAGAAATCTCTTAGGTGCACATAGGTTGGACTATATCAATGATAACACTATGCATGCTGTCTACGGTATTGTTAATAATTTTAGTGCTCTTGACATAGCTTTCTGGTTAATGGATGGCATAAGAAATGTTTTTGGGATCGGTCAGCTAATTTACACAACTGCTATGTGTAAGATAATTCTTAATACCTATCCTGATTGGAGGAATAGGTACAATGATTGGACTCACCTTATGCCTATGGACCCTACACACCGTTATATTAGGAGAAGTCGCCTATTCACATGGGTGCCTAACACTATATATGTAGAGTTTCCAGAGTTGCATAGAAATGATAATTTTATGGATAATGGTGAGGGTGCTTGGAATGTGGTCAAAGAGGCATTAAACCTATGGTGTGATGACATGGATGGTTTGCCAAGGGAGGTTGCTTGAAAACAAGAGTGTAATGTAGGATTTCCTTTTCTGTTGAGTCAGTCCTTTATTTCAATATATTTTATTTCAGTTGTGTCATAGTATGGAATTCCTTGTAATCTCTATATATAGATAATTTTGTTTGACAGGAATTTATAAAGCGGTTTGAATTTTTAGCACACTCATGGTAATATCTTTCTCTCTTTCTTTCTTATGCTTAGTATGAGCCTTGCGGACAAGGCGATTTCTTCGTTTGGGGGTGGGGAAGTATTTCAATCCTTTTTGCAAAAGATTTTCAAACTTCTTTGTCCATACTTGTGTAAAAATTCAAAAAAATATTTGAAAAAAACGAACAAATTTTTTTTTCTTACAAAGACTTTTTCAAAAATAGGATAAGTACACCATCAATGATGAACTTAATAGTTGAATTCCTTTTCAAGTTTAAGGACACGTGTTGCTTCACCAAATAGTTGAGTCTTATACTACATTTGCATGAGCATAAGCATGACATTCATATGCATTTATTATAGATTACATGTGCAAATACAACTACACCTTGAGAAACTTGAGGAATAAGTGTAGAGACTTAACCTAGTGAGCTTTTGAGCCCCGTCTTTTTCTTGGAGAGTTATCACGTAAATCTGGAGTCAAAAGACTCAACCTCTCAGTATTGTCTATTTTTAGTCTCATATTCATTTTTATAGTTAGCCTTGAGATGGCATCAAGTGGGTGTGATATAAACTTGGGTGTTGTAGCTTATTCAAGATGTGATCACCATATCAGTACTTAGGGTCTGTTTGATAACCGGCAAATAGGTTGGCAAATGGGTTTTCCTCGGATTGCAAGCCTTTTGCCAGTGTTTGATATCCAAAAAATACCCGGGAGAATTTTGCCAATTTTCGCGCACGTGAGCATATTTACGCGGATGAACGGAGAAAACGAGCTCCAAGGGGGTGCTGGATCTTGTTTTCTCACCTTATTTTCTCGGTTGTTTTTCCTACCTATAAAATATAACCTTTTTTTTAATTTTTCCTCACAACATACCCTAGCAGAGAGAGAAGCTGCAGAGAAACGAAAATGGCGAAGTTCGGCTGCTCGATTCTAGTTGATTTTGAATCTATTTCGGGTAAGATTTCTTTATTATTCTTCTATCCTCTTCTTCTTCTTTTCTATTTACTACTGTGTTCAGTTTGATTTGTTCAGTTCGAAATGATTTGCTTATTTTTTTTTTTTTTTGAAGTACACATTCAAATATTCAATGCTTCCTTTTCTTTATATGTATTCTACCTTCTTCTTCTTTTTATTTCTTGTTGTGTGTTTTCCTATTGTGTTTTTCTACTGTAATATTTTTGTTTTGAAAGTTCTAGTGTTTGAAATTTCGTGCAAATTTTGATGAAAACTTGGTTAGGGTTTTTCATTTTGGATTTTCCCCCCGTATTTAACTGTTTAATTTTGCAAAAAGTTTACGAATTTAAGTTCGATTTTTGTTTCTAGGGTTTTAAATTTGGGAGTTTGCAAATTAGGGTTAAAATTTGGGGGTATTTCTCCGTCTATTGAATTCTGCTGTCATTAGGTTAAATTCTTCTTTTATATTAATCAATTATAGCTTTTGTGATTGTATTATTCTGGTAGTACCATCATGTTCTACATTGTGGATAGTTTGATTTTGTTATTCATGTTGTTCATATTGAATGGAATTGTTCTTTTATCCAATGTAATCAAATATATTTCCTTGTTCTAATTATTGGTTGTTTTGTGTTTAGGTTACATAAGATTTCTTGTTTGTGCTAACGGAATTGATTGATATGATCAATTGGGGGTTGTATTAATTTTTGTTTTTTTGTCCTAAACATGGTGCATACTTGAATGTTTGTTTCCTTATTGCTATTGCACCTAAATCATAAACATTGTGCATACTACAATGTTTTAATTTTGTTGTTTCTATTGCATTGTGGTTCTTATTTGATTGGTTGGAAATGTATTTCTTGGTGCTTGTTTGTTTTTGTCTTCTGTCTTCTATGAGTCTTGTTGTTTTACTTAATATATTCGATTATTCTTTATCGAATGTCTGAATTATCACGAGGGTAATGTATTCCATGTATACATGTGTAGATAATGCCTAAAACGTTTGCGTGTCACCTAGTAAATGGTTGGTGATAATAATGGAGATGATAACTATACCCCACGAGACCTCAACAGTCCTGTGAATGGATAACTACCTGGTTAGTTGGTTCTTTATTTTATACATTCAAATTTTCTGTAGTACAAATGGTTTCGTGAAATGATGGCTTTGTTATTGTAGAGAACATAAAAGAAGAAGAAGAAGATGATGTGAACCTAGAAGGGTTAGATACCCAAATTCCTTCCAACACACCAATTGGATTAACACCACTTGCATCAACTGAAGTTCTAGGAGAAAGTTCAGCAACTGGAGGGGATACTCGCAAAAGGAAAGGCAGTGGTGCATCTATTTTACCAAAGCGTAATAAGCTGAAATTTGGATTGATAGATATACCTGAACCAGCATCTAGGAAGCACGGACACTTCTAAAAATTCATTGTGTCAGTGTCAGACACTGCTCGGACACTGACACTGCTTCGGACACGGCTTGGACACGTGTCCGACACGGCACATGTGTGTCCCATATGCCGTTCAATCTGGACACGGCTTGGACACTGTTCTGGACACTTCTTGGACACTATTTTGGACACGGATCTGTTTTCAAGTCCTAATTTAAGATGAATTGTAATATCTTTCCAACCGTTTCTCTTTTATGTTTTATGAACTATGAATGTATATGATACATGACATGATTTCTAATATATTATTGATATACCATATTTATTTATATATATTTAATTGCCGCGTCATAAGCCGTGTCCGTGTCCTAATTTTTGGGATAAACAAGTGTCCCCGTGTCCGTGTCCGAGTCTGTGTCAGTGTCCGAGTCCGTGCTACCTAGACCAGCATCCTCCAAGGGGTTGACCGCAGCTTTGCAGAGTATAGCCCAAAGTCCGGAAAAACCCAAGATTGCAGATCTGTCAACTGCACTTCAAGAGATGACAAATGGGGACAGAGATATGTATTTGAGAGCAATGGACTTTCTAGGAGACAACCCTAATTTGATGGCAATGTTTGTGGGTATAGAGAAGGAATACAAGATGGAATGGCTGTTGAGAAAGCTTAATGCCCATAGGTAGTGAAGGGTGATCTTGGTGTTTCTATTTTTTTTAGGCTGCGGAAGTATTCCTTTTTGTATGTTGCAGAAGTGTGTTTTAACCTTGTTATAATCATGTACTAGTTTGATTGTGAACTTATTTTCATCACAACCTTTTGAACTTGGTTTGAATATAAATAGTTTGATTTTGAACTATTTTATGATGTCGCAGCCTTTCAAATCTCATTTGATTTATATATTCCATGTTATGTAAATTGTCTTTAGATTAGGGTTTTCTTGACAAAGAAAGGTTACTGTGAGTCTGAGATACGACAGGTAGAAATGAGACCTGTAGCTAATGAAGACAAGCTCAATCAGATTCATGTAAATGACAGAGCAGTTCTTGGTGAACTTTTAACTTTTTTCCTCACAAGTTACTATGGGTTCTTTAAATGGCCTAACTTGAAGACAACCTTTGATTAAAGTATTAAACCACATTGCCATATGATACAAAGACCTTTAGATAAACCATGTTTACCTTAGCCACCCTAATGATATTTTATCCCTTAGGTTAACATTTCTGAGCCTTTCCTTGTTAGTTGGCTTTTTTCTTGAGCCCATTATCCTTACCCAACTCCATTGTAGGAGTAAATACCTTGGAATGTTTTAGGTCCTTTTACCCATGTTTTTGGAACATGAGGATGATTGTTTATGCGGTTACAAGAAGAAAGGAGAAATACAAAGAAATCTCCAAACTAGTGAGATAAACCAAATATTGAAAATCAAAAAGTTTGAAGAAATTCCAGAAATAACCAGAATCTTTTAAACCATTCCAAATCCAAAAAGAAAGGAAGATTCCCAAAATAGGCTAGAGCTTCATTGAAATTTTCCCAAAAGAAGATGAGAAATTAATACTTCTTCCAAAAGAAAAACTTCCAAAAATTTCTCCATGTGCTATTATTACAAATCACAAGTATTGAAGGCCCGAATGTTCCAAAAATATTTCACAAAAGCCTATGCCATTTCTAGCTCTGTCCTAAGCCAAGTTACAACCCATTACTATCTTTTGTAGATCTAAGTTGATATGGTAGGATGTGGCGAGTAAGTGAGAAGATGCTGAGGTGAAAAACCTGACATCTCAAGTAAGGCTAATTTTTCCATTCTTTGAGACTAAGTTCATTCCATTACACCAGTCCGTTCTTATATATGTGAGATGATTGTCCATCTTCTTTCCTCACATAGAGGTAAAATGATAAACACCATCTCTGAGCAATTTTATTTCTGAGTGTATGACTGTGAGGCAGAAGTCAAAGCGACCTTTCCAAAGGTGACTTAAGACCCGTGGTAGTATGGGTACATGCATGTATTCGATGCATTTGAGACCATCATGCTTGGTTAATATTTCATATCTTATTCATGCATTGGTAGTATGTTATCTCATATGAAAGGTTTAGCAATACTTATCCTTATCCTTGATATGACCATTTCTAAGGTACATGGTAGAAAATTCTATTCTTGAATTAGTCATTGTAGTAAGTTTGTGGGTATCTTCTCTAGAAAACCCTTAGGAGACTATAACTCCTCCACCTTGGAAACCCTTGTGGTTGAAAGCCTTGATGCATATGGTTAATGCAATCACCTTAGTTATACTTCTCTTTTGAGTTCCTTATTCTTTCTTCTCATCTTTGCTTGAGGACAAGCAAAGTGCTGTTTGGGGGTATTTGATCGGACCTCAAAAGTGTATATTTATCCCCCGAATAACACCTTGTTTGTCTAGCACTTAACTTATATTATTGTATTATAGCTATTGATTAGTGCATTCTTGTCTTTATGTAGGTTTTATGAGCCGAAATGCGAATATTGAGTAAAAGCCCGCAAAAAGTCGAGAAAAACAAGCAAAGAGGTGTTATTTGCACAAGAGAAGAAGATTGAATATTTGCACCCGCGGAATCTGCTAAGGGCACCCCGTGGTCAACACGGTCAAATAGGTTGAGTTGACTTTTTGGTTACTTTTGACTAAGGTTGACTTTCAGTCAATTGTTGACTTCCCATGACTTTGGGTCAGGTATGTTGACTTATGTGGACCGGACTTCCTATTTTGGGTCTTGATCTTAAAAAGGCTCTACAAGGACCAGAAGTCCGATTGGGGCCCATGACATATCAAACTGAAGTTCTTGGCCCAAGCTACAATTATAGCTCAAGAGGATTAGGTTTTGGTGATTGCCTAATCCCTATGTGGGGCCAACAACAGCAGCCATGAATTTGATCAAGTTAGGAAGACTTTGCATGCAAGTATTCTCCTATGTAATAGATATTTAAGAGAAGTTGTAACTAGGGTTTACTATCTATCTAGAATCTAGGATCTATGTAGAACCTCTTTTTAGATCTTGATCTTCTAGCCTCCACTTGAAGATCAACTTTTGTATTCAATTCAATATCAATATCAATCCATGATTTCAATTATGATGTTTAATGATTTAATTATTTGTTCTTTTGGTATGAGTAGCTAAATCATCATGGGGGAAAGTGGAAGCTTTCTAGGTGATGTATGATTATTATGTTGTTTCTTCTTATTCATTGTGATTCAAAGTTCTTAATGCTTACTTATCTCTAATTCACGATATGAGGTAAGTATGATTATTTGTATGCTATTGTTATCCATGGTGTTAAATATTATTGTTAGAATTTAGGGAGACCTAGTTTTGATAATAGTATTATATTTATTGTAGATGTGTAGTGAAATAGCTGAGAGGTGATTACTGCATGTTTGTAATATTTATCTTTTATTGGAACCCCTTCATGATTAAATTCAATAGCTGAGAGGTGAGGATTTAATTGTGAATAATATGTGGAGTTAATTAGATTCAATAGCTGAGAGGTGAGGATTTGATTAATGAAGCATATTCAATAGCTGAGAGGTTAGGATTAATTACTATTGGTATTAATAATTAGTAGGAATAGCTGAGAGGTGACTTGTTAGTTATTATAGATTGAATATGAAGAACAACATGATATAATTACATAACCTAGTTTGTGAAAATCTACTGCTCCCTCTATGTCATCATATAATCTTCTTTTCCATCTCTTCCATATTCTTAAGTTAGGATTATATATTATTTATTGCCTGTAGGAAGTAGAATCAATTCTTCAACTCTTATTATTGATTCCTTGATGTTTCTTAATTATTATTTTTAATTGTGCTTGAGCTAAGATCTCCCCTTCTGAGGTGGGTACGACCCTTGCTTGTTACTTGTCTACTTTGATCTCAATTTATACAGGCACAAGAAGGAAAATCTCTAAATATAATCTTTTGATATGATACCAAAAATATCATACATCACCTTCCTTAGAATGTTTTCGTTGTGCTGTTGGAAGAAAGCTCAATTGAGGATATAATGATACAACTATGCACTATTCTGTCAGTTGTATCAAAACTAGAAGTTTTCCTTTCCGTACGCAGTTGCAATCATATATCCGTAAAACTTTGATTGTTTTCATTGGTTTGATGTCAACAATAATTGAAATAAATATTTTCACTTTATTTAATAAAAAAACACAATTTTTATCCATGCAATAACATTGATACATAGTGTTTTAGGTTCATATTACTAAGAATTTTAATTTTTTTATTGGGTCTCTTGCTTATTGATAAAACTCGATCCCATAAATAATAATATGCTAAATTACAATAAAACCATTACTCTAATATGTCAATTTATAATAAAACCATTACTTCAAGGTTATTTTTTGGGGAGATCTTATTGCCACCCAATAGATTCATAAAAAACCCATCTAAATATTTTCTTTTCAAAACCCAATTGCACAATAATTCGATTGCAGATTGCCTTTTACACAGTTACACCCAACCAAACCCAAGAATCAAACTATATTCTAATTTTTATTTCTCTTTCCTTCTTCTACTCCACTTATCTCTGCTCGGTTTTGTTCTTCTATTGTTGAAAGGTTTGTTATACTTATTTTTATTGTAATTTGTAATCATTTTTTCATTGTTTATAATCTTCTCTTGTAACAACCCAGATTATTTGACTTAATGAAAAATGAAAATTTTGGATTTTATTTGGATAATGGGTATATTAGTCATTTGCTCCGAGAATAGAAGTGTCATTTTATATAGTAGTTGTATTTGAGGGCAATTTAATAATTTTATAAAAAAGTGTTTTTTTGGTTTAATTTAATGTTGTTTGGTAAAAGAGGATGGGTTGCAGTTTTTAAAGACCACCTTGGGGCAGTGAACACAACCAGCAAGGGAAAGTCAACACAAGTCCATTGCCTTCATTAAAGGGTGTGAAGTAAGCAATCATAAGTCCAACTCAAACAGTTTGATTCTGCGACTTAAGGGTTTTCGCAATTTGAGTGATGATCTTCTGAGTTCTTATGTTTCACACAGTGTTGTGCCAACGTATTATTTGCAATATAGTATCTGATGTATACCTTAATGAAACAAATATAATGTATCAAAACTTCTACCTTTAATAGCAGCACCTAAACCCTAAAAGAGTTCCACAAAGAATGGTTTTAAATTTTCTATCTTGTCAGAAAATCACAGCTTTAAAGACAAAATTCTTCTTATCAATCTTGTCAATGTTTTGAAGAAGAAATGATCAAATGATGAAACATATACAGTTTGAACTTTACACCATGATTTCTCAACTATCAACCATTCATGCCAATATACATTCGCTAATGGGCAAAGGCCCATGGTTTGTAATGCTACAGTTGGTCCAAATATATTGATATCCACAAGCAGTTTCAGCTACATCATACAGACACAGTGCCACGGAAGTTGAAGAAACAATCTTTCATGCAAAAATAAATAGAAAGTCGATTTCACTTCAAATTACCAATCGTCGTTCCTTTCAGTTTGGCCTCTACTATCAATTAACAATAGTAAGATGGTTTATGTAGAAGAGAGACAAACTGCCGTATATGCTCGAGAGCAATGGACAGAATATCAAAAAAAGATCTTGTTATCCTCTAATAGTTTCCTCGACTCTTGCTGCCACTTGAGGATCCTTTACATAGAAGTTCAAGTTAACATAAAACAATGCAAAGAAAAAAAAAATGCAGTAAAACCACATCAAGAAATATGAATTTAACAAATGAAACTGTATAGAGCTATAATTCAACATTTTCGCTTATTGCCACACTGAAACTGTATTGAGCTATAACATATGATATACTTAGCTATATCAAGATGAATTCAGCATTATTGCCACACTAAAACCAAGTTTTCAAGTGTCCACTCTCTCATGTTTCTCACATCAAAAAGTAGATGGGGAGCTTAATTAATATCTTACATGCACACTTATGCCTTCCGATGTATATAGAATGTCAATAATCGCTTTTCCATGGAAGGATAATGAAATTACCACCGTTATTGATTTTCACTTTCAAAAATCTTGCCATGATATCCCAGAACCTATATGATTGTAAAGGGCAACATATGTTAATGATTAAAAAGATTGATATGATGAGACAAACTAGGTTTCATATAATTTATGTGGAAGGAATAACTCACCAGTGCACCATCAGGGCTAAAACAATTGTGCAACGCTCCCACAGTTTCCTGCAATTGCAGTAGTTGCAGATCACCTCTGGTTGGATCATATACGGGCATCAATCCAGAAGTTGGAAAAGTGGGTGTTGTTACTAGTGAAATTTCGACTTCTTTGAGTTGCATACACGTTTGATTAACAACATACTGTTCACAAGATTTTAAGAAAGCAATTATTCCATTGGTGCAGAATGAAATATCCGTATACCGAAGATTAAAATTAGCCAGCTGATTCAGGAGCTGGAATTGGAAAATAACCTGGCGTAGCTGTTTAACTGAAACTGTAGATGGGCAGGTAATATATGGGCTTTCCAATCTTGGCAGAGTTTGTTCATTCAGAGGAATCAATACAATAGATATTTCCACCTGGAAGTCCAAAACTCATATAATTATGTCCTAAAAGAGAAGAAAGTATAAGCACGTAATGTATGTCACCATGAACTGCTCCTTTACCGCTTCTGGGTTGAGTTTGATACTACTAATGCGATTTGTTAATTGAGATAAGTGCTTATCCTTTGATTTTGCAGTACTGCTCCTACCATTATCACGTCGAGTCTGACTACGTTGACCATTCCTCCCCCACTTAACAATCTCAGTAGAAAGAATAGTACTTTATTCAATTTTATCATTAAAATTCAATTCCCATCCATTGTCTGAAGGTGAAAAACTGGGATCAGTGGAATCTCTAACTTCATCATTATCTGGTCCTGGTGATCTGATCCTGGAACTCAAGGGCGTCTGTTGTGCTAGTCTTTTCGGCAGAGCTTCTAATTGTCTCATGAATGTCTCAGCAAATGATGTTTGGATCTGTCCAACAAATTATAAGCTTACTCTTTTTGGTAAAAGAGATTTTAGTAAAAAGAAATTGGGTCTAGTACTCAAGTATATGTATGCTTTAATCACACCAGTGTGATTTGTGTTAAACGAAGTATGGTTGTAATTGATTTTCTGATAGTGTACTAACGACCATCACGTAACGAGCAAATCCTTTTTGGTACAAGTAAAAGTACATTGTGAGTACTCCACCTGTTTATTGTGAGCTTTTTCCTCTTCATCTAGTTCCTGCAACCAAATGTTAGAGCATATGGATTAAGATCCAGATTGTGATTGAAATATGCATTTAATAGAAAAATTGGTTTTCAGTCTAGTTAGCTAACCACGTCACCATAGTTGTCATCATTGATATTTGGCTAAAACGCCGTAATAATTCTATCATATCTGATGTCTTTTCTCAAAGTACGCTTGCTAGGTAAATGTTTGCGGCAAGCAGGGCACTCATGATTTCTGTACCATGAACTTTATTAGTTTAAATAATCAAATAATAAGCACAAGCATTTAAAATATGAATTTTCTACTTCTGCAAGATTGTTCAATAATGCGATAGTTGTAGAACATACACTAAACGCAATGATTTGTCGATGCATTTCTTGCAGAAACGGTGCAGACATTCGTTCACTGCATGAGTTTGTTTCATTATACCTAGCAACATTGATAAAGTAATCTATCAAAGTTCAGTTACAACTAGCACAAAGAAGTTATGGTTTATACATAGTAACATTAGATTTGTGTACCAAACCAAAAATTATGATTGCAAGGTATCTTCTAAATTGAAGAAGAATTTCTCATTAATCCCAGATAATAAGTTCATTACAAAATTCAAAGTTATTCAAGTTAAGGTTACTTGTAAAGATAAATCTACTCAAGTTAGAGTTTATTCAAATCGAAAGCAACTTGCCAAAATTTATAGCCCATATGGACTTTATATATGCAGATCCTAAGATTTTGTGTTCGATTTATTTAGGTCATACTCCTCTTACTAATCTAGTAGTGATCTAAAGAGAACTCCAGTGTGTTTCTTATGTTTGAAGATTCAATCAAGACATATGGTAGATTTGAAGATTCAATCAAGACATATGGTAGATTTGTATTACTAACAAGCATGATTATTGGGTTTCAAGCACTCAGAAGGGCTACATTGCTCAATATTGGCATACGTGATCGAGCGGGATTCAAAGATTATTTAATACTTGTGATGTCTGACAATATTCAAATGGATGAATCAAACAATATTCAAATGGATAGGTGAATAGAATGTAAAACATACCTAGGCATATAGGGCATGTCAGATATTTTCGAATAACTGACTCTTCTACGTCAATGAAGCTGCACACATAACAAACATTAAGAAATAATTGTGTATTCACATTATTTCCATTATGGACACCGCTATATGATAAATATCTGGTCTTCCCCATGCAGGTTGGAAGATAACACAGACTAAGTGGTACCTCTCATGTTTCCATCCATGGAATTGACATACTAATTGAGAAACAAAACAAAATACTAAAGTATTTAGTAGTTGGTCACAATGTGTTAAGAAAATAATGATTTCTTTTCTATATAAAGTTCAAATAATATCAGGGGTGAAAGAAAACTGCACACGCAATTTCCTGAGAATATGGTTGTTGTTGTTGTTGTGGAGAAAAATATTAATTTCTTTTGCTTATTTAAAATAACACAGATTAACACATCCTGGTCAAGTCTGCACATCAATTCAAAAAGTGTAAGCATGCAATAGCGGGCACCACAAACATCTTTAATAATTTGATCAAGTACTAAATCAATCACACTTTAAACATCCTAGCAAATCCCACAATCAAAATCAAAGAAAGGTAAAACATGCCAAAAGATGGGTAGTAACATCAAATCTCACAATTGAAATTGAACAAACATACATCCATCCATTTCTGTAACAAAAGATAAATCATTTAGTAATAGTAGCCATTAAAAATTATACTAATTATATTCATCCTTTTTTTATGATTTTTTTTTTAAATCATCACTAAAATGGATAAATAAAAAAAAATTTAAACATGACTCCATGAGATCCAAATTAGAAATCAATCGGAGAAGAATTATGCCGTCCAAATTATACATTAAGCATTCATCGGTCAAAATGCAAATCAAACATGCAACTACAGATTTAAAAATTGATTATATAACATATAAGAAAAATCTCGCAGAAACATTCAAATAAACTCCATAGATGCAAATCTCACCTCCCTCGCAAAATCTAAATAATCTAAATATTTCTATTGAAAAGAAAGATATTCCGTTATCGTTTTCCCTAATAGATGATAGTCAGATACTAATAACAAAGGAAAAGGTGAAAAATATTAGAATATAGGAAAAGATGTAAGAATCAACAAGAAATGAACGAATAAAAAATAAATAAAACAAGAAAACATAATCATCCTCAATTTCTTCATCCATTTGTTCTTCATTTCTTGATATTACTTATTTTCCCTTTCTTTTCTTCAAAACAATGGTGTCATTACATCTTTCAATTCTTTCATTGATGGTCTTGTTCACTGTGTAGTTGTCTTATAGTTTTTTTCTTGTTGATGAGAACTATTACTCCCCACAAAGGTTAGGGGATTCATCTTCTTTCTACCCATGTTGTTCTTTTTCTTAGAGAGAAAACAGAGGTACTGATGAGACAGAGAAAAAAAGAGAGATTGAAATGGTAATGGCGTGTCTACGACACTAGATAGTAACAAGGTTGTCCGGTTTCAAAGCACCTGTAATATACTGCACTTACCATTTTATTTCCACTTTTACCCTTGTTATTTTTAATTAATTAATTTATTTTTGATTTGTTTTATATAGGATTTTTCTTATTGCAATGCCAAAATATTAAGTAAAATGTTTTTATCTTTTTTTATAAACAAATAGACCAACCATTTATAAGTTGGTATATTAGTAATTTTATTGTAGACGAGGGATATATTTGAAGCGGAGAAAATGAGCTTATCAATACGTGGTTTACACACCCGATATTCGGCTAGAGCATGGAATCTCACACATGATAATATTGATGAACTTATCTAGTAACGCATAAGGTGACTAGCTGTTATTTTGCGAAGTGCTAATTATCCAGCTCAGAGTCCCGTCTTGATCATTTATTAGAAATCTCAGTGGATTAAAATTTATAATATCTTCTTAAAATCTAGAACAACATTAATTTTTTACCGTTTGACTAGTTTATGATTGACTCTCAGGTTGACAATTCTACGTGAATTCAGAATGTAAGAAAAACTAAGTTTTTTCACTTTATTGTATGTTTACTAATTACACCCAACAAGTCATTACGTACAACAATAGAAATAAAAGAAAGAAACGCATGCCACCAAGTTGAGCACTTACTTGTGACTGTTACTCGTCTCTAAGCACTAACATGTGAGCACTCTGGGCTCAAAAGCCCAACCTTTATTTAAAGCTTCTACATGATATACGTTGTAGCATTTGAAATTCAATAGTTCCATTCCACGACATAATTTTCACAAGGTAGAAATAGACTTTTTTAGCTTCCTTTGTCATATTATACTTTTAATCCAACATGTAGTCCTTACATGAAATGCAAACAAAGGGAGTGTTGTCCGACTCAATAGACTGTAGTAAGTTCAACACTAAATCTCTCCTCCTTTCTAATAATCTTCATGGAAATCAAAGCTAGGTCACTTGAACATCGTTGAATTCGAGTTTTAATATTTTCTTTTTGCTTTGAGTTTAGCTTGGAAGGCAGATTGTTGGCGATTTTGATCCCATCATCTCTTCCCTTCACTACGCATTACAAAAAAAAAAAAAAAACCATCAACTTTGCTTAAAATCGGTGTTGGTGGGTACAAGAAGCTTCATTTGTTTGTTTTTGGTTGAGGTTTATTAAGCACCCATCATCCTTTTTGCTTTTTCATTCTCATCTAAAGGTGAATTAATTTCGTGGGTATTAATGTTTTCCTTCTTGTTCATCTAATTCTAGTTTCATCATTAGCTTTATTTAATGTTCTCTCGAGGTTTTTATTTAAACAATATCTTCCATTGACTTCTTATTTTCATCTTGTTTTGTAGTTGGTTTGCTTAAACTCATACCCCAGTTCTATTAAAGTACCCACAACTTCTCTTCCTTGTCGTACTTTGTAATTTGCAGGTTTATTGTTGCCTTTGGCATTCCTTCCTCTAGTATTATGCCGTACTACGGGACAAGATTAATCTTTCTATGAATCTTTTCATGAATTGTTCTGATTATTTGAGTGTGATATGATAGATGGACTTTTGTGTATCCTCTAATCAAAAGATAAATTTCTAGAGTTATTTTCTTTCTCGTGCCTGTAAATATTGATTATCAATATAAAACAAGTAAGAACCAAGGGTCATACCCACTTCGAAGGGGGAGTTCTTACCTCAAATACAATACAAAATAATAATGAACACCACATGAATCAACAATTAAGATGAGATTGATTCTACTTCCTACAGGTAATAAAATAAATAACTAATAATTAAACTAATAATAAAAGATGGAAAGAAATGGAAAGAAGATCTTATGATGAATAGGGCGAAAAGTTAGTATCAACAAACTAAACAATGCAAA
Organism: Aquilegia eximia; assembly: GCA_023053565.1. NCBI lineage: Eukaryota > Viridiplantae > Streptophyta > Magnoliopsida > Ranunculales > Ranunculaceae > Aquilegia > Aquilegia eximia. Next base: position 27,814,076 of record JALIGU010000004.1, read on the forward strand.
ATTACATGTTATTCATTCATGTTCAATCTATAGCAATTAATTTGACCTCTCAGCTATTCTCAATAGTCACTAATGCCTTTAATAATCAAGTAGTCACCTTTCAGCTATTCCACTCAATTAAAACGATATTATCTATAATTGGTATTGAATATGTTTCATTAATCAAACCGTCACCTCTCATCTATTCAATTCAATTCAATTAATTTAACATATTGTATTCAAACCTCTCAGCTATTCAACTTGATTACAAACTGGGTTCAATTAAAGAGATTAATTGTAGATATATCCATCACATATCTCCAATTTTAATCTAACACTACCATTATAGCTAGGTCTCCTTATACTTTAATAATACTATTTAACAACATGGATACAATAAACACATAAATAATCATGTCTACTTCTTATCATGAATTGAAATAAACAAGCATTAAGAACTTTGAATCACAACGAATATAAGAGAATAAACATGGTGCTTTTTGCATTATCTAGAGTGCTTCAACCATTCCCCGTAATGGGAATTTAGATACTCATCGTTGATAATGACACCAATGAATAAGTAAATAAAGAACACACATCATAATGGAAAAGAGAATTGATTATTATTAAGAATAAGAAGAAAGTCAAGAATATAATTTCAAGACTTGAGTTCAAGAGAGAAGAGAACTTGAACTATGTAAACCCTAACTAATACTTCTCTTAATATAGAGATTACAAAGGATGAGTCCTAATGAGTTAAGAAATTATTTTGCTTGCACAAAGTATACTTGCTTTCCAAGTTAGGTCAAAATTCGTGGTGGCTTCTGTAAGTCTTCTAGAAGCAGCAAAACCACCTGGAAACCTAATTCTTTTAGGCTTAAGTTGTAGTTTGGATCAATGTTCAAAATCTCGTGAGATCTTGTGAGATATCTCAGAAATTGAAGTATTAGGTACGAGATATTCGTGAGATCTCAAATGATATGATTTCCATAACAACGTTGTCGATAAGTTCGAGATCTCGCGAGAAATGGCTAGATCTCTTGAGAAATCATATTTCTAGTGTCGAGATGCTCGAAATATAATTAATTAAAAATGTACTGATGAATTGTTTGTTTTTTTTTTTTTTAAAGTTAAATTAAAGGATTGCTATTAATTTTAAAATATTAGTTTGTTCTATGTAAGTTTGAACTTGAAATTGTGGAATTCGTACAATTCAACTTGCATATCTTGTTCAAATTGACTTAATAAACTCAAAATTGGTTGATTTGGGGCTATTGCTAATCAAGAAGAAATCTAGGAAAATTGAATTTAGGAATGTTAATTAGGTATAAATGTGTGTCGAAATTTACTCCCAAAACTTGTTCATCTCGACAAAGACATCCGAGATCTCAAACGAGATCTGAAATTTTAGACTTGTCGAGATCTCGAGGAGTTCGATATTTTGAACAATGGTTTAGATCAATACCTTTAGATAGACAGCTCATGGGCCCAAATAGGAGTTCTGGATCATCATATAGTGCCTTTCTTCAAGTAATGGGCTTCAATGGATCTTTTGACTTATGGGCTTTATTACAACTTGGATTGAGCTGAGATTTGGACCACCCATCTTGGACATAAAGTCAAGTGGACAGAACCATTCCAAAGAGTACCTTCAGCAACTCTATGGGTGCAAATAGCGATTTTCTCTTTTGTGCAAATAACACTCTTGATCTCTCTCGTCAGGTTAACCTTATGGTAGCGTCTGGCGATAGGGCAAATGTCCTCCATTTAATATACCAACCCCAAGGGCCTAGGATCTTCTCTGGTTGTATCCTCTCTTGGTTCTCAGGGTTTTTTTGGTTCTTTGAAGTTCTTTGGGAGATGTTCAGTTTTCTGTGTGGTGGCTCGAAAGGAAGATTATGCTCATGAATGAATCCTGGTTTCATTAAATTTTTTGAAGTTAGTTTTGGATTGATAATGGATGCTGTAGGAATATAAGATTTATGGAAGATTTGGATTGTATAATTATATAATTGCTTATGTTGTTTCCTTCATGTTTGTGTGTGTCGGTAGTACTTGTAAAAATGATGTACATATTTAATAAAATTAGTTTATATATATAAAATCTTTTGTTTATCTGACATTTTAAAGTCATATTAACTAAGGGATATTACCAACTTCTATCAATTTTTATCGTTAAAAATTACAATACTAATAGAATAGAACCTGAAAAAAAAAAAAAAAAAAAAAAAACTGTTTTGGCCGAAATAACTGTGTAGTTGATTTTTATTTTTGGCATATCAGCATGCATGTTACCTATCCTATGTTCGTCCTTGCATGTTACATATCTAAAATCTTATTATCAAGTCCAAATAATTATATTTCATGTGTATAATCTATATATGATGATAAATATATATATTCGAATATATAATTAATTAACTATTTGTAAAGGCGCCTCATTCCCGAGGTTGTTCATGAGGCCTGACGTGTCTCTTTTAAACAGTTCTGACACTTCCGATTATATCTATATCTCTTATAAATAGTTCTGATTATACCCCTATCTCTTATACATAGTTCCGATTATATCTCTACCTCTTATAAATAGTTTCTATTATACCTTTATCTTTTATAAACAACTTCGAATATACCCCTAAGTTTCAATTTTTTTCCCTAGGTTTTGATTTTATTGGGAAATTTAGACTTAACCCCCCTAATATTGGACTTGTTTTGATTAAGCCCCCACATATTTGAAAATTTTGACTTTGCACCCCCACCGTTAGCTTCCGTCCAATTTTTCATCAAACTCTATTTTTGCTTCCCCAAATGCCCTTCATTCTCATATTAGTTAAACCCCCCTTATTTTTTGCATTTTTTTGATATAACCCCCTACAAACAAAAATAAAGGTTGAAAATCAAATCAAAAAGGGAAATTTAGATCTAAGAAATAGAAGACACATAATGCAAAGATTTACTTTCCCCATTGTTCATACACTTGTAGAGTGACCTTCCCCATTGTTCATTATTGCGATTGTTTCGATTTCAAATGACTAATTGTAGATCTAAGAAGAAGAAGAAGTCTTGAAGGAGATGTTAATTCATTTAGAAGAGATGTGAAGAAGGAGATGTGAAGAAGTAAAAGAAGAAGAAGAAGAAGAAGAAGAAGAAGAAGAAGAAAAAAGAAGAAGGAGATATTGTTATTTTGATTTAAGTTTATTTTTTCTAAGTTGAAAAGATGTGAAGAAGAAGGAGATGTGAAGAAGATGAAGGATTACTCCAGAGTAATTTCAACAAAGCTTTCTTAGATCTAAAGAGTTAAGATGGTGACAATGTAAAAGATAAGGTAAAAAAAAAAAAAAAAAAAAAAGTAAATTGAAGGTTTTAGCTAATAAAAGAATGAGAGACATTTGGGGAAGCAAAAATAGAGTTTGGATGGAAAACTAGACGGAAGCAAACGGTGGGGTGTAAAGTCAAAATTTTCAAATATATAGGGGTTTAATCAAAACAGGTCCAATATCTGAGGGGTTAAGTCTAAATTTCCCGATTTTATTTCCACAGTTCTAATTTTACCCCTAAGTTTTAATTTTATTTCTATATTTCGATTTTACCCATAAGTTCCGATTTTATTTTCACATTTCCGATTTTATCCCTAAGTGTATTTCCACAATTCCAATTTTACCCCTAAGTTTTGATTTTATCCCTAATGTATTAAGGGTTGTATACTATAATAAAAAGGGTAAAAAAATAATTTCAAAAAAGTGGGGCCTACTATAATTTATACAAGATAGCGTGTTTATTTCCACAATTTCGATTTTACCTCTAATGTTGTTTGCGAAGTCTTGCGTGTTAACCTTATAGAAAGCCACGTATTTTTGTTTTATTTCACAAAACATACTCACAGTTCCTAATTTACCCCTTATACATTAGTTATTTTACCTCTTATACATCAACTATTGTGTATATAAATAAAAGGGTAGAAAAATAATTTCAAACAATGGAACCTACTATATATGTAAAAATCAAATAATCTAAAAAAATATATATTTTACTTTTTATATCATAATCCCAATACATATCCCCCCCCCTCATTTGTCTGGGCACATAAAACCGATAAGCCGTGATTAATACCGATAAACCGTATCTGTCGTTCTTCTCACGCGTACGCGTGCACATTCACATAGTATGAATGTAATGCAAGAGATGACTGACTTACCTAAGGTCGAGAGACTTTAATGAAAAAATTATTCTTTAGGTTTCTCCTTAAAATATAATGGTATTTCCCATCCTCATGCATAACCTTGTAACCTGGCCAGTTGACTTGTTGCTCTGTATGGGCTCCTGGACCGGTGTTGTTGAACTCTTTGTATGTAAGAGTGGTTATGAAAAGGTTGCTTGCAGCCAATCTCAACCATCCTTTAGAGTCTACTAGAGTCCTAATGTCAGATTACATTAAAACTATTGTAGAGAATTCTTTTTGGGGCGTTCTGATCGGACCTCAAAAGTGTATATTTATCCCCTGAATAACACCTTGTTTGTCTAGCACTTAGCTTATATTATTGTATTATAACTATTGATTAGTGCATTCTTTTCTTTATCTAGGTTTTATTAGCCGAAATACGAATATTGAGTAAAAGCCCGCAAAAAGTCGAGAAAAGCAAGCAAAGAGGTGTTATTTGCACAAGGGAAGAAGATTGGATATTTGAACCCACGGAATCTGCTAAGGGCACCCCATGGTCAACTCTGGTCAAATAGGTTGAGTTGACTTTTTGGACAATTTTGACTAAGGTTGACTTTTTGTTAACTTTAACTTCGGTTGACCTTTGATCAAGGGTTGCTTTTCGGTCAACTGTTGACTTCAGATCAACTGTTGCTGACCTAGGTTGACTTTCGGTCAACTATTGACTTCCCATGACGTTGGGTCAAGTATGTTGACTTATGTGGACCGGACTTCCTATTTTGGGTCTTGATCTTAAAAAGGCTCTACAAGGAGAACCAGAAGTCTGATTGGGGTCCATGACATATCAAACTGAAGGTCTTGGCCCAAGCTACAATTCTAGTCCAAGAGGATTAGGTTTTGCTAATTGTCTAATCCCTCTGTGGGGCCAACAGCAGCAGCCACGAATTTGATCAAGTTAGGAAGACTTTGCATGCAAGTATTCTCCTATGTAATAGATATTTAAGAGAAGTTGTAATTAGGGTTTACTATCTGTAGGGGTACTACATACTCCAACCAATCAAAAGCAGCCACGTGGCACAGTCATTCATCCATCAGGTCGTCACCATCTCTACCTGCTAGTAGCTCGTCCACAAAAGCCCGATCTCACAACGAGCATCGGCCTGCTTATACACACGTGCTCTCATTCAATGCACAGAATATTCTCGTCAATTACATAATTAATTCACAGGGATGATCCACGCGCGTTACACAATCAATCCTCATTATGATGACGGAGAATCTGCAAGATCCACGATCCACGCCTTTCTACCTTCTATAAGAACAGAACTACGATGGCTTGATCTCTAAGTTCAATCCCCTCGAGCTAAGAGTACGTAGGCAATCTCAATCTCAACGAGGTGCAGCCACCCCGACCTAAAACTTCCCCTTTGGTCAAGTCTTCCAATGACCTGATCTAGTAGTGCATTAATCTAGAAATAGGTTAATACATTTGGCGCCGACTGCAAGGAATTCGATATAATCGAAAACCCAAACCCTCCCACCCAAAATCAAAATCACTCATTCAAAATCACTCATTCAAATGACTACCCCAGAGTTTACTATCCAAGATCTGCATGCACAAATTACTCTTTTGCAGGAAGAAAATGCACGTTTGAAGGCCGCACAAACCAACCCCACACAGGGTGAAAATGGCGGACGTGGAATCATCCCTGCTGATGATTCCAACCAGAAATACGAACAACTCAGCCAACAACTGGCGGAGTTCAAAGCCTCCCAGGCTCTCCTTCACCATTCCAAGAACCACTCCGCGGAGCAACTTGCTGTACAGTCCCTCAAGCAATTCCAGGAGTCTCCTTTCTCCAACGAGATCCTCGAACATGATCTGCCGAACAAGCTGAATGCCCCCAAGTTCGACCAATATGCCGGAGTCGGAGATCCAACCGACCACATCAAGGGATTTCGGAAATCCCTTCCTCTGATCAAGGAAGATCACCTTTTGTGTTTGCTGTTCCAGTCCAGCCTCACCGGACCGGCTCTTGACTGGTTTCACCGATTGAAGCCAGGATCCATCAGCTCGTTTGCCGAGCTTGAAAAGCAATTTGTTATTTTCTACATCCACAACAAGAAGCGCCCCGTCACCATCGATTCAATCTTTAAAGTCAAGCAGAGAGATGGTGAGTCACTAAGCGTTTTCTTTGCTCGTTTCAAATCTGAATTACACTCAATTCAGGATTTTGCAAAGGAGCACGAGACCTTTGCAACCATCGCATTCACTCACAGTCTGACCCAGGGGTCCGACCTCCACAAGTCGCTAGCCATGAAGCGACCTTCATCCCTGGACGAGCTCTACCTAAAGGTAGATCGTTATATCAAGCTCGAGGAAGCCCTCATTGGGAGGGAAAAGAATCACGTAGTTAGCAATGTGGAGTCTGGCTCAACCAAGCGACCTCGGTCAGATGTCAAGAGGTTCAAGGGTAAGTCGCTGCCTACTGAGCAGCGAGAATATCACCGGTTTACAAGACCAGCCGGTTACATATTTGAACGAATCAAGCACAACCACTGGTGCAGGATTCCTACCTTCACACAGCTGGAGGATACATCCGGACGACCGTACTGCAAAGTCCACAAAGTACGGTGTCATCAAACAGATGACTGTCGCGTTCTGAAACGCGCACTTCAAACATGGGCCGACGAGAAAAGGCTCAACAATTGGATCCTCGGAAGGAATGAGGAATCCACAGGCAAGCGGGTGAGGAAGGAGTCTAGAACGCCTCCCCGTTCCCCAAAAAGAAATCACAGCAAGGCCAGAACGGCCTCAGCAAGTCCAGTACGCAGCAGAGGGCGTAGCCTCTCTCAACGTTTAGGTCCAACAGGAGACCTACGCGACCAGATCAACAAGAAGGTCGCACAAAAGATCGACAGTGACAGCGAATCGGACAATCATGTAGTCTACATGATTGACGAATCCCACCACACCCCTGTCTCACGAGACAAGAAGAGACGAGTAGAACATCTTCACCATGTCTACTCCATTACTGTTCGAGCAGCTCGTTTCAACATCCCTGCCCGCCAAGAGTCCGACATCACTTTCACTGAAGACGATCTAAACAAGGTCGTTACTCCTCACAACAACGCCCTTGTCGTCGAGCTGCGGATTGCAGACTATACCATCAAGAGGGTATTCATAGACCCTGGCGCATCATGCAACATCCTCATGTACAGAACCTTCAAAGACATGAGGTTGCCTGATTCAGTTCTCATCCCCGATTTCACTCCCATCTTGGGCTTCAACAGTTCAAGAGAGGATCCCAAGGGTGAAATTCTGTTGCCCGTCACCGTGGGTAGAAAAGAAGACAAGGTTGTTATGACCACCAAGTTCAGCATCCTTAACATCGTAAGTAAGTATAATGCGATTTTGGGTCGAAAATGGATCCATGCCATGAGGGGTGTTCCATCAACATATCATCAAGTCTTCCGCTATCCTGGACCTCACGGGATAATAGAACTTCGCGGCAACCAGAACGCCGCACAGGAATGTCATGGCATTGTTGAAGCTGTACCACCATCAAAGCCATCCACCTCTGGAGCCAAGGATGCTGAAGTCAAAGGAAAGAGCCCAATCTCACCAGAGGCTCAACAGGGCGACAACAAGTCAAAGAGCCCTTCCAAAGAAAAGAATGAAGCTACCAAATAGCAACTACAGAAAGAGCTAGCGAGCTCCCCCAAGCTTAACCTCGGAAGTACTGATCCAGGTGTACGTGTGAACATTGGGTCAGAGGATGACCCGAGATATATCTATGTAGGTGCAGAGTTGAAAGAAGATAAGTTCAATAACTTTGTAAATTTCCTTTCAACTAATAAAGATGTTTTTGCTTGGTCGTATATCGATATGCCTGGTATAGATCCATTAATTGCATGTCATAAACTAAGGGTCAATCCCAATTATCGACCTGTAAAGCAAAAACCAAGAAGGCTTGCTCCCAAATTTCACGAAGCTGTCAATGAAGAGATCAGCAGACTTAAACAGGTCGACTTCATCAGAGAGGTCGATACTCCAGACTGGCTAGCCAATATCGTACCAGTCTTGAAGAAGAATGGGAAAACAAGAGTCTGCATCGACTTCACAAGTTTGAACAAAGCTTGTCCTAAAGATTCATTCCCACTGCCACGAATCGATAGGCTAGTCGATCAGACATGCGGTTTTGAGCTACTGTCATTCATGGACGCATACTCAGGGTATAACCAGATCCCAATGTACGAGCCTGACCAAGAGAAGACCTCTTTCACAACAAAGCAAGGTATTTTCTGTTACAAGGTTATGCCATTCGGGTTAAGGAATGCAGGAGCGACCTATCAAAGACTGGTCACCAGAATGTTCGACGACCTCCTAGGTCGAACAATGGAAGTCTACATTGACGACATGCTAGTGAAGAGTGACAAAGAACAAGATCATTTGTACAATCTCGACCAGGCATTCCAAAGATTAAGACAATACAGAATGCGTCTTAATCCAGAGAAGTGTCTGTTCGGGGTTGCATCAGGAAAATTCCTCGGCTACCTAGTCACCAGACGGGGCATTGAAGCAAATCCCGACCAGATCAGAGCCCTGATCGACATGCCAAGCCCAAAAACAAAGAAACAAATCCAGAAACTCAACGGCATGGTGTCAGCTCTGAACAGATTCATCTCCAGAGCATCAGATAAATGCAGACCAATGCTTCATATCCTAAAGAAGGGGGCTACATATGAGTGGACAGAAGAATGCGAGAAAGCTTTCAATGATCTCAAGGCATATTTGTCTACTCCACCAGTTCTCACAAGGCCCAACGATGGAGATGTACTTGGCGTTTACCTCGCAACATCAGATTTTACGATCAGTGCAGTACTTTTTAAAGAAGAAAACCAGGTCGAGCGACCTATCTATTTCACAAGCAAAGTCTTACAGCAGGCCGAAATAAGGTACACACCTCTGGAGAAGTTAACATTAGCCTTACTTTACGCTGCATATACTAGAAAAGAAGAACAAAACAAGTCGTATGGCTCGATGGGCAGCCGAGTTGGGTGATTACACTTTTGAGTTCGTTTCACGACAGGCCGTCAAGGGCCAGGTCGTTGCAGATTTCTTAGTAGACTATCCAGCAGAGGATACCAATTGGGAACCAGAACCTGAAACAAGGCAAGTCCAATACAGCTCTCCTGACACATGGCAGCTATATGTAGATGGTTCCCACAACTCCAACGGAAGTGGCATAGGTGTTGTATTAATTTCTCCTGAAGGTTCACAGCTCGAGAGATCAACTCGTCTCGACATCGCGACCTCCAACAACGAGGCCAAGTACGAAGCTCTAATCCAGGGCCTACAAATGGCCATCGACCTACAAGCAGTTCGCCTGAAGGTGTACAGTGATTCACAATTGGTAGTCAATCAGATTACTAGTAATTACCAGATCAATGGGGTCAACCTAATCAGGTATGCTAGCAAAGCAAAGGAGCTCATCAACAAGCTCAGTTATTTCACAATCGAGCACATACCAAGAGATGACAACAGACACGCTCATTCATTGGCATTCTTAGCATCTAAGATCGAGTCCGACAGACCGCGGGCTCTCACTATAGCAATCAGTACACAGCCCGCATATCTATTCAAGGAAGAAGATGTTCATCAAATCTCTGATCTACTAGAAACAACTCCAGCAGACATCCAAGGAACTTGGATGGAACCTTTCATTACTTATCTTCAAACTGGTGTCCTACCATCCGACAAAAAGGAAGCCAGTCAGCTGTTACATAAGGTCACAATGTACAAACTCCATGAAGGTAAATTTTTCAGAAAGTCTACAACTGGTTTGTTATTACGGTGCCTAATCCCCAAACAGGGCCAGATGATATTTCAAGAAATCCATGAAGGGGAATGTGGAAACCACTCCGGAGGGCGAACCTTAGCCCATAAAGCAATCTCCCAAGGATACTTCTGGCCAAGAATGAAGGAAGATGCTAAGAAATTCGTTCTGAAGTGTATCGAATGCCAAAGATTCGCTGATAAGCAACATCAGCATCCCAATGATCTCATCAACGTCACTACACCATGGCCATTCCACATGTGGGGGCTTGATATCATGGGCCCCCTAATAAAAGAGAAGAAGTCAGAGAAGAGATTCGTTCTAGTGGCCGTCGACTATTTCACTAATTGGGTGGAAGCTGTTGCACTAACCAACGTTACTCAAGCGGATGTGCAAAGATTCATGTGGGAAAACATCATCACAAGGTTTGGCCTACCAAAACGGATAGTCACAGACAACGACACTCAGTTCGTTGGCAAAAACATCAAGGCTTTCTACAACCTATGGAAAATCGAGCATTCAAGGTCAACGCCTAGATATCCACAAGCCAACGGCCAGGTCGAAGCTGCAAATCGACAAATTCTAAACAACCTGAAGAAGAAGCTCGAAGATCAGCATGATCAATGGCCACAACAGTTGGAGAACATCCTATGGGCTTATAGGACAACTCCTCGTACATCCACAGGGATGTCACCATTCAGTCTTTGCTATGGAGTTGAGGCCGTTATTCCCACCGAGTTAACATTTGGAACGACCAAATCTCTTCTGGTCGACACAGAGCTTAACAATCAGGTCTGGTCGTTCGGAATCGATCTCCTCGAGGAGCGACGAAACCACACCGTTATAAAGCTTGAGCAATATCAACAAAGACTAAAGCGAGCTTATAACAAAGGCGTACGACCTAGATCTTTTCAACCAGGAGAACTGGTCCTAAGGAAAATGTTCAACAACAAGAGGAAGGATATCATTGGCAAGCTCAATGCCAACTGGGAAGGACCTTACATTATCACCAAGGTTCAAAGCAACGGTTCTTATCGTCTTCAAACACCAGAAGGAGAGATCGTTAAGAACCCATGGAATGCTTATCACTTGAAAAAGTTTTATCAATGAAATGTAAGCATCCATTCATTACATTTCAATATACAAACACATTGTTGCCTTCATCTCAGCTCAAACATGAATGGCTCTTAAAGGTCTACTCCCTCGACCTACAAATTATCAAAACTCTAGTCCCTTTGATGATTTTAATTTGTTAAGTTCAAACATCTGCAACTTAACTTGGTGCATTGGTCATATCATTCCCACGACCTCTGTACAATCAAGCAACCATGCACACGACCTCATCCACCAGCAGGTCCAGCACTATGGTTACTACTTGTTTGCAAAACTCATACAAGCAGACAAAGTAGCAAGAATGACAATAAAAGGTAAATCATTGAATTTTCTTTTTACTTAAGGAGATTCTAACCATTACAGGTAAAAACAAAGTCAAACTAAGGCATACAAGAAGAACTGTTTCAATTCGTCCTGCTTGCAGCCATTCATCTCGTCTACCTGCCTTCTGAACGAGCTACCAGGACTCCCTGGAAACTAGCTGATCAGAACGGCTTAAGTACAAGCTCATCAAAGTCAATGCTGTTCAATACAACTCCAATCAAAACAAACAATTGTTTTTCAAGCACAAAAAACTCAAAGGACTGCTTCAAGGAAGACCAAAGAAGACATACTGCAAGAACAAGGAGTGCAAGAAGCAAACTTTGCACAAGGTTACCCAATACAAGAAAGTTGGTACCCGGACTAGTTCATTGCTGCGCTGGCTGGTCGCTGGAACCATCAATTTCCATACAACCACTGGCGACTTGGTCATTAGGGCCCATCGAGGCGTCCTGAGTTGGCACCAAAGCTCCATCGACACCACCTCGCGTCTCCTCTCCCTCGGGCGACCCCATCATATCTTTCTACAGTTGATCACAGTAGGCCTGCCACGCTGCACCATTTTCCTGGCTTACGTTCTGCCAATGTTCAACAGAAGCCTTAGCAGCAGCCAAATTTTCCTTCAACTGCTCATTGGTCTCCTTCAACGCTGCGACCTGAGCATCCCTGTCCCTCACCTTGCACTCCGCAACAACAACAACGTTCTTGGCCTGTTCAAGCTTCTCGTTCAGCTCCTTCAGCTCAACCTCAGCTCGGGCACCAACTTCAGCGATAAGACGCACTTCCTGGAAGCTCGCGTTAACCTGCAAGTGCAAGCAGAATTAGGCAACGACGACTAAGCAGAAACAAAGAAAATAATAATTATAGCAACACTCACCAAAGCCAGCGCCGCATTTAACTTCGAGCAGGTGACCAACAAAGTCTGAGACTTCACCGCTCGAGCATCAGCTTCCAGAACGATGCCCTCATTCACAGCCCGGGCGACGCAGGGGCCGTCAATAGCACTGTCGTTATCATATACGACATGCCTCTCACCACGACCGTCCAAATAGTCGAACGGCCTAGGGCGAAACACAGACGACACACCCTTGCCTTTGTCCGAGGGCCGAACAGCAGTCTTCCTGGACACAACAGACATCTTAGGAGCTCTAGCAGAGGGGGCAAGAGCAGGTGTCGGCACAATGGGCCGCTCCAACATCTTCAGGTTACCTGAATGAGACCTCTTCTTCTGCCCAGACAAGGCATGCAGTTTGGGAAGTGAGGGCGGAGGAGACACAACTAGGGGGCTCGCCACTACCTCCACCTGGCGCGAGCTACCACCAACTCTCTCCTTCTCCACAGGTCGTTCCTTCTCCGACCTCCGAATAGTGACACCAGACCGCTCTCTCTCAGCAGGCCTCGAGCTACCACCAGCTCGTTCCTTCTCACCAGCACGCGCGCTACCACCAGAATGCCCAGCTTCACCTTTATGTACAGAAAACATATGGGCCTTCCTCAGCGACTTCCTTCTCTGAAGCACGTCTTCAACGGTTTTAGGACCACCTTTGGGAATAAAATACTTCTTCAGGTGGGGTAAGAACTTTATCTTACGTTTGTCAGACCAGAAACCAAAACCATTCAAAGCAGACTGCAGATCGTTCTTCCTCACAAGATGATCGTCCCTGATCGCTGCGAAAAGATACAACATAATCAAGTCCAGAAAAAGGAAATCATATACTCTCCTAAAACTAACGACTAGAAACTTACGAGCATCATTCCTAGTCACATGATGCAACTGGATGCTCCCCTCAATGATCGACCCAGTAATCAGCATGGGATCTTTCCACCATGGCTCACTACTTACAGGATAAATCAAAGGCAAACGTTCTGGCCTAACTTGCATGTTATAGCCAGAAAAATCAGCCTTTGAAGAACGTTTGAAGCTGAAGTGGTCCAACACATCCTTTACAGTGATGTCCCACCTATGCAACTTGTTGAGGTCTTCAATTACCCTCATTTTTCTCCAGAAATTGCCATTCATCTGACAAGGAGCTCGACCAATAGCATTCAACAGGTCGACCACCAAAGGAGACAATGGCAACCTCAGCCCAGCCAGGAATTGGGTCAAAGTAAAAACAGTCGAGAAAGGATTTTTAGGTCGATACTCAGCAGAAAGTAAACGATCTCCTAAAAATCTAATCTCCAAATGCTCAATCGACCTAAGCTCATACTGCTTCCTAAACGCAATGTGCCTATTTACATACTTCGGGTTCACTACTCTACACATTGAACCGTCGTCTCCTTCCACCATTTCTTCGTCAGACGAGTCCGCCCCGTAAGGACCGCTACTCTGGGGGCTATCAGAGTCCACACCACGAATGGGAGACAAGGCTTCAGAATGAGTCCCTTCAGACTCATACTCATCACCACCACCACCACTCAAGTTATCATTTTGAGAATCACTCAAGTCAGACATCTCTCTCAAACAACAGAAATGAAAACAAAAGATGAAGGAAAAGAAAGAGAAGAAAACTAACCTCACGAGCTCTCAAAGTTCTTCAGATCGCAAGAGTAAAGCGGCAGCAATTCAAATGAAGGCGAGATAGGTAAACCCTTCTCAAGAGAGCTACAGTTTAAATACCGTAGCACGAGCAATCCCAGCCATCGGTTCGAAACAGGTGAACGGCTGAGATCGACCACATCAACCATAACAATTGCAGTTATTTTCCACTCACAAAATGGTTCACATCCACCGTCGGATCAATCCACCTGCCACACAAAGACTATATCAGGCAAGAAGTGCATCAGTTGCCATAACTGCACAGCTAGCTGCTCGAGGAAAATCCTCCACTTCCCCGTAAAAGCGCCATGATTAGTACAGACAGGCCTGCATGACTGCCACGTCCACAAATTCAAAAAGCAAACTACAAATCAGCATCGATCAGAGTTCTTAGTCTTTTCAGCCCGACTTCTACAGCCGACCTAAAAAGAGGGGGCTTATGTAGGGGTACTACATACTCCAACCAATCAAAAGCAGCCACGTGGCACAGTCATTCATCCATCAGGTCGCCACGATCTCTACCTGCTAGTAGCTCGTCCACAACAGCTCGATCTCACAACGAGCAGCGGCCTGCTTATACACACGTGCTCTCATTCAATGCACAGAATATTCTCGTCAGTTACATAATTAATTCACAGAGATGATCCACGCGCGTTACACAATCAATCCTCATTATGATGACGGAGAATCTGCAAGATCCACGATCCACGCCTTTCTACCTTCTATAAGAACAGAACTACGTAGGCAATCTCGATCTCAACGAGGTGCAGCCACCCCGACCTAAAACTTCCCCTTTGGTCAAGTCTTCCAACGACCTGATCTAGTAGTGCATTAATCTAGAAATAGGTTAATACACTATCTATCTAGAATCTAGGATCTATCTAGAACCTCTTTTTAGATCTTGATCTTCTAGCCTCCACTTGAAGATCAACTTTTGTATTCAATTCAATATCAATATCAATCCATGATTTCAATTATGATGTTAATGATTTAATTATTTGTTCCTTTGGTATGAGTAGTTAAATCATCATGGGGGGAAGGTGGAAGCTTTTTAGGTGATGTATGATTATTATGTTGTTTCTTCTTATTCATTGTGATTCAAGGTTCTTAATGGTTACTTATCTCTAATTCACGATATGAGGTAAGTATGATTATTTGTATGCTATTTTTATCCATGGTGTTAAATATTATTGTTAGAATTTAAGGAGACCTAGTTTTGATAATAGTATTATATTTATTATAGATGTGTAGTGAAATAGCTGAGAGGTGATTACTGCATGTTTATAATATTTATCTTTTATTGGAACCCTTTTATGAATAAATTCAATAGCTGAGAGGTGAGGATTTAATTGTGAATAATATGTGGAGTTAATTAGATTCAATAGCTGAGAGGTGAGGATTTGATTAATGAAGCATATCCAATAGCATGCATAATAGAATCGCGTTTTAATTGATTCAATAGATGAGAGGTGAGGATTAATTACTGTTGGTATCAATAATTAGTAGGAATAATTGAGAGGTGACTTGTTAATTATTATAGACTGAATATGAAGAACAACATGATATAATTACATAACCTAGTTTGTGGAAACCTACTACCCCCCCTATGTCATCATATAATCTTCTTTTCCATCTCTTCCATATTCTTAAGTTAAGGATTATTTATTATTTATTGCCTGTAGGAAGTAGAATCAATTCTTCAACTCTTATTATTGATTCCTTGATTTTTCTTAATTGTCTTTGTGCTTGTTACTTGTTTACTTTGATCTTAATTTATACAGGCACAAGAAGGAAAATCTCTAAATCTAATCTTTTGATTATGATACACAAAATATCATAAATCAAAATGGCGCCGTTGCTGCTCTAAGGAACGAAGTTCATTCAAGCACAAAGAAGAATAGTTGTTTTGGGACATCATCCCTCTTCTATCCCTCCCACCTTTTAATTTTTAATTTTTTTTAATTATTATTTTTAGGTATTTAGTTACTTTGTCCTCTTGTTGATCTTGCAGTGAAAATGGATCTGAAAAAGCTCAAAAAACGGAGTAGATATCAAAGTTTGAAGAAAGGCGTGCATTCAAAAAAATTTCTGAAAGTTACTGTTCTGAAATGGGCTCGAACTCGAGTCGAGATCACTTTGCTCACTAACAATCTCGAGTCGAGTTTTCGGCAGAAATTCGGCCCGGTTTTGCGTGAATTATCCAAGACAATCCAGAACTCCTTTTCGGCTGAAATTTTTACTGTTGAAAGTTTCGGGGTGATTTACTTGCCCTAAATATTTCAGAATTTTTGGAGCAGCGGAAGTTATTTAATTTCTCGTCCAAAGACGGGAAGTTTTGCTAAAATTACTGAACAGGCAGTTCCAGGCAGGGATTTTGCCAGTTTTGCGTGATTTTTCTAGGAAGCTCCGGAAATCCAAATTAGCTGAATTTTTTACTGTTGAGAGATCGTGAAGTTAACTAGGTAGTCTATTGTTTTCAGTATTTTTAAGGACTTGTAAGTTATTTAATTATTCGATCCACGAAGGGGTCGCGGTTGTAATATTCTTAAAGTAGGTGTTGCTAGGATTTTATTATTGTGTGTTCTAAGCAGGTAGTAGAGCAAGGTTGAGCTAGCCTTGGGTCTACTAAGGAACAACTCCTAAGGACGATTGAAACCCAAAGAACGGTTTCCCTTAGTCGACTTCAACTCGTCTTCTCCCCACATTTGTGCGCTTGTTTGGCATTTTTATTTTTAGCACAAAGTGGGAGGTAAGCATTTTCTCAACCTTCCTCGAATCCCCTGCAAGAGGAGTTTTTGTAATGATTAGCATGACCTTGATTGTTGCTTGATTTCAATTTCTGCCTTTACTTGTTAAACCGGGACTGCAAGGCGGACCTGGCCTATAAGTGAAACCTAAATATCAATTGATTGCAATATCCTAAGCCTTAAAATTGAATCAACTAAAGCCATGCTATCACGATGTTCTCATTGAGACTTTGACGGATGCTTTAACTATTACTGTTTAGTTTTTCTTTAATTGGAGCACAAGTCTGGAATTGGGTCAGGAACCCCTGCAGATTTATCTGTAGAATCAATTGTGGTTATATAATTAAGGAACGTGTTTACACACGGAAAACCTCCCACATTGGTTATTAGCTGCTAGACTCTCAAGAGAGGAAGAATCACTCACGAAACTTGGAGAGAACTCATTGACTTGGGTGAACACAAAATAGAGTCAGTTTTTGAGCCCCTTGTTAGATGCTTTCGAATGGTTAGGACTTCTGTGGCATATGTAATGCGCATGTTGCATGCATCTTAGATCAGGTAAAATCTTGTCCAAACCAACAATCTACACAAAGAGCACAATCACGGACCTCTCTATTTCTCTTGAGGTAGAGTTCAACAACTTAACCTCCCTACCTCTTGAAGAAGAGTTCAACAACTCAACTTCAATTTCTGAAGTACATCCTACACCTATGGCTCAAGAAGCTACCCTTCGGGATTACTTTTCACCTTTGGCCACAGGGCCACCTACTTGCATTGTCTTACCCGAGACACATGCAGATTGCTATGGCATTCGCCCACAGATTGTGGGCATGTTGCCTAAGTTCCATGGAATTTCAAGGGAAGATCCATATCAGCACCTCAATAAGTTTCTGACCGTTCTTCACACTTTTAGGGAGAAACACTTATCTGAAGAGGAGTTAGCCTAAGATTGTTTCCATTCTCTCTTGAGGATAGAGCATATCATTGGTTACATAGTCTTCCTCCTAATTCGATTGTCACTTGGGCTCAACTAAGTAAGAAGTTCTTGACCAAATTCTATCCTATCACTAGAACTAATGACATAGTTGATGCCATAAGAAGTTTTAGGCAAAAAGAGGGTGAGGTATTCTTTGATGCATGGGAGAGATTTCATGATCTACTTCTTCAATGTCCACACCACAAAGTCGATGACACTGAAAAGGTTAAATTCTATATAGGTGCCTTAATACTCAAAATAGGAGCACGGTTGATAACATGAGTGGTGGAGATTTCCTTGACTACTCCACCACTGAGGCCTTAGCTTTCCTTGAAAAGATTGCTAATAATAGCCAACATTGGGATATACCAGGACATACCGCGAGAAACACTACCCTAGACTCTAATGATAAACCTAGAGGAATGTATGATGTCAAACCTGACATTGAGCTTAAAAATTTAATTCAAGGTTTAACTAAACAGGTAGCAACACTTGGAGTATCCTTAAATCCACAATCAACTGTTATGAGTGCCTCCACTCTTTCATGTGATACTTGTCATGACCAAACTCACACTGCTGAATTTTGCCCTCTCCTAATGAACCCACCAGAAACTGAGGATGCCTGTGCGTTTAACTACGCAGGGAGAACCAACTTTACTAAGGGCAATGCCACGTACCCATACATGGACCGCTCAAATCTTTCTTATTCTAATAATCATCATGCGGGTCCACCTGGTTTTACCAACTCTTATGGGCAACGTAGCAATGCCACGTATGTTGGTCACTCTGACAATAGGAACAGGGCGCCGGTCCCCCCTTACTCGAACAGTACTCATCCTATGAGTGGTTCCAGGGACCGTATGCCAGCTACTCAATTTACCCAACCTAAAACCTCCCTTGAGGATGTGCTTGCACGTTTCATTCAACAGACCCAGGCGTCTATCGAGTCAAATGCCCAAGCCATCCAGAGAATTGAACAAAAACTCGATGAAAGAGGTAGATTTCCGGGACAGTCCATCCCGAACCCCAAAGGCAAGGAAGTTGCCTTGGTGACGGAAACTATAACTCTGTCCACATCTGTACCAATTGCTGAAGTAAAATCGGTTTCCACCCTTAGGTCAGGAAAACAGGTTGATAATCAAATTAATTACACACCGAATCCCAACATTGTGACCCCGGTTACATCTGCACATGTTGCCCCACCTAAACCTTCGACCAATGAGGCGACCACCTCTAAGTCAAAGAAGACTGCCCGTGAGATCATTGATCCTCCACGGATTTACAACCCACCAGTACCTTACCCTCAGAGACTCACAAGGTCTCTAAAGGAAGTCCAGACAGAGGAAGCACTTGATGTGTTCAAACAGATAAATATTAATATACCCTTCCTCACGGCTATTAAACAGATACCTTCCTATGCTAAGGTCTTGAAAGACTTGTTCACTGCCAAGAGAAAAACTAATGTGCCTAAAAACACATTCATAGCTGAAGAATTCTTTGCACTTATCCAATAAAATGGTGTTGTAAAATATAAGGACCCTGGAAGACCGACCATACCCTGCAAGCTTGGTGATAAATTCATAGGTAGAGCTTTGTTAGACTTAGGAGCGAGTTGTAATCTCTTGCCTTACTCCTTATACCTTAGCCTCGGTCTAACATACATGAAACCCACGAAAATATCTTTACAACTGGCCGACAGATCTTTGAAAGTACCTAGAGGTATAGTAGAGGACCTATTAGTTAAAGTGCCAGACTTGTACTATCCTGTAGACTTTGTGGTGTTGGATACTGAACCTACTGCGGATGATTCTGTGCCCATCATCTTTGGCCGTCCATTCTTGGCCACCTCTAATGCTCTCATAAACTGCCGGAATGGTTCCATGGTTCTCACTTTTAGCTCTATGATTGTTGAAGTTAACATATTTAACCTTGGCCAACAACCCCCTGATCTTTCCTTATCTGAGGATGTGTGCCTTCTAGACTCATTACCTTATGAGATGGTGCATTGTCATTACCCTGAAGATCCGGTTGTTCATTGCCTTGCCATGCATAATGTAGACTTCGACATTGACCAATCTATCGCCTAAACCAATGCTCTCCTTGATAGTGTGCCTATCTTTGAACCTAAAGACCCTTAGGCCCTTGATGTGGTTTGTAGCTTAGATTCTGAGGCCCAAGTAGAGACCATCACTCCACCTCCTGTTACCCTGAATCCTCTTCCTCCTGAGCTAAAATATGCTTATCTTGATTCAAACGATAGTCATTCTATTATCATTTCCTCATCTCTTACTACCGAACAGGAGAGTAAGCTTTTAGAAATTATCTTAGAGCATCGTTCTGCTATTGCCTGGTCTATCCACGACATCAAAGGCATTAGCCCGTCTGTCTGTTCTCATCGTATTCATCTTGAGGACGATGCCAAAACTTCTCGTGAACCTTAGAGACGCCTCAACCCTGCGATGAAAGAAGTTGTTCGAGCAGAGATTATTAAGTATGAACTTAGGACAGCTAACACCGTTACGTGAGTGGCTCACTACTTCATCTTTCCACTACTTCACCTACTAACAACCTGACTTTCGTAGACTTCTTGTAGTTCTCTTTCCCCGCCTATCGTTGAAGTTTATCCTCCCGCCATTCCTTTTCTCGATTTGAGTTCTTTTATTAGAGTTCGTTTGGTTGAAACGAATTGTCTTTCTTTCCTTGCATGGTTGGGAAGATAAGGACTGGTGCATACTCTAAGCATGCCGGGTGATTTATCCTATCTCGGATAGTCCCTGGGTTAGTCCTATTCATGTGGTCCCTAAGAAGGCCGGCATGACTGTAGTTACTAATGAGAAGAACGAACAAGTCGCCACTAGAGTTCCATCTAAGTGGCGTGTTTGTATCGACTATAGAAAGCTTAATACAGTCACCCGGAAAGACCACTTTCCTCTTCCCTTCATAGACCAGATGTTGGAACGTCTAGCTGGTTATTCTTTCTACTGTTTCCTGGATGGTTACTCCGGTTACAACCAAATTCCTATCGCCCCTAAAGATCAGGAAAAGACGACATTTACATATCCTTTTGGCACTTTCGCTTATGCCCGTATGCCTTTTGGTTTGTGTAATGCACCTGCTACTTTCCAGAGCTATATGTTACACATCTTTAGTGATATGATCGAACGATTTATGGAGGTGTTCATGGATGACTTCTCCATATATGGTTCATCTTTTGAGGAGTGTCTTAGTCATCTTTCCTTAGTTTTTAAACGTTGCATAGAGAAGAATTTGGTACTTAACTGGGAGAAGTGCCATTTCATGGTTAGGAAGGGGATAGTCCTTGGTCATGTAGTCTCCCCTGAGGGTATCCAGGTTGATAAAGTGAAAGTAGATCTTGTTTCATCCTTGCTTATTCCTGTTTATTAGGGATATTCGAGCCTTTCTGGGCCATGCAGGATTCTACAGACGTTTTATCCAAGATTTTTCTAAGATAGCTCGTCCCTTAACCAATTTATTGCTTAAGGATGCACCTTTTGATTTCACAAAAGAATGCAAGAGCGCCTTTGAAAAACTTAAAACCGCCCTCACGTCTGCACCTATTATTAGGCCTCTTGATTGGAGTAAACCCTTTGAGCTGATGTGCGATGCATCAGACTATGCTGTTGGGGCTGTTTTACGTCAACGTCTAGATGGTAAGCCCAATGTCATATATTATGCTAGTAAGACTCTCAATGAAGCTCAACGTAATTATATGACAACCGAGAAAGAATTGCTAGGCATAGTATATGCTCTTGATAAGTTTTGCTCCTACCTTTTAGGCACCCGTACTATCATTTTTATGGATCATGCCGCTATTAGATTCCTTCTATCCAAGAAGGAGACTAAGCAGCGCCTTATTCGTTGGATATTATTGCTTCAAGAATTTGACCTTGAGATTAGAGATAAAGAGGGGACCGAAAATGTAGTAGCCGACCACCTGTCTAGATTAGACCGTCATGAGGATTCCAGTGTCATTTCTGAGAACTTTCCTGATGAGCTTCTTTTCGCAATATCGAATGCTCCATGGTTCGCAGATATAGTTAACTACCTGGCTAGCAACAAGCTTCCAAGTGATTGGAACAAGCAAGATAGATCCAAATTCCTTGCTAATGCCAAGTATTATTTCTGGGATGACCCTTACCTTTTTAAGTACTGTCCTGACCAGATCATTCGTCGTTGTATCCCTGATTGGGAACAACAAGAGGTCCTTAAGTTCTGCCATGAGCATGCTTGTGGTGGACATTTTAGTGCCAAAAAGACAGCTGCTAAAGTATTGCAGTGTGGTTTTTATTGGCCAACTCTCTTTAAGGACTTTCACATGCATTGTACTGTCTGCACTCGTTGTCAACAATTAGGGAAAATCACTAGGCGGACATGATGCCCTTACAACCAATACTTTCTGTAGAAGTGTTTGATGTATGGGGCATTGACTTCATGGGCCCTTTTCCTAGTTGTCATGGTTTTTTGTACATTCTGGTCGTAGTAGACTATGTTTCTAAATGGATCAAGGCCATCCCCACAAGGCACAACGACCAAGAAACTGTAGTAAATTTTCTGAAATAATATATATTTGCCTGATTTGGCGTTCCCCGTGCGATCATTAGTGATGGGGGGAGCCATTTCTACAATAGAGCTTTTCGAAAACTTGTCCAAAAGTATGGAGTTACTCACAAAGTGGCCCTTGTGTACCATCCGCAAACTAATGGCCAAGCTGAGGTGTCGAATAGAGAGATTAAAAACATTTTGCAAAAAATAATTGACCCTAATAAGGTTGATTGGTCTCTTAGAGTTAGTGATGCATTATGGACCTATCGTACTGCTTTCAAAACTCCCATAGGCATGTCTCCTTTTCGTCCTTTTTTTGGAAAACCCTGTTACTTACCTGTAGAGCTTGAGCATCGAACCTTCTGGGCAATGAAAAAGCTCAATTTTAATCTCGACCAGGCAGGTGAAAGGAGAAAACTTCAGCTTTCTGAGCTTGAGGAACTTCAGAATGAAGCTTATGATCTTTCCAAGTCCTACAAAGCTAATATGAAAAAACTACATGATCGTCAGATCTTACGTAGAGATTTTTAAATTGGGGACAAAGTTTTACTGTATAACTCTAGGTTGCATTTATTTTCTGGTAAACTACAGTCTCGTTGGTCGGGTCCCTTTGTAGTGTCTGTAGTAACACCCTTTGGTGCTATCACTTATATAAATCCTGCAGACAATACTGAATTTCAAGTCAATGGTCAACGTCTTAAGCATTTCCATGAATTAAGGTCCCCTGAAGTAGAGGAAACTCTCTTAGAATACCCTACCTATCTAGACTGATCCTTGACCTGCTGGTATCCGGACCCTCCCCTACTATACTCTTGGCTCTTTTTGGGAGGTGTGGTTGAAAGTGCCGGGACCTATAGTCCACAAACTCTTACTGGCTGAGTCTAATTGATCCAGTTCACGCTTTTCCCTGAAGCGTCATCACAAACAGACCTGTTTCCCGCTCTATTTGGGGGTGGGGATGTCATTTCCCATCTTTCCTAAGTCTAGAGTATCTGACTTTAAAAGACTCGTGTTGTATATTAGATATCAGGATTTCACGCATTCCATTCTAGCGCTTTTGACTCTCTTGTATCTTTGTTTAAAGTAGCGTTTATCTAGGGAGTGAATCCTAGTTGTCCACTTGTCTGGCTGAAGAGGTTAAACTTATCGCTCCTGGGAGGCAGCCCTGTGTATCTCCTAAACACAATCGTGCTTTAGTGTTCTTATTAGTTATCGGGTTTAGTGGTTATTGGCTAATAACTCTCTTTAGGATCCTAGAGTAGATCTGTTTGGGGGTGGGCATGGCCCACCACTCTTTGATTGCGGTTACTTGGTTAAATAATTATTATAGTGACAAATTTGAATTTATTTGAATTTTTGAAATTTTTAATAATTATTGCATGATTTTTGGATTTGACTCTCTTAATGGCACTTATATTCGCAAAAATGTAACTATACATTATCGCGGAATTTTCAAAATTAAATTTGAATTATTTCGTGCCTTTTCGCCTTCCAGGGGTAAAACCGTCATTTCTACTAATTTCAGTAGTGGAGGAAGCGTCTAGGGGAAGTAACTTCTCTATATATACCCCCGGGTGTCATTTGAAAAGTCACAAAGTCATTTTTAAACCACAGTCATACCAAGTCAACGTGGGTCAAAGGAGTCTTCTTCTTCCCCAGATCTCGACTCGAGTTCCTTATAGTGTATTCTGATCTCGACTCGAGTTCCTCAACAGATCTCGTTTCTCTCTCTTCATATCTCACTCATTTCTAGGCCAAATTCAAAAAATTTTGCGTGGTTTTGTTCCTTTCTTCATCCTCTTCATTTCTATACCAAAATCCCCCATTATCATGCCTCCTAGAAGAAGATCGAGAGAGAGAGAGAGAGAGAGAGAGAGAGTGATTATTCGAGAACGCGATTACTCGCGTCTTTTCGATGATAATCGATTTGGGAGTACTTTTGTTGATAGGATTCATGCCCGAGGCTGGGATGTACTCCTTGGCTCAGACTATGAGCCATTTGATCCTCAAATGGTTCGTTGTTTCTATGAGTCAATGGAGTTGGCCGATGACGGTGTGTTCATCAACTGGGATCCTACCCACCGTTACTTGCTGACGCCTGAGACTGTCTCCATAGTCACGACGCTCGAGCTTGATCCTCCTCCCCTGCAGCAGGAGGCTGCACTGGTGACACCGGACATCATCGAGGCCGTCCTCGTTGATGACCGGGTACTGCATCGGTATAGCAGCCATATCTCTATCGGTTGGCTCCGAGTCAACCAAGGCTTGGTGGCACACTGGCTGACCACCAATGTCCTTGGGACGTCAAGGACGAGCGAGCTGTTCTCGGAGGGTATCCATATCCTCCGCCTGCTTCAGGAGGATGTCTACGGCTATTGTATGGTCCGCCGTCTTTTTACTACTATCACCAGCGCCCGAGCCACTTCTGCTCCACTTCCTAGCTTGGTGATGGCTATCTTGCGCTACTGGGAGGCGCCACTTCTTCCTGCACTCTCTCTGGAGTCGGTCGTCCGGCTCGAGGTCTCCAACCCTGGGCTGTCAGCTTGTCGACAGCTGTTGTGGGACCCACAGGCAGAGGTGCAGGTCCAGTACAGGCATGGGGACCAGCGGGCGTTCTTTTCACTCCATACCAATGAGGAGCGGTTCCAGCTTCTCTGGAGGGGTATGGGTGAGATTTTGACTGCAGTCGAGGACTTGCAGCGTCGCTTCGATGAAGGCCAGGGACAATCTCTTCACCGACGGGGTTGATTTTTAGTTTCTGTTACTAGCCATTGTAATTTGCTTATGTATTTTGTTTAGATTTTGCACTCTTGTATTAAAATTATGGATCATTGTACTTTATTTCAAAATTTAATGAAAATGGTTGAAATTTTAATTATCTTGTCAACTTGTCTTTTTCTGAGATTTTTAGCCATTCTTGGGCTTTATTGCAAAATTTTGGACTCTTGGAGTATATTTTGAAAATTTTTGGTCCTAGGGACCTTAGTCCAAATATTTTTAAATAGAAAGGAGGTTAGTGTTTGATTTTTTGGAAACCCTATGGTATTAGGCAACTTTTGGAGTCCTACTAGGGCTCAAACTCTTAAAATCTAGCCTATATATACCACACCATAGTTAGAGGACCATCACTTAAACCAAAATCAGATTTTTAAAGTTTTTAAAAATTTTTATTTTCTGATTTTTGGCCCGAACTCGACTCGAGTTCCTTACAGGCCATTTCAATCTCGACTCGAGATTTGACCTGGCAGCAGTTTTCTAGGCTTGTTTTGAGTGATTTTTTCTCGGTTTTCTCGCTGGTTTTTGGTGTTTTCTTCCTTCTTTTGCAATGGCTAATGATCAGAATGAGTTGTGGATGACCGATACCATGGACATTGTCCCCGAGATGGATTTTTTGGGAATTATGAATAGTCCTTATGGAGCTTCCTTTAGGGATGGGATTTTCGACAAAGGTTGGGAAGGTTTTCTTTATGATTCTACTGCTGTGTATTCCCCTTCTATGGTAAGAGACTTTTACCGTACGTTGCCCTTTGGTAATGTTATTCCCTTTGATTGTTTTAAAGTTACTACGCATGGGTTCCCCGTCTTAATCAATTCTTTCGCCATCACTCGGGCATTGGGTGTTCCACTCCAATTGCGACCTGTCTATTCACATCCTGATTACTTCCTTTCCAATCATGTTGATTTGTTGGATAATTACCTAGATCACTTTGGTCCTTGCACTTTTTCCTTCCATCCTGAGAACTATGCTAATGTGGCGCCTACCATTTGCCTACCTGCTAATGTAGCTACTGCTGCTTTATGGGTCATGAGAAATCTCTTAGGTGCACATAGGTTGGACTATGTCAATGATAACACTATGCATGCTGTCTACGATATTGTTAATAATTTTAGAGCTCTTGACATAGCTTCCTGGTTAATGGATGGCATAAGAAATGTTTTTGGGATCGGTCAGCTAATTTACCCAACTGCTATCTGTAAGATAATTCTTAATACCTATCCTGATTGGAGGAATAGGTACAATGATTGGGCTCACCTTATCCCTATGGACCCTACACACCGTTATATTAGGAGAAGTCGCCTATTCACATGGGTGCCTAACACTATATATGTAGAGTTTTCAGAGTTGCATAGAAATGATAATTTTATGGATAATGGTGAGGGAGCTTGGAATGTGGTCAAAGAGGCATTAACCCTATGGCGTGATGACATGGATGGTTTGCCAATGGAGGTTGCTTGAAAACAAGAGTGTAATGTAGGATTTCCTTTTCTGTTGAGTCAGTCATTTATTTCAGTATATTTTATTTCAGTTGTGTCATAGTATGGAATTACTTGTAATCTCTATATAGAGATAATTTTGTTTGACAGGAATTTATAAAGCGGTTTGAATTTTTAGCACACTCATGGTAATATCTTTCTCTCTCTCTTTCCTATGCTTAGTATGAGCCTTGCGGACAAGACAATTTCTTTGTTTGGGGGTGGGGAAGTATTTCAATCCTTTTTGCAAAAGATTTTCAAACTTCTTTGTCCATACTTGTGTAAAAATTCAAAAAAATATTTGAAAAAAACCAACAAAAATCTTTTTCTTATAAAGACTTTTCAAAAATAGGGTAAGTACACCATCAATGATGAACTTAATGGTTGAATCCTTTTTAAGTTTAAGGACACGTGTTGCTTCACTAAATAGTTGAGTCTTATACTACATTTGCATGAGCATAAGCATGACATTCATATGCATTTATTATAGATTACATGTACAAATACAACTACACCTTGAGAAACTTGAGGAATAAGTGTAGAGACTTAACCTAGTGAGCTTTTGAGCCCCGTCTTTTTCTTGGAGAGTTATCACGTAAATCTGGAGTCAAAAGACTCAACCTCTCAGTTTTGTCTATTTTTAGTCTCATATTCATTTTTATAGTTAGCCTTGAGATGACATCAAGTGGGTGTAATATAAACTTGGGTCTTGTAGCTTATTCAAGATGTGATCACCATATCAGTACTTAGAGATGATACAAAGACCTTTAGATAAACCATGTTTACCTTAGCCACCCTAATGATATTTTATCCCTTAGGTTAACCATTCTGAGCCTTTCCTTATTAGTTAGCTTTTTTCTTGAGCCCATTATCCTTACCCAACTCCATTGTAGGAGTAAATACCTTGGAATGTTTTAGGTCCTTTTACCCATGTTTTGGGAACATGAGGATGATTGTTTATGCGGTTACAAGAAGAAAGGAGAAATACAAAGAAATCTCCAAACTAGTGAGATAAACCAAATATTGAAAATCCAAAAGTTTGAAGAAATTCCTGAAAAAGCCAGAATCTTTCAAACCATTCCAAATCCAAAAAGAAAGGAAGATTCCCAAAATAGGCTAGAGCTTCATTGAAATTTTCCCAAAAGAAGATGAGAAATACTTCTTCCAAAAGAAAAATTTCCAAAAATTTCTCCATGTGCTATTATTACAAATCACAAGTATTGAAGGCCCGAATGTTCCAAAAATATTTTACAAAATCCTATGCCATTTCTAGCCCTGTCCTAAGCCAAGTTATAACCCATTACTGTCTTTTGTAGATCTAAGCTGATATGGTAGGATGTGCCGAGTAAGTGAGAAGATGCTGAGGTGAAAAACCCGACATCTCAAGTAAGGCTAATTTTTCCATTCTTTGAGACTAAGTTCATTCCATTACACCAGTCCGTTCTTATATATGTGAGATGATTGTCCATCTTCTTTCCTCACATAGAGGTAAAATGATAAACACCATCTCTGAGCGATTTTATTTCTGAGTGTATGACTGTGAGGCAGAAGTCAAAGCGACCTTTCCAAAGGTGACTTAAGACCCGTGGTAGTATGGGTACATGGATGTATTCGATGCATTTGAGACCATCATGTTTGGTTAACATTTCATATCTTATTCATGCATTGGTAGTATGTTATCTCATATGAAAGGTTTAGCAATACTTATCCTTATCGTTGATATGACCATTTCTAAGGTACATGGTAGAAAATTCTATTCTTGAATTAGTCATTGTAATAAGTTTGTGGGTATCTTCTCTGGAAAACCCTCAGGAGACTATAACTCCTCCACCTGGGAAACCCTTGTGGTTGAAAGCCTTGATGCATATGGTTAATGCAATCACCTTAGTTCTACTTCTCTTTTGAGTTCGTTATTCTTTCTTCTCATCTTTGCTTCAGGACAAGCAAAGTGCTATTTGGGGGTATTTGATCGGACCTCAAAACTGTGTATTTATCCCCCGAATAACACCTCGTTTGTCTAGCACTTAGCTTATATTATTGTATTATAGCTATTGATTAGTGCATTCTTGTCTTTATGTAGATTTTATGAGCCGAAATGCGAATATTGAGTAAAAGCCCGCAAAAAGTCGAGAAAAGCAAGCAAAGAGGTGTTATTTGCACAAGGGAAGAAGATTGGATATTTGCACCCGTGGAATCTGCTAAGGGCACCCCATGGTCAATGCTGGTCAAATAGGTTGAGTTGACTTTTTGGCCAATTTTAACTAAGGTTGACTTTTTGGTCAACTATTCCTGACCTAGGTTGACTTTCGGTCAACTGTTGACTTCCCATGACTTTGGGTCAAGTATGTTGACTTATGTGGACCGGACTTCCTATTTTGGGTCTTGATCTTAAAAAGGCTCTACAAGGAGAACTAGAAGTTCGATTGGGGCCCATGATATATCAAACTGAAGGTCTTGGCCCAAGCTACAATTTTAGCTCAAGAGGATTAGGTTTTGCTGATTGCCTAATCCCTCCGTGGGGCCAACAGCAGCAGCCACGAATTTGATCAAGTTAGGAAGACTTTGCATGCAAGTATTCTCCTATGTAATAGAAGTTGTAACTAGGGTTTACTATCTATCTAGAATCTAGGATCTATCTAGGATCTCTTTTTAGATCTTGATCTTCTAGCCTCCACTTGAAGATCAACTTTTGTATTCAATTCAATATCAATATCAATCCATGATTTCAATTATGATGTTTAATGATTTAATTATTTGTTCTTTTGGTATGAGTAGCTAAATCATCATGGGGGGGAAGGTGGAAGCTTTCTAGGTGATGTATGATTATTATGTTGTTTCTTCTTATTCATTGTGATTTAAGGTTCTTAATGCTTACTTATCTCTAATTCGCGGTATGAGGTAAGTATGATTATTTGTATGCTATTGTTATCCATGGTGTTAAATATTATTGTTATAATTTAGGGAGACCTAGTTTTGATAATAGTATTATATTTATTGTAAATGTGTAGTGAAATAGCTGAGAGGTGATTACTGCATGTTTGTAATATTTATCTTTTATTGGAACCCTTTCATGATTAAATTCAATAGCTGAGAGGTGAGGATTTAATTGTGAATAATATGTAGAGTTAATTAGATTCAATAGCTAAGAGGTGAGAATTTGATTAATAAAGCATATTCAATAGCATGCATAATAGAATCCCATTTTAATTGATTCAATAGCTGAGAGGTGAGGATTAATTACTATTGGTATTAATAATTAGTAGGAATAACTGAGAGGTGACTTGTTAATTATTATAGATTGAATATGAAGAACAACATGATATAATTACATAACCTAGTTTGTGGAAAGCTACTACTCCCCCTATGTCATCATATAATCTTCTTTTCCATCTCTTTCATATTCTTAAGTTGGGATTATTTATTATTTATTGCCTGTAGGAAGTAGAATCAATTCTTCAACTCTTATTATTGATTCCTTGATGTTTCTTAATTATTATTCTTAATTGTGTTTGTCACGACCCTAATTTCCAAAAAAATGGCAAAAAGAGAGAATTTACAAAATTACCCTCAAGATGCCAATAAAAGAAAAAAAAGAATCAAGACAGTAATCTAAATAAACATTTGCACAAGGTAAAAATCCATAACCATTAAAGACAAATACTTCCATAGAAAAATTGAACTCCAATAAGTTTCCATAAATAATCTGAAAACTCCGAATACTGAATTAAACAACTCCAACTGAGGTACTATATGCCCCAATCAACAATAATCCAATTAATGAAATAAACTAGAATAATCCATTGACCAACAAATCAAAGAACTAAACCTACTATGAACTGTAATTTCTACGATCTCAAACTCCTTCCCGAACAACTGGATCTACACGAGCCTCCTGGTGTTGCTCCCGATCGTACTCAACTTGCTGCTCTCCTCCGCCTACGCTCCATAAGGATACGTACCCACGTGCAAAACAAGCAACATGGGTCAGCAAATTATGCTGGTATGAGTGGACAAGGGTAGGGAACTCCATTTCCCCAAAAACAATAAAATAACAGACTCCGCGGTCTTTATACATTTATCTCGTTTACTAACTAAAAATTATATATTATAATAATACATTACCTGAGCTGCACCTCCTATTAGGATAGGTCGAGCCCTGCAAGAAATGTTAGTTGACCTATCCTCCTGCAAAACTGTGTTAGTACAATAATATATAATTCATGGCATCTCAAGTCTCGACACTATATCTCAATCACTACAAATCAATCATTACACCCAAACAACATTTCACAACCTATACCCAATCAATAGTACACCTCCCACAAGATGCACTCCACACATTTGCCATACCCACACTGCACCAGTGTGCCTTGACCATGGTTAAGACCCTCTACGCGGAAACCAAAACCCAAGTGGGTGCTCACCTGCAAGCTTTGGCTAGCCTCGACGTATGCCTAACTCATGGCCTCTACTAGCTCCCTTGAGCTTTCTAATGTGGCGCCCAGACCAACCCCGAAGGCTATGAAGGTCTGTAGGGTCAGTTCCGCAGGCTAAGCCGTCTAGGAAATACCCAATAAAAATATATTCCAAGTGTCAACCCGCAGGCTAAGCCGTCTAGGGTGATATCTAATTTTCTTAATCCTAATTTCATAGGTGCGGCAAATGTACTAGTGCTTGGGCGACTACAACAACTAAAACTAACAAGCACCACTCGACACGACAATTTAACATCAACTTCACATCAAATCCATTTTTGTATTCCTTTCACATTTTCTAGATTAATCAAGTACCGTCCATGGTATATAAAGCCATTCCAAGGCATTTATGATAAATTAAATTCTCAAGTCCAGAGTCTCCAACATAAATTTATTTATCCCGACAAATAGCAATATACTGTACTGTGCAAATTAAAAAAATTAAAAATAAGTAAAGACTCGGCAACTCGGCAAAACTGTTTACTGTACACTTGTATAACTTATATCACCGAAATTTTGTTGCTGCCCCAAATACTAATATTCCTAAAATTACCCAACTCTTTCTACCCATGCAATAAAACCTTATGCATTAATAAGCATTCAACGCTTCCCACATCTAGAATAAAGCATTAGCATTTGAATTATACCAGCAGTAACATATTATCATTCATAGCATGATCTTAGATATTTTGAAAATATCAAACTTGCATTTAAATAACTATAAACATTTTCTTATACAATTGGATATAGTGTTATATAATAGAAACAGTAAACATATACTAAAATTAGTGAATTTTCACTCATTCGAGATGTACTGTACTATATCCACCCATGAAAATCCAACACCATTACCATGCCATTAATCAGTAGATCAAAATCATGTACTTTATATATGTTTATCAAATCAAAATAAAATTAAGGTAGAGTGCGAGATGTCCACTCACAGTTATACCCCACCACCAAAGTCAAACTTACATAGTTTAATTAAATTAAACTAATTTAACCAAAATAATATCCACTCACCTGCTACTGTTCTTCTTCTCCCTTTTTTCTAAGATCCAGGCTCTCAATTCTTCTCGCAGCAAGTTTCCGCCCCAGCTGCTGCTTCTAAACTCTGCAACTCCCCAAAAAAAAACACCGACACCACAATAATTGTTCTTCTTCTTCTTCTTCAATTCTGGTCGCCGCCACTCTGATCGCAGCGCCGCCCTCTCTCTCTTTTTTTATCGCAACCCTTTTTTTTTTTTTAAACTAAGCAAACAAAACCCTTGATTAAATCTCTATATAGAGAAATTAGTCGGCTGATCTAACGGTTCATGCTTAATTCGATTTCGATCGTGTTGACGTGTTTCCGAACTACAAGCAACCAGATCTGTTCGTGGGTGTTTTCTCCAAGTTTGGGTTATTTAAACCATAGTCCACTACTTTATGATAATTATGCTTAAACCCTTGGTCCAGGGACTTATACCCAATTACTTTTAATTCCAAATTAAAATTAGCATAAAACATAAAAGAGGGGGGTTTACAGTGTTTGAGCTAATATCTCCCCCTCTGAGGTGGGTACGACCCTTGCTTGTTACTTGTCAACTTTGATCTCAATTTATACAGGCACAAGAAGGAAAATCTTTAAATCTAATCTTTTGATATGATACCAAAAATATCATACATCACCTTCCTTAGAATGTTTTCGTTGTGCTGTTGGAAGAAAGCTCAATTGAGGATATAATGATACAACTATGCACCATTGTGTCGGTTGTATCAAAACTCGAAGTTTTCCTTTCCGTACGCAGTTGCAACCATATATCCGTAAAACTTTGATTGTTTTCATTGGTTTGATGTCAACAATAATTGAAATAAATATTTTCACTTTATTTTATAAAAAAACACAATTTTTATCCATGGAATAACATTGATACATATAGTGTTTTAGGTTCATATTACTAAGAATTTTAATTTTTTTATTGGATCTCTTGCTCATTGATAAAACTCCATCCCATAAATAATAATATGCTAAATTACAATAAAACCATTACTCTAATATGTCAAGTTATAATACAACCATTACTTCAAGGTTATTTTTTGGGGAGATCTTATTGCCACCCAATAGATTCATAAAAAACCCATCTAAATATTTTCTTTTCAAAACCCAATTGGACAATAATTCGATTGCAGATTGCCTTTTACACAGTTACACCCAACCAAACCCAAGAATCAAACTATATTCTAATTTTTATTTCTCTTTCCTTCTTCTACTCTACTTATCTCTGCTCGGTTTTGTTCTTCTATTGTTGAAAGGTTTGTTATACTTATTTTTATTGTAATTTGTAATCATTTTTTCATTGTTTATAATCTTCTCTTGTAACAACCCAGATTATTTGACTTAATGAAAAATGAAAATTTTGGATTTTATGTGGATAATGGGTATATTAGTCATTTGCTCCGAGAATAGAAGTGTCATTTTATATAGTACTTGTATTTGAGGGCAATTTAATAATTTTATAAAAAAGTGTTTTTTGGTTTAATTTAATGTTGTTTGGTAATAGGGGATGGGTTGCAGTTTTTAAAGACCACCTTGAGGCAGTGAACACAACAAGAAAGGGAAAGTCAACACAAGTCCATTGCCTTCATTAAAGGGTGTGAAGTAAGCAATCATAAGTCCAACTCAATTATTGAAAAGAAGCAAATAAATATATATGCTTTAAGGCTACTACAATGCACAACACAAATTCACACACTTAACAACCAGTAACCCTAAGATAATTGAGATATTTACGTTGATTAAAATATATTGCCACCATCTTTGAGCCCAAGCATATAAATTGTTTCGTTAGTTTCATCTTTGAATTTCAGTTAAGATTTATTTCTTTAAGTTCGATTATGAGTTTTTCCTAACTTCTCATTTTTGCATTTTGCATCAGTAAAACGAAACTGTGTAGGATTCGACAACTCTCTTCTTCTCTGGCCGCATCTGCGATAAAGTCGACAAAACGTTGATCTAAAATATCATCTTTATCAGGTAATGCTCTTCGATCTATATATGATCTCACTATTTGATTTTTATTTTCTATCTCCTATCTTTATCTAGATTTGTAGATAGTACAAACAATGGGTACAAGTGCTATTGTACTGGAAACTATTCCTTCTGAATCTGTTGATATATCTTTTATGCTATTTATGCAAATATTTCAACCTACCACTTTTACCCCAGTGAATTACAAGTTAGGGAAATATAAACCCGTGTTAGACTGTATCAATTGAAAATCGCCTCTTTCCTCAAATGCTCAGTATGAGACAGCTGGATGTTTAGTAGATCGAACAACATTCACACCTTTTACATCCAACCCAATTGCGTACAAAGAAGCATGCATGTACTTTGCTCATACAACTCAATAGTTAGTTGAATTGTGACTGTATTTGATTGGAGTTTTAGTTTCTCTGCCATGCTATCTTTTAGTTTCACCCCACAACAATTCATGTAGAAGATCAAGATTTGTATAACAAAAGACATGACCTCATATATTTGCAAGAATAAAGTAAAACACATATGAGAATATTATTTCATATGTTATGCTTCTTCGGCTGTGATTTCAACATTCTTTGAAGATTGTGGCAATTTTGACAAAAGTAGAAAATATACTTTCATTTACTTTTACCTCAAAGAGTGATAATGTAACTGTAGTAGTAGTGTGTTCCATTCAAAAATAGTACCCATTAATTAATCAAATATAGTGGATTCCAATGTATTAATTTTAAGTGTCCATGAAAAGGTTTGTGCTTTAAAATTTCAAATTGTAGATTTTTAACATGCAAAAATTGGTCAAAACCCCCCAAATTTTGACTGGGTTTGGCAAGAACCCCCTAATTTGTCCAAGCTTACCGTAAACCCCATTCTGTTAAGCACCCCCCAAGTTGTTGTCCATTCACAGTTTGTTTGCCCATTGTACCCTTAATTCAAACAGTTTGTCTAAACCCCCCAAAAGTTAAAAGTTAAGTAGCCGTTTGGATTACGTATTTTCTTAAACCCCCCGACAATTATTAAACTTAAAACAAAAAATTAAAATCTTTTTACCAAAGATGAAAGAACACGTAGCGGCATTTGATTGGTCATCATTTTGACCGTTGAAGTTGTTTGCTTTAAAAACCATCCACCTCCATTGTTTTCCCTTTTCTATTCTTCTCCATTGTTGTTCTTCATCATCTCCATTGTTCCACATCTTCTTCATCTTCTCCATTGTTTTTCATGTTCTCTATTTTGATTCAAAACTTGTGTCAACGAAGAGTGGGGAAAGATCTACGAGTAAATTGAAGGTATGATCTTCTAATCTTTTGATGGCTAAACACTTATAGTTACCTTTTAATATCAAATCTAACCCTTCTTCCTCATCCAGATTTGAACTTTTGATGGATAAACTATTACCCATTTTTATCTGTAAAAGGGGGGGGGGGGGGGGTTAGACAAACACATGTTATATTGGGGGGGTTTAGACAGATTCTAAACCCTTATTAAATTAAGGGTATAATGGGAAGATAAACTGTGAATGGACGAAAACTTGGGGAGGGGGAGGGGGGCCTAATAGAAGGGGGTGTATGCCAACCTTGGACAACATTAGGGGGTTCTCGCCAAACCCGATAAAAACTTGTGGGGTTTTGACCAAATTTTCCTTTTAACATATAAATTAGAATTTCTTGATCTCTAATATAGATTAACTCTTTCAGTAGACTCGATTTTTACTTGAATAATTTTTGCTTGATTTCTTACTTATAAATTAGAATTGATTTTTACTATGTTGTTGCACTTGAAAGAAAGCTAGCTTTGATACTTAGTAGCAACTGAACTATGACATGAGTTATTTGAATGAGGCTGAAATCCCTGATTTTATACTATGTTGTTACAATTATATATTTTGTTTTATCGAAGTATCTCTTTTATATACTGATGTATGTCCATCTCTGGCAGTGGAGAGACTAAAGATACTTTTTTTTGCTAATCTCTTTGTGGGATTGGCTACGGTAATGTTTTAAACTGATTGTTTCATGTTGGTCTGTATGGGATTGGCTTTCGTTTTTCATTGAAACTGCAGTTATAGCTAGATTTAAGATTGGTCTGTATGTGATATTGTGCTTGCAGTGAGTTTCCTAGTTTAGGAATGAAACAATCATTGTTATGCTGTTAAGTGTATCTATTATGCATGTGAAGTATTTTGGGAATGGAATACTGGATTTTGGTAGTTAAAAAGTTGCAAAACATTTACATGGGAATAGAATACTGGATTTTGGTAGTGAAAAAATTGCAAAAAATTTACAAGGCTAAAACAGTCAATAGTGTTATGGTCCTGTATTCAAAATGAAGTAATGGAATACTTTGCAGAAAAGTTACAAAGCAAAATAATGCCTTGGATACTTTGTAGCTTTATTGAGTTCAAACCAATTTTATAATTTCACCATGGTGCTGACCTACTGGGTGTTTTTTATACGGAATTCAGTTATACAAATTGAAAATGTAGCCTTCTTTTTAACCTATTCAACATTCAGACTTCCAAGAGTAGCTATCTTTTTACCTGTGTTGTTATTAAAGATTTTTGCATATGGGCTAGGAGTTACTGTTGCAATTGTTTGATCAGTTGTTCCTGTTGCAGTTGTTGCCTGCCGATCGACTTGACATGGTATTATTCTATCTCGACCCCTGTTTGAACTTAAAAATTTGAGATACCCCCATTTGAACTTTAGGGTCTGTTTGATTTGGGCGGGATTTTTTTTCCGTTAATTAAGAGGGGTAGATTAATAATTGTACAATCTTCCAAGAAGAAGAGATCCTACTGCTTTGTGTTTTTCTTCTTCTCCGTTTATCCAGATTTTAGAAATTCCATTCGTTCACCAGTAAACCAGTTTACCTCTCGAATCAAACAGTTTGATTCTGCGACTTAATGGGTTTTCGCAATTTGAGTGATGATCTTCTGAGTTCTTATGTTTCACACATAGTGTTGTGCCAACGTATTATTTGCAATATAGTATCTGATGTATACCTTAATGAAACAAATATAATGTATCAAAACTTCTACCTTTAATAGCAGTACCTAAACCCTAAAAGAGTTTCACAAAGAATGGTTTTAAATTTTCTATCTTTTCAGAAAATCACAACTTTAAAGACAAAATTCTTCTTATCAATCTTCTCAATGTTTTGAAGAAGAAATGATCAAATGATGAAACATATACAGTTTCAACTTTACACCATGATTTCTCAACTATCAACCATTCATGCCAATATACATTCGCTAATGGGCAAAGGCCCATGGTTTGTAATGCTACAGTTGGTTCAAATAATTTATTTACCTAGACAATAATTGGCCGGATAAGGCCCATGGGTCCAAATATATTAATATCCACAAGCAGTTTCAGCTACATCATACAGACACAGTGCCACGGAAGTTGAAGAAACAATCTTTCATGCAAAAATAAATAGAAAGTCGATGTCACTTCAAATTACCAATCGTCGTTCCTTTCAGTTTGGCCTCTACTATCAATTAACAATAGTAAGATGGTTTATGTAGAGGAGAGACAAACTGCCGTATATGCTCGAGAGCAATGGACAGAATATCAAAGAAATATCTTGTTATCCTCTAATAGTTTCCGCGACTCTTGCTGCCACTTGAGGATCAATTACATAGAAGTTCAAGTTAACATAAAACAATGCAAAGAAAAAAAAAATGTAGTAAAACCACATCAAGAAATATGAATTTAACAAATGAAACTGTATAGAGCTATAATTCAACATTTTCGCTTATTGCCACACTGAAACTGTATTGAGCCACACTGAAACTGTATTGAGCTATAACATATGATATACTTAGCTATATCAAGATGAATTCAGCATTATTGCCACACTAAAACCAAGTTTTCAAGTGAAATATCCATTGGTGCAGAATGAAAGCAATTATTCCATTGGTGCAGAATAAAATACGCGTATACCGAAGATTTAAAATTAGCGAGCTGACTCAGAAGGCGGAGTTGAAAAAATAACCTGGCGTAGCTGTTTAACTGAAATTGTAGATGGGCAGGTAATGTATGGGCTCTCCAAGCTGGGCAAAGTTTGTTCATTCAGAGGAATCAATACAATAGATATTTCCACCTGAAAGTCCAAAACTCATATAATTATGTCATAAAAGAGAAGAAAGTATAAGCACGTAATGTATGTCACCACGAACTGCTCCTTTATCGCTTCTGGGTTGAGTTTGATACTACTAATGCGATTTGTAAATTGAGATAAGTGCTTATCCTTTGATTTTGCAGTACTGCTGCTACCATTATCACGTCGAGTCTGACTACGTTGACCATTCCTCCCCCACTTAACAGTCTCAGTAGAAATAATAGTCCTTTCTCCAACTTTATCATTATAATTCAATTCCCATCCATTGCCTGAAGGTGAAAAACTGTGATCAGTACAAGATGAATATCTGACTCCATCATTATCAGTTCCTGGTGATCTCCTCCTGGAACTCAAGGGCGTCTGTTGTGTTAGTCTTTTCGGCAGAGCTTCTAATTGTCTCTTGAATGTCTCAGCAAATGATGTTTGGATCTGTCCAACAAATTATAAGCTTATTGTCTTTGGTAAAAGAGATTTTGGTAAAAAGAAATTGGGTCTAGTACTTAAGTATATGTATGCTTTAATCACACCAGTGAGAAGAAATTAAAGTTCGGATGAAAGTTTTATGCAATAGAATTGGTGTATCTTTCAGCCAAGTAAGTGTGATTTGTGTTAAACGAAGTATGGTTGTTGTAAGCTCTCTTTCCTTGATGAGCTCAGCTGGGTCCTTTAACTGCTTCAACGGTAGTACCTGCAATGACCACCGGACAACGACCGGTGGATAAAGCTCCAACGATCAAGTCAGTAAGCGGCTAGGTTTAGAGAATAGGTTTTAGCAAAGAATGAATAGTTACCTTTAGCGAACCCTAGCGTGATCCTTTTATAGTAATATTCACCGCCTTCCTTGAACCGTTGGATCCTCCTTTGCATCCTATGGTTCTCTTATCTCCTAGGTGTTTCATTCTCCATCACATAATATAAAGTGAATGCTTGACAGCCTGACATCACGTGCTCTATCCGTGATGCTCCAGAATGTTCTGATCTCCGATTGGGTACTTCCCAGTTTACTCTCCCTATCTAACTCCTGTGTCCTCCATACTCCACCTAGCATGGTTTGGTACTTACATCGCCCCTCCTTTGACCGTCATCTATATTTCTTAGATGGCGGCTCAAAGGCTTTTTCTCCGCCTAAATGTAAACTCCTTATGATGATGGAAAACCGTCATAGGTTCTTTTCATTACTTTATCTACCATCTGTTCCTCACGTGCCTTAGGCTCTGCCTTATCCCTATCTCTCCAGCTACTCATTAATTGCGCATGCTCTCGAGTCCCGAACCTCCTACGCGTGCCTCTTTTGCTCTTACCTAGACGCACTCATGACTTTTACTGCTGTCCTTTCGCTTCCCAACGCTATTGTCTCGTCACTATTTTACTCTTTCCCGTAATACCCCTGGGATTATCCTCCTATAAGTATGCAACTTTTAACCTAATTCTCCCATTTGCCTTTCATCTTCTTCATTCTCCTCCTCTGCTCATCTTTCTCTTCAGTCTTCCCCTTCTCTACGAAATCACGCACCGTCCGGTCCCCTGAAAGTTCGATTCTCGTCTTTATTTCTTCCTCCGTCGACTAATTCAGGTTATTCTCTTTTCCTTACTCTTGATTTTAATTTTAGCCATTGTTAGATCTAGGTTTTCATTTTTCTTCTTCTCGCTATCTACTCTGTACTTCGATTGCCGTAAATTTCCAAATTATTTTTCTTCTCTCCTCTCCTCCTCTTGGAGTCACCCTGTATACGCCCCTAATCTTTCTTTCTTTACGATTTTGGTGAGTCTTTCTCTATACATAAATGGCTTCTTATCAAAATCCGAAAAAGAAAGATTCCTCGAGGAAGATAGTTGAAGGAGGTAAAGGTGATGGCGGTGTTCATCCTTCCCCTTCCAATTACTACCTTGATTCGTATGTGCCCAGCGCCTACCCTTATAGACCTGATTTAGATCTACTCTGTGAGCTATACGACATTCCTGAAGACGTAAAAATTTTCAATTACAAACATGCCCTTCGCTTTGCACATCACGAATTTAACCGTCAAGACGCTATTATGGTGACAGCCCATCAAATAGCTTTTGGTTGCCGGTTTCCTTTCTCTGACTTAGTTCGTGATGTACTTAATTTCTACCAAGTCGCCCCTGGACAATGTATTGGTAACTTTTGGCGTATCCTGCGGGCCCTAGACCAACTAAACAAAGAAGGAACCACCGTTTCCCTTGCTGATATACGCCAATGTTATTATCTTCGGGTTTGTGAAGAAAAATGTGGTCAACCTTATTACTATTTCGTCAAACGCCCCGGCAGGCGGTCCATTATCGAAAAATTGCCGGAAAGTGACAAGGAATGGCCTGACTTTCCTATGATTGTCTTTGGTAACTTTGGGGGAAAAGGACCTGGCATTTCTAACCCTTTAAAATACTGGCGGTTTAATCTAGGAGGTTTTTTCCTTAATTTTTCTACTTTGTTCATTTATTAACATTCCTAGGATGAAAATCCTTTTAATAGTGTCTGTCTAACTCTTTTATCTGTTTCCTATCCCAGAGGTTCGCGGTGACGGCAAAGCCTTAAGACCCCGCAAAGACGCC
Source organism: Aquilegia eximia (assembly GCA_023053565.1). Lineage (NCBI taxonomy): Eukaryota > Viridiplantae > Streptophyta > Magnoliopsida > Ranunculales > Ranunculaceae > Aquilegia > Aquilegia eximia. Next base: position 27,854,754 of record JALIGU010000004.1, read on the forward strand.
CCTTGGGAACCTTTGATAGGATCTGGAGCTGACGCTTATTCCGCCATTCGTGAGCTTACTTCCTCAAAGAAAGACGGTACCCCGATCGCTAAGGATCTTGATCTAGGGGAATACGTCTTACCCGTCTGCTGCCACAAAGATTATCTCAGGGTTAAAAAGGGCAAGCCTTCTTCTATTCCTCCTACTTCCCGATCAATACAAAGGAAGGGTAAAGCTCCTACTGCTGCCGCTACTGAGTTGGAGAGAGAATCTGATGACGGTTTAGATAATATCCCTCTTCAGACGATCCTAACTAAAAAGAGAACTCGTGAACCTCCTTCTGCAGTTTCAGCGCCATCCGAGAAGAAGAAGCAAAAAAGAGTAACTGCCCGACTTCCTCCTTTCTTATCTGCTCTTCGAGTCCAAAAGATTGTCAGGAACTGTAGTCGTGATCTTTCTTCTTCTTCAACTGAAAGTTCTGATTTTCAGGCAGTCCAAGGTGAACCAGAGACATTGCCGGAATCTCCCGAAGTTCACCTGGCGCGTTCAAAGCAACACGGTCCTTCCATTCCTAGGGTGAAAAGGGCCAAAATGGCAGAAGCTCCTTCTCCTCTTCCGGGATCCCCTTCTGCTTCCTCCAGTGAATCTCTGGGAGAACCCAGACAACCAAACTTTAGTGGAATCAAGGTTTCTTTTAATCTTGATGAACTTGGGTTTGATGGTGGTCTCCTATTTGAAGATACCGGCGTGGACAATCTCGCCCAACCAGGTTCAACTTCTCATCCTTCATCTTCTCCTCTTAAGGAATTTTCCATGGCTCTCCTTGATCCAAATGAGCCCCCTATTATTGGTGCGATGCCTCCACCACTTCCTGTTGATCACGAAATTTTTGATGTTGCTACACTTGTTGCACCTATTCGTGAAGCACCTAAGTATACCCGCCATCGTACTCTTAATTACTCTTCATCTGGATCAGGTGACCAAGCCGTAGACGACCAGCAACTCTCTCCCAACCTTGATGTTGAGACTAATCCGGCACCCACTGCTGAGAAGACTTCTACACCTCCTGCCGGTGAACCTTCCCAAGGTCCTTTCTCATTTTCAGAGTCTGTACCAGCCATTGACCCTAACAAGGTTGGCTCCTCTTCTCGTGGTAAAGCACTTGCTGACTCTCCCTCTCCCCAGTCTCGAAGCCAGACTCCAACCGTTCCCTTTCCCCGTGATCCCTCAGCTTCGGCTTTTGACAATGGGGCAACTGCTTTCGCCACTATCTACAATTCTATTCTTCCTTCTGATCAAGCTAAAATTGATCAGATGAACTTTGGTGAGGACCGAGATGCAATTTTCCGTGGTCTAGCTCTCGTAAGTCTCCCCTTTTCTCACCTTTTTTTTTTTTTTTTTTTTTTTTTTGCACTATAACTTTTCTATGAAATTGTAGGTTAACGGCCTCGTCGTCAAGTCTTTTTCAAATGCTTCTAGGCTGGAAAAAGAAAAAGAAAGTATTGTAAAAGAGAAGCACAATCTCACAGTGGATAAGAATCGACTGGTTCGCGAGAAATGGGCTCTTCAAGCCGAGATCGAGCAACTTAAGATTCATCTTAAAGAAATAACCGCCTCCCGTGATGTTGAGATTGAGAAGAACCGGAAAAGACTTGAGGGTGAACACCGTGAACGTGTTGCTGCACTTGAGGGTGAGCACCGTGAACGCATTTCTACACTTGAGGGCGAGCACCGTGAGCGTACTGCTGCACTTGAAGCTGCTCATGCCACCCGGGTAGCAATGTTGGAGGGGAAATGGGCTGATAGCTTAGTGAAAATAAATGAACTCGAAGCCGCACATGAAGTTGACTATCAGCAGTATCTGGCCGATCTACGGGAGCAAAGAGAAACTCTCCTGGCTGATTACAATTCAAAATATGAGGAGATGGAGGCGAAATTCAAAGAGGAGCTTGCCATGCAAGTGAAGGCTCAGGTGAAGGAAAATTTAACCGCCATTCTTTCTGCCAAGAAAATGCGGATAACGCCTCCTAGCGCCTCCACCCGAGATCCCTTGCCTAGAGTTGTAATTTGATTATTTTTATATTTGATGAAAGGCTTTCAACATTGTAAACTTTTATAATTGCTATCAATTATTGGTATCTTCTGGTATTGGTTTCTCATGTGCTAACATTAGGCTATACTTCTACTGATTCCGTCGTCACGGTTCAGCAAGTGCAACCCCGTTAACACATTAGCACTATTGCTCTTCTCTTTTAGAGGCACCCCACTGTATTGTCTAGATCAAACTCAATGGGGAAGAAATAATCATATAGAGACTTTAACATTTAGTTAACGGCTTGCCCTGCCAAGTCTACACTTATGTTATTTCCCACCAACCTTAGTTGGATTTCTTCTATGCCTGACCTTTGGCTTGGTCTCAGACAACATTGCTATATATATATAACTAGATAAGTTAATAACAACAAAATCTTATATTTTCATTGAAATTCAAACAAATCTAGGTACATACTCTTTTTGCTCTAATACATCTCTGCCTTCTAGGCATAGTATTTCTTTATATTGCTGATACTCCATGGCTTATCAAGAGGGGTACCGTCTTGGTAGGTTAAGTAATATGCTCCATTCGCTCCCGCCTTGTCTATCACAAAAGGCCCTTCCCAGTTTGGCTCTAGTTTAGCTGGAGGCGGATTCTGTTTTCTTAACACGAGATCCCCTGGAACTAGGTTTCTTGGCTTGACTCTCTTGTTGTATGTCCTCTCCAGTTGGCGGTGATAGCCCTCCAATCTGAGCTTGGCGCGCTCCCGGACCTCCTCAGCTAAGACCAGCTCTCTCTCTATTATCTCATTATTCTTCCCTAGGTCGACCACCATTCTTCTAGCCGTATGTACCAACATTTCTTGTGGTATCACAGCTTCCATCCCATAAGTGAGGGAAAATGGAGTTGCCCCTGTGGACCTTCTCGGAGTCGTCCGGTATGCCCATAGTACTTCCCAAAGATTCTCATACCATTTTTCTTTTTTGTCCTCAAGCTTCTTTTTCAGTACCTCCAGTATGGCCTTGTTTGATGCTTCCGCCTGCCCATTTCCTTGCGGGTGAAATGGTGTTGCGAAGAGTTGCTTTATGTTATAGCTTGCCAGAAACTTTTTCAACTCCTCTCCACGGAATTGAGCACCATTATCTGCTACTATAGCCCTTGGTAAGCCAAACCTGCAGATGATGTTGGTCCAGATAAAATCTTTGACATCTACCTCCCTGATCCTTCGTAAAGGTTCTGCCTCAACCCACTTCGTAAAGTAATCTGTGGCCACAATTAAATATTCTCTTCCCTGTGACTTCTCCAGTTTTCCCACAATATCAATTCCCCACATCGAAAAGGGCCACGGATTGCTTACAAAGTGAAGGTTTTTAGCTGGGGTATGTATTAGTCTTCCATGAATCTGACAACCATGACATTTCTTAGCATAGTTGCAACAATCTTTATACATACCTGGCCAGTAATGCCCGTGAATCATTATCCTGTGTGCCATGGCCCGTCCCGGTGAATGACTGCCGCAACTTCCATTGTGACATTCCGCCATGACTCCTTCTGTTTGGGATGGGTGTACACACCTCAATAACGGTCCAGTTGGTGATCGCCTATACAGGTCTTCCCCTATCATTGCATACCTTTTGGATTGCTCCACAATCGATCTAGCTTTTGCTTTGTCTTTTGGAAGAGAACCACCTTTTAAGTGGGTTACTATTGGGTCCATCCAACTTGCTCCCAAGTTCTGAATGAGGTTGACAGTCACTTCCTTCACCTCTATCATTGGCTGAGATCTTTGCATGAACGTTATAGTCTTGGTTGAACTCTCTTCTGTTGCCGTTGCCAGGTAAGCCAATGCATCAGCATGCCGATTCTCTCCCCTAAACAGATGTACGATATCAACTTTCGAGAACTTTGCTACACTCCTCTTCAATGCCTCTAAGTACAACATCATCTTCCCGGTCTGAGCTTTATATGTTCCATTGAACTGTTCCACCACCAATTTCGAGTCTGTGAAAACCGTAACCTCCCTTGCCTCTAACTTCAACAATACTTCCAAACCTTTCAGCACCGCCTCGTATTCTGTCTCATTATTGGTAGCCGGAAAGGCTAATTTTTCTGCGATCTCGATCTTAGTGTCCTCTGGTGTTATCACTACTATCCCGATTGCTGATCTTCCTTTATTTACTGACCCATCGGTGAACGCTTTCCATCCCTTCACGCTTTTGCACCCGGTATCTTGAACTTCTAGATACTCTAGCTGCTCTTCCTCTTGCATTTCTGCACCCTTGATTACATCCTCCACTGGGAAATCTGCCAAGAAATCCGCCAGCACTTGTGATTTTTCCGCCTTCTTTGCTTCATATTGAATGTGATATTTACTCAATGAAACCGCCCATTTTTCCATTCTCCCAGAACGCTCGATTTTTGGAGAACCATAGGATGCAAAGGAGGATCCAACGGTTCAAGGAAGGCGGTGAATATTACTATAAAAGGATCACGCTAGGGTTCGCTAAAGGGAACTATTCATTCTTTGCTAAAACCTATTCTCTAAACCTAGCCGCTTACTGACTTGATCGTTGGAGCTTTATCCACCGGTCGTTGTCCGGTGGTCATTGCAGGTACTACCGTTGAAGCAGTTAAAGGACCCAGCTGAGCTCATCAAGGAAAGAGAGCTTACAGTTGTAATTGATTTTCTGAGAGTGTACTAACGACCATCACGTAACGAGCAAATCCTTTTTGGTACAAGTAAAAGTACATTGTGAGTACTCTACCTGTTTATTGTGAGCTTTTTCCTCTTCATCTAGTTCCTGCAACCAAATGTTAGAGCATATGGATTAAGATCCAGATTGTGATTGAAATATGCATTTAATAGAAAAATTGGTTTTCAGTCTAATTAGCTGACCACGTCACCATAGTTGTCATCATTGATATTTGGGTAAAACGCCATAATAATTCTATCATATCTGATGTCTTTTCTCAAAGTACGTTTGCTTGGTAAATGTTTGCGGCAAGCAGGGCACTCATGATTTCTGTACCATGAACTTTATTAGTTTAAATAATCAAATAATAAGCACAAACATTTATAATATGAATTTTCTACTTCTGTAAGATTGTTCAATAATGCGATAGTTGTAGAACATACACTAAACACAATGATTTGTCGATGCATTTCTTGCAGAAACGGTGCAAACATTCGTTCACTGCATGAGTTTGTTTCATTATACCTAGCAAAATTGATAAAGTAATCTATCAAAGTTCAGTTACAACTAGCACAAAGAAGTTATGGTTTATACATTGCAACATTAGATTTGTGTACCGAACCAAAAAGTATGATTGCAAAGTGTCTTATAAATTTGAGAAGAATCTCATTAAGTTCATTACAAAATTCAAAGTTATTCAAGTTAAGGTTACTTATAAAGATAAATCTACTCAAGTTAGAGTTTATTCAAATCGAAAGCAACTTGCCAAAATTTATAGCCCATATGGACTTTATATATGCAGATCCTAAGATTTTGTGTTCGATTTATTTAGGTCATACTCCTCTTACTAATCTAGTAGTGATCTAAAGAGAACTCCAGTGTGTTTCTTATGTTTGAACACTCAATCAAGACATATGGTAGATTTGTATTACTAACAAGCATGATTATTGGGTTTCAAGCACTCAGAAGGGCTACATTGCTCAATATTGGCATACGTGATAGAGCGGGATTCAAAGATTATTTAATACTTGTGATGTCTGACAGTCTCACACACACACACATATATATATATATATATATATATATATATATATATATATATATATATATATATATATATATATATACTCTATAAATCTTCACATGGATGAATCAAACAATATTCAAATGGATAGGTGAATAGAATGTAAAGCATACCTAGGCATATAGGGCATGTCAGATATTTTTGAATAGCTGATTCTTCTACATCAATAAACCTGCACACATAACAAACATTAGGCAATAATTGTGTATTCACATTATTTCCATTAAGGAAATAGCTAATTGAGAAACAAAACAAAATACTAAAGTATTTAGTAGTTGGTTACAATATTATGTTAAGAAAATAATGATTTCCTTTCTATAGAAAGTATTTAGTAGTTGGTTACAATATCCTGGGAATATAGTTGTTGTTGTGGAGAAAAATAATAATTTCTTTTGTTTATTTAAAATAACACAGATTAACACATCCTAGTCAAGTTTGTAAACAAATTCAAAAAGAATGTAAGGATGCAATAGCGGACACCACAAACATCTATAATAATGCAAAGGATTAATTAGATCAAGTACTAAATCAATCACACTTTAAACATGCAAGCAAATCCCACAATCAGAATCAAAGAAAGGTAAAATAGGCCAAAAGATGGGTAGTAACATCAGATCTCACAATTGAAATTGAACAAAGATACATCCATCCATTTCTGTAACAAAAGATAAACCATTTAGTAATGGTAGCCATTAAATATTATACCAATTATATTCATCCTTTTTTTATGATTATTATTTTTAAAATCATCATTAAATGGATAGCTAAAAAAAAAAATATTTAAACATGACTCCATGAGATCTAAATTAGAAATCAATCAAAGAAGAACTATGTCGTCCAAATTATACATTAAGTATTCGTCGGTCAAAATGCAAATCAAAAATGCAATTACAGATTTAAAAATGATTATATAACATGCAAGAAAAATCTCGCAGAAACATTCAAATAAGCTCCACATATGCAAATCTCACCTCCCTCGCAAAATCTAAATAATCTAAATATTTCTATTGAAAAGAAAGATATTCCGTTATCGTTTTCCTTGATAGATGAAAGTCAGATACTAATAACAAAGAAAAAGATGTTAAATATTAGAATATAGGAAAAGATAAAAGAATCAACAAGAAATGAAAAAATAAATAAAATAAAACAAGAAAACGTACTCATCCTCAATTTCTTCATTCATTTGTTCTTCTTCATCTCCTGATATTACTTTTTTTCCCTTATCTTTTCTTTGAAATAGTGGTGTCATTACATCTTTCAATTCTTGCCATTGATGGTCTTGTTCACTGTGTAGTTGTGACTCATCTTCTGATTTTTTTTCTTGTTGATTAGAACTATTACTTCCCACAAAGGTTAGGGGATTCTTCTTCTTTCTACCCATGTTGTTCTTTTTCTTACAGAGAAAACAAAGGTACTGATGAGACAGGGAAGAAGAGAGAGATTGAAAATGGTAATGGCGTGTCTACCACACTAGATAGTAACAAGGTTGTCCGGTTTCAAAGCACCTGTAATATACTGCACTTACCATTTTATTTCCACTTTTACCCTTGCTATTTTTAATTTATTTATTTATTTTTGATTTGTTTTATATAGGATTTTTCTTATTGCAATGCCAAAATATTAAGTAAAATGTTTTTATCTTTTTTATAAACAAATAGACCAACCATTTATAAATTGGTATATTAGTAATTTTATAGTAGAAGAGGGATATATTTGAAGCGGAGAAAATGAGCTTATCAATACGTGGTTTACACACCCGGTATTCTGCTAGAGCATGGAATCTCACACATGATAATATTGATGAACTTATCTAGTAACGCATAAGGTGACTAGCTGTTATTTTGCCAAGTGTTAATTATCCAGCTCAGAGTTCTATCTTGATCATTTATTAGAAAATCTCAGTTGATTAAAATTTATAATATCTTCTTAAAATCTAAAACAACATTACTTTTTTACCGTTTTGACTAGTTTATGATTGCTTCTCATGTTGACAATTCTACGTAAATTCACAATGTAAGAAAAACTAAGTTTTTTCAATTTATTGTATGTTTTCAAATTACACCCAACAAGTCATTACGTACAACAATAGAAATAAAAGAAGGAAACGCATGCCACCAAGTTGAGCATTTACTTGGCACTGTTACTCGTAATCCTCTATGCACTAACATGTGAGCACTTTGGGCTCAAAACCACAGCCTTGATTTGAAACCTCTGCTTCTACATGATATACGTTGTAGCATTTGACTTCCTATAGTTCCAGAAAAAAAAAAAGATCGACTTTGCATAAAATCGGTGTTGGTGGGTACAAGAAGCTTCATTTGGTTGTTTGTGGTTGAGGTTTATTAAACACCCATCATCCCTTTTGCTTTTTCCTTCTCGTTTAAAGGTGAATTGAGTTCGTTGGTTTTAATGTTTTTCTTCTTGTTCTTCTAATTCTAGTTTCATCATTAGCTTTGTTTAATGCTTTCTTGAGGTTTTTGTTTAATCAATTTATTTCTTTGTCTTCTTATTTTCATCTTGTTTAGTAGTTGGTTTGCTTAAACTCATACCCCAGTTCTATTAAAGTACCTACAACTTCTCTTCCTTGTCGTACCTTGTAATTTACAGGTTTATTGTTGTCTTTGGCATTCCCCTAGTATAACGCCATACTACGGAACAAGATTAATCTTTCTATGAGTTTTTTCATGAATTGGTCTGATTATGATCTGATAGATGGACTTTTGTGTATCATCTAATTAAAAGATGAATTTCAATAGTTATTTTCCTTCTTGTCCCTGTAAATATTGATTATCAATGTAAAACAAGTAATAAAAAAAGGCAAATTTTAAATCAGACTCAACTAAATCATTAGATTTAAACTAATTAGTATACTCGGTTAATATAATAGATTTTTGAACCACCCCAGAACACATCACTCATATCCATTTTTAAAATGGGGCGTGATAGATTGAATATTGCTATCTCTCTAATCAAAAGATGAATTTGTATGTTTATTTTCCTCCTTGTGCCTATAAATATTGATTATCAATGTAGAATAAGTAAAAAACAAGGGTCGTACCTATCTCGAAGCGGGAATCTTAATTCAAACATAATAGAAAACACTAGTTAAAGAACACCAACGAATCAATGAATAAGATATGGGATTGATTTTATTTCCTACAAGCAATAAATAAATAAACTAATAATTAAACTAAGGATGCGTTTGGTTCGCTGCAATTTAAATTCCAGGAAAATCAGACTAAAACTCCTTAAGTTTAGGCATAAGATCTGCACAAGATCGGAAAACAGATTCCAGTTTAGCTGTAAATTTTGGATTGTGGTTTCCTTATTTGAAAAAAAGAATATAGTTTCCAAATTGATAAAACAAATCCGTCAAAGTATCTTTCTCTCACCGTATTCCCTCTATTTTCGTCTGTATTCCTCTTCCTCTTGTGCGTAGATCCTCTCTACTAATCATTATCTATTCCAATCCTGCCCTCAATTTTCCCGGAATTTAGATTTCGCGAACCAAATACAGCCTAATAGTAGAAGATGGAAAGAGATGGAAAGACGATCTTATGATGAAGAAGGGAAAAGTTGGTATTCACAAACTAAATAATGCAAAACATACATGTCATTCAATAATGTTCAATCTATATCAATTACTTAATCACCTCTCAGCTATTTCAAATAATCACTAATGCTTATAATAATCGAATAGTCACCTCTCAGCTATTCCATTCAATTAAAATGAGATTCTTTATATGTACTTATTGAATATATCTCATTAATTAAACCGTCACCTCTCAACTATTCAATTCAATTGATTCAACATATTCATTTGTATTCAAGTTGTCACCTCTCAACTATTCAACTTGATTACAAATGGGGTCCAATTAAAGAGATTAATTGTAGATATATGAAAATCACCTCTCTCCAATTAATCTAACACAACCATTATAGCTAGGTCTCATTATACTCTAATAATAGTATTTAACAACATGGATACAATAAACACATAAATAATCATGTCTACTTTTTATCATGAATTGAAATAAATAAGCATTAAAAACTTTAAATCACAATGAACATAAGAGAATAAACATGGTGCTTTTGCATTATCTAGAGTGCTTTAACTATTCCCCCTAAAGGGAACTTAGATACTCATCCTTGATATGACACCATAGAATAAGTAAATAAATAACTCAACATCATAAAGAAAAAAAGAATTTATTATTATTAAAAATAAGAAGAAAAGTCAAGAATACAATTTCGAGACTTGTTCAAGAGAGAAAAGAATTTAAACTATCTAAACCCTTGCTACTACTTTTCTTTGTATAGAGAATACAAAGCATGAATCCTAATAAATTAAGAATACAATTTATTATTAAAAATAAGAAGAAAAGTCAAGAATACAATTTCGAGACTTGTTCAAGAGAGAAAAGAATTTAAACTATCTAAACCCTAGCTACTACTTCTCTTTATATAGAGAATACAAAGCATGAATCCTAATTACTTTGCTTGCACACAAAGTATACTTGCTCACCAAGTTAGGTCAAAATTTGTGGTGACTGCTGTAGAGCTTCTAGAAGCAAAAAGACCACGTGGAAATCAATTTCTGTTGGGCCTAAGTTGTAACTTGGATCAATACCTTCAGATAAACAACTCATGAGCCTAAATAGGAGTTCTGGATCATCATATATATAGAGCTCATGGGTTTCAATGGATCTTTTGACCTGTGGGCTTCATTACAACTTGGATTGAGCTGGGATTTGGACCACCCATCTTGGACATAAAGTCAAGTCCACATGACCAGTCCAAGGGGGTGTCCTCAACAACTATGCAGGTGCAAATATCAATTTTTCTTCTTTGTGTAAATAACACTATTTTAATGGCTTTTCTTCGCTTTTGGCGAGCTTTAAAATAATATTCTCGTTTTGGCTCATAAAACATAAACAAATGACAAGAAAACACTAATCAATAGATATAACACAATAATATAAGCTAAGTGTATGCAAACAAGATGCTATTTAGTGGATAAATATACACTTTTGAGGACTTATCAAATACCCCCAAACAACATTTTGTTTGTCCTCAACAAATGTGAGAAGAAAAAGAAATAAGTAAAAGGAGAAATAGAACTAAGGTGATTGCATTAACCATATACATCAAGGCTTTAAAACCGCATAGGTTTCCTAGGTGGAAGAGTTATAGTCTCCTGAGGGTTTTCCATATAAGATACCTGACAAGTCCTCAAAAGTGTATATTTATCCCCAGAACAACACCTTGTTTGCGTAACACTTAGCTTATATTATTGTGTTATATCTATTGATTAGTGTTTTCTTATCATTTGTGTAGGTTTCATGACCCGAAATGCGAATATTGTGTTAAAGCACGCCGAAAGTCAAGAAAAACCACAAAAATATATTATTTGCACAAAGGAGGAAAATAAATATTTGCACCCACAGATTTGCTGAGGGCACCCCAAGGCTGGTCCTATGGACTTGACTTTATGTCAAAGTGGGGCGGTCCAATTCTCAGCCCCAACCGGGTCCTATTGAAGCCCACAGGTCAGAATTTCTATTTTAGGCCATTATTTAAGTCCAATCTTAAAAAGGCTCTACAAGAAGATCTAAAAGTCTAATTTGGGCCCATGTGTTGTCCAACTAAATGTCTTGGTCCAAACTATAACTTAAGCCCAAAATAAATAGGTTTTGCTGAAAACCTAATGCCTCTAGAAGACCAACAACAACAACCACGAATTTGACCTAATTTGGAAGTCTTTGCATGCGTATTATGCTTTGTATTTACTATATAAGAGAAGTAGTAGCTAGTTAGGATAGTCGATGCTTGAGAGACAAAATTTCATCATCTTCTTCTTTTGTATTGAACTCATTTATTATTATCAATATCAATCCATTACCTTTCCCTTACGATGTCTTGTTATTTTTTTTATTTATTCCATGGTGTCATATCAAGGATGAGTAGGTAAATTTCCTTAGGGGGATGGTTGAAGCACTCTAGATGATGCAAAAGCACCATGTTTGTTCTTAATGTTCATTGTGATTCAAAGTATGATTATTTACATGTTATTGTTATCCATGTTGTTAAAATACTATTGTTAGAGTATAGGGAGACCTAGCTATAATGGTTGTATTTATATTGATTGGAGATATGTGATGGAATAGCTGAGAGGTGACTATCATATATCTAGAGTCAATATCTTTTATTGGAACCCTTTTGTATTTAAATTGATATCTGAGAGGTGATGGTTTAGTTATGAATTAATATGTTGATTTAATTACATTAAGTAGTTGAGAGGTGACGGTTTGATTAATGATACATATTCAATAGCATGCATAAGAGAATCCTATTTTAATTGAGTGGAATAGTTGAGAGGTGACTACTTGATTATTATAGGTATTGATGATTAATTGGGATAGTTGAGAGTTGACTAATTAATTGTTATGAATTGAACATAAAAGAATAACATGTTATGTTTGTATGATTTAGTTTGTGGATACCAACTTTTCTCCCTATGTCATCATAAGATCTTCTTTACATCTCTACCCATCTTCTTAAGTTAGTTTAATTATTAGTATTTATTTTTTGCCTATAGAAAGTAGAATCATATTTCTTTCTTATTTGTGATTCCCTTGGTGTTTCTTAACCATTGTTATATTGATTGGTTCTAAGCAATTGTTCATAATATTGACCAACAATAATTGTATAAACTAATTACCTTTTGAGAGAGAGAGGAGGATGATGATGATAAAGAAGACAGTGAGGTGTGGTTGTGATGAAGACGATGATCAAAGGTTATGTAAGAAATTAAGAAATTGAAAAGCTTTAAGCAATTGATTAGTTATAAATTGGTTTTGAAATTGGGATACTCAGAAAAAAATAAAGCTCTAAACAATTGATTGGTTATAAATTGAGAAGTTCAGAAAAAAAAAGTATATCATGAAGATGATTGACTTGACGATGATGAGTTTTATAAGTAGATGAAGAAGACGATTGACTCGACGATTAAAAGTTTATGATGTTTCAGTAAATGACAGGGTTAAAGTTTTAAGATTTACGAAGGTTTAAGGTTTATGACTTTTTAAAGTTGAATGATTATTAGTCCTAGTCATACTTTGAAAAATCCTAGTCATACACATCCATCCTAGTCACACTAATTACTAATCCTAGTCAAATTAAGCACCCTTTGCTGGTTATAATTTAGATTTTGTCGAAATTATTAATTAAGCACATAGGTCTCATGTTGGGACCGAAGAATGTAAGGGAGATTAGTAACTTACGTAGTAAATTTAAAGAGGTTTTACAGTATATCGAGACCTACGAAGTTTTGGAATAAAAGAGTGACGTTGGATGAAAAAAAATCTTAAATGAGAGAAAAGTAGAATATGCTTTAGTTATATATTTTGTTGTTTTACCGCCGTATGGGAACCTTAATTAACTTGATAAAACATAGTAAATAAATTTCTTAGGTTTGAGAGGAAGTAATTTTAAAAAGTTAGAAAATGAATTATTGAAGAAATTTTCTTTTTTTAGCTTTACGAAATTCATTCATAATTTTGCATTGGTTGCCAAACGGGTCTTAAATTATTTTAAAACAAATATATACTCTATATAATTAGAGAACTTGTTCATAAGAACATTTTCCCTCTCCCAGCTGATAGTCTAATTGAAGAGAGTTGAGTTTAATTTAATTTTAATTTTATGAAGGTTAAATATGTATTTTTACAATATTCTTAAGTGGACCACAACTTAAAGAGACTTAAATAGGCTGCAACTGATAAGTGTCAAAATGTGAGTTTTGCACCCTCAATTAACGTAGAGTTAGTACTTCATTTATCGTGAATTATGCTTGGAAATGGGTATTTGTGTATATTTTATGGGGGAAAAAGCTCAAATAAAAAAACAAATGGTAATATCCCAAAAAAGCCTCATGTTTAGGTGCCTCTTCCCCAATAGGCCCTCACATGGGGTCATCTTCTCAAACAAGCCCTTACCCCACTTTTTTTTTTATTTTGTTTGACTAAAATACCCTTTGTACTAAAGATAAAAGAAAAAATTAGAATAAGACAAATAAGAAAGAGACAAAAACATATTTTTTTAATATTAATTAATATTATTTGTTATATTATTTGTAACTTATATATTTTTTGATTAAGAAATTAAAAATCAATATGATGTATATGGTTGGAAAGATCTCAACGAGATCTATCTAACAAGATCCCACATGGGTATGGAAAAAGAAAAAAAAAACATGTGATTTTTATTTTCTCGATAATTTTTTTTCTATATACTGTAAGGGTTTCGTCCGCTAAAATACTGATTGTTATTCTCTAAACAATATACATTTATCCTCTAAACAAGCTATTGTATCCACTTAATACTGTAAAACCTCGATAAATGAATACCCTTGGGACTGGAAAATTTTATTACTTAAGCGAGATTATTCATTTATCGAACACTCATGTAGTATAAAACTACAAATTGAGACCAAATAAATTTATTACTCAAGCAAGGTTATTGATTTATTGAATATTCATTTATCAAGGTTTTACTGTAAGCAATTACTAAATCACATTATATATATTGAAAAGTGTTGAGAAGTGGATTAAAGTTGGTTATCAAAGTATATTGGTCATGGTTCCATATGTATAACTTGGATTTTGTAGAAAATAAGAATGCATGGGTGCTTAAACAAAGGGAGATTATCAGTTTCAATGATGGTTAGAGAGCACATGAGTCTATGGCTCAACAGTTGCATCCATCCCACAAAGTGGAGAGGTCGTTGATTCGAAACACGCTAGTAACTGATTGTTTGATATAAGTTTCCTTACGTAATTTAAAGGTGTAAGGGGTGCCCTTAAGCCTGTTTGCCAAAAAAAAAAAAAAAAAGATGGTTAAAAATGTGAGCTATTATATTGTTCTGGTGTGGGGGATGGGAAAGAAGAATGGAGTACAAAATTGACGAGCTTCTTAGCATTACACCAGACAAAAGAAGAGATTTATGTTTAGACTGGGTTATGTTTTCTTTCTTATGGTTTGGGATGTAACCTAAAAATAGTATATAGTTTTTTGTGAAGTTAACTATACATTAAACGTTTTTATAAACTTTTCATGGTAATACAATTTTCTTTTTATCTCTACTATAAGGGTTTCGTCCTTAGTCGAGACATCGAGCCCATGCATCAAATTGCAGACTACAATCCACATATATTAATAATATGGAATATATATCATGCCTTTGTAATTTACAGAACAACAAGTAATAATTTAGAGGATATTGCTTTGGTGTTAGAAGACAAGACAAGATTTTTTAGAGGACAAAAATAAAAACTCTTGAATTTAGTAGTAATGGGTGATTTTTTTAGAGTAATTTTGAAAAACCTTTTGAAATCATAAGGAGTTTTTTTTTTTCGAAACCCAACTTCTCAGTAAAAAAAATATGAATTTTTGAATTTTTATAATTATTTGAATTTTTATAAAAATTTAAATTTTTTAAATTTAAAATTTTATAGTAATGTGGGATCTCGTTTGAAAGATCTCGTCGAAACCTTTCCAACCATATACACCATGTTGATTTTCGATTTCTAAATCACAAGTTATAAAATTTTCAAATGTTAAAACCCAAAAGTTATACACCAACTGTTTTTTTGTCTTTTTCTGAGTTTTTTGTCTTATACTGATTGTAGAGGACAAAAGGTTGATTTTAGAGGCTATATTACAAGGGTAATTTTGACCGCTTAAAAATTATGAAATAGTCAAAGGGCTTGTTTGAGAAGAGGCACCTAAGAATGGGGCTTTTTTGGGATATTACCCAAAAACAAATGGAAAAAACTATAAAAAGACACATTGCGAGCATCTTTATGGTGTATGGAGTAGTAATCATAGGTGAAAAAATCAAATTTGCCGGGCGGATATTCACGAAATATTTCGGTTTTTGGGAATTTGGATCGGTACGGCATATGAAATATAAACGAAATATAAACCTCCCCATGTCATTCGAATTTTTACGAATATTCGCAAAACATTCGGCAAGAACCAAAATTTACAAAATTTATGAAATTTTCGATTATGAAATTAACACATTTATTTTTAATTCCCACCGAACTAGAATTTTCGAGGAGGTTATAAAATAATTGACCAATTCAGGTCGTACGAGCAAAAAATGTCATGAGAATATTATTGTACTGAGTTCGTCCCCACATGTATGCGACTCAAAGCTCATCGGTTTGACTTGGGGCGTCTATCATTCTGGAATTAGCATGTCTTTTTATTTGATTATTAAAATAAAACTATGGGTTGAGTTGTTATGAGGTTGTTTGTGTTCTTATATTAGAAACAAATAAAAGTTCCATGAATATCAGCCCGATATTTATGTAATAGTTCCGTCTTAGCTTCCTTGTATGATTTGTCGCGTGTTTAATTTGCAATGTATGTTTTTCTTTTAGTTATAAGTTTATACATTGAACCAGAAGAAACACACGACAATAGTAGAAAATCTCCCAATTATTTTTACTAAACCTCCCATATCCGACATTGGGTCCGGATATTCGCGAAATATTCCGATTTTTCCAATGTCGGATATTCGGATTATACAAAATTTTCACCTATGGTAGTAATTAATCAACTTGGAGCAATTGAAGTCCATTTGGGTTTGGTCAAAGTCCAAATACAACTTAGTCAACTCAGTTTGACCAAAAAGCAACTAAGCTTGACCGGGTCATATCTCCTAATCCAAAAATCCAAATTGGGCCCATTTTACATCAAATTGGGTCCTATGGCCCAATTCACTTCCACAATTCTAAAATACTCCAAGACATTCTACAATGTAAAATTAGGGTTTAGAATCGTAATAATAGGTAAGCTCTTCAAGGGATGACTGATAAGCATAGGTGAAAATTTCGAATATATCCGAAAATCCGACATTGGAAAAACCGAAATATTTTGCGAATATCCGGACCCCAATGTCGGATATGTGACGTTTGGCAAAAATGGTTCTCACAAAATATTTTGCGAATATTCGCGAAAAATTCAAAAAATTGGGAGGTTTTTTGCTATTGTCATGTTTTTCTAGTTTCAATGTATAAACTTATAATTAAAAGAAAAACATACATTGCAAATTAAACACGCTACAAATCATACAAGGAAGCTAAGACGCAACTATTACACAAAATAGTTTTACTCATAGGTGAAAAAATCGTAAATATCGGGCAGATATTCACGAAACTTTTATTTGTTTCTAATATAAGAACTAAAAACAAACGACCTCATAACAACTCAACCCATAGTTTTATTTTAATAATCAAAATACAAGACATGCTAACCCCAGAATGATAGACGCCCCAAGTCAAACCGATGAGCTTCGAGTCGCATACATGTGGGGACGAACTCAGTACAGTAATATTCTCATGACATTGTTTGCTCGTACGACCTGAATTGGTCAATTGCTCATACTACTATGCATAATTCAACCCCATCCCAGTAGAAAATTTTCAAACGTCCAGTGCCTTCTGGATTGAGAGGTAGACAACCAGTGCCAATTTGTTTATTTAGTTTTAACAAATGCAAAGTTTCATTAACAAAAAATATTTATATTGCTAATCTTTGGACTCTTTTTTGATAACCTTATCGAAAGTTCTAGTTTGGTGGGAATTAAAAATAAATGTGTTAATTTCATAATTGTAAATTTCGTATTTTGCCAAAAATTTTGCGAATATTCGTAAAAATTCGAGCGGCATGGGGAGGTTTATATTTCGTTTATTATTCGTATGTCGTACCGCTCCGAATTTCCAAAAACCGAAATATTTGTGAATATCCGCCCAGCATTTTCAATTGTTCACGTATGTTGATAAGAGCACAAAAGTCTTACTCCTTAATACCTTATGAATAACATTTTGCCTACTCCTATATGATCTTATGTCTCTTTTTAGTCTTATTTGCAGGTTTATCATATTTCACAGGCCTAAACTCTCACTAACTTGAATTAAGGCCTACGATATTTAATATTGGGGTTAAGTTGATGGATTATGAATAAAAGTTAATTAAAGCTCCAAGTCTACCTCCTCAAAGACTCCTACAAGAAAAAGAAGCCCAAGTCCAAGATAAAGAAGACTTTGAAGCCAAAAAGGAAGCCACGCCTGTATTAAGCTCAGAAGAGTATTTCAACTGAATGGAAGTCTAATACGACAGAAGTATCTTCACCTACACAGCTTGCGGAACAGAAGACAAGTGGAGGAAGTTGAAAAGTCAACAGTTAACTCGCCATCTAGAGAGTGGATCAGCAATCTGGCTGATGGGCCTTGTGCCGACTTGAAGCACATGGATCACACACTGACCTACTTCTATCTTATTGCTGACTTGACGTGTTTTAACTTGCTTGCATGCACGATCGATATATATACTCTAGAAAACTAGGGTTTTGTATCTTTTGTAACTTTTGCATCTTGGAATATTATCTTCTCCTCTAGACATTTTGAAGAGATTTCTATTCCTAGGCAAGAAGTATTAGGTTTTTAAGGTTTAAGAGGAATAAATATTTGTTCATCTTATTGAGGATGACTTGTTCTTCATCAATGGAAAGCTAAACCGTTAGGGATAAGTAGCCTCCATTTTGGAAACCATGATCGTACTTTAGTTTCTATGAGTGTTCTTAATTGAATGGTTTTCATGCAAGAGGTAATAACAATACTTTCATATTGTCTTATCGAGATAGAAGTAATATATTTAATTTACTATTTTTGTTTTTGTATGTCTATCATACCTACATTCTTAATACTTACAATACCCGAGAGATGAGTATATAATAGGGTTTCAATAGTTTACTATTTTTCTTCATAGTATGCTTGTTAGTCTTGATTAAATTTTAGACCAATATTTTGTTTAGTGTTTCTCTTTCCTTTATCATTTTTATGTTATATCCCACTTCTTTTGAGTAACTCGATGTGTCGCCGTAAGTATGTTTGATGGTAATGAATCTGCAATGTTGTTTGCTTCTCTGAAAACGACTACAACTAGTTAACAAGTAGTTGGATCCTTCTGATCTTATGTTTCATCTCCCATGGTGGCTTAACCTTGTCCTTTAAGAAAGAAACAACATTTGTTTTGTTGAGTTTGTTTGCGCCTTGACGTGATGGATGTTGTTTAGGATTGTTAACTTCACGCCCTTTAATGAAGGCAATGGACTTGTGTGTTGACTTTTCGTTGCTTGATGTGTTTGTTGCTCCAGTGTGGTCTCTAAGAACTGCAACCCATCCCCCTTCACCAAACAACATTAAATTAAACCAAAACCCATTTTCTTCATAGAATTACTAAATTGCCCTCAAATACAACTACTATATAAAATGATACTTCTATTCCCCCCCCCCCCCCCCCCCCCCCCCCCGGTTTTAGAAGGTTAATTAGGAGACCCACCAAGTTCAAAATAGTTTGTTGTTTCCCGACACCAATTTACAATTCTGGCCAAATTATGAAGTGAACTACCCATAATACCCTATTGCCACATCATACTTTTCTGGTGGTGGTTTTACCCCAATCCACTTTACCCGATTAGCCATAAAGTGGTTTTAACCAAGACCGTCGATTTTCAATCAATTGGATCTCCAAATTTTTAATTAATCTAACCGTTTAGAAAAAATGACACATGGATTAAACCAAGTTCTTCACTTCACCATTAATGAAACTAAGAACAATAATCATAAGATATGACTAAAACCAGTAAATGAGATAAATGAAGAAATTCTAATATTTTTTTTACTAACGAACCTAAACTCAAGATTCTTTACTATATCCCTAGTTTCTTAAACACTTATCACTCTAGTTCCATTCTTCCATTCCAAAAAAACCCTAGTTTTTTAAACACTTAAAATTCTCTTCAATTTCCTTTAAAAATGACAGTAAATTCTTCCAATCAACCATATTTCTAACTTGAATTTCATTTTTTGTTAACAATGTTAATTGTTTTTCTCAAATTAGTAACCCTATAATTTTTGTATGTAACAATAAATAAATGACATAATGATGGGGTAACACTAAACTTTTCTAATCATTAGATTCGCTCATCACATCTACCATATCAACTACAAAAATTTAATAACAAAACGAAAGCAAATATTGAAACATTTGCGCTATGAAGAAATATACACTAATTATAAACTTAATTTCAATAATTATGTTGATTTGCAAATATGAGTTTGAATTGAAACTATTGAAATAAAATTAGGGTTTTTCTAAGTCCAAAAATAGAAAATAGGAAAATAGTGAGTGGTGGATTGACTAAGTTAGTTAAAGGATTTTATATTATTGTGTTAACGACTGATTTGGTACTAGAAGCCATGATACAATCTTAAAAATCAAAACATTTGGATGTGAAGAAGTAGAGATTAACAACAACAAAGAGAGAGAGAGGTGAAGAAGATGATAATATACTTAGGTTTTGTCTCTAGTAGGTGTAATAAAACTAATTTGGTAAAGTGTTTATGTCTAATTCACATGGTCACTTCACGCGTTTAGATTTTAGAGCTATTTAGAGATACCCCCCGGGAAAGTTAGCACTCTTTGAGATACCCCCCAGATTTAAAAACCATTAGAGATACCCCCCATATTTCCATTTGAAGTCATCAAACCAAGCCATTGACCAGTCTAACTTTGATATTGGCCAAAATACCCTTCACTCAATTTAACTTCTATTCTAATCATCCAACACATACACTATATATGCCACATCATCTAATCCTTAGATCTAATCCTCACCATTCATCAAGATCTAAATCTTAAATCTAATCCTATGGTTGAAACAACTTTTTTTCTTCTTCAACCTTTCTCAAATTAGAAAACCCCAATTTCTTCTACTACTTTTCTTCAATTCAACAACAAGATACCAAATAATTTTACTGTTTGTGATGGATTGGTTGATGGATTGAAAGTGATTTTAATTTGAAGTAAAATTGGATGGAGTGGGGTAATGATTTAGATGATTTATTGTTATTGATGCTTAAGAACTACACCTCTACCACCACTACTTCTATCACCATAACCACCATAACTACCACCACCTCCTGACCTCCATAACCACCACCATTGCTACAACCTCCCCCATGACCAGCAGCAGCAACACCACCTCCAACAAACCTATTTCTATAACCAACATAACAACCACCACCAACACTTCCTAACCTCCACTTAAACCCAAATCAATTGCAATTTTCCCATCATATATTTTTAAAATTCACATCCTTTGAGTTCTTCATCTTTGTGTGCTTTTACAATACCCCACCACCTCCATTAGACCCGGCCATTAATTAACGAAAATCAACTCCACCAGCATCTCCACCGGCGCCAAAATCAGTTCCACCACCACCATTGAAAGGAAGAAAATCAAAAATTGAGAGAGAGAGAGAGAGAGAGAGAGAGAGAGAGAGAGAGAGAGAGAGAGAGAGAGAGAGAGAGTAGAAAGAGATATTGATTTTTGGGTAATTTCCCGAATAAGCATAGGTTTATCAACTTTCTTCCCAAATAAGCACATTTGACTGCAATCTTCCCCAACAAGCACATTTCTAGCTTTGACTTGCTGAATTTTTGTCTTTTAGCATATTTTGTTTCCTATTATACCCTTTAGCCTATAATCATTACTTTTAATAGGTTTTCAATAGGTTTTCAGTAGATGTGACATCTTAGATAATGACATGACAGTAGATTACAACCATTGGATCATGATAATAAGTTACAACCGTTGGATATAATTTGTTAATTCCTATCCTCCACAAGTAGATGTTATTTCCTCTACAATTTGAAATTTTAAACAAGCATCTGCTACAGTAAACAACAGCCACATCAGCCCACGTGTCATTAACCGTTGGGTTTTAATTGGGCGGGATAATCGAGCGGGAACAGGTAAAGGTTTGCTAACCTAGGGTTTTCACACCGATTCAGAATCCACAACCACCCACTCTCTTTTCTTCTTAAACCGATTCTTCTTCCATTAAACTGCTCATAACTCTTCTAATTTCTTTCCCATCTTCCATTTCTACACAATCATCTTCTAATTTCTACACAATCATCTTCTAATTTTCCATCTTCCATTCTAATTTCTACATAATCATGCCGAAGAAAAAGATTGAAGGCGATGAAGTCAGTAGAAAATTTAGCATCACTGTGAGATGCTCACCATCTAAGTTTGAAACCCACTATCTAAGCCCAAACGAAAAATTGCCCCCCAATGAGTTAGAATCTTTTAAAAATTCCCCTTTTGGGCAGTTTTTGAGTTTGGAGGGACAAGAAAAAATCTGCATGATAACTTCGGTAGTTACAGAAATTGTTTCAATGAGGGTTGGTCGACTGAAGTATTCAATTGGGGGTAGAGTGATTGAGTTCAAAATGACAGATCTTGCTTTGATTTTGGGGCCTTTGAAATTTGGGCATTTACCTGTTGATTTTGTTGTTAGGATGCAAAGTGAATATAGTGCATTCAGATCCAAATACTTCCAGACTAACCTACACATCAGAGATTCTCATATCCTTGATGCAATTAAAGAAGCAAGAGAAGCCCAAGATGCTAATCCAGATGATGTCAATAGGTTGAACAGGTTGTATTTTCTTGCAATTTTTCTGCTTGCTGATTCATCCAAAACAATTGATGTAAGGTATGTCGATCTTGCTGAAAATTTGGTAGATTTTGATGATTTTCCATGGGGTACTGCTGCATTCAAATTGCTTGAGAGCAATTTAGAAGATGTGTATACAAAAATTGTTGATGGTGTACAAAACTATTGTATCAATGGATGTGTGTTTGCATTCATTATTTGGGCATATTTGCATCTCCCAGATCTTGGTCCCAGAAAGATTCCTAACTCTCCCTTTCCAAGGATGTTAGGATGGTATGATTTGCCCACTAGGAACAAAAGTAGAGACAAACTTTCTGAGAAATTTCACACCAAGAAAGGCTTCATTAATGTGGCCTATCCACTGGATATCACTCTGCAAGAAAGAGCTGCAGCAAATTTACAAGTGGTTGAAGAAGTAAGTCATTTTTATGTTGCTGTATTTTCAATATCCCCTACTTTGTTTTCTTTATCCTCTACAGATATATACTTATCCGTTACATGTTAATTCCAGTTTCAGGCTCAAGCACAAGCAGAATATGAAGAGTCTGCTTCTTCAAGGCCAGTTTCTAGGCTAGTTCGTCCATCTCACCAATCATCTGCAACAACAAGTTCTTCCAATTTTATTACACTTGAAAGAAATGCTCTTGAGGCAATTCTCAAAGGAGTCTTTGAAATGGTATGTTGTTACTACTACTTTGAAATTCTATCTGCAACAATGAATAACTTATCTTCTTTATAGGTTTCTTACTTATTACATTGAATACATATATTCTAAAACCTCTAGTTGATCAATATTAATATGTTTTGGTATATCGTCTACATTGTGATTGTTTTCCTCTATGTTATACAGTTCTATCCGTTACCTTGTTTCTGTATACTCTTTATAATTTGTTAACATAATATACTCTTTAAACTTTAAATGTTGTTTAATTTGAATGAAGTCATATACAAAAACTTTAAACCTTGAAACGTTGAAACCTTGAAACGTTGAAACGTTGAAACCTCTATAATTTGAATGTTAACATAATATATCCTTTAAATATTTGAATGATGTTTTCTATAATGTTGGGTTTATCCTCTACAATCTTATTGTATTATTTTTGAAGGGTCGTGAGGCAGGGATGGTTTCTGACAAAAGCAGTGATGCTGATGTGGCTGTTAAAGGTGTGTTTGCACAGATTGGTAAGGGGGCATCAAAGAAAACAAGTAAAAGTAAGATGAAGATAAGTTCCCCCTCAAAGCCAACTCTCAAACCCAAATCAGTCAAAAAGACCAATCCTTTGCCAAGTCCTCCAAAAAGGGCAACCAGATCAAGTACTGCATCCCAAGTTTCACCAACAGTTTCAACAAGGAAACAAACAATTCCATCCAAGAAAACCAATGTTTCACCCAAGAAACCCATTGTACCAACCAAGAAAGTTAGTGCTCTACCCAAACTGGATATGAAGTGGAAGCGTGAGTATGTTAAGTGTGCTGAACAACCAGATGGTTGTAGCTGTGGATTATTCCTCCTTGCCTTCGTCGAATGCGTGCTTCGAGGAATACCACCTCAGTTCGATGCAAATCCTCTTCAGATGCGCTATCGTATTGCCAGAGACCTAATTGATATAGGGGAATCTCCATCTTCCAAAAACAAGAGCAAAGTTTAGTTATTTGTTGTTTGTATTGTATGCTATACATTTTATTTGGTTGTTTGAAGACATGTTTATTTGGTTGTTTATGAACCCAATGTTTTTTATTTGGTTGTTTGTGAATCTATGTTCATGGTTGTGAATGATTGTCACTGTTCTTATTTGGTTGTTTATGAATCTATATTGTTCATGTTCTTTATGTTTGAATTGTAGAGGATACACAAATATATGGTAGCCGTTAGGTAGTACCAACATAGAGGACATCACTGCAATGCACAGTAGACAATCTATGCAAAAAACCTAACAACCAAAAAAGGTAACACTCAAGTGTCACTGATAAAACATACGATAACAAGAGTGTTTTCCTGTCAAAAATATATTGGATTTTAAGCCCCTACCCGTATATAACATGAAAATCAATACAGAATAAAGGCAACGGATAATAGGCTATATGTAGAGGATATAACGATCTATGTGAAAGATACATTCCCAAAATATTACAAAACCCATTTCAGTACTTAGATTGTAGCTGGGACAGGGCTTAGTGGTGGCCCTTCACCAAATAGGGTGTGACTGAAGAGTTGATAGTCATCTACACATTCAAGACAAGTTGATTTGTTATGACCTCTGACTCTACACATTGAACATCACCTACTCTGGACAGGGACACCCTCAGCTTTACCTCTCTTCCTGGCTGTTTTAGGACGTCCTGCCTTTGAAGTTTTTAGTGGTGGAAGAATTCTTCTTCTTTGTCTGTCGGTTGGCCATTCTTCCTTCCCTCTTGTGGGTGTCCATTCTTCTCTATAAGTTTCTATGTATGTTTCCTTCAAGTAGTACACCTCAACAAATTTGTATGGATCAAATCCAACTTCCTTTATAGCTACCATGGCATGCTCACATGGTATCCCCATGGTTTGAAACCATTTGCATGTACATGTTCTTTTGTTGAGGTCAACCACACATGACATTTTAAGCCCTGTAACAGACCAAATACCTGCTGAAGCTCTTTCAAGTGTGCACTTTCCTGCAACTGCAGCATTGTGCACTATTTGCTCTTGACACCATGTTGTGACAGGTGAATTGAACTTCAAAGAATCATTGCGATAATCTCGATAATGCCTAATTACGTTATCTCGTATCATTGAAACAATGGTAGTAACTGGCATCATTCTTTCTCCAATGATCATTTTGTTCCAGCTCTCCACATGATTTGTTGTTACAATTCCATACCTGCAAAATCAATGTAACGGATAGGAACGTTATAGTACCGGATAGGATTTGTATTATAGCGTACATAGAAATATGTTAGCAAACTTACCTGGATTTCTCTTGGAAAGCACTCGCCCACTTTTCTAAAGGCCCATTATCCATAAGTTTTTCATGTGCTTTGGAGGATAGGACCCATATTCCTAGCATATTTCCCTAAAATTCTTGTTGGTTGAGGGTTTTTGCTGATTCTTGCACCAAGAACTTGATTTTCTTGTGACCAAACTTGCCACTCATGTGATAGGAACAGTACATATGGACAGCATTTGGTAGAATTTTAGGAACACCTTGGATGATGCTTTTGTGTCTATCAGATAACAAAATGAACTGGTGATCTACACCAACCACATGGTCCCTTAGTTTGGTAAAAAACCAATCCCAAGAATCATTTTTCTCTTTCATTACAACTGCGAAAGCGAGGGGGAACACATGGTTGTTGCCATCGACTGCAATAGCACTTAGAATTGTTCCAGGGTACCTCCCTTTAAGGAAAGTTCCATCAACAATGACTACAGGACGCAAGTTCTTCTTGTAGACCCTAACTGATATACCATATGTCCAAAAGAAACATTCAAAATGATCACCTGGTCCAGTTAGAATATCAGTCACAGCATCTGGATCAACACTCATGAGCTCATGACTATATGTCTCAAGCAACTGATATGAGTAGCTATAGCTTCCTCTTATCTGCAACAAAGAATAGATGTGAAAAACTATAATCTACACAGAAAACAATCTAGCCGATACTAGTGCCTATGGTAGCGACTACGGAAACAAAGTAGAAGATGCTATACCAATAGGCGGATAACATAGAGAATACCTTCATCAGTGCTTTCTCTTTAGCAAACCATGCAACTTTGTATGAAACTGTGGTCTCATAGTCTTCCTTGACCATCTTTACAAGTGCTTTAGGCTTTAAGTTTGGGTTATCCCTTAACTTTCTCATTAATACTCTAGAAACCCAATCACTATTTGCTTGGGGATTTGTTCCTCCAACTCTAAAATTACCACAAGAGTGGTCATCATTCATTCTACAAATCTTCCAAGTGTTATCCATATTTCGTGTTGCGTAGACTCTCCATGGACAACCATCTGCTTTACATTTCCAAATCAACCTTTTTGTGTTGGTGCTTTGCCTGCGTATATCTTTTTCAGTCTTAATCGCGTAGGTTTGGAGGTCCCTTTCAAGATCATCTCGACTTAAATATACTATTCCACATGCAGGTCTAACATAATCATTGTGAGAAGGCTCTGTATGGGGAGCACAACCAACATTTACCCTAGATGTTGCAATGTATGCAGAAAAGATTTTGTCTAATTCACGTTTCACTTCATCGTTATCGCGGTTTTCCGTAACTCTTACATTCTTCTGGAGTGGCACATTGTTGGGAAATGGTACATCTGTATCAGGAGGTACAGTGGTCGGAGCTGGAGGGTTGTCTTGAAGTGGCACAGTGGTAGGAGTTGGAGGGTTGTCTTGTAGCGGCACAGTGTTATGTTGTGGTTGATTGTTGACGTAATCCCCTACTCGAGCGAAACGATCCTCTATATTGCACCGTATATCCGCTGCATTAGCATTTCTATCCGTTACCACATCTTCGCTATGCACGGTTTCTTGTGTCGATAGATCACCAAACATTGGGTAGCTGTCATTGTACATTTCATTCTCAAATTCTTGATCTTGGGTGTCAAGAATTGGTGTTTTCATCTCACCAATGCCTTCAGATGAAGATTGGATGACACCATCATCTTCATTATGAGATGGAGGAGGTGGTGTAGGACCAAACATTGGCTGGTTGTCAGTATACATCTCAGATTCAAACTCATCTTCAAGTCTATCGAATGAATTATAAGAGTAATCACTATTTGAGTCGAACACATCCTCTTCTGAATCCCATTGGCCTTCCTCACATTCACCCTCATTGTCATCATCCAGTACTTCTTCTTGGCTTCTCTCTATCTCTGGATCTAATCTTTCTTCTATACTTTCCAATTCATCTGAATCCCCAAAACCATTATCCCTACGCATATCAGATAGAATCCCTGCTATGTCTTCAAGATTACCAAATCTAGCCGATTTTGGTACACATATAGGCGATCCAGTTGCTGTTCTAGCCGATAAGGGAGTCAAGTTAATTGGAGGTTGAGGAATGTAAACATCATCTCTCACTTGAACATTAGGGGGAGGGGTTTCCAAGAATAAAGGGTCATTTGAGTGCCCCTTTCCCTTTACAGTCACTTCTGGGTCTTGAGAAGGAGTTTCCAACCTATATTCATCAGGAACATGGAAAGGTTTTGTTGGTGTACAAAAAGAAGAGTAGTCTGGTTTCCTACCCAAGCCTAGATTATTGACAACAGGTTCAGGGAAAAGTTTTCTCTTCAAAGATTGACTAGTTTTGGAATCCCCCTTGGGCAGCTCTCTTGGTATCTCACTCACTTGGCTTGAGGCTTCATTAGTCTCTGACTGTATCATAACTGGTGTTAAATGATCAACCACCCAAATAGAAATCACCATTGCAGCTGAATTTGTAATGTATGCAATCATTGCCATGTAATGATCTTCGCATTCAACCTTAGTTGGATTATTGTTGATTACAGCTCGCAATGACCAAGTTGTTCTTGGTGCCTTACATAAGGATTCAACCAATTCCAAGAAGTCTCCGTAGGATGTCTTGTTATTAGCGATCCTTATTTTTGACTCACCATGTACATATGCAATCTCAACTTCTTCAACTGTAACAACCAATTGCCCACCATATTGGAATATGATATTAAATGTGTTCTCTGCATAACATCAATTAAAATGGGTTTAATATCACATCTCTATAAACGAGTGTACTGAAGGTTTCGGCTACAATATCAGTATTAACGGTTACAGATGACAGTTTATCGTCTAGAAATTGAAGAATGTATGTCAAAGTGATAATCAGTACCACATGAGGGCGATTTTGTCGAAACCACTGACATTACTGTCGATATTTGCAAATACCCCACTAAAGATTTTTATTTTGTCTTTACCCCAGCAGATAACGTTTCTGTCTAACAGCCGTTACAGAAAAGCTGACGTGTCTTATTTTATTATTAGTAGAGCTGATGTGTCTTTCACAGAGATAACTGATACTGACGTGGTCTGTTTTAATAAAGGAAGGTACACGTGTCGGGATCTCGTCGAATCCATCTGATTTAATCCAACGATTGAGATATTTTTGAAATCTGACCGTTATGGATGTTTATATATCTGAAGATTATGTTCGAATTCGAAGAATGGAGAAGAAGGATCATATCAGGAGAAGCTCAGAAATGAGTCCTGATTCCGGCAATGTCAATGTGGAGAAGAGGATATCTCAGTCATCAGCATTTATGTCAAAGAATAAGGAGGTCTTGCTTTCAGGTGGACTGAATGAGAACACTCTCTTCAACTTAATCTCGGCTTGAAGAATAGCGTTGTAGTAGAAACTTAGCATACATCTTGTGTTGTTTAGTAAAAAGATCAAGGAAAAAAAATCAATTATGCTGAAAAATGTATATCATAGATATGTTGGGGTGTACTCCAGCAGCACCAGTTAACTTGAACTCGCCTTATTATGGTGAGCAAATATAGCACGCCTTATGAATGTAGAAGTTTATGATCCCCTTTGGTAGCCATGGTTTTCAAGACTTCATTTTTATTTCTAATAATCACCAAATATGGTTTAGGAACTTTAAGTTATTAATTAGGTGGTTGAGTTGAAATGTTGAATCCAGATCTAATTTTGTGCTTTCCCTTAATTTGACTGGTAATGGGGTCACCTTGTCGTAGTGCCCTCTACACCTTCCACAATGGATCACTAGTGGTGGATGGTTTCAGCAGGAACTATTGGTGATTCTGCCCTACGAGAGTGATGGCACAAGGCCTCACCAGTCACTACAACAATTACCTGACCAGTCACTACAACAATTATCTGAAAGAGAAAATCATCCAGGAGCTGAGTAACGGGTGTCGTAGGTGAGCAACATCACACTATCACAGATCCACAGCAAAGGGTTTCCAGTCCCTCCTTTTGAATCACCTAAGACTTTGTGGACAATTGTGTATCATGCTCCGGCCATTTAGCCCCACAAGACCTGTGCTTTCACCTGCAAATTTCATTTTCAGTACAAGCCATTAGATATAATTAATCACCTCAGAAATTCTCCCCTGCCCTCCTCTCATTAGAATCCTTGAACAAATTCCCCCTACCCATGGTAGCAACTCTACACTCAGAGTGCACAGTAAGTCAGTAACCTTATGCATACTCAACAATGGCTCAAAACAGAGTGCACAGTAAGTTAGTAACCATGAATACTCAACAATGGACGATTTTTTACATTCAAGACTAAATATCTACTTGTACAATTTATGGAATATCTTTTTTCGATCTGCAACTGCTTGCAGATGAAGCTGGGATAAATAATTTTACAACATCAAGACTAGCAAAAATATCGAAGTACTAGTTACAATCAAGCATAGGCACACAGATAATCTAGACTTGGATTGCTTTACAAGTATCGAGTACAATCAGATTATATAGATGAGTAACTGAAGTCATCCACAACTTCAGCTGGTGTAACCGCTGAGAATACTACAAATGCTCCAAATAAAATGGTTTATGCATGTGTGCATGTGTCGCTTCTCGATCGGTTGCAATCATCTATCAGGGGTTATAAGAGTCATAAGACTAACAAATTTTACAGGTTAAAAAGTTAAACTAGTGAAGAATTAGCACAACAGAATCAACTGCTTGTTTGCTGTTCTTTGTATAAGCTGAAAAATGCAGAGCAAAGTTTGGGCATCTTATGAGCAGTTGTGTGTTGTTATATATGGGTATAAAGCTCAACTCAAAGTCAGGGCACAGATGGCAAATTCAATCGATTGTTGTAGTTTGGAAGGAAAGAAAGTTTGATTTAATTTTGTATCACCTATAAAACTTTTAGTTGATCAGAATGAACATTATACCTGTACACCGTATAGAACAATAGTTGAACAGTTGAAGGGCGATTTAATTCAGGGCGATTTTGTAACTTCCTTAATTTATAACGGTCAGATTTCAAAAATATCCCAGTCGTTGGATTAAACCAGATGGATTCGACGAGATCCCGACACGTGTACCTTCCTTTATTAAAACAGACCACGTCAGTATCAGTTATCTCTGTGAAAGACACATCAGCTCTACTAATAATAAAACAAGACACGTCAGCTTTTCTGTAACGGCGGTTAGACAGAAACGTTATCTGCTGGGGTAAAGACAAAATAAAAATCTTTAGTGGGGTATTTGCAAATATCGACAGTAATGTCAGTGGTTTCGACAAAATCGCCCACCACATGATAAACCCACTTTTAGATCTTCTAATCATTAGATAAAAAACTTCAAAACCCCCCATAAAAACAGAGACAAAGAGCAATACACGGTAGACACTAGTGATTTAAAACTTGAAAACAACATACTAGAAACCCATAAACCAAATTCTGGGGTTTTCATACCCCCAACCCAACAATCAACTAGAGTTGAAACCCCACCCACAATTGAATGCTTGCATTTAAGCTGGTGGGTGTGTGTGAGTGAATACTTTAATGCCACTGAGATTGAAACCTAAAACAGACAACTTTAATACCAATGATTGGTATTGATGCCACTGAAATCAAACCCCCCATTACCATTATAAATGAACATTACAACCTTCAAACCTCAAAACTTACCAGGAATCTGAAAAACGTTCATAACTTGCTTGCCCTTATTGTTTCCTTTTTTTCCCATGATGAACATATTACCGATGAAAACCCCAACGTCAAAAAAAAAAAAATCGAAGCTTTACGACAAAGAGATTGTGATCTGATGAAAAGAGGTTATCTTCTTGTTCATTCTCTGTGATGAACAAAGAAGGTGAAGAAGAAGAACAGAGAAAAGTTTGGTTTACTTCTCTTTTAAGGTAAGACAGTTGTTTTTGTCTTTTCTGGGTAGAGGATAGAGTAGTGTGATGTGGAGGATTGAGAATGCTGGTTTCTGTGTTATTTCATCCAACGGTGGTAATCAAAGATGTTTTTTCATCTAACGGCGAGAGTTTAGTTTGCTGAATTGAATGATGAGAGAGAAAAATCAATCAAACAAAAGATATGATGTGACGACTTAAAGTTGTCATAAGGGTAGAAATGTCCAATTCAGAAGTCAAACCGAGAAATGTGCTTGTTGGGGAAGATTGCAGTCAAATGTGCTTATTCGGGAAGAAAGTTGATAAACCTATGCTTATTCGGGAAATTACCCTTGATTCATAGATCATCAAACAAATTATTTTTTTTTTTATTCCATTTTTTTTTCTTTTTCTTCATCATCTGAACTTTATTTAGTTTTTTATTAGATTAGATTAGATTGACGGTTGTGATTTAATGGGTGTGGTTATAGTTAAGTTTTATTGGGTGTGGGTAACATTTAATTATGTTAAGGGTTACATGGCATATGGGTAGCTGATGAAGATTAAAGTTTAAATTCTAGAAGGGTATATGTGTCTAGGATACAAAAAATTTGGTCAATCACTAGTCAATGGCTTGGTTTGACGGCTTCAAATGAAAATATGGGGGGTATCTCTAATGGTTTTTAATTCTGGAGGGTATCTCAAAGAGTGCTAACTTTTCCGGGGAGTATCTCTAAATAGCTCAAGATTTTATTATGATTTGAAAGTTTGATCAATATAAAATCGAGGTCCTTATTAAAACTAATTTTGTTGTTGATGTGGTAAACTAGGTTCTTTAAAACTACCTACAAAATAATCTGATGTGGCATGAAGGTATATTACGTAGTTCACTTCATAATTTGGCCGAAATTTAAAATTGGGGGGCATCACAAAACTTTTTTTAACTGGTTGGGTCTCCCAATTAACCTTTAAAAACCGGGAGGGGGTATCGCTAAATAAATCATCTAAAATTTTCATTTTTCATTAAGTCAAATAATTTGGTAGTTACAAGAGAAGATTAGAAACAATGAAAAAACGATTACAACTTACAATAACAATAAGTTAAAAAAAACATTCAACAGTAGAAGAACAGAACTGAGTAGAAATAAGTGGAGTAGGAGAAGGAAAGAGAGATAAAAATTAAAATAGATTTTGATTCTTAGGTTTGTTTGGGTGTAACTGTGTAAAGGGTAATCTGTAACTGAATTATTGTCCGGGTTGGGTTTTTGAAAAGAAAATATTTAGATTGGGTTTTTGACGAATCTATTGGGTGGCAATAAGATCTCCTCAAAAAAATAACCTTGAAGTATTGGTTTTATTGTA
Organism: Aquilegia eximia; assembly: GCA_023053565.1. NCBI lineage: Eukaryota > Viridiplantae > Streptophyta > Magnoliopsida > Ranunculales > Ranunculaceae > Aquilegia > Aquilegia eximia. The sequence goes on from JALIGU010000004.1 coordinate 27,887,327, forward strand.
GGGTAATATCCCCAAAAAAACCCATGTTTAGGTGCCTCTTCCCCAATAGGACCTGACATGGGGTCATCTTCTCAAACAAGCCCCCTGACCCACCATATTACCTTTTACCAATTTTTGTGAGACCATTATACCCTTTGTACTTTTTCAAAAGCAAATATACTTTTTGGATGTATTAAACATAAACTGATTTGATTGCGACGTTTCCGACAAAGACTAATAATTTAATCCTAACCGTTGATTGAGCTTGATACCGATGAAACACATTCACCGTTGATTTAGCTTGATTTAGTATTATCATCAAACCAAGATCTTGTATCCTCTAAAACAAATTGGTTTTAGTTTTAAAGATCCAACCATTGCATGTGTTGCTGCTCTAAAGGATTGCCACGTATTACATACAATTTTGATTTTAAAGTGGGAACAGTTAACGGATAAATTTAGTTTCGAATTTTAAAGTGGAAAAACAACCAAACAGTTGCAACTCATTTGAAACCCTAGCTTCCCTCTTCATCAATCTTCGAAATCAAACAACAATAACTTCCATTTTCGAAATCAACCCCCTTTCGAAATCAAACTTGTTTCTTATCAAATTAGAGGAAATGGCTGATGAAATCAGTTTACATGATGAAGAACTTGAAGACAGTAATTCGGAAGAAGGTGGTACAAGCGAAGTGCAGATGAAAGAGAAGAAGAAGTATGGAAGGAACTTCAGTGTAACTGTGAGATGCTCGATGAGAAAGGTAAAAACTCATTTTGTTGATACTTTACCCGATTTGGAAAAGGAAAATTTGATGAATTCATGTTTTAAGTATTTCTTAGATGTTCAATATGATAAAATCCACATCTGCACTTCTGTTGTCACCCAAATTGTTAAGTCTAGGGTTTCAAAACTGAAATATATCATTGGGGATAGTGATCTTACATTTAGACCTTTAGATATCACATTAGTTTTAGGTTTGAAAATTGGTGATGTTCCTAGTGAATTCTTGTTGATGAATAGAGATATAGTTAGTGCATTTAGGCAGAAATATTTTGGTGATTCTAAGAGCATTAAGGAAAAGCACATAGAAGCAGCAATTGTAAGAGCAAGAGGTGATCTAGATTCTGGCGACGACGTTCATCGCCTGAATCGGTTGTTATTATTGCATCTTTGTTTACTTCCCGATTCAGGACAAACTATTGATGTCAAATATGTTGATTTTGCCGAAGACCTTGCTGCTTTTGATAAATTTCCATGGGGGTCGGTTGTTTTCAAATTATTGAAAAAGTCATTAGAGAAATCTGCAATCAATGAATCAGAAAAGAAGCTAGACTATGCTCTTGATGGTTGTGTGCTTGGTTTTATTATCTGGGCATACGTACACCTCCCATGCTTAGGTCCTAAAAGGTTGCCTAATGCCCCATTCCCAAGGATGCTTGCTTGGAGAGATTTACCTGGTAAGACCACTGGCAGGAATACCATTGATAAAACACTTTATCCAAAAAAAAAAAAGAAGTTGAAGTTGTGCCCCCTTTCATCACACCATCGGAGTTTGCTGAAGAACTAGTTCATGAAGCACAAGAGGTATGTAAATTATCCTCTAAATTGTTGTCTTTTATCCTCTAAACTATTGTATCCATATCCTCTACTTTTTAATAATGTGTTTTATAACAGAGTTATTTTAAGTTGCAATTTTGATAATAGGTTTTTTTTCCTGTACAATGTTTTAGTATCAAAAAACATTTGATGAAGCTAAAAAGGGAGTTGTTAATGATCAGAAGGGATTGTGCGAGGAGTGGTAAGTTTCTTTAAATAGAAATCCTCTAGTTATTAAAGTAGTATTTTCTAATTGTCTAATATATATCTGTTAAATGTGCATACGTATCCTCTAATTGCAGTTTCACAGAGAACTAAAACAAGTCTTAGACAAAGGTGTTACAAAAAGGCTTCAATAGTTTGAAAGGAATGTTGTTCAAGGAGTGAAAAAAATCTTGAAACCCTTACAAGTACAAGATGGATCATCATCTAAGCAAGCTGCCACCAAAACAAAGACACCATCATCACAAAAGTTGGGTACCACCAAGAAGAACAAGCCAATTGCCACTAGGAGTTCATCTAGGAAGAAAATTGCACCCAAGGAAACAGAAAAAAAAAGACAAGTGTCAGCAAGGGAGCAGCAAAGAAGGCCACTCCCACCAAGGAAGCCCCCTCCAAGACAAGTGACAAGAAGAAACCCATTCCCACCAAGGAAGTACCAACCAGGACAAGTGCCAGGAAGAAACCCACTCCCACCAAGGAAGTACCAACCAGGACAAGTGTGAAGAAGAAACCCACTCCCACCAAAGAACACAAGTGCCACAAAGAAGATTGTTGGTAGGATCAAACTCCCACCTAAACAGAAAAAACTGCCACCCCTTGCAGATCTACCCAAGCCAAGTCCATCACCCCCACAACTCTCAAGAGCCTCTGTAAAAACAAGGAGCCAAAGCCAATTTGAAGCTGTTGATACTGCTACTACTCCAACTACCTTGGGAAAGAGAAAGGGGAAAGAGATTTGTACTGAACCATCACCCAAAAAACAAAGGAGTACAAAGTTGCCTGAAATCATCATAGGTGGTATGCGAAGCAAAGGAACTGAGGATTTCATGTTCAAAATGAGAAGTCCTCAAAAACCTCAACAACCTGAGCCTGATGTGGAGTATCCTGCTAAAGAAGTTGCGAAGAAGAGGAAAAACAAAGAACCCCAGCTTCCAACCGGAAAACAACCTTCAAGGTTAGATTTTAAACTTACATCCTCTAATTTGTTCTTTATTATCCTCAGACTATTTGATTAAAATCTTCTAGACTTCAAACTTATATCCTCTAATATGTTTTTTATTATCCTCAGAATATTTGATTAAACTCTTCTAGATTTCAAACTTATATCCTTTTTTTTTGTTTTTAAAAACTTAAGGTTAGCAAACATGTGGCACAAGATAGGACATGGTGGAAAGAAGCAAAAGAAAGGGAGAACAGGAAAAACAAGAAAAACAAAATAGAATTGAATCCTGATACGGATACGGAGAATCCAATAGAAACAACAAGTAGGAGGTTGTTCTGTGATAGGGATGATAATGATAATCATGATTGGCAAGAGAGAGAAGGTGTTGTTGTTGATAGCTTGACAATGATATCATATCATGCTACTATGGAACCCATGTTTGTTTTACCAATCTTAGCGTTGCCACCTCCTGAGAAAGTGTTAGCTTTGCCACCTCCTGAAGGTATATCCCCTAATGATGTTGTACCAGGTAATGTTGATGATATGGTTAGGCACGAGGAAGGGGACATTAAGGTGAAGGAGGAAGAGGACATTATAGTTTTGGAGGAAAGTAAAGATGTGGAGGAGGGGGTGGATGAGGATGATGACTTTCTTGATGCCATCCCAGATCCCAATAATATTCCTGAAGAGTATCTAGTGGATATAGATGGCTACAATGTTGGTGAGATGGATGAGGAGAGTGAGGCAGATGAGATTGATGAAACAAATGATGATGTAGTCATTGAAGATAGCCAAACTATTCAAGCTTATAAAACAAGTCAGAAGAAGTTGAAGAAAAAAGCGAAGGGGTTGGAAGAAAGTAGTGTGGACCCCCAATTGGATGTTGATATTGTTATGAACATCATGGGTAAGTCATTTCTGGAAAGGACTACCACCAATAATGAAACAAATGTTCTTAACTATTTCTGGTGTTTGGCAAAGGATCCTAAGTATGAGCATGCAGTTATAAAGGAATATAAGGATGCTCCTGATATAATTGTCAAGCAATTCTACACTTTGTATAAAAATAATTGGCTGCATGGAGATATTGTTGATGCATATGTACTATTGCTCACTAAGTGGTATGGCATATTAAGGAAGCACCTTCAACCTGAGGACCAGTTTGCTGTGGTTAACACTGTATATTTTGCTGTAAGTATACATTTTTTTCTTAGTGTATTTGGTATTATGGAATGATTTGTTGGCACTCTAACTATGTTAACTTTTGGTTTTTGCTATTATGTTTAGAATATGCTGCATGAGATAGTTCAGAAGACATATAGAAAGCGCATAAAGGACAAATCTTTTGCTGCACTTTCACCATTAGAAAGAATTAGGAGTGACATGTTTAAAATACACCAAGGTGCTTTTAACATTGTTAGCCCATATAGGGGTTTGAAAGGTCAAGTTCCTGCAAGACTTGCAAAGGCACTCCTTGTTCCCTTACAAGTAAGTTGTTAATTATGTTTACATATGTGATCTCACATCATCAAAAGCTTATTATCCTCTAAGTAGTTATGTTTTCAAATCCTCAAAAGACTTATGTTGTATCCTCTAATATATAGGTTAACAGCAATCACTGGATACTGTTTGCCTTTAACTTTAGGGAGTGGAAGGTCAAGATATATGATTCTTTGGGTTATAAGAAACCATCTTCACAACAGTTGGGGGTCGAGGAAATGTTGCCCTATGTGGTGTTTGCTGCTGACCTTACTGAAGAAGACATTGACCTTGAAAGAGCATGAGAACGCGAATATGTTAATTGTACACCTCAAGATGATGGCTGCAGTTGTGGAGTCTTTTTACTTGCATATCTTGACTGTGTTCTCAGAGGTGAGCCACCATTATTTGAGAGGATAGCAACTCTGATGAGAAAGCGCATTGCCATGGACCTTGTTGAATGTGGATTCAAACCAAACAAGAAGTAGATCTTTTATTTTGTTGGATGTATTCTGTTAAACTTGGTTATTTCGTTGTTGGAAAGTTGTAAAACATCATGACTTGTTTTGAACATATTTAATGTGTCTTGTGTTGAACATGTTTATGTTGTTGCAAACATGTCTGAGGTTAATATATTAGCTTTTGGAGTTAGATGCAGTTTCTCTTTAATTTGGTAGCATAGCTATGTTTGCCTTTGATGCAGTTAGTTAGAGGATACCGAAACTATATTTTAGAGGATACAGTATATGTCATTTAGAGGATACAAACTATTTATTTTAGAGGATAGACTGTATATAGTGTAGATAATGTGAAATGGTACCCTTTGAGAGATGCACTTAATAAACACGTTACAACAACCTAAAAAACACGTTACAACAGCCTAAAATACTAATAATCTAAAGTTATCAACACTTTAGTACTTAATAAAAATCCATTCAAAGGTTATCATCTTAGATCTTAAGCCAAAATATACTATGTCTATTTCGAGGATAACATCAACACATTAAGAGAATAGCTAGTATTGTTCTGACGGATACAAAAGGGACAAAATACAATTCAGCTCACAAAAAGAATTGTTAACACACTTAACATTAGGGTGGTGGTCCTTCTCTAGGTAAAGGTTGAAAGAAGTAGTCATAATCTGGTATGACTTCAATACATGTTGACTTGTTGTGTCCTGGAGCTTTACACCTTGAGCATATTCTAAGTTGAACTGGGACACCTTCAAGTTTTTCTCTTTTTCTCTTTTTCTTCGGACGACCTGCCTGTTTAAAAGGTAGTGGTGGAAGAATCCTTCTTGATGCTCTGTCCTGCGGCCATTCATCCTTGCCTCTTGTGGGTCTCCATTGTTCTTTGTATGTCTCTGCATATGTTTCCCTTTTGTAGTAGACAGCACAAAAAGCATATGGATCACTTTTGGTTTCTCTAATCACAGACATTGCATGCTCACTAGGTATTCCCATTGCTTCCCACCATTTGCAAGTACAAGATCGCATGTTCAAGTCAACGATACATGTCTTATTCTCACCATAAACTGTCCAAAGAGTTGGAGACGACTTCTCACGAGTGAATGTACGCCCCCTCCAAGCATTATGCAATATTAGTTCGTGGCACCACTTTGTTACAGGTGTCTTGAACTTCTCACCATCGACACGATAGTCACGGTGATGCCTTATGATGTTGGCGTGAATTCCTTCAAGAAGAGAAGTAACAGGCATCTGCCTTTCGGGTATAATCATTTTGTTCCATGATTCCACATGAGTGGTGTAAATAATTCCAAATCTGCAAGTTAGAGAAAACAATGTTAGCAGATATAGACGTTTAATTAGAGGATACAAGCTAGTCATTAGAAGACAAACCTTGATTTCTCCTGAAAAGCACTTGCCCACTTATTTAATGGTCCAATTTGCATTAAGCTGTTGTATGCCTTCTCAGAAATTGCCCATATTTGTAGCATAAAACCCCAAAACTCATTTTGATTAAGAGTATTTGCAGTTTCCTTAAGCAACAACCTTACTTTTGCATTCCCATATTTGAGGGACATGTGTTGTGCACAATACATATGACAAACGTTTGGGAGAATCTTTGGTACAGGTTGAATAATACTTTTGTGCCTATCAGACAAGAGCACAAACTGGTGATCATGCCCAACCACATGATCCTTAAGTTTTTTGAAAAACCATTCCCAATACTCGTTGTTTTCTTTACACACAAGTGCAAAAGCAATTGGGTACACATGATTGTTTCCCTCAATAGTAATTGCTGTCAGAACTACTCTTGGATATCTACCTTTAAGAAAAGTTCCATCCACCATGATTATGGGTCTCATTGTGTTTTTATAAGCTCTCACAGTTATGCCATATGTCCAAAATAAACATTCGAATTGATCGCCTTGGCCTGTCACAATTTCAGTAACAGCATCTGGATCGATTAACTTAAGTTCATTACAATATGTTTGGATGAGCTGATATGACTGACTAAAGTTACCTCTTAACTGCAGCAAATAATGATATAGTTAATAATGCAAACACTTAAGGGATATAGGTTATATATTTAGCAGATATAAAGAAATTAGTTAGAGGCGAAGTAGCAATAAACTTGAGGATAACAACTTACAAACTATATGACTTATAAAGAGTTTGGTAGAGGATAAATACCTGTTTCATGGCCAATTCCCTAGCTCTCCAGCCTACCTTGTAGGAAACATTAATTTTAAATTCATGTTTGATGTCAGCTTTCAATTGAATTGGTGTGAGGTCTTCATTATTCCTTAACCTTCTTATACATTTAGAGGCAACCCATTCTGCATCTGCTTGACGATTTGTTGCTCCAAGTCTGAAATTTCCAAATGTGTGATGATTATTAAAGGTTCTTATGGTCCAAGTAGCATCCACATTTGGTGTTGCACGAATCCTCCATGGCATCCACCAACTTTACATTTCCAAACGACCCTTTCACTGTCTGTGCTACTCTTGCTGAAGTCAAACTCATTTTGAATTGGATATTGCTTTGTGTCTCTAATAAAATGAGCCTTGGACAAATATACTTGTCCAATCTCAAGGATCACATACTCATTGTGTAAAGGTTCAGTGTGTGGAGCGCAACCAAAATTGGGTCTATGCAGATTTGCGTAGATAAAGTTAAGTTCCTGTTTGACTTCATCATCCCAATCACGATTGTTCTCAGATGGGTAATGCCTTTCATTTCTTACATTTCCTCCAACTGGTACATTGATATTAGCTTGCTGTTGTGGGACATTTTCAGGGCTCTGAAAATTGTTATGTTGTTGAGGAACATTGTCATGTCTTGGGAGATTGGTCTCATCGACTGGAACATTGTTGGGGCCAGCTGCATGTCTGAATCTATCCTCTAAATTGCACCTCAGATCCTCTAAATGACTTCTTGTATCCGCTAAGTTGGTGCTAGTACTATAAAAACCCCTCATCTGCTCTTCTGTTGGAGAATCATCTTCCAATATTGGTTGGGAAGGATGATCATTTTGGGAAAGATGATCATCATCAGGAGGGAACATTGGTTGGGAATCATCATACATCTGATCTTCCAATACATCCATATCATGCCTAAGAACTGAATTTGGTGTATCATCAGTTATTTGATCTTCAAGTCCATCTTCTGTGGTCGATATCACTGGTGAATCATGCACTTCCACATCAGAATCATACTGAGTTGCATCGCTATCCTCTTCTATTGAATACCCTTCATCATCTTCATTTGTTGGTTGGCCTTCACCTTGAGCTGCACATTGATCTTTTAGTTGTGTTTGTATTCCACCATATTCTTCAAGTTCATGGGAGAATCCATCCCAAAATCAATCATTGTTATACATTTGTGAAAGAATTTCTGCTGCTGCATCAATGTTAGAGGATCCGGACTGCATATTCGCGGATGCGCTAGGCGATTTAGAGGATATTGGCTCAGGTCTGTAGACATTATTAACTGCAAATCGCATAACATTTTCCAAGGGAGTTTGATAATCTCCTGGGTCGATTGCAGGACCAGAAGGGGGAGTTTCTAACACAACAAAACTATGAGTCCCAGGTGGGGTATCCAAAACTAAAGGATGTTGCTCATTACCACGCCCTTTTGGAAAAATAACATGGTTCTTCTTCTGTGTTGATGCAGGGTCTATCAAATATTTGAAAGGAACATCACCTTGCTTTTTAGGTGTGCAAAAATCTGAATAATCAGGTTGATTACCCCAACTGGTTGGAGAAAAATCATCTGGAAAAAGCTTTCTTCTACTTTCTATTTTCCTTTCCCTTTCTTATCTACTTTCTATTTTCCTTTCCCCTTCTTTTTTATTGTCAAAGTTGCTTCCCCATTCACTGGTTGTAAATCTCCTAGTATCCAAACACACATGACATATAAATTCTTCGCATTTATAATTGCCATCACCAATTGATCATAATCATCTTCACATTGGATGCTGATTGGAGACTCATTCACAACACATTGAATTGAAAATTTGTCTCTCTTTACATTGATGATACCTTCAACCATCTCCATAAATTCTTTATACGGCATTTTCAGGTCACAAACTGTTATTTTTGTGTCTCCATTCTTATATGAGGACAATCCATCTGCATTAATCTCCAACTCACCACCAAATCGAAACACAACATTGATTGTTCTACCTGAAAGAATAAGGGTATATCCTCTAATCAGTAAAATAAGTTGTAGTGTATCCTCTAAAAAAATATAAAATTTAAACTGTGACATATGGATCTCTAATGTTTCATACCACCACAACAATAGTGAAAGATACCATTTTTATGATGAGAAAGATACCATCTTAATGACTTCAAAGTTCAAAGATACCATCTTTATGATGAGAAAGATACCATCTTAATGGCTTCAAAGATACCATCTTTATGATCATAAAGATTCTGTCTTTATGATTAATGGTGTTGTCTTTAAGGATGTCGTCTTTATGGTGAGAAAAATACTATCTTTATGGTGATTAAACCGTAAAATCCTAAAAATACCTACTATATTACCTGATTTCTTGTTGATCATAAAGATTTGCTCATCCACCGCTTTTGATTTCCCTTTTTTCTTTGTCATCTTGGTTGTAAAACAATGGGTTGGTTAAAGAAGATAAAGATTGTTAAGGTTTCAGAGAGAATAAGATGTTTGGGACGATGAAGATGGTTCAGACGTCAGACCATCACAGTTGTTTACTTGTTTTATGCAGATTTGATGATTGTTTTGTTATGTTTAGAGGATAAAGCATTGTTCATTATCATACACGTGTCACAGATTAATCCAACGATTAGAAATAGCTTTGTAGTCATTGTCGCAGTCATTAATGCTTGCTGAAACTGACTAAAAGTCTGATTCAATGTAGACGGCATCACTGTTGTACTTGAGGGGTATTAAGGTCTTAAAAAAATTGGTAAAAGGTAAAGTGGTGGGTCAGGGGGCTTGTTTGAGAAAATAGCCCCATGTCAGGGCCTATTGGGGAAGAGGCACCTAAACATGGGGCTTTTTTGGGATATTACCCTTTATTGTAACTTAACATATTAAAGTAATGGTTTTATTGTAATTTAACATATTATTATTTATGGGATGGAGTTCTATGAATGAGTAAGAGACCCAATAAAAAATTAAAATTCTTAGTACTGTGAACCCGAAACACTATATGTATCAACGTTATTGCATGGATAAAAATTGTGATAGAAATTTTTTTATTAAGTAAAGTGGAAATATTTATTTCAGTTATTGTTGACATCAAACCAATGAAAACAATCAAAAAGTTTTACGGATATGTGATTGCAACTGCGTACGAAAGGGAAAACTTATAGTTTTGATACAACCAACATAATGGGGCATAGTTGTATCATTATATCCTCAACTAAGCTTTCTTCCAACAACATGACAAAAACATTCTAAGGAAGGTCGCAAAATGAATTCTCTACAACAGTTGTAATGCAATCTGACATTGGGACTCTAGTAGACTCTATGGGATGGTTGAGATTGGCTGCAAACAACCTTTTCATAACTAATTCTTACATACAAGGAGTTAAACAACATCGGCCCAGGAGCACATACAGAGCAACGAGTCAACTGGACAGGTTACAAGGTTATGCATGAGGATGGAAAATACTATTATATTTTAAAGAGAAACGTGAAGAATAATTATTGCATTCAAGTCTCTCGACCTTAGGTAAGTCAGTTATCTCTCGCATGATGTTCATATTTTACTATGTTCTTGATTTCCTATATTAATTATATCTTTGAATATATATTTATCATCATATATAGATTATACACATGAAATATGATTATTTGGACTTGATAATAAGATTTTAGATATGTAACATGCAAGGCGAACCTAGGATAGGTAACACGCATGCTGGTAATATTCTTTTATAGCCAAAACTTTTTCATTTTGGGTTTTATTCTATTAGTATTGTAATTAATAACGATTAAAATTGATAAAAGTTGGTAATTTCCTTTAGTTAATATGACTTTAAATATATATATATAAACTAAATTTTATTGAATATAAACATCAGTTTGACAAGTACTACCGACACAAACACGAAGGAAACAACATAAGCAACTACATAATTATACAATCCAAATCTTCCATAAATCTCAGATTCTTACAACATCCATTATCGACCCAAAACTAACTCAAGAAATTTTAATGAAACCAGGATTCATTCACGAGCATAATCTTCCTTTCGAGCCCCCATAAAGAAAGCGAACATCTCCCAAAGAACTTCAAAGAACTAGAAGAAAACCCGAGGACCAAAAGAGGATACAACCAGAGAAGATCCTAAGCCATAGGGGTGGGTAAGATTAAATGGAGGACATCTGCTCTGTCACCTGACACTACCATAAGGCTAACCTGACGAGAGAGATCACGCCTAACCAATAAAAACAAATGAATAGGTATACAAAAAAAAAAAAAAAACAATGATTCCCTATAATTCTCAAAACTAATTGAGGGAAACCAAAGGATCATGATAAGTCCTTAAAAGTGTATATTTATCCTCCGAATAACACCTTGTTTGCAAAACACTTAGCTTACATTATTGTGTTATATCTATTGATTAGTGTTTTCTTGTTATTTGTGTAGGTTTCATGAGCCAAAACGCGAATTAATATTATGTTAAAGCCCGCCAAAAGCCAAGAAAAGTCATTAAGAAAGTGTTATTAGCACAAGGAAGAAAAATTGCTATTTGCACCAATAGAGTTACTGAGGGCACCACTTAGACTGGTCATGTGGACTTGACTTTATGTCCAAGATGGGTGGTCCAAATCCAAGCTCAATCCAAGTTGTAATGAAGCCCACGAGTAAAAAGATCCATTGAAGACTGTTACTTGAAGTCTTGTTTTAAAAAGGCTCTATATGATGATCCAAAACTCCGATTTTGTCCCATGAGCTGTCTATCTAAAGGTATTGATCCAAGATACAACTTAGGAAAAGAATTAAGTTTCCATGTAGTCTTACTGCTTCTAGAAGGGCTACAACATCCACCATGAAATTTAACCTAACTTGGAGAGCAAGTATATTTTGTGTGCAAGCAAAGTAATTTCTTAATTCATTAGGACTCATGCTTTATATTCTCTATATTAAGAGAAGTTGTACCTAGGGTTTACATAGTTCAAGTTCTCTTCTCTCTTGAACTCAAGTCTTGAAATTGTATTATTGACGTACTTTTTTTCTTATTCTTAATAATAATCAATTCTCTTTTCCTTTATGATGTTGTGTTCTTTATTTACTTATTCAATGGTGTCATTATCAAGGATGAGTATCTAAGTTCTCTTTAGGGGGAATCGTTGAAACACCCTAGATAATGTAAAAGCACCATGTTTATTATTTATGTTCATTGTGATTCAAGGTTCTTAATATTTATTTATTTCTATTTCGTGACATGAAGTAAGCATGATTATTTATGTGTTATTGTTATCCATGTTGTTAAATGCTATTGTTAGAGTACAGAGAGACCTAACAATAATTATAGCGTTAGATTAATTGAAGATATATGATGGAATAGCTGAGAGGTGACTTTCATGTATCTATAATTAATATCTTTAATTGGATCCCATTTGTAATCAAGTTGAAAAGGCGAGAGGTGATAACTTGAATACAAATAAATATCTTAAATTAATTGAATTGAATAGATGAGAGGTGGCGGTTTGATTAATGAGACATATGCAATACCACCTATAAAGAATCTCGTTTTAGTTGAGTGGAATAGCTGAGAGGTGACTAATTAATTGTTATAGATTGAACACGAATGAATAACATGTATGTTTGCATTGTTTAGTTTGTGAATACAAATTTTTCCCCCTATTCTTCATAAGATCTTCTTTCCATCTCTTTCCATCTTATTATTAGTTTAATTATTTGTTATTTATTTTATTGCTTGTAGGAAATAGAATCAATCTCATCTTATTTGTTGATTCATGTGGTGTTCTTTAATTATTATTTTTTATTATGTTTGAGCTAAGAATTCCCCCTTCAAGGTGGATACAACCCTTGTTTTTTTTCACAAACACATGAATTTGTATGGATCATTAGAAAGTTACATTTATGGAGAGGAAAAAATGAATAAACACTCAGTTACAACTAAATCATCTTCAGCTAAATCTGAAGTAGCTTTGTTCATGACTCTCTAAACTAGTTACAAAACCAGTTCATTCATATCTCCAATTGTTCTTCGCTTTAAATGCATTCCTGAAGCATGTTTCCCCATCATCTGCGATCCACCCCAAAATCCCAAAATGCTTTCATTGTAATCAGTATAAGCCAGTTGGCATTGTGAAATCAGACAAGGATGCTTTGCAACCATCAGTGGTGTGTACATTTATTTACATACAGTAGAACCTATTTAAATTAATACTCGGTAAATTGATAATCTCCAGATAATATAATTCCCCGGTCCCGACTTGGGGCTTCTATGTTAATTAATAAATTTCGACAAAATAATAAGATAATAGATGTAAAATATTTTCTTATAACATTACTTAAGACCCAAATAGTTCATAAATTAATAATTACTTAAATTCAAATCTAGTTGAATTTCGTCTCTAATTGTGCGCAAATACGCCCAAAAGTGATCGGGTTGTATTCTTGTATTGCAACAAGATGTTTTGTAGTGTCATTGATGCTTGAAGTGCGTCCTTCCTTGAAACCGGTACTAAAGGTTGTGTTTCATCTTCTTCTTCTTCATCTTAAAAATGCTCCCTGTTGTCAATGATTTCATCAATGCTTAAAATTTTTGTACTTGCATCATTTTCACCAGGATAATCCAGGATGTAATTAATATTCATTATTAATTAATGTATTTACTCAAAAAAAAAATTAATGGACCTTGATAACTAAATAGGCGGTAAAATGTAATGTATTTGTTCCAAGAATAAAAAAAAAATTAAAATCTCTATTAATTATTAATTTATCGATAAATTTATATCTCTCTAAATTAATAAGACTGAGGTGGTCCAAAGGCTATTAATTTATAGAGGTTTAACTGTACTTTGTTCATACGGTTATATGTTCTATGTATTTTCAGCACAGAAAATGATGGAAAATAGAAAAGTTGCATAAACAAACTGTGATATCATGATATCATGTTTATAGGACGACAACATAAACATGACTGCCTTGCAAGCTGAGTTCATGTTCATATGCCCGGCCTGGCTATTTAATTGGGAATATGTTGACATAAATAGAAGGAATCATGACTTAGGCAACGACTGGTAAACAACTTTTCAAAGAAGAAATTAATGACAAATCCACTTAACAGAATAAGGAAATGATTGTAGATATAAGAACATGCCTACCCGACTTGACATATCTATCAGAGAGAAGAAGGTATATACTTATCTATTTACTCAAAAGGAAGAGAGTGCCTTAAGCTTGAATAATGTAATAATCTACCAATAGAGTAGGATTATTTACTACAATGATGATAAGAAGCACTAAAGTAATTGTAATATGAACAAAATTTGTCTAAAATCTAGGATGAATATCTTACATATATGGTAAAGAAGAGATGATGTTTGTATATATTTATAGCAGAGGTAAACATAGTACTCGATACAATTTTCAGTATAGGTGTATATACCCACTACCACGACGTGATTCTATTTTTATTCGAGCTCACTGGACGTAATCCTATTTTTACTCGAGCTCACTCCGTGACCACAACTCTCAAATCTTAACCGACTTCAAATTGCTCTCACTCGACGTGGACCCATTTTTACTCGAGCTCACTCAAAGTAGAGCTATTTTTATTCGACCTTCATCGTTCTCATTCAAACTTCATACGTTTTGATTCTCTTCAGTTACAATATATATTCAAGATCCAAAATATCCGCTCATTAATTGACCACACCGTTAGACAATTAATGAGTTCTCCGTTGTCCCAGTCACCTATATATATATATGAACTACGTAGGCTTGATTCTGGGACTTGGTCAATCTCGGATACGTAGGCAACAATCTTACCAGATAGCTCAGCCACTTCTACAAAAACTCCTCCTTCTCCTCCACCTTCCGGTCATCTTCTCCGACTAACTTTTCTTTACATTTACATTGGCGCCGACTGATTCGTGATCGAATAATAACCTGACAAACGACCATGGCAACAATCACCAATGAGTAGTTTGAGCAACTCCAGAAGCAAATGGCAGATCAACAAGAACAGATCAACAGATTAGTGGCTGAAAACATCCAACTCAAGAGCACCACCACCACCACTAATGGAACACCGCTCAACGGAGTTGCTGCAAATGGGCTCACCATTGAGGAAGTTAATACCACCATCAACAACCCTGTTCTACCAACCTCCAGTAACACCACCGCCCCAACCATGGCTGACCTTCAGGCTGTTCATGACAGAATTCTCCAGCTGTCAAATAAGCTTGATGAAAACCATCAAGACCCACTCAAAGCCAACACAACCCAGAGAGTAGCCTCAACAACCCTCGAAAGTTATATGATAGAACCCCTTCACGAAAACCTCTTTCAACAAGAGCCACCCCCAAACTTCATACCCCCAAAATTTACTACTTATGATGGAAATGGAGATCCAATGGACCACGTCCTCCAGTTCAAGACTAGCATGGCCTTATGGCCTAAGTACAAGGATATTTTCTGCAGATTGTTTTCAGCATCACTCCGAGGGAGTGCCATAGACTGGTACCATCAACTTCCAGAAAGGTCTATCACCTCACATGACCAGCTGGAGTCACTCTTCGTCACCCAGTATATCCACAATAAGAGAAGAAGAATCAAGGTCACTGCCTTATTTCGGATCAAGCAGGACGAGACAGAAACAACAAAGAAATTTATGGCAAGGTTAAAAAAGGAATGCCTGCGAGCTGAAAACCCCGATGAGCATTCATGTCTCCTGGCTTTCATCTCAGCTATCCACCCCAACACGGCGCTAGGAAAGAATATCATCCTAGATGCCCCTGCAACCCTTGAAGACTTGTATGTACGAGCTGACAAGTACATAAAGCTTGAGGAAGCCCTCACAAAATCCAAATAACGAGTAGTTGTCGTCCAAACAACACAGCCTACTTATTCCAAACCAAAGGCGGCTAGGTCAGAATACAAAGGAAAGCCAAAATCTAATTCGAAGTCCAAATTCCCAAATCCCTTCAAATGCTCATATAACCAACTCTTTGACCTAATCAAAGATGAACCATATTTTCAACCACAGGTCCACGACCTTGAGCCTATTGAAGGGAATCCTTACTGTAAGCTGCATAAATGTCGACACCACCTCACTGAAGATTGTCGTATTTTACGAGCTCACTGTCACAAGCTGAAGGAGGAGGGTCACCTAGATGACTTCCTCGCAGAAAACGATCAGACCTCCGCGACAAAATAGAGGCAAAACGTCAGAAAACTTCAAACGAGAAGGGTAAAAAACCCAAAGGAACCATCAATATGATCATGGACGCTCGACCTCCAGAATGGTTAGCTCGTTCCAAGAAGCAGAAGATTCATCACATCCACCATACCTTCCACTTGACCCACAAAGCAATTGTGGCTAAACAAGTCACGGGCAACAATGCCCTAATATTCTCAGACTTCGACCTCAAAAAAGTATGCCTTCCCCACAATGATGCACTGGTCGTCCACATCAACATTGGGGGATGGATAATAAAGAAAGTGCTTATCGACCCAGGCAGCTCATACGACATGCTATTCAACAAGGCATACAGTCAAATGCAAATGCATGATTCAGTACTCCAAAAACCTCAGGTCACCCTTTTCGCCTTCAACTCGACAGAAACCGAAGCAAAAGGTGAAATTTGCCTTCCTGTGGAGACTGGCGAAAATGAAGATGAGGTAACCGTCTATTGTACATTTTTCGTCTTGGATGTTCCTACCCAGTTTAATGCAATCCTGGGACGGAAATGGATTCATAAGATGAAAGTTGTGCCATCAACCTATCACCAAGTCATTACGTTTCCTGGCCGGAGAGGCATCATGGAATTACGAGGTGACCAGATTGAAGCACACGGATGCCATGCCATCACCGAGGTCATCCCACTCCCCAATAAGGAAGATACCTCCAAGGCAGTTGCGAGCTCATCAAAGCCCACTGTCAATATGATCTCCGTAACTAGCAATGCAGTCGGGAAAACTCATAAGCCCACTGTGGATGAGATCTCACAAGCCGACAAAGGCAAGGCAATTGTTCAACCATCCGACCCACCAGTGATTGAACAAGGTGAAAAGGTCAACATAGGATCCGACGACGATCCTAAATATGTCTATGTAGGGGCTAACTTAGACCCCATTGTAAAAGAACAACTTATTGCTACTCTCAAAATGAATAAGAATGTCTTTGCTTTCGCTTACACCGATATGCCAGGGATAAATCCCAATATTGCATGCCATAGGTTAAATGTTGATGCTAACAAGAAACCTATAAAACAAAAAGCTCGCAAACTTGCAGCTCATCTCGCTAATGCAGTCAATGCAGAGATACAAAAACTAAAAGATGCAAAATTCATTCGTGAGGCCGCATACCCTGAGTGGCTCGCTAACATTGTCGCAGTCATGAAACCTAACGGTAAAGTCAGGGTATGTATCGACTTCACTGACCTCAACAAAGCTTGTCCAAAAGACAGCTTCCCTCTGCCTCGAATAGACAAGCTCGTCGACTCAACCACAGGTCACGAGCTCATCTCCTTAATGGATGGCTATTCAGGTTACAATCAAATCAAATTAGCAGACGAAGACCAAGAGAAAACCGCGTTCATCACTAAGCAAGGTACCTTTTGTTATACAGTCATGCCTTTTGGACTACGAAATGCAGGAGCTACATATCAGCGACTCACAACAAAAATGTTCCAAGACATGATTGGTCACACAATGGAGGTATATGTTGACGACATGATTGTCAAAAGCAAGCATAAATCGTCCCATATATCCGACCTCGAAAAAACATTTCACCGACTTCACGAATACAACATGAAACTAAACCCGGAAAAGTGTTTATTGGGCGTCGCGTCTGGAAAATTCTTGAGGTACCTCATCACACAAAGAGGGATAGAAGCAAACCCATAAAAGATCAAAGCTATAATAGAAATGCCAAGCCCAAAAACTAAAAAACAGGTTCAAAAGCTAAATGGCATGCTAGCAGCCTTAAACAGGTTCATAGCTCGAGCATCGGACAAACAACGACCTCTACTTCAAATACTAAAGAAAGGTTCAACTTACAATTGGACTCCTGAATGCCAACAAGCATTCGAGGAGCTCAAGTTATACCTTACAACTCCACCAGTCATCACAGTACCACAAAACGGCGACGTACTGGGGCTTTACCTTGGAACGTCGGAACATGCAATCAGTGGAGTACTATTCCGAGATGAAGGAGGTATAGAAAGACCCATATACGTCATCAGTAAGACATTACTGCACTCGGAAGCTCGATATTCCAGTCTTGAAAAAGTAGGCTTAGCCCTACTCTTTGCATCAAGAAAGTTAAAGCCTTACTTTCAATCACACAAAATCAGAGTCATCACAGATGCACCATTGAGACAAGTACTTGAAAACAAAAACAAATCTACTAGAATGGCAAAATGGGCTCAAGAACTCGGAGATCACGAGCTCATTTTCACTCCACGAAGTAACATAAAAGGTCAAATAGTGGCGGACCTCCTGGTCGACTACGCCATTGATGACAACACATGGATACATGATAATGAGGTTAACGAGCAACAACTAACAAAAGCTCCAATATGGAAACTCTATGTGGATGGCTCAAAAAACTACAATGGCTCAGGTGTGGGCCCAACGTTAATATCACCAGAAGAAGCCATCCTAGAAAAGTTAGTTCGGTTAAACTTCACATCATCCAACAATGATGCAAAATATGAGGCACTAATCACCGGCATGAAAATGGCTATAACCTTACAGGTAAAAGAGCTACAAATTCTAAGTGATTCACAACTAGTAGTTAGTCAAATTCTAGGCAACTATGAAACCAGAGAAAGGACTCTAAAACTATACTTGGAGCACACCAAAAAGTTGCTAACTCATTTCAACAAATGGGAGATCCACCATGTCCCAAGAGATGATAATCGACATGCCGATAGCTTGGCATATCTGGCCTCGCAAATCGACACAGAATCACCCCGAAGAATCCAAATCGACATACAGTCAGTTCCGGCATACAAAACTCGAATACATCAGGTAAATGAAGTTTCAGATTTCATAGATATTCCACCCACGGAAATAGAAAACTCTTGGATGGGACCAATCATCAACTACTTAAAGGGAACATACCCGGATGATGATTTCGAGTTACGCAAGCTCGAAAGAAAAGCCAAAAGCTACATATTGCTAGACAACAGACTATACAGAAAGTCAACTAGAGGCCCATACTTGCAATGCCTACCACCAAAGCAAGCAAACACAATTCTAGCTGAAATACACCATGGTGAATGTGGAAATCATGCTGGGGCTAGATCCTTAGCTCAAAAAGCAAGAAACCAGGGTTACTTTTGGCCATATATGCAATCAGATTCAGAAAAGTTTGTCCAACATTGCGACAAATGTTAAAGGTTCGCACCACTAATACACCAACCGGCTCGAGAACTCAAGACAATCTCAAGCCCATGGCCTTTTGCAATTTGGGGGCTTGACATCGTAGGACCCATCTTAAAAGATAAATTTAAGAAAAGATACCTACTCGTGGCAACTGACTACTTCACCAAATGGGTCGAAGCAATACCCTGACGTATAAGGCAGCAAGATGTCAAAATTTTCATATGGAAATTCATTATCACTCGGTTTGGACTACCACACACTCTAGTCACCGACAATGGCCAACAATTCTGTGGAAGCACAATAGAGGAATTCTACCTCGACTAGAGAATCAACCACGTACTATCTACACCTCGCTACGCTCAAAGTAATGGTCAGGCTGAAGCCACTAACAAGACCACAATGAATAGTTTGAAGAAAAAACTCGAGGAACATAAAGAGAAATGGATACAAGAACTTGATCGAGTATTATGGGCCTATAGAACGACACCACGCACAGCTACAGGAATGTCTCCATTTGCTTTGTGTTATGGTACTGAAGTTATCATACCAACCGAGATCAATTTCCTAACAACTAAATCAGAGCTCGTACAATCAGAGGAAAATGAAGAATTATGGGCACACGAAGTAGACATGCTCGAAGAAAAACAGAGATCAAACCGTAATCGCAACAGCTCGTTACCAGCAAGTCTTAAAAAGAAGCTACAACCAAAAGGTGAAGACAAGGAAATTTCAAATAGGTGACCTAGTACTTAGGCAAGTATTCTCCAACACTAAGAAGCCTGAAGATGGAAAACTAAACCCTAATTGGGAAGGCCCATACATCATCAAGAACGACCTGGGAAACGGCGCCTATAAACTCATCGATGAAGAAGGTGAACAAGTGCCTAGACCTTGGAACTCCAAATTCTTAAAACTTTACCTACCTTAGCAACCTCACAAAAGTTAAATATCCTTACTTTTTCAATGGTCCTTACCAAAGCTAAGCCAAAAAGCCACATGCCAGATAAATTACAATCTAAAGTCGTTTATGAATTATAAACCATGTATCTGGTGCAAAGTATAAGACAAAAATTACAAAGTCAACCACTCACTTCCGAGCTGAATAACATTCATCCAAATACTAAATAGAATATATTACATGCCAAAAATAAAAAAGAAACGCAGGGCCAACAGAAGTAGGAATTCCCCACCATTGTTTTACATTCCCAAAAGCCAAAACAAAAAACAAAATTCAATCACAACTCTCACTCAAGAAATGCATTTACATTCAAGCTTGCTCTTCAGTAGGGTTGGGCACAGCAGTGTCGGTGTCTTGCTAAATAGGAGGAGAGGGAGTCTTGTCATTAGTAGCTCCAGCATCGGCATTGGTACCCTCATTGGTCTTCTCAGACTCGCCGCTCACGTCGCACTCATAACGCTCTAACGCCGATACCTTGATGGCCTCCTTATCGAAGGAACTATCAAAGTTCTCAACAATTGAAGCGAGGTGAGCTTCACGACGGTGGCACCTCTCCTCCCAGCCATATGTGATCTTCCTCCATTGAGAAATGCATTGAATCGAGTTCTCAGCATCACCCTCCCAACTCGCATTCACTGCGGCGAGCTGACCTTGCAAGGTTAAGACAAAACCCTGGGCCTCGTCCAAGTTAGCACCATATTCGGCACACTCCTTCTGCGACGCAGCAAGCTTGGCCTTTAGGTCTTGGACTTCAGCTCGCAAAGCTTTGTTTTCAGCACTGGCTTTCTGCAGAGCTTCACCCTTCTTCCGAGCATTCTCGAGCTTCGTGATTCACTTATTGTGAATCACGTTCATCTGAAGCAAAACAAAAATACATCATGAACTACCAACAAAGTTAAGTGAATGTTCAACCATAGTAAAACCAAATGAGACTCACCCTGTACTGACAAGAGGCAAATTCCCTTGAATCGTCCTCAAGGGGATAAGGTTGTATCTTCTTCGCGTCTTCGAAAAGAAAGCAATTTTCCATGAGGGAAAGGCTCATCTCTTTGTCACCCCAGACCGAGTCATCGGCCTTGACATAACCCTCGCGACAGGGAAAAACGGGGGCAAATAGGTTAACCTCACCAGCAGCGAAGTCGTCACCCACGTCGATGGATGTGGGCTTTCCAAACTTCGAAACTGGGGCTTGGCACTTTCCCTTCCCCTTATCTTGGCTGGACTTGTTAACCTTTGAAGCCACAACTGGTTAAGTAGGCTTAGCAGGAGATTTTCTTTTCTTCCCTTGAGTAGGTACCTCGATAGAACGCGACCCGAAAATATCACTCATATTTGGAGCATCGGGGATCTTACTCGGAGAATAGTACTATGCTGTGGTGAGCATAGTACAAAATATCGCGATATATCAGAGCTACCTGAGGTTCTCTAAACCTATATTTTAAAATATATCACTCAATTTGTTAATTTTTATTATAGGTTTAGTTTTACTACACAGGTGATTTATCTCAGTATTATACTATTGGTTGGTTTGATTCTATGTGATCTACATGATTTCCATTTCATTTGATATAATTGCTTGATTTCCCACATCTACAGAGCTACCTTCAAATCATTCTTGAAAGTTCGGCAACATCTGAAAGAAGCTCAATAGAATTCACTGTCAGCAAGCTGCAAAATTGCAGAAACTGAGTTTCTCTTTGTAGCACAACTCTTCAGGCAAACTTCACAATGTATATGGTACTTTACAATTTAGTTTACAATCTTTCCGCAATTCCATTCTTCAATTATGTGGCAGTTGGCACTAATAAAATTCTGCCCAAAGAATACTGAATAGATAACATGTTGCTTTCATTGTTGTATGAGGGTTTGCTTTCAGTTCAGTTTATCATCTCATTCACCAATGAACTCTCTTCTGACGGGAGTAATAGCTTTGTTTTCTATGAAAGGTTTATATTAAACAATCAATAGTATTTCGACATTGTCCATTCCCATTATCAAAGTCCCATGACGATGGATTTCGGCCATGTAAAAGCCAACAATATCATGGTGAACTCATGTTCTTATTTAACGAGAAACGTCATTGATGTATAGGAAGAGCGTGAAAAAAGTACAATATCTCAAAATTTATTTGTCGGTAAATGGGCAGAATAGTAGTCACGGTCTAAGAAAAGAACAAAACTTTAAACGTCATAATTTGCACCTCTTTGAACTTTAAAGTTGTCATACTAATTTTCTAAACTCGTGTGCGAAATGAATGATATAGATCCATGAATAGTTTTAGGCAAGATAGAACTTTCCATATACACCATTGACATAAACTCCGTTGGGACAAATGAGGCAGATGACTTCAGGCTTCAAAGAGAAAGTTATAGACTGTTTCTCCAATATACTTAGATAATAATGAAATTGAGTTAATGACATGGACTTCACATACACAAAACTATATTACAAGTAAGTGGAATACAGTATATTACAAGTGAGTGGAATACAGTATATTAGAGTAACTTTAGATATTAGTATTGATGTTTTGTTCACTACAGATTTGCTTGGATTTTTTATAGTTATTATTAGGAGTCAAATGAGCCCTATGATCCATGTTCTTAACGAGATATATAAAAAGACAATTAGGAAGTTTCAAGCAGTGGAACTTTGATAAAAGTGTTGGAAAAGTTCTGAAGGCCATTAAAAACTGACTTAGACACACTTTACCATTAGCCACGCTGCCACATCGTTGATCTAAAATCTAATCTTTATCTTCTATGACCTCACTTTGCACTTCAGCTTGCACTTTGATAATTATCTCAATTTTTATCTTTTATATATGACCTCATTTGTAAAACACGTTTATAGTATAAATTTTTGTTTGTTAAATTTTATTGGATTATGAAATATTGCATAGATGCCTTTAAGGGTTTAGAGTTAATTTTCTATTAAGTTGAAGGATGATATATTAAATATAAAAAAAAAATAGATAGAATTGGGTTGGGTAACAGATTCATTTATGGTCCTAAAATAAAGCCCATTAACTTCTCTATAGTATTTATATTAAAATATTAGGGTATCATTCATTTTTTTATAACACCATATATGGGAGAAGAAGAAGAAGAAGAAGAATTAGAAGAAATCTAAAAGGAGATTTGGATTTTTATGCTTATACAAGTGAGTAGACGTTTCTTTGTTATTGTATCTATTTCTGTTTTTCTGAAATTTCAGATTGTTGACTCATCTTTGAAAAATCATAGAAATTTCGTTTGAAAATATTTTTAATTGATTCCAAAAACCCCGAACACTATATTGAAATGTCTTCGTTCGATTAGTTAATACTAATTTACGAAAGTTATGTTAATAGGGTGAAAAACGACTTGCAAGTATGACAACCGTTGCAGTTTTTAGTTTCTGTAGCATTTTAGTATCGTAAGGTTTTGATCCATCTACTTAATAATATTTATTGAAAATTTTAACGTAATTAGAATACTCAATGTTTAACAATATATATAAATTTCAGAATTTACTGTGGGGTAATTAATTTTAAATAATTTATTCAACGTAGTTATTTTCAGATATCCAGTATAATTTTACTGCTACCTTTCTGTTTGCGTGGCTGTCATAGAAAAATCATAGAAGACTCGTTACTCAACATATCTTGATGAATTTACTTGTTTTAGAAAATAGACCTTCTGAACTATAATTTCTATTTTTAGAAATACTTTAAATTATGAGGGTAATATGGTGAAAAATGGTCAGGAAGTCTGACGTAGATTGTTTTGGGATTTCTTTCTGAAATCTGGTAGGATTGAGTAAAACAATTGTTTAATTATTTTCTATATATCGAAACTATTCCAGATTTTTATGCCAAGTAATATTTTCATATTAAAAGGTTGTATTAAAATTTTATGAGATTTGAGTAATTATTTTTAGATGTGTGAATTTGAAAGATGAATGTTATTGTTTGGTAGATTTATGTAAAGAGTTTCTTTTTAGCATATATGTTTTCCTTTGGGTTTGTCCTTTTGTTTGATTGTCAAGTTGAAATAGACACAACTAAAAGTAGTCTAAATATGGAAGTGGATTAGTATATAATGGCATGTTAATTGATTAATTATGTTTAAAGTAACCTAGAAAGTTATATTGATGAGCGCCTAGATATGGCTCCATACCAATGGATGGTATATGAATAGAGAAACGAAATGAGTACTGGACTTGAGATTTAATTATAAATGATTTGGAATGGTTTGATACCATGGACGGTATATATTCGATTTGAAAAATAAGAACGGAATACGAAATGGACTTGAAATTTAATTGTTGGACAAGGGTTGTGTGATTGCTTGATTAGTTTAGTTGTTTTGGTAGTCGTCCAAGCATTAGTACATTTGTCGCACCTCTGGACTTAGGTTAAAGAAATTAATTATCACCCTAGACGGCTTAGCCTGGGGGTTGACTCTTTGATTATATTTGGGTATTTCCTAGACGGCTTAGCCTGCGTAACTGACCCTTCAGACCTTCATAGCCTTCGGGGTTGGTCTGGGCGCCACATTAGAAAGCTCAAGGGAGCTATTAGAGATCATGAGTTAGGCATACGTCGAGGTTAGCCAAAACTTGCAGGTGAGCACCCACTTGGGTTTTGGTTTCCGCGTAGAGGTTCTTAACCATGGTCAAGGCACACTGGTGCAGTGTGGGTATGGCAAATGTGTGGAGTACATCCTGTGGGAGGTGTACTAGTGATTGGGCATAGGTTGTGATTTTATTATTATTAAACCCGAGCACCGGCTAGAGGCCAGGACAAGGTTTTGTGATTTTGGATTCGTTGTTTGGTAGTGTGCTAAAGCTTATGGTATTGTAGTGCTTGGTGTTAATTAATGATATGGGTAAATTTTATATACTTTGATTATGAACTGGAGGTGACTATGATTATGTGGAAGGATTGTGATGTTTAATTTATTATGGGAATTAATAGTAATAATTGGACTTGTCATTTTGGTAGATTATAAACTATGAATAGTTAGAATGAATCATTATTAATGGTTTGAATGAACGAAATGTATTTTTAGGTTGATACAAAGTATTAGATAACACGTAACGTGTATGTGATTTGGTTTACCTTTATTATATTTATGTATTATATATTAACTCCATTTTGCAGGTGGATAGGTCAACTAATTTATTTTGTGCAGGTGGATAGACTTATCCTTAAAGACAATTGCTGCTTAGGTAATGTATTTGTATTATCGATCAATTAACATCGTAAATAGATAAATTAGAATTGAATAATGAAGTTAAACATGTGATTAAATAATGGATAAAGGGTTTAAATATAATGGAAGTGATATGGTTTTTGGCGTATGCTTATTGCCCCAGCATGGAAGAATTGTTCTTGAAGGTTAATTATGTTGTCAATCATATGTTGGAACTGTATATTTATTACGTTATTTTATGGGAATAGATTTCCGCCTTGTTTACTCATACCAGCTTTCATGCTGACCCATGTTGCTTTGTTTTGCACGTGGGTGTGTTCCATTTGGAATGCAGGCAGGAGAGGTTAGAGCTATGGAGCTGTGACAGACCGCTTGTTGGGACCAGTAGAGATCTTTAGATATTTCAATCATGTATTTTATTTGAAAGTGGTATTCATGTATTTTGTTGGAGTAAGTTATGTTGTATAATAGGATGGAATCAGGAGTACTTTTATCGTTTGGATTTTCTTCACTGTATTTTATTTAAGATTTTTGTTGGACCTGGTTTTTGAGTTAGAAATTGTTGCGGCCTGGGTTTATTTTATATTTTTTTTAAATTCGGGTCGTGACATTTCTTGGTATCAGAGCGCTAGGTTGACTTAGACCGATGTGGTCTAGGTTATCCTCGGAATGTGGATTTGGGCATTCTTATGTTTTATGTACTTGAGATTTCTATTTGATTTTGATTTTGACGTGTGTTTTGCTTGTCATGTTTTAGAAATTTTTGTATTTCAGACTACGATTGTTTGCTTCTTTAAAAGCTTTGTGATTGATAATGTGATATGATTTTGTTATATGATTAGGTGTATTCTTTTGAGGTGTGTATACTACGTATACACCATTGACATATTTTGTGTAGTTTATAATATGGTTAATGTGTTTATTAAAGTGCAACCTTGAAGTGTGTCATGGATAATCTTAGTTTACAGATTAAATTTTGTTTGAGTTCGCAGATCATCATTTTGTTTATTATTTAAAAGAATCTTACTCGTACTATATGTTGCTCTTAAATGCCTCTGAGAAGGTTACTTTCCCTATAATTCATTTGGTATGTGTTTCCTCAATAAAAATTTTAATTGTATGCAACAGACAACAGACTTTTGGTACTAGAGTTCAAGTGATTTTAGAAATCTACATGAAAACATTTGGATATTTAATCCTCTAAGAAGCCATTCTTTTTGTCCTTGAATTCTTTAGATAATATTAATTTTTGGCAGTGAGTAGATAGGATTTACACGTCTTAATATAACCAATTGATGATATGACAGATATTCGATCCTTTCATAATAGGTACAATAAAGTTATTAAATACCATTAGTTGAAATTCTGTTTCTATCTCTTTTGTATAGAGTTATTCTTGATATGTACTAGATTTTGTTGTCGTTGTGATACATATATAACTTGTCTTTTAGATCATATTCAATTATTATAGACATATTATTGTAGTGGATAAAGCGAGTCGTTTGAATGTTCCTAATTAATGTGATATATTGAATACCTGATGAAAGATCACTATAGTCGTTTGCATGCTACTTTTAAGGTGAAATTGTTTTGTACATATGAGTTTTTATGAGACTTTTTAATTAATACAGAAATTGAGTTAAAAAAATCAATCTTACCATTATCGTAAATTCTTGAAAATTTTAATATATACTTCATGAAAATTTCAAACCATTCTGATGTTTGGTTAGGGAGAACAAAATTATTTTGTACACCTTTATTACAGTTTTTTTTCTAAACTGCTGTATATAGGCTCAACACATTGTAAAATGTATTTTTCTCTATTGTCCTGCTTTGAAACTTTTATGATAATGTTCTCTATGTGTTCTCTTACTGGTGACAGAATTTCAGCTTAAATGGATTGGTAGTTCTAAAATAATAAATAGTTTAAGGTAATGCACCATGAGTAATAATTGATGTGATATATCATGCTTTGAGCAATCAATCGGACACCTTGTAAATATTATTTTTGAATAAATGTTTTTACAGTAGCTTCTATATATGTTTGTTTCAAATATTATATACTTCTTACTGTTATTCTTAAATTTAGCATTTTCTAGGTGTATAACAATTTTATTACAAGATAAAAAAATTTATGATTACATTAGCAAATATGTATTAATGCCTCTAACATTGTTTAATATTGTGGAAGACTTGTTTACTTGAATTACATAAAATTTAATGGTTATATATGTTGATAATGATTGTTAAATTCTAAATAAATTAGTAGATTTGATGTGCGATTAGGTTGTTATTTGTATTATTGTGGTTAGAAAGAATAAGATCTTAAAAACTATATTAATAGGAAAGTATCAGTTAAAACATATATTGTATGATTTTATTTTTCTTCTTACTGGTTACGTACGAGAATAAGTAATGATCGTGTATTGAGTTTTGATTGCTTGATAATTAAGTATTGAATGAGTAGCCATTGTGACCTAGTAAATTCATGTATGACATCATGAGGTATATGAAATAAAATGTATATATTTGATTTGCTTTCTTTGTTTCTTTCTAACTTATGGATCATCTGTTATTTCGATGTCAAAATTTCATTAATTGATCAAAAGAGATATATCTATAACATCTTGAGGACATATACACATGTATATAATGTAAGCTTGAATTTATTAAAAATGTGGATTTTTTTTCTATTCTTTGGTATATAAAGTTGTTTACATGGCCTACTTGTTAGGAGTATATATTCAATTGGTTTGATAAGAACTCTATATTTTAAAGTGTTTAGAAGTTACATCCGTTACAGTACTGTACACACTATTTGTTGCAATCGTCGGTTCGACTTCTTTTATGTCGTTATGCATGTGTAGTACCCAGACATTCTTGTTCTTAAGAAAATTATTTTTAAAAATGTTTATTTCTAAAATTTTGGAAGTTAAAACACACACTAACGGATTTGTCTTGGGATACTGATTTTCATTTATTTATGGTTGTGCAGTAGAGGTTATATTTGTTATAGAAATATGAAACCATGTCAATATTGAACCTATCGTTGTGAAATTAGTTTTTGCTTTTATGGATACGTTTGTTCTTTGAGGTTTGTATACACACACCGAATACTCTATGCTTGTGAGTTACTAGGTTGGCCTTTTGAGGTGTGTATACTGCGTATACACATATAGATCTTATTGTTATGATTTTATTCGTTCTCATTTCTCTTTGTTTCTTGATGTGGTTAGGATCACATCTATATGCTTCTGTGAATTGTTTTGGGACTGATCAACCCAATACAAGTTTATGGGAGGTTATAGGTGATGATTGAGTAGTCTTACTTATAATCCTATAGTGATTGTATTCGTTAGTTTAGTGTGAGCTTAAGGAATTTTTATGTTGATCGAGTAGTATGTTTATCATAATGGTATATTGTATATCTAGTTGTTTATAACTTATCTTTGATTATAGTATTTTTTTGAATCTCGAGGTCGAGCTTCCTTTGAGGTGTGCATAAATGTAAAACACGTTTATAGTATAAATTTTTGTTTGTTAAATTTTATTGGATTATGAAATATTGCATAGATGCCTTTAAGGGTTTAGAGTTAATTTTCTATTAAGTTAAAGGATGATATATTAAATATAAAAAAAAAAAAAAAAATAGATAGAATTGGGTTGGGTAACAGATTCATTTATGGTCCTAAAATAAAGCCCATTAACTTCTCTATAGTATTTATATTAAAATATTAGGGTATCATTCATTTTTTTATAACACCATATATGGGAGAAGAAGAAGAAGAAGAATTAGAAGAAATCTAAAAGGAGATTTGGATTTTTATGCTTATACAAGTGAGTAGACGTTTCTTTGTTATTGTTTCTATTTCTGTTTTTCTGAAATTTCAGATTGTTGACTCATCTTTGAAAAATCATAGAAATTTCGTTTGAAAATATTTTTAATTGATTCCAAAAACCCCGAACACTATATTGAAATGTCTTCGTTCGATTAGTTAATACTAATTTACGAAAGTTATGTTAATAGGGTGAAAAACGACTTGCAAGTATGACAACCGTTGCAGTTTTTAGTTTCTGTAGCATTTTAGTATCGTAAGGTTTTGATCCATCTACTTAATAATATTTATTGAAAATTTTAAGGTAATTAGAATACTCAATGTTTAACAATATATATAAATTTCAGAATTTACTGTGGGGTAATTAATTTTAAATAATTTATTCAACGTAGTTATTTTCAGATATCCAGTATAATTTTACTGCTACCTTTCTGTTTGCGTGGCTGTCATAGAAAAATCATAGAAGACTCGTTACTCAACATATCTTGATGAATTTACTTGTTTTAGAAAATAGACCTTCTGAACTATAATTTCTATTTTTAGAAATACTTTAAATTATGAGAGTAATATGGTGAAAAATGGTCAGGAAGTCTGACGTAGATTGTTTTGGGATTTCTTTCTGAAATCTGGTAGGATTGAGTAAAACAATTGTTTAATTATTTTCTATATATCGAAACTATTCCAGATTTTTATGCCAAGTAATATTTTCATATTAAAAGGTTGTATTAAAATTTTATGAGATTTGAGTAATTATTTTTAGATGTGTGAATTTAAAAGATGAATGTTATTGTTTGGTAGATTTATGTAAAGAGTTTCTTTTTAGCATATATGTTTTCCTTTGGGTTTGTCCTTTTGTTTGATTGTCAAGTTGAAATAGACACAACTAAAAGTAGTCTAAATATGGAAGTGGATTAGTATATAATGGCATGTTAATTGATTAATTATGTTTAAAGTAACCTAGAAAGTTATATTGATGAACGCCTAGATATGGCTCCATACCAATGGATGGTATATGAATAGAGAAACGAAATGAGTACTGGACTTGAGATTTAATTATAAATGATTTGGAATGGTTTGATACCATGGACGGTATATATTCGATTTGAAAAATAAGAACGGAATACGAAATGGACTTGAAATTTAATTGTTGGACAAGGGTTGTGTGATTGCTTGATTAGTTTAGTTGTTTTGGTAGTCGCCCAAGCATTAGTACATTTGTCGCACCTCTGGACTTAGGTTAAAGAAATTAATTATCACCCTAGACGGCTTAGCTTGCGGGTTGACTCTTTGATTATATTTGGGTATTTCCTAGACGGCTTAGCCTGCGGAACTGACCCTTCAGACCTTCATAGCCTTCGGGGTTGGTCTGGGCGCCACATTAGAAAGCTCAAGGGAGCTATTAGAGATCATGAGTTAGGCATATGTCGAGGTTAGCCAAAACTTGCAGGTGAGCACCCACTTGGGTTTTGGTTTCCGCGTAGAGGTTCTTAACCATGGTCAAGGCACACTGGTGCAGTGTGGGTATGGCAAATGTGTGGAGTACATCCTGTGGGAGGTGTACTAGTGATTGGGCATAGGTTGTGATTTTATTATTATTAAACCCGAGCACCGGCTAGAGGCCAGGACAAGGTTTTGTGATTTTGGATTCGTTGTTTGGTAGTGTGCTAAAGTTTATGGTATTGTAGTGCTTGGTGTTAATTAATGATATGGGTAAATTTTATATACTTTGATTATGAACTGGAGGTGACTATGATTATGTGGAAGGATTGTGATGTTTAATTTATTATGGGAATTAATAGTAATAAATGGACTTGTCATTTTGGTAGATTATAAACTATGAATAGTTAGAATGAATCATTATTAATGGTTTGAATGAACGAAATGTATTTTTAGGTTGATACAAAGTATTAGATAACACGTAACGTGTATGTGATTTGGTTTACCTTTATTATATTTATGTATTATATATTAACTCCATTTTGCAGGTGGATAGGTCAACTAATTTATTTTGTGCAGGTGGATAGACCTATCCTTAAAGACAGTTGCTGCTTAGGTAATGTATTTGTATTATCGATCAATTAACATCGTAAATAGATAAATTAGAATTGAATAATGAAGTTAAACATGTGATTAAATAATGGATAAAGGGTTTAAATATAATGGAATTGATATGGTTTTTGGCGTATGCTTATTGCCCCAGCATGGAAGAATTGTTCTTGAAGGTTAATTATGTTGTCAATCATATGTTGGAACTGTATATTTATTACGTTATTTTATGGGAATAGATTTCCCCCTTGTTTACTCATACCAGCTTTCATGCTGACCCATGTTGCTTTGTTTTGCACGTGGGTGTGTTCCATTTGGAATGCAGGCAGGAGAGGTTAGAGCTATGGAGCTGTGACAGACCGCTTGTTGGGACCAGTAGAGATCTTTAGATATTTCAATCATGTATTTTATTTGAAAGTGGTATTCATGTATTTTGTTGGAGTAAGTTATGTTGTATAATAGGATGGAATCAGGAGTACTTTTATCGTTTGGATTTTCTTCACTGTATTTTATTTAAGATTTTTGTTGGACCTGGTTTTTGAGTTAGAAATTGTTGCGGCCTGGGTTTATTTTATATTTTTTAAAATTCGGGTCGTGACATCATTTTGCACTTTGATAAACTTTAATAAGCATGTAAGTTTGCATCGTTCTCTAAAATCTAATCTCTATCTTCTATGGCCGCATCATTGATAATTATTTAACATAGTAATGTCAAAGTATTAACAATTAAATGCACTTCAGTTTGCCTATTCGTCGTATTAACATTGTGTTTTTTGCTTTTATACCTTACATCCATTTGATTAGGCTATCAATGTCTTGAGTTTGCCTGTCATGTCATTGAGGGTCTCTAAGGAAAAGAGGAGGGGGGGGGGGGGGGTGTTGTTGTTCGCGATGGATAATGGTAAAGTGGAAAAGAATCAACATCGTAAATGTATACTGAAACACAGGTCAATGGAGTTTCATGTTTCAAATTGAAATTTGTAAATTTAATATGATTAGTTAAGTAAGAAGCAATTACACTATTAGAAAGAAGATGAATACCTTAAGCTAATTTTGGCTAGAAGTTTGGCCTAAATATGATGTTAAGTTTGTGTTTTGTAGTATTTGTATAAAGTGTGGATTTTGAAATTGAATTTTAGCTAAAAGTATCGATATGATTAAGTTTGTTGGAATTTGTATTTTTTTTTTATTGAAATGATTTCTGATTAAGTTGACTTGCTGTTCACAATTTAATCTATCTTCCCCTTCATTTCAAGTTCGAAGAGTTTACAAAGACATAGATATCAGTTTCTTTTATAACTGTTTCATTGGTCTACATTGTAGAAAAGAAGGAAGGTGCAATTAATGGATTAAAAATGTATCCATATTCATTTCTTTACGATTCAGTAAGGCAACCCACATGTTACATCTGCCTAATTGTGTCTATAGGTGAAGTCATGCGACAGTTATGAACAAAAAGTATTTTGTGCAGAACCATAAAACAAAGAGTAAATGATTATAGCTTACCTTCAAGAGAACCAAACCTCTTCTTTCATTTCATGTAAAGCCCTTGACAAAGGTTTCCATGCTGACACCTAAATACTATTACATTAAGTGACCAGGACTCCAGGAGTTGTGTATTTTTAAGTAGATTTCTCGAGTTTTATCTTTGAAAAGCTATCATTAGCTATCTTTTGTTCCTTCAATGCAGGCTGATTAATTACAAGCTCAGTTAAATCTTATGGCATTAGAAGTCAACAGTTTTTGTTCTGGAGTTATGTGTGCAACCTTCATCTGTTCATGGAATACTTTTTTTCATGTTCGTTGATCTTCAAAAGCCCTCAATGAGTAGACTCTGCAGATACAATTAGTTGTATAGGATATATTATGTTTTGGTTGTTCTCCTGATTTAAGCTTATTATGATCACAAGAAGTGTATATCTTAATAAAATCCTCAATGTTAAATGTTAATATGTCCTATTTATATTCATGATTGAGAATGGGTCTGAGATACATCAAGTTTAAGGATGATTATGTGGCATTCAAAAGACAAGAAGAATGAGCTAAGTAGTTTTTGTTTATGTGTGTAACAAGATGACCAATTGTCGATGGCTGAATGCCAGACCAGATAGTATGGGCACACTTCGTATATCATATGTAGAATTCATATATGTACACTTATTTTATCGGAGAACAGCTGAGTTGCCGATTGTGGTTGGGTTGTACACGTATTTTTTTGTTTATGTCAAAATAAGTTAAGCACTCGCTTAGGGATGGACATAGAATATAGGAAATAACTAATTTTTGAAGGTATTCATGGCGGATGGTATGCAGCTAACCTTTACGGTATACTTATAAGTTTATGGACAAATAATATATCCAAATGGTTTTTTGGAAACAATCAGAGATGAGAAAATAATGGAAATAATAAGATCAATAGTAGAAGATATACCACCAGAAAAAGAAAAGAATACATATATGGACAACATAGACCTGATGAAAAGGAAGATGATATACAAGAAATTTAAAATGGATACATGAAGCTTAGAGATATTTACTCTACAAAATATTGCTTATTAGATTAATTATTATATTTTTAAGAATAATATGGATCAATCCATTCACGCTTTGTAATTTTGGTCAACAATTTTATTAATTTTGGTGCTTATAAATCAATTCGTTTATTTAAGATTAGCAACAAAAGTTATTTTTGAAAATCTATGTCACCTACAAAAATATAATATACTTACTACAACGTTGCAAGCTCAATTAGTTTATATTGACTTTTATTTATCAACCTTTTTAGATCTACCTGAGACATGCTGTAAAACCCGTTTATAGTATAAATTTTTATTTGTTAAATTTTATTGGATTATGAAATATTGCATAGATGTCTTTAAGGGTTTAGAGTTAATTTTCTATTAAGTTGAACGATGATATATTAAATATAAAAAAAAAAAAAAAATAGATAGAATTGGGTTGGGTAACAGATTCATTTATGGTCCTAAAGTAAAGCCCATTAACTTCTCTATAGTATTTATATTAAAATATTAGGGTTTCATTCATTTTTTTTTATAATACCATATATGGGAGAAGAAGAAGAAGAAGAAGAATTGGAAGAAAGCTAAAAGGAGATTTGGATTTTTATGCTTATACAAGTGAGTAGACGTTTCTTTGTTATTGTTTCTATTTCTGTTTTCTGAAATTTCAGATTGTTGACTCATCTTTGAAAAATCATAAAAAATTCGTTTGGAAAGTTTTTTAATTGATTCCAAAAGCCCTGAATACTATATTGAAAAGTCTTCGTTCTATTAGTTAATACCAATTTATGAAAGTTATGTTAATAAGGTGAAAAACGACTTGCAAGTATGACAACCGTTGCAGTTTTTTGGTTTCTGTACCGTTTTAGTATCGCAAGGTTTTGATCCTTCTAGACTTAATAATATTTATTGAAAATTTTAAGGTAGTTAGAATACTCAATGTTTAACAACATATATAAATTTAAGAATTTACTGTGGGGTAATTACTTTTAAATAATTTATTCAACGTAGTTATTTTCAGATATCCAGTATAATTTTACTGCTACCTTTCTGTTTGCGTGGCTGTCATAGAAAAATCATAGAAGACTCGTTACTCAACATATCTTGATGAATTTACTTGTTTTAGAAAATAGACCTTCTGAACTATAATTTCTATTTTTAGAAATACTTTAAATTATGAGGGTAATATGGTGAAAAATGGTCAGGAAGTCTGACGTAGATTGTTTTGGGATTTCTTTCTGAAATCTGGTAGGATTGAGTAAAACAATTGTTTAATTATTTTCTATATATCGAAACTATTCCAGATTTTTATGCCAAGTAATATTTTCATAGTAAAAGGTTGTATTAAAATTTTATGAGATTTGAGTAATTATTTTTAGATGTGTGAATTTGAAAGATGAATGTTATTGTTTTGCAGATTTATGTAAAGAGTTTCTTTTTAGCATATATGTTTTCCTTTGGGTTTGTCCTTTTGTTTGATTGTCAAGTTGAAATAGACACAACTAAAAGTAGTCTAAATATGGAAGTGGATTAGTATATAATGGCATGTTAATTGATTAATTATGTTTAAAGTAACCTAGAAAGTTATATTGATGAACGCCTAGATATGCCTCCATACCAATGGATGGTATATGAATAGAGAAACAAAATGAGTACTGGACTTGAGATTTAATTATAAATGATTTGAAATGGTTTGATACCATGGACGGTATATATTCGATTTGAAAAATAAGAACGGAATACGAAATGGACTTGAAATTTAATTGTTGGACAAGGGTTGTGTGATTGCTTGATTAGTTTAGTTGTTTTGGTAGTCGCCCAAGCATTAGTACATTTGTCACACCTCTGGACTTAGGTTAAAGAAATTAATTATCACCCTATACGGCTTAGCCTGCGGGTTGACTCTTTGATTATATTTGGGTATTTCCTAGACGGCTTAGCCTGCGGAACTGACCCTTCAGACCTTCATAGCCTTCGGGGTTGGTCTGGGCGCCACATTAGAAAGCTCAAGGGAGCTATTAGAGATCATGAGTTAGGCATACGTCGAGGTTAGCCAAAACTTGCAGGTGAGCACCCACTTGGGTTTTGGTTTCCGTGTAGAGGTTCTTAACCATGGTCAAGGCACACTGGTGCAGTGTGGGTATGGCAAATGTGTGGAGTGCATCCTATGGGAGGTGTACTAGTGATTGGGCATAGGTTGTAAGTTTTATGATTGTTAAACCCGAGCACCGGCTAGAGGCCAGGACGTGGTTTTGTGACTTTAGATTCGTTGTTTGGTAGTGTCCTAAGGCTTATGATATTGTAATGCTTGGTGCTAATTAATGTTATGGGTAAATTTATATACTTTGATTATGAATCGAAGGTAACTATGATTATGTGGAAGAACTGCATCGTTTTATTTATTATGGGTATTAATAGTCATAATTGAACTTGTCATTTTGGTAGATTATAACTTATGGAGAGTTAGAATGAATCATTATTAATGGTTTGAAGGAACGGAATGTACTTTCGGATTGATACAAAGTATTAGAAAACATGTAACGTGTAGGTGATTTGCTTTATTTTTATTATATTTGTGTATTATGTATTAACTTCATTTTTGCAGGTGGATAGGTCAACTAATTTATTTTGTGTAGGTGGATAGACCTATCCTTAAAGACAATTGCTGCTTAGGTAATGTATTTGTATTATCGATCAATTAACATCGTAAATAGATAAATTAGAAGTGAATAATAGAATTAAACATGTGACTAAATAATGGATAAAGGGTTTAAATATAATGGAATTGATATGGTTTTTGGCGTATGCTTATTGTCCCAGCATGGAAGAATTGTTCTTGAAGGTTAATTATGTTGTCAATCATATGTTGGAACTGTATATTTATTACGTTATTTTATAGGAATAGATTTCCCCCTTGTTTACTCATACCAGCTTTCATGCTGACCCATGTTGCTTTGTTTTGCACGTGGGTGTGTTCCATTTGGAATTCTATTTGGAATGCAGGCAGGAGAGGTTAGAGCTATGGAGCTGTGACAGACCGCTTGTTGGGACCAGTAGAGATCTTTAGTTATTTCAATCATGTATTTTATTTGAAAGTGGTATTCATGTATTTTGTTGGAGTAAGTTATGTTGTATAATAGGATGGAATCAGGAGTACTTTCAATGATTATAAAGAGAATACAATATTCAAAAATATGTAAAAACCCTTTCAGGTTCAAATTTTTTGTATTTTCTATTGTGAAATGAGTCTGTATAAACTTATGTAAATTGATAGTGTTTTCCTAGACGAAACCTATGTAAATTCATATATGTTACACCTATTGAATATTTGTTTTAAGAGAATAAAACTACTAATCTAACTCCTCAAATTAAATGTGAGAGAATAATATTTTTAATATTACTATCTTCAAATTATTAATGATAGTCGTGGCAACGCCACGGGTTTTACTAGTTGATTATAATCTATACTACTATTATAAACCTGAATAAAATTCAGGGGTAAGGCTTGGTTAATGAGTATTAAGCTTTAGAATTTTGTCACCTAATTCTAATTAAAATAACGTTTTAGTCACAATTTATTAGTAAATTTATATAATAACCTTTAAATAATGGTTTTATTGTAATTTGACATATTATTATTTATGGGCTGAATCTATTACACTATATTAAAGCAGAAAATATCTCTTCAATCAGACTATCAATTAGATTGAAATTGATAGCCTAATTGAAGAGAATTTTTATTAAGTTTGGGTATATTTGTAATTACACGAAAGTGGACCACCATCACAGATATAATCAAACCCAATTAGACTAAATCATGGGAATAATTAGGCCCAATAAAAAAAATTAAAAGTATACCCAATCCCAAGTATAATCAAATCCAGCCCGTACCCAGTTGGACCAAATCACAAGCATAATTAAGCCCAGTAAAAAAAATTAAAAGTATACCCAATCCCAAGTAGAATAAAATACAGTAAAACCTCGATAAGTTCATAGCCTTGGACTAAAAATATTA
The DNA here is from genome assembly GCA_023053565.1 of Aquilegia eximia. Lineage (NCBI taxonomy): Eukaryota > Viridiplantae > Streptophyta > Magnoliopsida > Ranunculales > Ranunculaceae > Aquilegia > Aquilegia eximia. The sequence continues at coordinate 27,925,168 of JALIGU010000004.1, forward strand.
TTAATCGAACGAGATATTAATTCATCAATTAATTAATAAACTATTAATTTACATAAACAATATATTTTCATGTATATCTTTCTTTTTGGGGGCTGACATGATGAAGCTGGACAATCGTTTTATTCTATAACCCGTTCCAAAAAAAGAAGCACTAAAATCGATAATGATATTGGAATAATGTTTTCTTGCAATAGAATACAACACCAGATCAACTTATCATACTACAAAAATTCAGAGACAGATTCAAACCAAAATCAATTTTGAGAAAAAACAAGCAACAATTGACTTTTATTATAAAAAAATATAAAATGTAGGGGTTTTTAGTTTTTGGTCCACCTAAATAATACGTAATTAAGATGTAGGACGTTTTTAATCCATATTTAGAGTATGGGACACCCTCCGTCAGTTGACTGCGTTGACCATAAACGAATGCGTTAGATTTTTCAGAAACCCATTTCTACCCCTGCACGTGCTGAGCACGAGATATAAAACAACATTACAAATATAAAGGGTTTTTAGTTTTTGGCCCACCTAAATAATACGTATTTAGGATGTAAGACGTTTTTAATCCATATTTAGAGTATGGGACACCCTCCATCAGTTGACTGCGTTGACCATAACGTATTATTTAGGTGGACCAAAAACTAAAAACTCCTTTTGAGTTTGTATAACAAGCATAATTTGTTATTAGCATAAGATTTTTCTTACTGTAAGATGATTTCTTGGAGGCTTAGTAATATTATTCATTATCATTTTGTGTTGGCTCAATAATAATTTTGTTTAATCGGTGGCTTTAACAGGGATTAGTCGACGCGCAGAAACCCCCAGAACTCATATCTGCCAATATGACTGGAGGTAATCATTTCTATGACTTTGAAACCTGTGAATACTTAATTAGTTGTGTTATTTTAATTTTCACTTTTGACCTTATGTTGCAGTATTGTGTGTTTATTCAGCGTTGTTCATGAGATTTGCATGGATGGTACAACCACGTAATTATCTGCTTCTAGCATCCCATACCACGAATGAGACGGTGCAGCTCTATCAGTTCTCACGTTGGGCAAAAGCTCAAGGGTAAGGGATTCAAGATGTTCTGAGGATTTGAAGATTTCAATTCAAATAATATCTTTTATGTTCTGTATAGTTTAATGGTGATAAATATGAGTTTCTGAAAAAATCCAACAGGTCAACGCAGTCAACTGACAGAGGGCGTCCCCTACTCTAAATATGGATTAAAAGCGTCTTACATCCTAAATACATATTATTTAGGTGGGCCAAAAACTAAAAACCTCAAATATTTTTAATGTTGTTTTATATCTCGTGCTCAGCACGTGCAGGGGTAGAAATGGGTTTCTGAAAAATCTAACGCATTCGTTTATGGTCAACGCAGTCAACTGACGGAGGGCGTCCCATACTCTAAATATGGATTAAAAGCGTCCTACATCTTAAATACGTATTATTTAGATGGACCAAAAACTAAAAACCCCTAAAATATATTTGTATATCGAAAAAATATTAATTCATATATTAATTGGGCCTCCAAGGATTTTTCTAAAATGTATTATCTAATAAATTTAGCGAAATATTAATTTATCAACCTATGCCCAACTTGGGACCAACCAAAAATATTATTTAAAGGAGATAATGAATTTATCGAGTATTATCTTATCGAGGTTTTACTGTATCTCTTCGATTAAGCTGAAATTGATAACCTAATTAAAAAGAAATTCATTCAATTTTGGGTATTTTTGTAACTACACAAAATAAATAAAATGGGTCAATATGTAATTTCACATCTTAAATACAACCACTTTCATAAGTAACCCTAACTCGAATTCTTTAGAGGCAGTAAACCAAATTATCACCACTAGATCTAATACCAGTAATTGACTACCATTGATAAAATGCCCTAACTCGAATTTCTTTTAATTCAATAATTTTAACTTAAATAAGTTTACCAGTAATCATTTTGAATAAGTAGCTAAATAATTATCTGGTGGAAGTAGTGATTTACAAGTATCTCCAAGATTTACATTGAAATCACCAGATGATGTTCTACGTTTGTGCAACTTCTCCATCTTCCTCTTCACTCAAAGTCTATGTCGATTTATATGCTTATATTTGATCCATGTATATTTGATGTTTGTTGAAGATCTCTCGACGACACAGAAATCAAAACTCACCAGTATTCTAAGTCAAATGGGCAGGTATACAAGTTTATTAATAAGATCATTAATAATATTAATATGATATTATTGTGGACACACATCAAACAAGTTTGTGATGGCCATTTTCAAGTACATTCTCAATTTGACAAAAAGTATATTTTGCAGGAATATGGAAAACCAATAATCTATTCTTTTCCTTGCACTTAGTAGACATTGACAAATAAAAAGTAAATGAAAATAGAAAATAAACTCCAATAAAGATGATGATATAATCTTCAATGCATTTTAATGGTGGGGATATGAAAGGGGACCCAAGTAGCAGTAAGACCTATTTACTGCAATTTAAATGAAATTTGAGTTTCCCTTAATTTGTGATCTAATGTATGTAAATGTGTTGTAGATGGGACTATACCAAAAAAGGTCACAAGATTCACACAGATATGGATCGTATGGTTGCCTTCCGGAAAGGCTTAACTACATGGGTCTAAGGGAATCTATCTGTCACATTACAAGTAAGTCATCTTTATCATCATAATAGTTTGCCAAATATTTTGAATTTTCGGGATGTTAACTGTTACAAGGCAATTAAGAGACGTTCGAATGCTAATGGACTACTGTGAAAAGGTTGTTTCCCAAAGTGATGAAGCCTCAACAACCGAGCCAGACCAAATTCTAATTGAGACTTTGAGAATTGAGAGTGTTGCAAAATCCCACTCTCCTAGATATCTTCAACTGTTTTGGATTTAATTACCATGTATATATAATAATCATTCAATTTCAATACTCAAAGATTTATAATAATTTTAAATAAAATCATACCAGGTCATAGACTTTTGAAACGGGCTAAACAAATCATTACAAGTTACAAACCAAAAGCAACATAAAACCTCAAAAATAAAACTCTAAAACAATCAGATCAGCCCATGCATTGCACGGGCTTAAGGATTAGTTTTTATTTATAAGCAAAAAATCCAATAATTAAAAAATATTTAGCGTATCTAAATTGAAACTGTTGGTTTTGATTACAGTGATATGATCAAGGTAATAACTTGGGAACTGGCACAGTCAAGCAAAGGTTGTATTACATCTGTTGTAAATGGAGCTAATTTGGTTCCTACATTCTTAGCTGCTTCAGCGGATGACTTGCGCTTTGAGGTTTTGTACTAGAACTTTGTTAGCTTGCTTTTTTTTTTTTTTTTTTTTAAAAAAAAAAATCCAAATTTTATTGATAAGCTCAACGAATTACACAAAAGTAGAGGACAAACGCGCTACAAACTGCGCGGCAAGTCCTTTCTGGATAGCAAACCCGATTCTCCTAAATACATATTCGTTCGAACCTGCAGTCATCACGTTGCTATCCATTATCTTCTGCACTCTCCTGAGGAGCTCAACTGCTTCTGAGCCTAGCAATCCAAATTTGTCAAATGCAAAGGGGATGAAACTATGTTGGTTAGCCCTACAAGCTCCGTCATTTTTCTCCACTTTTGCCGCTGCTGCATTGCTAGCTGCTAGCCCCACCTCAAAAATCCCAGCACTCAGCCCAAGCATCGGAGACGCCCCTGTAACATCAACACACGCATGTTTACCTTCAGACCAGTTGTAGACCAGAATATCAGCAGGACGTAATGTCGATCTTCCTTCCTTAGGATCAGTAAGAAAGTTAACAGGAGCCTCCTTCTTAACCTGTACGCCAGCCCGCCAGAACACATCACACAAGATATCTCTAACGTGGTCATGCCTGTACTTGAAGCCGGGGTAATGCTTACAATGGGCCGCATGGTCCCCGAAAGCATCAAGTCTACTCTTCTTGCACACTGGACAAAGCTCACCATCTGAATATAGAGGGATCATCAATCGATAACGAAGAATGGCACGATATTCTACAGGCGTCATGCGTTGTCCAAGCCCTTCCATCAGGATAGGAAGGAGAAAATCTTTGGCATGTTCTGACTGCACACATCCAATCACGGCTTTTTGTCTAGCTGACAACTCAAATTCCCTCTCAAGACCAGAACTAATCTTGTTGTAGTATGCTTCCGCCAAGACATGTTGGGGTCTGAAGGGGACGGTAGCAGTTGGAGCAAGATTACTGAGATCAAAATCAGGTATAGAAAGATGTAAACTAGCAATGGCAGTATCGAAAGCATTACCCATAGGTGGAGTGTCACAACCTCGAAGAATGTGGTCCTGGAGAACCTTGGTTTGCGTACGTGAAGCTACGAAAGCAAACTTCATAACATCAGTAGCACAATAGATACCAAGTCCACCCATACGTAATGGGAGGGTTGCCATACGCCACTGTAGATCGCCAAAACCAGGTCCATCAGAAACCACAATATTTTGAAGGGCAGCACGAAGCTTGTGGTCAAACCATTCGGCTGTTTCCTGAACATAGTCAGGGGGGCAAGTACGGAGAGCAAAGGTGAGTTTAGATAACCCCATACAAGAACGTAAAAGTGCCAACTCACACTGCGGATCCTTTAGCTGTGGTAATAGGTCCATAAGTTGAAGTGTCTTATCCACTCGTTGACGAACATTACCCACAATAAATGATGCATCAATACTGACAGCCCCTCCAAGCAACTTAACCCCTCGCTGAGGACATGATATACCAACCGGAAAGATATCTGGATAGGAGCAGTCAGGATCAACAGAAGGCCAGAACAACTCTGTCTTAAACACATTAAGCACGAGCCCAAGAGATGGTCCTCTTTCCTGAATGATACGAATAGCTCTAGCCACATGTTCTGTACTACCAATCAGAGTACCATCATCTAAGTACCATGCCTGCAACTCCAAGTGGCATTCTGACTGAATGCGGTGTATCAATGGATGCACGACCAAAGCAAAGAGAAGAGGCCCCAAAGGGTCCCCCTGCTGTATCCCAGCTGCTGACCAAATATGAGTAGACCCTAGATACAATCGAGCAGGTTGACAATAGAGGTATTCGACCCATAGAGCAATAGATGGACAATGATTGCGTACCTCCCGTAGCATAGCAGACCGATCAACAAGGTTGAAGGCATTCTGAAAGTCCACAAGCAGCATAGAAAGCGATGTGTCATCCTTGTTGGCATAAACCAACCGATTAACAGCATGCAAAATTGCCTCTGCTCCACCAGGCACACCAACCCCAAACTGAAAATCCTCTAGGTATGGGACAATATCCTTAGAAACTCCTCTCATGACAATCTTAGACACCAAGCGACGCCAAACCATACCCACAGCTATTGGGCGAATGCCGTTACCCGGCTTAAGAAGTGGGGTGAGCGGTGCACTAGCTATGAACTCTGCCAAGACCCGTGGGCATCGACCTTGTAGCCATAAGTTCACAACCGGTGTCAAGGCCTCCATAAGATCTGTGGCTACAGCGAATGCAGCCCCGCTCATAGCATCCAATAGGTGTTGGGCCCGGAGACCATCTCGCCCACAAGACGTCCCTTTGGGGAAGGACCTGATGTAATGGGAAATTGAGGGTTTCTTTTTTTTTTTTTTTTTTTTTCCAGTTTTAAGGCACATAAGGAAGCTGCTACACCTAGCACTACCAAAAACTTTTGAGTTTTGTTCACACACAGGCCAAACAACCTTGAAGAAAATATATAATTAGTGGTGTGCAGAATCTGATTGATCCGAGAGGGTGTGCATCTACATTTTGTATATTCTTGTCCTATATTGGGGTAAGGCTTCTCTGTCTCTTTTTTATGTGCTCTAGATTTTTCTTTTCATTGTAGTAGACGAGTTACAACAGGAAGTTAAATTTTGTGTATCCTTGTCCTATATTTTCTTATTGCAGTTCCTGATTTATTGTCATTATTAGTTGGAAGGAGGTCCCGATTCTGCCCAAGGTAATATTTGAAGCAATTTTAGTAATCTGAAATGGGTTTTGAATCTTGATTGTGTTTTTATCTTTATATATATTTTTTTTCTTTAAGAATAGATGGAGGCGGTAATGGAGCAGTGCAACTGGCTTATAGGGTATCATTTGTTTAAATTTGGCTTCAACTTGCAATAGATTTCTTACTTTCCCAGGTTTGCTTTCTCATTCACTCTATCCTTTTTTTTGTTGTTGTTGAAGTGTTTATTGAAGGATATCTACTCTCTCATTTATTTGTATCAATAAAAATCAACCAAATTATGTAAAGAGCCACTGGAGGAGGGGTATCATCTTTTCAAGTTTACAAAGTTTGTACTGTAGTACTTGAACATTTGTTTTTGATGGCTACAGTTGTTATGGTATTAGTGCATTTTAACAATGACATCCATTTTGCTTACTTTGGTTATGGTTGGATGGATTTCAATGAATTTTCTTAATTAGAATAGTTTTAGTTTTAATTTGATGGATCCATAAGCTCTAAATGGTAAGAGCACTCGTTAAACGAGAGGTTGATGGTTCGAATCCATCTAGATCTAATACATATAAAAAAACAAATATTATTTATTGTATTAATAATATAAATGAGCAATTGGATGCAATGATTTTGTAAAAATGTCATAAAAAAAGCATAACGTTTCTAAAACTCTATGAATAAAAGGATAGCATTTCGCTGAACGCTATGCAATTTATAGCGTTTTCTTAATGACTGCTATTAAATTTATAGCATTTCCTTAATGAACGCTATGGATAAAAGCATAGCATGGCTTTCAATAGCGTTTGAAAAACGTTATCTAGCATTTATTGGATGCTATGGATGAACTTTTCTGTAGTAGTGTATCAATAAGGCAGAGGCTAGATTTATTGATTTAGAACAAAGGAATCAGTGATCTTTTGAGGCACATTTATGCTTTTTCTTCTAAACAAATGAAATACAAATTTACTTAGAAATACCAACAATTTATATGGCACGTAGGCGAGCGAGTCCATTTGTATGTGTGATGCTCCAAGAACCAGCTAATGTTGAATGTTGATGATATTAGCAGTAGTACGTAGTAACTACCAGTTAGTAGTAATCTTTTCTTAGTTCTTATTATATGTACAATATCCATAGTATTCTTCATCGCTGTCATATCTTCCTCCATTAGGGGTGTTAAACGAGCCGAACGAGCCGAGCTTTGTATGTTCAAGCTCGGTTCGTTTATAAACGAGCCGAGCTCGAGCTCGAGCCCAAATTTTACACGAGCTTTATTTTATGTTCAAGCTCGGCTCGTTTAGCTATACGAACGAGCTCGAGCCGAGCTTTTAACGAGTCGAGCCCGAGCCGAGCTCGAGCTACTCGATTAAATTACATATAAAAGTAGGATTTTATCTAAACGAGCCGAGCTTTGGTATGTTCGAGCTCGGTTCGTTTATAAACGAGCCGAGCCCAAATTTTATACGAGCTTTACTTTATGTTCAAGCTCGGCTCGTTTAGCTATACGAACGAGCTCGAGCCGAGCTTTTAACGAGCCGAGCTCGAGCTGCTCGGTTCGTTTAACAGCCCTATCCTCCATAGTTCGACCAACAATCACCCCTTCTAGGAGAGTTCCACAAACACAAATAACATCCATAGTATAAATAAAAAAAAATGAATGAAAACCCTAAGATTTTAATATAAATAATATGGAGAAGTTAATGGGCTTTATTTTAGGACCATAAATGAATCTGTTACCCAACCCAATTCCATCTATTTCTTTTTTTAATAATTAATATATCATCCTTCAACTTAATAGAAAATTAACTCTAAACCCTTAAAGACATCTATGCAATATTTCATAATCCAATAAAATTTAACGAACAAAAATTTATAATATAAACCGGGTTTTACATCTAAAATATTCTCCATCGCTGCCATATCTTCCTCCATAGTCCGACCAACAATCACCCCTTCTAGGAGAGTTCAAGAAACACAAATAACATCCATAGTATGCTTCATCGCAGTCATATCCTTCTCCATAGTCCGACCAACAATTACCCCTTCTAGGAGAGTTCGGAAGTCTTACTGTTTTCCCACTTTCTTCTTTATTTGTTCACTTCCTTCCAAATCACTATACTTACAAGACTCAATATCTAGATACTCAAGATTTATACATCTATTGAGCATCACCTCTAGCCCAATATTTGTAAACATAAAGCAAGAAAGATGAAGACGTCGTAACTGAGGAATGTGGTTTGAAATTGCAAGTAGATCTTCATCAGATACTTGAAATTGTCGCCAATTGTAATTATTTTGACCATTCAATCGAAGACATTTTATTTGTGTGCACGATCGGCCTACTTCTTTAATCAACTCTGTCGGAAACTCAAAGTAATAACACAATTCAAGCTCTTCCAAGAAAGGAATTTTTCTAACAAGTTTGATTAATACTTCACTCACAAGTTCCTCGTCATCAAGTGGACAATCATTATCACTAGGGCAACAGATTCGAAGACATCTTAACTTGGGGCACAACTGACCTACTGCTTCAATCAAAACTGTTGGAAACCGAACATAATTATAAACCAATCCAAACTCTTCTAAGCAAGGAGCTTTTCTAACAACATCAATTAATACTTCCTCATCATTAAACCTATCCATTTTAAATCGAAGACATTTAAGTGCTATCGATTTATCTACAACATATTGTAACTGGTGGTCCTCACTAAACCGATGATCATCAGCAGAGAATTCAACTAACTGTCTACAACTTCGATCAACAGCTTCCTTTACCAATTTAGTCACATCAATACGACTAAAGTACCTACCTGTTAGGTGAGGTAAGTGAATGGAGCGAAAGAGATGAGGTTCTTTAGAGAGATTTCTCCATGAAGAACAAACTAATTGTGCAGTATAGAGAATGTTAAGTGCTCCTAACTTTATAAAGATAAGAGACATCACATCATGAGGTAATTCAAGCCAGTCTGCATTGAAATAGATATAAAAGTCAAATTAAAAACACCATGAAAGTTTTCTTAACAAATAAATCATATAGTAACAAAAACAAAAAAAACAAAAAAACATATGTGCATGTAATACCTCTTCTAGCTTTGGCTTCTTCTGCTTTCTTCTTTATGATCTCTAAATTGGCTAGTTTTGCTTTGGTTAAAATTTCCTGATGTAATTCAGTTAATTGAGTTAGACTTAGATCATTGTCAAAATCTTTAAGAAGATCGAACCTGTGTTTTTGTAGCCATTAATGTATAAAAATAGTGAAGAAAACCCTATTAAGGACTATGAGAGTTCAAGCTTTCAACTCCACCACCTTCTCTTCTGCTGTTTTACGTACTCTATGGTCTGCTAAGAATTACTAATTCAATTCGTACACCAAAAACACATCAAATTGGAATTCGAATAAACTGCTAATTCCCACCCAACCGAACCGAAGCTACTCAAGTGTCTTGTTAGCCCATGGGGCTTCGATTAAGGCCCATTTGGATTGTACGATAGTTTTTTGCAATCTCGAGAATAAAATATTTTTTCTATAGAGATAACACAAAACCCTCCAAACTGCAAACAATCTTGCAAGTTTGTTTTAATTAATTAATCATCATGTCTTCTTCTTCTGTGATTCTTCGAGCTCTACCTGCCATTATCCATCGTTTCAAACCTCATTTCTTCTTCAAATCTATACCTATCTATTGTCGTTATCACTCTCTTAAACTCCAACCAAAACTTCTCTTTCAAAGAAAACTCACTACATTTTCTGCTGCTGCTTCTTCTTCTCCTATTGAAACTATAATTAATGAAGAAAAACCAATAATACCCATTAAAGATTCTCTTGAATGGGTAAGTAGAACTGATTTTTGTGGAAATTTATCTGTTGATGATATTGGTAAACGAGTTCGTCTTGGTGGATGGGTTGCTCTTCATAGAATTCATGGAGGTGTTACTTTTGTTAATCTAAGAGACCATACTGGAATTGTTCAGGTGGGTTTTTTAACATTTCTATTTTTTAATTGATGTTATGATTTTGGAATTGGAATTAGTGATTATATTTTGATTTGGGGTTTTCAGGTTACTACACTTCCTGAGGAATTTCCTGTTACTCATTCTACTGTCAATGATTTAAGGCTTGAATATGTGGTTTTGATTGAGGGTATTGTTCGATTGCGTCCGGTTGAGTCTGTGAACAAGAAGATGAAAACCGGAACTATTGAGGTGATTTCCTAAGTAATTAAGCATTTTGAGAGTATCATTATAATATTGTTAATGGTCTAGTGAGTACGAATAATTATGGGTATGATTTTTCGTACCAACATACTTTCAAATGCAGTACCGAGTACCGCTATTGTATTTTGAAATTACTTGGTGTTTGCACGAGGAACTCTTATGGACATTTTATGTACTAGTGTTGTATTTAGTTTAGAGTTCTTTATGGATCTGTTTCACCTGCTGAAGTTTAGTTCACTGTTCCGATGTTTAATAGAATTAGTGAGGACCTTCAAAATGTAGCCTTGATTTGCTTCATTCGTTTGAGTTGGTAGCTAAATTTGTGTTCATTTACGGCATGGCAGGTTGCTGCAGAGAAGGTTCAGGTGTTGAACTCTGTGAAATCTAAATTGCCTTTCTTGGTTACCACTGGTGATGATGCAAAAGAGACTGCAAAAGAGGAGGTCCGTTTGAGGTACTGTGCTTATTGTCATCCTAGTTTAAAGTTCATACTAATGGAGAAGAAAAAAAGAACCTTTTATATGCTTTTATGCCACACATTTGAACAACGACTTTACACTGTATAGCCAAACTTGTATTCGAGGCTATTGAAATATAAATCAGTTTTAGAGGTTTGTATGCTTAGGATAGAAAACTAGTTCCATTTTTGTTTGGATAGAGTTAAGTGAAATGAATTTCAGTGCTTGCACATGCAACAAAGGTGTATACATTATGCACATCAATTAAAACTCTCTAAAAACTAAATTTCTTCATCTCTAATTCATATTCCCTGCCTCTTTTGACTTTGTCTTCTCCATATTCTTGCTTTTCCTGCTCAACTGTATTAGGGATTATTATCATTAGATAAAAGGATAAAGAAATTGAGTTCACTGGTGTAAGCAAAACATCCATATTGGCTGGGGTATGGATCCCTTTTGAAAATATCGATATGGATTGGAAAGATTGGTAAGCCTGTTTGAGAGAAAAAGTGAGGCAAGAGTGCTATTGTAATCTTCTTCTTCGTAATATAATAATATATTAAATCATCATCATAATCTTTTTATTTTTTCTTCTCGATAATGTTTAGTTTAACATCTCAATCATTGGTGTTATCATCGAGGTTGAAGACCTAAAGCCCTTTAGGGTGAAATAGTTGAAGCTCCTAGATCAAGATAGCACATGGTTATTTATTATTTATAGTATATTGAATTCGTTTACTTAATCCTTGTTTCATTCTTTTGCTAGCTTGAATTGAAACTGATGCAGTTGTGTATAAAGATATGTACTTTGAACCGAATTCAAAGAACTACGACGATTTTCGGGATTCGACAACCAATGTTCTTAACCAAGAACTCACACAAAGACAAGACTCTTCTCAAAACACACAATTCAATTAACCAATCAACACCTTAAATAGGAAAAACAATCCTTGGAAAACAAGGAAACCTAAACCTAGACCAATTCTAATGAAAATAGAAACAATAATTCGTAATTAAAATAACCTTAAAATAGAAATACCCTAAAACACCTAAAAACATCAATTAAACATAAATCTAAAAATCCCTAATAATTCTAAAAACATGTAGTAGCAACCTTGGCACAAATTAGGGGGTTTCAAACCCTAGAATGCATCAGCTCTCCCCGGGTTCGAAAAAGTTCGTCCACGAACTTGAATCTTTCAAATTCACCAAAAGAAGTAGTAGTTGCACATTGGTGCTGCAAGCTCGAACTTGGCCTATGTAAATCAAGGAGTCCACCTCGAATTCTTCCCAAAAATCTGCTCACTCTCATAAGAAGCAATAGCCCAAAAAGTTGAATTCTTCCACGAACTTTACTTGCATAAAAATCAAATTTTAGGAACTTGACAAAACAATGATACTTGAAACACAAAATCCCCAACCATTTTCCATGAAAAGAAGGAACATATCGCTGAAAATTGCCTAAAAAAAAAAAGATTCCCAAATCGGATCAACACATACACCAAGTTTTGTAAAAATCACCTCTTCAACACCATCTAGGGGTTCTTCCTCAAAGAGCGGAAAAAATTCATTCAATTCGAATGTTTTTGAACTATGGAACTTGGTTCTTGTAACCTCCTCTTTCTCGGCAAAGATATCAAAAAAATCACTTAAATATCGACATCCTTGTTTTATAAACTCTTTTATGGATTCTTTGTAAACCTGGCGCGCATGACATGTAGCTTCGAATTCTTCTTGTGATGTGCAAGGCCTAGTTGAAAGAAGAACGAATTTCTTGCTTTTCCACAAAATACTATAACCATTATGTTGCACATTAAATCTAGCATCTGTTTCTAATGTCCATGGATTTCCCAACAAAAGATGACAAGCATCCGTGTCGACTATATTACACCACAACCGATCAACAATATCTCCAATGGAAAAATCAACCAAGCAATTGTTTTCAACCACTTCCAATTGTAATTTCTCGACCGCTAGTCTTGAAATAAAATTAACATTATTTTTAGGGTCAATCACAAAAGAACACAACTTGCCTCCTATAGTACACAAAGAACGAAAAACATGATTCTGAATCCAATCCTTAATACCAATTCTCCATTTAATTTAAACTAATACCAACTAAGATGACCAAGGAAAGAAAAATTGAATTTTTTTCTACAATGAACAGTAACTCGATTTTTTTTTTTTAATTTTTAAATACCTCAAACAAAGCAACGGAAGACTTTGAAAAAGTGGTGGCAGCAGCAGCACTTGAAACGACGATGAAGATGAAAAAAATTCAAGATTTTTGAGAACATAGAAGCCTCAAAACCTTGCTCTGATTACCAATTTGATGCGGTCGTGCATAAAGATATGTACTTTGAACCGAATTCAAAGAACTACGACGATTTTCGGGATTCGACAACCAATGTTCTTAACCAAGAACTCACACAAAGAGAAGACTCTTCTCAAAACACACAATTCAATTAACCAATCAACACCAACTTTGCCAATGGCCTACAACTCTTTAAATAGGAAAAACAATCCTTGGAAAACAAGGAAACCTAAACCTAGACCAATTCTAATGAAAATTGAAACAATAATTCGTAATTAAAATAACCTTAAAATAGAAGTACCCTAAAACACCTAAAAACATCAATTAAACATAAATCTAAAAATCCCTAATAATTCTAAAAACATGTAGTAGCAATCTTGGCACAAATTAGAGGGTTTTAAACCCTAGAAGGCATCAGAAGCATTCCAATTGTTCTTGATCATTCATGTTTTTGAATGGTAGTTTTATTTGGCACTAGAGATGGTCAAATGAATGATAGATATTGATCATTTACAATTTAAGGATATGAATATCAGTATCAGATACCTTCGAAACCTCTGTATTTTTAGAAATATTATATTTCCAGTAAATTTACAAAGATGAGTTATTTTGGGAAAATCATTTGTTTTTGGTAATGCACACTTTCTCTTTGTTCTATCTCTCAGTAAAGAATCTTGTCTGGCTTAATAAGCTCTTCATGATATGTTTCCTTTAACTAATATAAACTTATTCATGGTATTAGATACCGCTACCTTGATTTGCGACGACAGCAGATGATCTCCAACCTAATGTTGCGACACAAAGTGATTAAGCTTATTCGACGATACCTAGAGGATAGACATGGTTTTGTGGAGGTAATAATTGAATAAATCTTACATCCATAGCTTTTCTCATCATATGTCTTTTGAGTAAATTTTATCTTATAGCATCATCCTTATCGAATGCTTTGTTTAATGTCTTCTTGTTCTCGTTTGTACTGTAATATGTCCTTGTTGTAGTTTGTAATCATGATTATTTGATGGTTACAAGGTAGGTTGAGACTCCTATACTTTCGAGATCCACTCCTGAAGGTGCCCGGGATTATATTGTACCTTCACGAGTTCAGGTACTTGACTAAAACTACCTTCTGGATTTTATTGGCTTTTTTCATAGATATAACTCGTACATGTTATTGTACATTATAACCTATTTATATTTAAACATTGAAGTTTACCATGATCTTAGATAGTCTTGTACCCGGAAGAAATCATTGATTGTTTTGGTGGCAGTCTTCATGTCAGATCTATTCCATTATGGGGCTATAAACTATATGCATTTCTGAGACTATGAGAAGCTTAAAGCCTTAAACTAGTTAGCAATGTTGTAGAATCGTAAAACGAATCGTAAATTGAAAAAGTTAAGAGTTAAACTGTATCGTAAATTGTATCGTAGATCGTAAGTTTTTTTTATAATATTATGTAAATATATGTAAATATATCTTCCATACAAGATGTGCTAAACTTTCTTCCCAAAAGCATATAGATTTCATTATAGGACTGACATTTACATATTCATTTGATCATTTCTATCATTCAGTGAATGTGTTTGACACAAACAGTACCCCAAAATGTGTCAAAACCTTTACAAAAAGTGATCTTCAGTTGGTGGACAACGTTGAAGAGGGTAGAGTGGTGGCCTGCATTGAAAAAGAAGAAGAAGAGGCAAAGGAAATCTAACTCTTCTCTGTGTTGAAACCTTTTATCAAAGGTTTGGATCTCAAATAATAATTAAAACCAGTTTATTAGATTTTTTTAACCCTATTGGGCTTTCACACGAATTTGGGCCAAAGTGATCATTAAACCTTTTTTTTTACCCGCCCAACTGAAGTAACCATATTTGCGATGGTCTCTTCTTCTTCACTCAATTCGTGAAAACAGATTTGGTTTTCTTCTCTTCTGGTCTTCTTCTATCTCTTTCTTCTTCTTGTTTTACCTTTTTCATCTCCTCAATTCTTTGTTCCTCTTTTGAATTAGAAAAACAACTAAATTGAAGAAGAAAACAAAAGCTGTGGAAACAAGATATATGAATCGAACGATTCAAGTATTAAATCACGATTCGCGATTAATCATAAAATCGTATGTGTTTTCTTACGATTTGTATTAGATGCGATTTTGTCAGCGATTTGAGTCGATATATAACTGATTCGTTTTAAATCGCGATTTAAAACACGTTTTTTTACGATTTCTACATCATTGCTAGTTAGTACAAACCAATTGAATTGTTTATGTCTGTGGCCTAGCCATATGTGTATATATTATGGAAATCTTCATAAGAAGAACAACAAAGGCATATCTACGATATCATAAGCATATATTTTTTGTTTCTAAAAAAAAAAAAAAATTACAAGAGCGATTAGAAAGGACTCAAGGAGCGAATAGTTTGTTTTATTGAGCACTTGTTCATTGTTTTCATGTAGCTGCTAGAATTTGTTCCCATCTTCATTTACCTTACGAAAGATTAGTGTCGGCTTTTCATTTCTGGTGACAACTTTTGGTAAATGTGGTGTTGCTTATACTTTGTAATTCTTGTCAAAAGATGCTATAAAGTTTTCCCTCGTAGCAATGGGACAAACAATTAAGGAGGTTGCACTTTCATGTGTTTTACTGGTCAAGACTTAAGGGCGTAGGTTTAGGAACCTTATTCTTGCTATTAATAAAACTATCCATAATAAAAATATGCAAGGACACAGTGCAAAAGAAGAAATCTACATCTTGAGCTGATTTATCCAAATTTCGCTTGAGGTATTGAATTCTACTCCTATAGTAAACACTATGGATCAATGATGTAGAAATCGTAAAAAAATGCATTTTAAATCGCGATTTAAAACGAATCGGTAATATATCGACTCAAATCGCTGACAAAATCGCATCTAATACAAATCGTAAGAAAACGCATACGATTTTATGATTAATCGCGAATCGTGATTTAATACTTGAACCGTTCGATTCATATTTCTTGTTTCCACAGCTTTTGTTTCTTATTCAATTTAGTTGTTTTTCTAATTCAAAAGTGGAACAAAGAATTGAGGAGATAAAAAAGGTAAAACAAGAAGAAGAAAGAGATAGAAGAAAACCAGATCTGTTTTCACGAATAGGGTGAAGAAGAAGAGACCATCGCAAATATGGTTACTTCAGTTGGGGCGGGTAAAAAAAAAGGTTTAATGATCACTTTGGGCCCAAATTCGTGTGAAAGCCCAATAGGGTTAAAAAAAAATCTAATAAACTTGTTTTAATTATTATTTGAGATCCAAACCTTCTATAAAAGGTTTCAACACAGAGAAGAGTTAGATTCTCTTTGCCTCTTCTTCTTCTTCAATGCAGGCCACCACTCCACTCTCTTCAATGTTGTCCACCAACTAAAGATCACTTTTTGTAAAGGTTTTGACACATTTTGGGGTATTGTTTGTGTCAAACACATTCACTGAATGATAGAAATGATCAAATGAATCTGTAAATGGAAGTCTAACACATTTATAATGAAATCTATATGCTTTTGGGAAGAAAGTTTAGCACATCTTGTATGTAAGATATATTTATATAATATTATAAAAAAAACTTACAATTTACGATACATTTTAACTCTTAACTTTTTCGATTTACGATTCGTTTTACAATTCTACAACATTGCTGTGGATATCCACGTTCAGCAATGCATAATTACATATAGCCACGCATGAACCTCTAATATTGGGAAAGAGGCCATAGAGAGTACTGCCATGTCTGAATTACCACTGGGTGCTTTAGGATTTCCATGTTACATTTTTTTTGGGTGGCAATTTTCCATGTTACATTTAGTTCCATCATTTCGCGGCTTTGGTGTTTTTTATACTAAACTTTTTCTCACCAGATGTGCTAACATCTTGAGTTACAGATTACAAATAAACTTTTTTATGATGGGGGGAGGGTTAAAGTAAATGCATATATTTAAAGGAGGGGTAACAAAAAACACAACAAATAGAACTGAAGCAATAATATGCCATAATGAGCTCCTCCCACCGAGATTCCCTATGCATGACAACCTCCCTAAATAGCAACAAAAGGATGTACAAAATAAATAACAAAAACCTGAGTTCATAATAACGCTTTAGTCATTGCAATGAAGGCTCTTAATATACAGGTTACAATTTTGACCACCAAGTTCGAAATTTACAAGAACGTTTCAAATTTTAGCAATTTTGACAGCCAGGTTTTTTTCCGGTGCCAGAATCCATGTGTTATTGTGAGGTGGCAATTATGTCTTGATGTGTTAAAACATGTGCCACGTGGATCTTGACACGTCAGCAAAAAAACTAACCATTGGAGAGCCCGCGAGCGGCACATGATTATCAAGCAACTATTAAACCTTCTTTCGGGGTTATTAGGAGTCATTGAGACCCTGATTGGTGCTTCTTTTCCACAATCACATGTTGGTGAACAGTTAATTGAGAAGAACGACTTGTTATGGGTTGTAATTTAGTTATAGGGTTTTTGATTTCGGAAAAGGGAAGAAGATGATGGAAATTGATTTCACGGAAAGGGCTTAAATGATTTTATGATCATGTGCAGGTCATGGGCTCTCCAATGGTTTTTTTTTATTTTTGCTGGCGTGTCAAGATCCACGTGGCACATGTTTTAACACATCAGCTCATAGTTTCCACCTCACAATAGCAAACAGACTAGTACCGGAAAAAAACTAGTTGTCAAAATTGTAAAAATTTGAAACGTTGTTGTAAGTTTCGAACTTGATTGCCAAAATTGTAAAAACTTTCAAACGTTGTTGACATAATCAACAATTTGACCTTAATATACATAATGACCTTCTGAATGTTTGCAGATCCTTTAAATGTCCCTTCCGTCCCTCCAAGGAAACACCCGACGGGTTGAACCAAATTTGGACAACACAATAAGACATGATGGACGTGCTGTTTTCCCCGAAATACAGCAAACATTGGTTGCAGGTTTGAAGTTCATTTGCCTAGCATTGTCCATGGTCAAGATGCAATATCTGTGATCATACCTTCTTGTATTCAAGAAGAGAGAGTCAGTCAACCATGACATTCTGCTATGGTATGGGGTGCTAGGGTGTTTGACAAGACTTTATATCCTCATAACCAACCCCTGCAGAGTTGGGAATGGGGACGACTAGATTAAACAGGGGGACCTAGAGCAAAGCGTAAAGTAGAGCGAATTGTTTGAACGTTTTCCTTCTTTTTGGAAAATTTGTGCAGTGAATTTAGAATCCAGCCAATTGAGACTGACAACTTGACGTAGCGGAAGCGATTAAAAATCAAACCTTGAATAACCCAAGGGGAGGTTTGCCTTGAAACAAGGAAGAACTAATATAAAACTAGAGAAAACTAAATTGTAGAGACAAATCTTAATTGTATTGATTGAATAATTGAATTGGTTGAATAATTGTTCTACAAAGCATGACTCTTTATATAGACTAAAGACTTAGACCAACTAGCACTAGAACTTCCTAAACAAATAAATCAAAATACAAATCCTACTTTGAATTGTATTACTAATATCAACTTAATAGTAAACCAACTATTCTAGAACTTCTAGACTCTAAAATAGAAATCCTAAACTTATAATGACTTCTAAATAAACATTAACCCAAATAGGAAACCAATTGGTGTAGGTAGGATGTCCTACATCAGTCCCCCATTCTTCGAAAGAATTCGTCCTCGAATTTATGTTGTATTGATATCGTCCGCTCCATAAGAAAAAATACTTTGAATAACACAGACTCTTGTAAACTTTCCTCATATTAATGAAAGTTGTAGTTCCGTCTTTTGATTCAAAACCTTGGACTTGGAGAACAAAAAGAACTTTTTGTGATAGTATATGATCAATTCCAATAAAATCATAATGTTGAACATCTAGAGGTAATGAATCTTTCGCAGCAATTTCAACTTTATGATATTTGTCTTTAGTAAAAATTGGTTTTGCTTCATCAATTTTGGCCACGATATTTGAAGAATCTTCCATTGGTGACTCTCCATTAAAACTTGGTAGCTCTCTGTTATAACATTTTTCTTCTTTAAGACAAACATGATTTGTTGGTGGTGTGGTTGAAAGTAGGGCTTGACTTTGAGATTGTGAGGGAGAATTAATGGTGGTATAGGTTGTGGCAACTTGTGGAGTAATGGAAATTTGAGATGGTTGAGAGGTATTACAAGGTTGTGAGTATTGATAGTTGTAGTGTTGGGGGTGTGAGGCTAGGTTTTGTAATGGTTGAGGGTTGACATTAATAGGGAGAGATGAAAAACCAATATAGGAAACTTGTTCTAAAGTTGTAGTGGTAAATTGTGGTGATGGGGGTGGGTGTGGTGGTGGTATGAAAGAGGGTAGGAGGGTGGGAGCATCAACAATAGTTTGCTTACCTTCCAACTTATCAAATCGAAGAGTAAGATTGTCGATTAAAGCGGTGAGACGATCAATAGCCGAATTGAATTCAACCTTCGTCACATAATCTCCAAGATTACCGACTTGGGAGCGGGGTGAAGAATCTCCGTCATTAACCATTGTAGGATCGAAACGAAGCTCTTGATACCAATTGACGTAGCGGAAGCGATTAAAAATCAAACCTTGAATAACCCAAGGGGAGGTTTGCCTTGAAACAAGGAAGAACTAATATAAAACTAGAGAAAACTAAATTGTAGAGACAAATCTTAATTGTATTGATTGAATAATTGAATTGGTTGAATAATTGTTCTACAAAGCATGACTCTTTATATAGACTAAAGACTTAGACCAACTAGCACTAGAACTTCCTAAACAAATAAATCAAAATACAAATCCTACTTTGAATTGTATTACTAATATCAACTTAATAGTAAACCAACTATTCTAGAACTTCTAGACTCTAAAATAGAAATCCTAAACTTATAATGACTTCTAAATAAACATTAACCCAAATAGGAAACCAATTGGTGTAGGTAGGATGTCCTACATCACAACTTGAGACTAGTTATAGGGGAAGCTAATCCATCAATGGCCCAATAATTGAAAGACGTTTCTATACTAATAACCAAGACTCCAAGAAATGCTTTATTATCTGTCGCTTTTGAGCAGTTGCTATATGTATATATATACTCGTTGGCATATTTGACTGGTTGCAGCTCTAATTCACTTTAATGTCTTTTTAAAGCCAGGAACATACTATGCCTTGCCTCAAAGTCCACAACTTTTCAAGCAAATGCTAATGGTTGCTGGATTTGATAAATACTACCAAGTTGCCAGGTATAATTGTTGTTATTGTGTATTGCGCTTAAGTTTTGCATAAACAGTTGTTGCATATGATGTGACTTCTGAATATCCTTACAAGTTCGAAGACACTCATACAAGTCTTACAACAGGATATTGTGAGTTGGCTCAGGCAAACAATGTGAAACAGTTATAGGTTTACCTAGGTTTCCCTTCTCACAATTACTTACAGAGTGTTAGATTTCTACCATATGAAAAAGTATTACAACCTGAAAAAGTTGTAGGCTTTAGGAAGCACAGACACTTCTACAAATTCACTGTGTCAGTGTCAGACACTGCTCGGACACTGACACTCCTTCGGACACGGCTTGGACACGTGTCCGACACGGCACATGCGTGTCCCATGTGCCGTTCAATCTGGACACTTCATGGACACGGCTTGGACACTGTTCTGGACACTTCTTGGACACTGTTTTGGACACGGATCTGTTCCCAAGTCCTAATTTAAGACGAATTGTAATATCTTTCCAACCGTTCCTCTTTCATGTCTTATGAACTATGAATGTATATGATACATGACATGATTTCTAATATATTATTGATATACCATATTTATTTATATATATTTAATTGCCGCGTCCTAAGCCGTGTCCGTGTCCTAATTTTTGGGATAAACAAGTGTCGCTGTGTCCGTGTCCGAGTCCGAGTCCGTGTCAGTGTCCGAGTCCGTGCTAACTGTATGAAATAAAGGCTTGCTCCTGTGCGGTAAAAACAAATGACTTTAAAAACTTTGTTTCCTTTGGCCATATCCTTCGGACAGTAATTCTCCTTGACGATTCAATCATTTCTCTTCTGCAGATGTTTTAGAGATGAGGACTTGAGAGCAGATAGACAGCCGGAATTCACGCAGCTTGATATGGAATTGGCTTTCACACCCTTGGAAGATATGCTGGAACTTAATGAGAATTTGATTAGATATGTTCGTACTTTCTCTTAGGTCTTTACTCCTCAGATATGGTTTATTGGAAACATCGGTCATTTTTAACTGTTTTGATATTAAAGCTGTGTCTGGCATTATGCCTCTTAATGCTGCTTGATATCAATGTATATGACAGGTGTTTCAAGAGATAAAAGGTATACAACTTCCAAATCCTTTCCCGAGGCTTTCATATGCTGAGGCAATGCGTCGGTATGGATCTGATAGGCCAGACCTCCGTTTTGATCTTGAATTAAAAGATGTAAGTTCTAAAGGAGTAGATATGTAATCATGCTGAGTGCTGACTTATCCTATTTTTGATGTTTGTTAATCTTATCAGTTTAAAAATTAGTATAATCATATATGTGAAATATATTATTGACGCCTAAAATGAAATATTATGGTTTTTGCCAGACCTACAATTCCAGCAGTTTGTTGAGGGAATTCGTCAAAAATGTTTTTGTTTGCTTATGATATCATAGGTGGTCTGAACCAATCCAAACTTGCAAGTGACTGAACTCTGGAAAATATAAGTAGTTTATTTTTATCTTTTATTTTTTTAAAAGAACTAATCTCTTCTCGAAGGAAATATGTTGATAAATTGATGATTTAGTATTATCCGTATTTACTAGATTTATTGCCTTGAAAATTTATTTATCTTCAAATTGCAGGTATCCACTGTTTTCTCAGATTGCAGTTTCAAGGTTTTTTCAGATGCATTAGCAAATGGGGGAACTGTCAAAGCAGTATGTGTGCCTTCTGGTGCAAAACGATATTCAAATTCTTCTTTAAAGAAAGGAGACATTTACTCTGAAACTATCAAATCTGGTGCCAAGGGTTTACCATTCCTTAAGGTCTTGGATGATGGTAAGTTGTCTCTCAACCCAGTTTTGTGGTGCACAGGTAAAGATCTGTTTTCCAGTCCTAATTTATTTGATTATTTTTAGGGATGATTGAGGGAATTTCTGCTTTGGTATCAAGTCTGGAACCTAAAAAGAGAGAGCAATTGCTGCGACAGTGTTCTGCTAGATCTGGTGATCTTATCTTATTTGCTGTGGGTCCCCATACATCAGTTAATAAGACTCTAGACCGACTTAGGTTATTTGTTGCGCATGAGCTGGGGTTGGTGGATCATGTGCGTCCCTAAACTTCCTGTATATTTCTTAAATCGTTTACTTCCTCAATTCTATAATGATTTTTCTTCTACCTTATATTATCCAATTTTCCGTCTGCAGTCAGCACATTCAATTTTATGGGTGACTGATTTTCCTATGTTTGAGTGGAATAGCTCTGAGGAGAGACTTGAGGTCTGTCATGTCTCTGTTCTATTTATTTTTTATCATTATTATCACGTTAGTTTTTATACCTCTCTTTTTATTTTATTTTTTAATAAGTTAAGGACGGTTAAGGCAGACCGTTATCTGTATCATTACCGAAAGCATAAATCTAACAAGTTTATGGACCTCCATAGGGTATGAATGTATGATCACTTGAGGGGTACCAAATACTCAAATTAACCATGCCCCGATCCAATTGCTAGGGATAGAAAATAAGCTCAGAAGTCAAAGTTTTGACTTGAAATACAACCAAAGTGGCGAACTATGGCAACAAAATAAAATGACCATCACAGCACCTTCAATACAGGATCCTATCCTGCATAGTCTAACAACTAATCCACTGCACAACCATACCTGTTCAGGCATGAAACACCAAACATAGTAACACCAGGAAAGTTCAGTCCAAGAACTTCCCATAAAGCAATATGGTAATGAGGGAAACCAGCCAATCCTAAGGCCATAGGAATCTCCCAAACAAATGTTGATCTTACATAATTGTACCATTCTAGGTAAAACCTCTAAAACAAATTGAACTGAAGCTGGGTAAAGAAAAGGATCTCAACTAAACTGGGAATATCATACCAAAGAAAGACCCCAAGGGATTGATTAAAAATTTCAAACAGGATTAATAATAAGACCAAACCTTAACCAGGTAACACTGACCCTGCTTCTAACATTAACTTTATTGCACAGGGTAAAAGGTCTAGACTCTAGATACTGGACCTTATGAACCTTATACAAGATCGATTCATTAGCAGACCCACTCTCTTATCATTCTCTCATTGGTATATATAGTTCTGCTTCTTCTATTCACATGCCGATACTTTTAATCTCTGTATAGAATTGGACTTGGGAGCTGAGATTGCTAAAAAAGGATATGGTGCAACTATTCAGGTTGAGTTTAGGACAGAATAAAAGAAGAGGGAAAAACAAAAGAACAAAGACAATTAAATAAACCAATCTGAAGTAGTATCTAGATATGTATTTCTTACTTTCATTGTCACCTATTGTGCTAAACAATCTTACATGTACACTACATTGTCTGGGTTTTGTACAGGCCTTGCATCACCCCTTCACTGCACCAAACCCAGAGGACATGGGAAACCTTTCCAGTGCGCGTGCTTTAGCATACGACATGGTTTACAATGGAGTTGAGGTGTGTCCTGTTGCTGTCATTGTAATTGTTTTTGTGCATATGGTTTCAGTTTAAATATTCACTTTAGAGTTTGTCCTTTACATTCCATATTTGACGAAGATATACCAATCCAATTTCTTGTGGAATCACAGATTGGTGGAGGTAGTCTTAGGATTCACAAACGTGAGGTTCAAGAGAAAGTCTTGGAACTTGTTGGTATCACTTTAAAACAGGTGAAACCCTTCATTCTCCCTACAATCAATTTATTATATTGTAATAAAGTGTAACAGCGAGTATGACCCCTTTCATCGTTTAGTGAATGAAAAGAACTCTTATCATGCCTTCGTGTAAATGTTGTTCCCTTTTGTTTCTGCACTGATCTGATCATTTTGTTCATATCATTAAGTAGACCTATAATATAGTGTGCTGTCTTTGATCATATTCAACCTCATGGAACTCCATATGCTTTTACTCTAACAAGTATATTTAGCAAGGTCCAACTTCTCATATTTGCCCATTTAACTAATATGCACAAGGGGTCCTCCATTGTTTTATTGGTAGAAAAGCCTTTATTTAGAGTTCAAAGCTATCCAATATATGATTATAGAGCTTTCTTTATATTCAACCTCTATTCTATTGGAATTATTATATTGTTAGTTTTTCTACCAAAAATCTCTAGCTTGTTCACTATCAAAATAACCAATAAAATGAATAAATTAATTTAGAGGTTTCATTTCAACGATCGGCAGTTCTTCCAACAATATACTTCAAGTCATTTGGATATGCTTTAGAGTTGATCAGACTAGGTAATGAAGACACTATCTTAAGGCGGTAAAGGTTGAGAATTTATTTTATAACGTGCATGTGTGTTGTTTTGCAGGCTGAAGAAAAATTTGGCTACTTATTAGAAGCTTTGGACATGGGTGCTCCACCACATGGTAAGGAGCAACTTACCTCTACTCTTGAGTCTTGCCTGTTACATTTGTTGACTTAATGGTGTAAAACCTCTGTTGCACATGGTAATCTGTGATTGTCTTTGTACATAATGTTTAGTACAGGCAAGTCGTTTCTTTGTTTAGGCCCTTCCAACATGAGTTGTATGCTCCTATTTTCCCTGAGTAGTAATAATGTTTGATTAGAATTTGAATTTCGTTGTGCTTTTGTGATTGACTAGAACATCTCAGTGTTTTTCAGGTATTTGAGTAAGACTACTATGATGAAATGATTCTTCTATTTTTCGATACAAACTTCTTGCCTCAAGGTCCTAATGCAAAAAAAATTTAGGGCTGTTATCTATATGAAACCAAAATTAAAACTGCATTCCCAACCAAAGAACTAAAGATGGTATACCATCTGTTGGAGACGAGATGGTTTCCATGGAGTTGCATAATCTAAATTCTCCCTGATGTTATTTTACCGTACATGGCAAAAGTTGGTATTGATCTGCTTGTGTTTCAATCCAGGTGGGATAGCCTATGGATTGGATCGACTGGTTATGCTGTTGGCAGGTGCTACTTCCATTAGAGATGTTATTGCTTTTCCAAAGACTACGACCGCACAATGTGCCCTCACTCATGCCCCATCAGAAGTCGATCCACAGCAACTACAAGATCTTTCATTGTGACAACTGTCAAGTCGATTATAGCCATTTTATTTCTAGTCTCAGTATTCAAAAATTGGTTGTTTGAATCCAATGGTTGACAGCCAACACAGATGTTATTTATTATTTCTAGTCTCCCTTTTCACTTTGTAGTAATTATTATTTGCACTTCTAATTTGTTTACTATTAATTAATATTTTTTACCAAACACACGTTGGTATTGGTAACAGCTAGGACATTGTATTTGCAGTTAGTAAAAACCCTAGCAACTGCACAACCACTTTGATGATTCAGAATGTTTATTTTTTATCTATGGTTATTGAATATGGAGGATAGCATGAGAATATATAAGAGCATCTCTAATGGGTCCCCTATAATCTAAATTATAGGAATTCCGAAAAAAACCATTCCCTAACGCGTCGTCTATAATTTAAGCAGCCGGCTATCCACGTAGGATGTGGTGGGCCGGTCTGCTAAAATTTCGTCCAAAATCGAACCAAAGATAGGATTATAGGAATTGCTAAAATAAAATGTTCCACGCTGGTTCAACCAGCGTGGAACTTTTTTTTTATTATTATTTTAATTCCACGCTGGTTGAACTAGCGTGGAACATTTTTTTTTTTTTTTTTTTATTCCACGCAGGTCAAACCGGCGTGGAACCTTTTTTTTAATTTTTTTTTTTTACTTTTTTTTATTTTTTGTTTTTTTAGTTCCACGCTGGTTCAACCAGCGTGGAACATTTTTTTTTTTTTTTTTTATTCCACGCAGGTCAAACCGGCGTGGAACCTTTTTTTTAACTTTCTTTTTTTTTTTAATATTTTTTTTTAACTTTTTTTACTGCCCCCAAGCCCAACCACGCGAAGCCCAAGTCTTCCACGCTGGTTGGACCAGCGTGGAACAGAAAAACATTTCCACGCTGGTTCAACCAGCGTGGAAGATAAAAATTTGGAAAAAAAAATAGGAAACGCGTTAGGGATACCCCTGATATAGGTATGGAAGACCTGCTAAAAAAAGTGATAGGAAATGAGGTGGCACCGACGTGGAGGCTAAATCATCCCATGTGTAAGCTAAATATGGGAGACCCATTAGAGATGCTCTAAAGACAGAAGTGTTTGGATGCTATGGCACCAGTTGTACGACAATATGTAGGAAAATATAAATCCATATATTATTGTTCTAAAATAAATAAAAGGGAATAGATGATACAAACCAGAATAAATGGATGAAGGACAAGATTTAGATCGAGTCGAGATAAAATCTCTCTTCTTTAGACATTATTCGCCCCGTACTTGTATCGAACGATTTATCAATGACAGATTGTCTCTCAGAATACAACGATCTATCCTTCTTAGTGTATCAACACTTCAGACGCATATAAGACGGCAAACAAATTCTTTGTTATAATCTCCCCTGAAAAGACACGGACACTATAAGATGGAAATACAATTTTATTGAAAAGTGATTTGACTAGAAACACAAGACACATTTATATAGTAAGAAAGACACTTTTTCAAAAAGGCACAAGTTTATTCAATGTATATGTAAATAGACACTTGATACATTGTACACATCTGTTGGGAATAGAGACACCTATTTAGGTGTCTACAAAGTATGTGTCTATTGGGGATAAACACACCCATTGGGATTGGTTGGACCAAATACAATGCATGTGAAATACATATGTATTTATCTACTATAACACAAGTTAGCCATAATCAGTGGATAACTTAGGACTTTAATTTCTCATTCATATACAACTGTTTTGACCACTCAAAAAACATTTCCAACACAATGAGCCGATAGATTGGATGTTATTATATCTTGGATGTTATAATTGTAAAGGATATTTTACATTTCCCCCCAAAAATGATAATTTACATTTTACCGCAATCACTGCCGTATATGCCAAATGTAGATCAGTAGATATATGGGTAACCCAATTTAATCAAGGCTTTAGCTTATCTCTTCCGCAGAATTATATTATTGTATAGGCAATTTTCTTTGGCACCGTCCTTGAAATGATTTATACTAGAATCATTTTAGAATAAAAAGAATTTGCCAAATGTATATTAAGACCAATAATCAATCGATTAATTCTCATAATTGGAATCAGGTCATCACATAGTAATCCATTGACTTTACTTTCAAAATGATTTCAAGCTAACCTTTGAATGATTAGTAATAGTGTAATACAGTATATCTCGCAAAGTCAATGATTCCATACTTGAATCTACGGACAATATTTATTTCTTTATTCAATTAAGCAAAACATGTGATTCAATCGTGCTCGCTTATCATCTTAATTAATAATAGAGCTTATAGCCTCTATATCTATAAGTATCAGTATTCATTCCCCACCATGAACTCTGCGTTACAGTTCACTGTCTCAGTGTCTCCCTATATGCCTCAAGCTTGTAATAGCACCAAATCTTCTTACTATTACCCAATTTATAATAATAAAAAATTTTAAAACCTAAGAAGAACTTGAAGACGCCATTACACGTTTGAATTTGGTGTTTTTTATTTGGGAAAAAATTTAGGGTTTTTAAAGAGAGAAGATGATAACCCCAACGGCTATAAGATCGATGATGTAAATTAGATCTCGAAATTTAAGAAAGATGTACGGTTTGGATGTAAAATGGCAACTTAGGAATTTAGGAAATTGAGGGTATTATTGTAAGTTCACATATTAGATTTGGTCAGATGTGGTTGACCGTTGGTCTTTGACAGAGTCAAACTGTTAAAAGGTGGGTTGGCCAATTTTTGGCAAACATATGATGTATTGTCAAAATAGATGGTAAATATAGGGTGTATCAACAAAATGGCCTCAAGAAATTTTTTTCTTCTTTGTTGAGTTATACTGTGAGAGGTCAGATGTATATAATTATGCAATTAGTATAATTTTCTCGAACAATCGTTCCTCTAGGAAACACATGAGAATTGACTTACCACACAGATTAAGTTTCTTTTGTTGATGAAAAAAATCTTTTTTAAATCAAGAGGCAATCTGATTTTGAGAATCAAGGTTAGCTTGAGTTTCTTGTTATCACCTAATAACACCAGTAAATTAAAAATTCATATATTATTGACTGATTCTCATATGTTCTTATTCTCAAAATTAATTTTTAATTTTTTTTTTGTTCAAGGGTGATTAAATTAAAATAAGAATGAAATAGTTACAAAAAAAGTTCTAAATCCAACTGTTCAAAACCCCCAAAGTCTTCACGTGTTACTGGACAAACTGCTAAAAAATAAAACTATCACTTGAAGTAACTAACAACATATATGGCATAGTTGGATCTAGCTTAGGGATTATTTTAGGATCTTGATGTAATTAGTGACAGAGCCAGGGGTTGAGGGTGCGCAACTATGAACCCTCAGATTTCCCAATTTTATTTTATTTTTTACGTATCTTCAAAATTCTATTTCAACTCAAATTCTAATTACCAAAAATTAAATACTTCTAATACCAAAACAAAAAAACATCTTAGTTTACCAATTCTTTTATTTTATTTTATTTTATTTCTATTTGGTAGGAAATCTTTATTAAATCCTATTTTAATACGAAATTTTTATTCTTTACTAGATATTAGAAATTTATTATAAGAGATAAGTGGAGAATACACAAAATTTAAAATTGCCTTCTTCTTCCTCATGGACTCGTGGTTGTGCACTCATTACTCTTAATCAAGGTATTATCAAAATTTCAAAATCCTTTATTTTTCAATTAGATTGCAAATGCTTTAGTATTAACTAAATTACAGATTTTATTTACTCAGTTTGTTCAACCAAGTGTATAAAGAGATTTGTACTCTTTATGCCATAAATACATTAATTGATTT
Source organism: Aquilegia eximia (assembly GCA_023053565.1). Taxonomy (NCBI): domain Eukaryota; kingdom Viridiplantae; phylum Streptophyta; class Magnoliopsida; order Ranunculales; family Ranunculaceae; genus Aquilegia; species Aquilegia eximia. Next base: position 27,954,290 of record JALIGU010000004.1, read on the forward strand.
GTTTATGTACAGTAGTTAATTAACTTTCATGTAACATTACTGACCTTAGATGAATCCGACTTTGTCTCACACACTAAGGGTCTGTTTGATTGGTCGTGGGAAAAATTCCCACATCAAAGATTACCCCAGAAATTCCCAGATGCCTGTTTGATTGGTAAAGTTGGGTCATGTAAAAATTTCATGATAAAAATATTTCTCATGAATCTTTCCTTGACCCACCCCTAAAAAAAATTCCCAAACTTGTAGGGGAATATTTTTTTGTCTAATCAAACAACTAAAATCTTTCCCACATAAAATTTTCCTCATGTTTTTATGTCTAATCAAATAACTAAAATCTTTTCCACATAAAATTTTTCTTGTGTTTTTATGTCCAATCAAACGACTCATTAGTGGGAATTATTTTATGTGGGAATATTTTCAACTATAAAAATTCCCACAAGTAGTTATTCCCACCAATCAAACACACCCTAAGATTCGTGTGGAAGGTAACCTGGATTTTCATTGGTTCAAAGTTACCCCGTGCCATTGCCATATTATATTTTATTAAATAAAATTAAAATAAAAAATAAATTTCTAATTATATTAAAACAAAAAGGAGATTTTTTCTTTCTTTACACCTCAAGCCCTTTATATCTTTCTCATGGACATACAGTTGGTATTCATTTCAATAAAAAATAATTAGGGCTATTTTGCTTATACACCCTATTTTTACCACCTGTTTTGGCAATACATATCCGTACTTTGGCAATCATTTGTAACAATTATAACCGTTACAAATTATTTTAGCTAGAAAAAAAATATTAAATCATCCGACAATAATCTCAATCTAATTTGCCCAAGTATTGACCATTTGATTATAGATAACCTTTCTAAACAAATCTCATCCATTAATTAAATAGTATATTACAAGAATATGCACAATATTACAACGAACTTTTAGGCCTAACATTACACTACAGTGCAGATGAAAAAAAAAAGAACAAACAGAGTGTTATAAAAATTCAGTAAACAATCCATCCGCTACACCAAATCAAAGAGCACGTACACTTTCCTTGGCCTTCTTAGTTACTGCTTGTTTAGCAACAGACTGGCACCAAAGACCGTGATCTGCCTGAATTTTTAACACACTAGTATGATTGCAAAGCTCAACTACATATAACACAAGTAAGAAAAGGTGGGGTATAGTTGCTCAAATGTGGTATATTTAACAAGGTTTCACACCATCTTGAGTCACATATGTCATTATTGTACCAGCGGGAGCACCTGAAGAACCAAAAAAATCTTACAAGGCATAAATGAAATTTAAGTCATTTAAAGTCCTACTCCATTTATAACACAAAATACTAGCTCAAGCTACTTTGCCAATCTGTTTACTTCCACGACCAGATGAGACTACCAAGTTATCAATATTATAAAACATTCAACCAATTGATATCACAAAACAATAATGCCGTGAATGCAACAAGTACTTTAAAACATGTATCGATATTTATGACTAATACCACGCAATTAGTGCCATACCTGTTGCGCTACCCTTGGCAGCCATACTATGAAACCTGGGACAACAATATGCATGCGTCAAGCACACAAATGTATACAAATGTGTAGGTCAGGGTCATTCAATGGAAATTTTGTAGAATAAAACTAAAAACCTTTATCATCCAGTTCAGATCATACAATTACTAAATTTCTTAGGCAACAATAATATTCTTGTGATAAGTGCATAAATAACTAGTGAATTCCCATTTTGTTAATATATCTTTCCCTTACAATGTCCATGTCAAACACCTTGTACTACGGCTTACCCAATACCCATCAAGTGAAGTTTCAACAACTAGTAGGTACAGACCAACAGAGAGTGTTGTAGACTTGTAGTAGAGAAATCAAACTCAGACACATCTATCAAGTTCACAGTTTAAGAAAGTTAAATTTCACCTTCATCTGACTACATTACCTTTGACATTTAAGATAGTGAATGAGCACAAATAATAAAGAACAAATAAGCTCTTGATATTTACAGCATATTCTATGTTTAAACTTTATTACAGAGTTTTATCAACATAAACGGATGTACTTCACAGAATCACAGTATACCCTAACCTGTAATGACAAGTGGCGAAAATCAACTTATCATTCTGTGAAGGTACACCATCAAACTAGAAATTGTGGTTACTCTCCGTTTTAAGCTCAATGATCAAACTATTATTCCGATCACCTGAAGCTAGCTAAATGTTTCTTCCTCAATGCTCAATCAAACAAAGCAAATCATAGATGAGTCACATACAAATAATACCACTATTTATGTTGAACATTAATGTGGACTTCACAATTAGTGTAAACGGTGAAGAATACTCTTGAACACATATACAGACAACTTAACCAAATTTTGGAAACAAAACAGATATATTAACAGTTGGGCAACTTAGACCAGCTGTCCAACCCACCAATATACAGTGTCATATCCCGCTTTTAGATAGTGGACTTAAATAGTGCCTACATACTACCAAATTAATGATGTAAAATGTTGAGAACTCAAGAGCTTAGAGCATTCCCAATGGTAGGTTTTAAATCATTTTTAGCCACTTTTAAGAAAAAACTCTTGCCAATAGTGGGTTTTAACACACTTTTCAAGCAAAACACTTTTATCTCCTTGGCAAATTTGCCAAGGAGTTAAAAGTGCCACATAGGATCATTTTATTAATTAAAAATTAGATTTCATCACAATGTACACTATATTTTTTTTGGAAAAAGTGAAACTAAGTTTTAACACTTATTTTAAAACTAACCATTGGTAACTCTAAAAGTACTAATCACTTTTAACATAAATTGTTTGCTAAAACCTTTCCCCTCTCTCCTATGTGGCACCCTTAAAACCCTTTTACTATTGGGAATGCTCTTAGAATCACAAAGAAGAGAAGTACCTTCTTGGGAAACTCTTGCCTCTCCAACGTCAACCGGTTGATTTGTTAATTCAAGCATACATCTTGTTCTGACATCTTTAGAAGAATTCATCTACTTAATTTGGAGAATAGTTTCATCTTCACCTAGCAGATGCTTTACTTATCAGCTTAATTATATTGTAACTATGCCATTGTGATTACCAGCTTGTAAAGAATGCACCTCGAGAAACTAATGTCTTTATTGACAATTTACATACACACTATCCTTCCAAAGAAGAAAATTTGGACACAAGAATAACATCCATTCCAGAAATGTGTAACCAACAATAACAAATTGATAAAAACCCTAACCCCACTCAATACAAAGAGAATTATCAAATAATTAGAAGATTTGATATTTATATGGAATAAGGTGTAGTAGTCTAAAATGGTCTACACAATTTAGCTATTATTACTGGAAATTGTGTAAATTGTAGCACACTTCAACCCAAAGAAATCAGTAATGAGAGAAAAAATTGCTTAACACAAAAAATGTATTTCTTCTTGCAACCATTTTGATATAACAGATATTTAAAATAAAATAAAAAAAAGAAAAAAAGTTCAAATTCGCCATGGTTTCAAACATACAAACAAGTAATGATTAGGACAATAAAGCGTATTTTAATAGTATTTTAATCTTTAGTAACATATATCTCTACTATACTATAAAGGCTGAGCGGATTAGAGCCCGGTGAGGCCATCCACGTGGGTCTCTCTTCGCCCAGGATTCAGCTTCTCAGCTTCAAGCACTTTTAGGCTGGGTTACTTTTGTACTTTCCAAAGGAATCTTAGGGGCAAAACAGTCAACCTTCACATAATAGGTGTGCCCAAGCAGCCATTTGTGACTCAGTCCTTGCCCACCGTTCCTAATTTGTCCCTTTCTCCTTCTTTTCGCTGCAAATATTCTCTATTCCAAACTATTCTTTCTGCACTCTTCTTCTTCCTTCTTCATTCTTCTCATATGTTCCACACTTTTTTCATCGTCATGGTCTACTACAATCCTTACGCCACGTTTAGCTTCTACAAATATAGATTACCAATTAGCCAAGCCTATAACTACCTCTCTGTCATCACAAGACCCTCACTCTTACCACATCGTGCCAACGATACTTCCAAATCCCCAAATTCCTTCCTATAAATACCCTCACTCCACACCATTAACAATATATACCGACATTCTAACAAGACATAAATTGCAGAGGTGCAAGATATTCAAGGTACGCTAATCCCTTACCCACGCATCTTCTTGCTTATTTTGGTTCACTACAATTTATAAATTTATGTGCACACCCAAATTGTAAAACTATGGTTACCAACTACTCAATTTGATTCTATTACACACCTTCTCTATTATGCTTTCTCTTCTCTTTATGATTTCCTATACTGCAATTCCTATTTTTTATATTTGTCTTCCTTCCAAACTAAGTCTAATCAATACTCAGGATTCAAAACTCTTCTTTGTTGTTTATTGTTCTCTTTGTCTATACATACTTTCTTCATTCATTCATTTTGCTTCCTTTTAATTCCAGACATAGAAAATGGCATCAGAATATGTCTTACTCAGCAAACTCAATCAATCAAAGCAGAGGTGGAAAGTTTTAGTTCGCATCGAAAGAATGTGGGATGTTCTCGACCTAGCAAGAAATACGATATCTATCCGGCATTGACCTGATCCTCATTGATAGAAATGTAAGAACCATACTTCCCACTAAGTCATCCTACTTATACTTATTCCAGTCCTCATATGTATAACTAATATTGTCTTTTACCATTTCAAAATAGGGACAACAAATGCACGCATCGGTACCAACAAATTAGATCACCTCCTTCAGGCAAAAGCTCCAAGAAAAAAAAGTGATCACATTAGAGAATTTTATAGTTAAAAAAAAAGATACATCTTACTGCCCCTACAATTACCCATTGAAGATCAAGTTCAACCAAGACACAACTGTCAACCCAGGTGATGATTCCGTGGATTTCCCAAATCAAATATTCACATTTACAGGGTTCGATAAGCTCGAAGAAAATTTAGAAAAAATCGATCAGTTATTAGGTAAATCATTTTTACATAAATTTTGTATTTCCCAAATTAATGTTTTTGAATGTGATTCATACTCCTTTTTTATTTTCTATACAGATGTCATCGGTATCTTCAAAAAACTTCAGGCTAAAAGTGGCATCATCAAAACGAAAAAGGGCGATAGCTTAAGACAAGATCTCTACATCAAAGATGCATGGTATGTGATACATAAACAAATATACAGTTTTTCTTTTCCCAGCTAATATTTAGATAATGCTACTGCAGTGGGCAAAAAATCCGAATAGCTTTCTGGGGGAAAAGCATTGGACAATTAACATCGATGCAGACAACTTCAGAACATAAATTCAGTGTCATTGTCACATCAACCTTGGCAAAAAATTTTGATAGTAATGTCACTATGCTCACTATTGCTTTCTCATATACCAAACGTTACCTACATACTAACTCACTCACCCGTCACTTTCAGGTACTTTGTATCTTCAAGCAACCTTCGCTTCCAAAATCTACAGAGATATGGATATACCCGAAACTATCAGTTTGAAAGAAAGGTTCACATCATCAAACTTATTACCCATTCTTTTATTACACAATAATTTTTTATTCCAAATGGTCTGACCTTATTTTCCTTGACAATTTCAGCATCGGCAATCCACTTTTGAAAATAAAGTTTATGCAGAAAACCACAAAACAAATCAGCGAAATCATCTCCCTCACAAAAGAAGCACCTAAGGTACCCTTTGTACCCATTACTTATAAAATAGTTCGTATGATTACTAACAATTTCATATGATTTACTATCGTGTATACTCTTACTGCAGCCATTCAACAGTCTTTGTCTGGCAACAATCACAAAAGTGCATCACAGTGAAGGTTTTTGTTACAATGCTTGCAAAAAGTGTACAAAAGGGCTTGGCAGAAAAGGTGCGACATTATTGCTACAGATGTAGACAAGCAGTTGAGGACCCAATTCTCAGGTTCATGTCGTCCTCCTATTATATTCATCGTATCTTCCCTGTTAGGCTTGCTTCTTCAAGATATACCTACTATTCTCTTTGAAACTATGTCAATATTATACTTCAATACATATACAATATCCATTTACAAATTTCTTCCTGTTTCAGGTTAAGAATAAATTTTGAAATTGAAGACTCAACAAGCACAAAAAACGTAACGGCATTCGAAGAACAGGCTGAATTTCTTTTGGGCCTAAAATTTGAGCCTCTGCTAACTTTGAGTCTTCAGGTCCTCTTTTCCTACTCTCTTTTCCCCTGTTCTCCCTTCAACTAGGTAAACCTTTTACTACAACATTTTACTCCCTTTACCAATACTAACACTATTTTGTCTTGAATATACTTAGGAAAATGGAGAGATCTTACTAAAGGAAGTTCTACAAAAGATTGTAGGAAAAAAACAAGACTTTGAAATCAGAGTCACAGATTACAATCTCCTTCATTCAGACTCCCCTTTCACAGCGGGCAAAATTTTCGAAGCCGACCACAAGAAACATAAAAAAACCAAAAACACTTGAGCAAGGTTCTCATATCAACTCTTGGCTTTTTGATACTGATCCGACACTATGTAGGTTTTTTTTAGAACCTTACTAAATCTTTTGCAAGGATCGCAACTATGTACACAATATCTCTCTGTACTTCATATTGTAATTTCTTGCAGTATAACTAAGTTTGTCTTCTTGGTTATGAAGTTTGTAAAGTCTGTTTATAAATACATGTTGGTAGTTTGATGTAATTATCTTCTTCTTATTCATTTTCTATGATGCTCACCTTCTATTACAATCATTGGAGTTCAGGATTATTACAAACAATCGTCTTTTTGGAAAGGATAGACATTAAATTTCACCTTTGCTCCCATTAGATCTAGATGTTGGATTTTTTGGACGGAGGGAACTTTTTTGTTCAGGAACGTACGTACGCAGTTAGGACGTTCGTACGTTCCATTCGACAGATGACTTTAGGGGAAGGAACGTACGTAGTTAGGGCGTACGTACGTCCTGGATCACAGATGACTTCCCCGTGTGGCTCGACGTACGAACGTCAATTCAACGTAGGTACGTCCTCTCTTGGTTTTGTGTATATGGGCCGGTTTAAGTCCATTTCGTGTGTGTTTGTATGGCTATGTTATAAAGCCAATTGAGAAGGTTGGAAAACCTAATCTTCATGTGAGAGAGAGATTGTGAGAAGCCATTGGTGAGTTTGAGAGAACTCTTGTGAGGAAGAACACTTTGGTTTCTTAGTGAGGGCTTGTATAATCGTCTTTATTTGGAAGATTGTTGTTTTGGTCGTGGACGTAGGCAATATTAGCCGAACCACGTAAATCTTGTGTTTTGTGTTTGTTTTGTTTTGCTTTGTTTGATTCACACACTATATCAATTTTGGATATTCGTGCATAAGCTTCCGTTGCGCACAACTAGTGGCATCAGAGCTGCAGGCTAGATCTTGAGAGCCTTGAAGGTGTTTGAAGAAATTTCTGCAGGTGAGTTTCTTATTTGTGGTTTAAGGCAAAAGTTCTATCTTGTATCCGTGGGTTGTCAAGAAGGTGTTTGTTGAAATTCCCGTGTGAATTTCAGATTTGTTTACCTTCGATTGGTGATTGTTTAGTGTGTGAAAGTGATTAGTGATGTCAGACCCATCTTCGAGTAAGAATGGAAGAGTGTCATCTTTGAAGTTTGACATCGAGAAATTCAATGGTAGAAACAACTTCGGCATGTGGCAGTGCGAAGTTCTGGATTTGCTTGCTCAGCAAGGTTTGGAAGATGCTTTGGGTGAAAAACCCGAAAAGATGAAAGAAGATGATTGGTTGAAGTTGAATAGGCAAGTTTGTGGCGTGATTCGCCTTTGTTTGGAAAAGGACCAGAAATACTCGGTGATGAAAGAAACGTCTGCTAAGGAGTTGTGGAAGAAATTGGCTGATATGTATATGAAGAAAAGTTTAGAAACCAAGTTGTTTCTGAAGAAGAGGATCTTCCGCATCGATATGAGACCTGGTATTTCTTTGTCTGAACATCTGGATGAATTCAATAGGCTTATTGCTGACCTATTGAATTTGGATGAGGTTGTCAGTGATAATGACAAGTCTCTATGTTTTTTGAACTCTCTCCCCGATGAATATGACCATTTGTCCACCACTTTGTTGACGGGGAAAGAATCTGTTAAGTATGCTGATGTAGCAACGTCGTTACTGAACTATGAATGCAGGCGCAAGGACAAAGAAGTCTATAGGGGTTCAGGTTCAACGTCCGAGGCTTTGATGGTAAGGGGACGATCCAATGATCGTACTACTGGTAGCGGAGGAAGATCTCGATCAAAGCCTAGAGGTAAACCTCTAGCAAAGGATGAGTGTGCCTTTTGTCATGGAAAAGGCCATTGGAAGGTTGATTGTCCCGAGTTGTCAAAGAAGGAAGATTCTGTGTCTTCCAAAGATAATAAGGTAAATGTTGCACATACTGATGATAGTGATGATGATTCAAATTATTCTTTGGCTGTTATGGTTGATTGCTCCACTCAAGGGTGGATTATGGATTCTGCATGTTTTCACCATTTGTGTCACAGTAGAGATTTGTTTGCTAGTTTTCAAAGGCTAGACTGTGATGATGTTGTGTTAGGTGATGGTCGTCACATGAAAACACTTGGTGTGGGGACTATCAAGTTGAAGTTGGAGAATGGTACAGTTAAATAATTAGTTGGTGTCCGGTATGTTCCGGAGTTGGAGGTGAATCTCATCTCTCTTGGAACTTTAGAGTCTGATGGTATGAAGATTGTTCTGCAAAATGGGGCTTTAAAGGTTGTTTCTGGTGCTTTGGTTGTTATGAGAGGGACAAGGCAACGAAATTTGTACTATCTTAACGGTAGTGTTGTTGGTTGTGGTGGAGATTCTTCTTCACATTTGGTGGATTGTTTGACTCCTCCCAGTTTGTCAGATTGTTTGGTTGATTGTGGCTTTGGTAGGCGTACCGGCAAGCATGGCTTGTTGAATGGTGGTAAGGTACGTAAAGTTTGTTTTGGGCATCCTTGTTTGAATGATAGTTTGAAGTTGGAAGAGATATCTCAGCAGGTGGAGATTGATGCCGCTCCTTATGAAAGTTTGTCTGGTAACACAGCTGATGTTAGTTTGCTAGCCACAGATGTTTGTTTGAAGGCTCAAGCCCATGAGCCAATTGGAGCTGTGAAGCCGTTGTTTGGAGACCTTTGTAGGTTTCGGGGTGTTGATTCATACTCATCTTCAGTCGGTTATGGTCATAAAGTGGAGATAGTATTTGGTAGTTTGGACCCCATTGTTTTGGATTATGGTTGTTGGCCCTCTACGGGCATTGGTGGGCATTTGTTTTGATTTGGCCCCTTGTGGGAATTTGACCCTTCGGGGTATGGTGGGCATCGCATAGATGCCATTGGAGTGAACTACGGTGGTTTGATCCCTTAGAAGAAGGGTACGTAGGCAACCATGAGGTGGTGCAACCGCTTTGGTCCTTCGGGACAAGTATGGGAGTTTGGGACTCGGTGTCGGCTTAGATTTATTGAATCTTCGCCGAGGTGGAGAATTGTTGGATTTTTTGGACGGAGGGAACTTTTTTGTTCAGGAACGTACGTACGCAGTTAGGACGTTCGTACGTTCCATTCGACAGATGACTTTAGGGGAAGGAACGTACGTACGTAGTTAGGGTGTACGTACGTCCTGGATCACAGATGACTTCCCCGTGTGGCTCGACGTACGAACGTCAATTCAACGTACGTACGTCCTCTCTTGGTTTTGTGTATATGGGCCGGTTTAAACCCATTTCGTGTGTGTTTGTATGGCTATGTTATAAAGCCAATTGAGAAGGTTGGAAAACCTTGTGAGAAGCCATTGGTGAGTTTGAGAGAACTCTTGTGAGGAAAAACACTTTGGTTTCTTCGTGAGGGCTTGTATAATCGTCTCTATTTGGAAGATTGTTGTTTTGGTCGTGGACGTAGGCAATATTAGCCGAACCACGTAAATCTTGTGTTTTGTGTTTGTTTTGTTTTGCTTTGTTTGATTCACACACTATTTCAATTTTGGATATTCGTGCATAAGCTTCAGCTGCGCACAACACTAGACACAAGCTATTGTATTATACACTGATTAAAACTATATGCATTGTGGCCCTTGATATTAATTTTTTGGCTACCAAGTTCCAACAGAATGAATCTTCATCTCTTTTATTAGGTAACCTAGAGTTGATAACCACAAGTTCAGACCTGGCTAAAGTAAGCTTGGAGGTATTGTTATAGAAAAGGAACCATCCCACTTACTTGAAATGTGATTAAACATTGGGTTACACCTCAATATTTCTTTTAAGTTGGGTGCTTAGAAATTTAGATCTCTTTAATCTTCATTGCCAAACCTGTACAATTATCTTATTTTTTTTATCAAAGGTAACAATACATTAACCACCAAATGAAAATTTATAATCCTGAACAACAAATAATAACTCCGTCAGATGGCATACATAAATACATTGACAGACCCTTTATGTCTACACCCTGGAAAACATGTATGAACCTCTTACTAATTTCTAAAGAAATATATACTGTATCAAACTATCTTCAAATGACTTTAATCTTACTACATGAATGCCAATAGTTACTACTGGGTTAACATGCCAACAACGATGTCAATCCTCAACTGGCCTCCTATTTTTGTCATTTACTCCATGTTTCTACAACTTTCTTAACACTTCTTCATTCTTCTTGCCTCTTCCCACCAACTCTACTGTTTCTTATCATCCCTTACTGCGAAGTCATTAATCCATGACTCATACCTTATCTACACTCTAAATCTCTAATGCATACACGTTACCCTACCAATTCACCTCCTTCCTTCCCTATATGAACTTAGACATAGACATAACACTATAGATCAAGATTCCCCATATGACGATGACAACCTTCTTGATAAAAAAATACCTTATCAATGCTGAAACTATATGCTACATATGCGGAGCCGTCCGACATCATTCTCTGGTTTGGAACATAAAATGCACTAGAGGTGGTTGCCCTGGATATACAAAAATAGTATCTAATATGTGCACATTTGTAAATCACATTTTAATGACCACACCTTTACCAAAATTTAAAATAAAATAATGCTCAAACAAAATTTCAATTTGGCTTAACAATTTTCAAAATTAGACACATTTTTCAGCCTATTTCAAAACAAAAATGTTTTTTCCCCCTTTTCTTACCACAACCTTTCTTAACCATCCATTTTCACATCTTCTCCTCTAATAATCCATGGTCATACTGACACAATTCGGGCGTAGCCCGGGCCTTACCTGTTAAACTTATACAGCGTCAGACTAGCCAAAAAACAATGTGTTCTTACAAAATGCATCTTATTGTTATGAAACTCATACAGTGCCAGATAAGCTAAAATAAATCATATTTATTGTTATGAAACTCATACAGTGCCAGATAAGCCAAAATAAATCATATTTATTTTCTGCCGCACTAATCACATCTTCATTCTCCATTACCACGTTAGATATACTTCATCTTCCTGGTAAAAACGTTACAAAATATTACATTAACAAAATCGCATATCAACTTGAGACTTGCTGCTCATTTTATTATTTGACTTCAATATGCACCACTGCCTAACATTTTCTATCCATTAAGCACAGTTCGGATGTAGCCCAGGCCTTAAATATGAAACGTTCGTTGTTGACCATAGGCAAATTAATCCTCTGCTTCAATATGTTACATTCCAAACTAGACTCATTTTTTAGCGTATTTCTTCTTCTAATGATCAATACATGTCAAAAGAAAAACGATGTTTTTCCCTTTCTTACCACATCCTTTCTTAACCATCTATTTTCACATCTTCTCTTCTATGGTCATACTAACCCAGTCCGGGCGTAGCCCGGGCCTTACCTGCTAGTACTGTATATAAACGTGAGTAATAGTTACACAAATAATTCTAATAATTCTTATATTTTTTGTAACATATAAATTGATAATGTAACGAATATAACTGTTAGAAAATTACTAACGATTATAACTGTTAGAAACGTAAAAATTTGTCAGTTACTAATTTCCAGTTTTGGTTTAGTGATTAAAACAAAAAGTAGAATTTTTTTTCTTTACTCCTCAAGCCCTTTGTCTCTTTCTCATGGACATACTGTTGGTATTCATCTCAATAAAAGAAATTAGGGCTATTTTATTTATACACCCTATTTTTACCACCTGTTTTGGCAATACATCCTATGTTTGCCAAAAATTGGCTAACCCTCTTTTTAATACTTTGACTCTGTCAAAGACAAACAGTCAATCACATCTGACCAAATCTAATATGAGAACTTACAATAATACCCTTAATTTTCTAAATTCATAAGTTGCCATTTTTCATTTAAACCGTACATCTTTCTTAAATTTTGAGATCTAATCTACACCGTCGATCTTATAGTCGTTGGGGTTATCATCTTCTCTCTTTAAAAACCCTAACTTTTTCCCAAATCAAAAACACAAAATTCAAGCTTGTAATGGAGTCTTCAAGTTCTTTTAAGGTGTTATAGCATGTGGAGTGAGTGCAACACTTATGAATTTGCTCTCCTGGCCACGCCACTGGATATAATGAAGGGAAAACTGGACTTAACCCTCTAGATAGTGACCAGGGTTGGTGTAAACCTCTCGATACTGAATTTTTTTGACTTGACACCCTATTGTTAATTTTCCGTCCAAACTTAACACTACCCTATATTTATCTTACATTTCTACCCCTCTAATCTTTATTTGACATAACCCCCCTATAAAACTACTAGTTTAATATCAAAACCACTTAACTTTACAGACACATGTCGAAATCTGGTTGCACAATAACGATAATAGTATCACCAGACACTGTCACTAAAATAAAGCCAAAACAATTTTGTTGTTTGTGGTATAGTCATCAATTAGACTAGTAGTAGGACTAGGAAAATCATCTAGTTCTATCACTTCATATAATGAATCTGCCAATGCTTTGGGCTTACATATATCAAGTATGATATCAGTGTACCCCATTTTGTCTGTTGGAGCATGTTCCCAGAAATATATGAGATCCATGTTTATCACAATTTCATATCTTCGTTTCCCCCACAACCAATACATAATCAGAGCACCATCTTTACAGCCACCAACATTTAGGTAGTGTTTGTTTCATCAAGTGTTCAGCAATAAGTTATTTTTAAGTGGTGGACCAGGCTAATAATAAGTGAAAAATGATTTTTATGTTGTTTGGTTAGAATGTGTTCAGAACATAATGGACTTTTTCAGCCATTTTGAACAAGCACAAATCTCATGCTTAATTTATCTTCTTAATGCTTATTGTAATTTTATGACAATTATACCCATTTATAATACCTTTTATTCTACGTATGTCCACAGTCCATGTAGGATTTCTTCTTCTCTAATCTCACGAGAAACTGACTTGCACTCTTGACCCTTCGAAGCTAATTGGTCAATACATAATATATTTTATTATATAATCATAAATACATAATCTACTTATTGACCTTCATAAAATAAGGCCCTATCTGTTTGTAGATTGTAGATGAATATACAATATATAAGTCAATAATAGTCATTAGTCATGAAAGATCCATTCAATGTGTTCTTTCTATGATAATCCATTAGTTATATCATATGCATTGGGTTTAATTATTATAAAAATAAAAATAATGTATATAAATGCAACTAATTGTCTTGATTTTTTATTTTTATTTTGATTGATTTTTTTAACCATGTTTTCTATATAAGTTTTTCAAATTTAAAATTTCAGTTCCATTAAGATGCATCTAAAGACTAGAATAAAAGAGGATAAATTTGTCAAATTTAAATAATCAATTGTAAAACAGAAGTTTTGAAAAATGATAAACAAACAACTTTTCAGCATTCAGTCTTTAGTATCCAGCATTCAACATCCAACAACCAGTATTCAACATTTTAAACAAACACACCCTTAGATTTCGAAGCCACTCAATCATGTCCAGTATACATGTTGTATCCCGATCCCATTTCTCTCCACTCTCAGTATAACTACCAAAATTATATTGAAATGTTTGAAATTCTTGAAAACCAGAGACAACCTATTTACCATTAACAAGAGCCCTAATTGGAAATCTCTCAAGGGGACCTTTCTTCCATGTCCCACAATAAAATATTCTAAAACTCCTCACAGTATTCATTTTTCCTGCAACATAAAACCCCACACAAATAAGCCAAACTTAACTCACAAAGCATTTACCAAACAATGGAAAATATACTTCTAAAACTAAACAATATTATACCGTTTCTTCACGAAAAATAGATAAGATTAGTAGATCTTCGTAAAAAAACAGTCAACAATATCAGTTTTACCTTTGAAAAAAAACAAATCGAGAGAAGAAACTATCTGAAAGCAGTGTAGAACTCTTCACCTTCTTCCCCGCCAAAAACACAGAAAAATGGTGAAAGAGAAACAAAGTGGCAGCTTTAGGGTTTGTTTTTGCTTACAACCAGATTTCGACACGTGTTTTAATTTTTTCTGGCCGTTGGATGTTTGCAACCAGATTTCGACATGTGTCTGTAAAGTTAAGTTGTTTTGATATTAAACCAGTAGTTTTATAGAGGGTTATGTCAAATAAAGATTAGAGGGGTAGAAATATAAGATCTCTACTACTTTAAAGGCGCCTCCTTCCCGAGGCGTTCATGAAGCCCTACGTGTCACACACATATCTCTACATATATAATTATAGTTTTACCTACACATATCTCTATATATAATTACAGTTTTACCCACATATATCTCTACATATACAATTACAGTTTTACCCACACATGTCTACATATAATTACAGTTTTACCCACATATCTACATATATAATTACAGTTTTACTCAAACATATCTTTACATATAATTATAGTTTTACCCACACATATCTTTACATATAATTACAGTTTTACCCACACATATCTTTACATATAATTATCTTTACATATAATTACAGTTTTACCCACACATATCTTTACATATAATTACAGTTTTACCCACACATATTTCTCTATATAATTACGATTTTACCCACACATATCTCTACATTTAATTACGGTTTTACCCTTATCATTAGGGTGGGTAAAAAACCAAAAAACCGAATTAAAACCGAAACCGAACCGGGTCAAAACTACGTTGACCAGGAACCGGTCAAATCGAACTGGAACTGAAACCGAACCGAACTGGACAGTGATGGAAGCTTTGAAGGGAGGAAATCAAATTCCAAACCTTGATTGGCAAACTTCTGCCATTTTCCAAAATATTGTTGCTTTATCCTCATCTTTTGAACTTGTTTCTTTTATTTGGATTAGTAGGGTTTGTAATGCCAAGGCTCATGATATTGCAAAATGGGCTTATACTCATTTGGCAATGGGACATTATCCTGATGTTATGTTGCAGTCTGTGGATGCTCATATTTCTTTTTAATATAATGGTTTTAGATGTTGATAACAAAAAAAAAAAAAAAATGCATATGGCCAAAAAAAAAAAAAATCCCTGCTGGCTATGGGGTTCGAACCCATGCGCACGTATCGTGCAGAAGATCTTAAGTCTTCCCCCTTAACCACTCGGGCAAACCAGCTAATTCGTTAATATTTGGCACAAACAATCTATAATAACGTAATTAAAGAAATAAAAATTTATCTTCCCTTCTTTTAATCAAACGGTTGTTCTTTTATCATCTAAAACGTAAGCAAAAAGCGGTCTTCATCCTTCGATCTCCTCGACAACATCAACTTTACTTAGATTAGATATCTCTCTTTCTAGAACCTTCGTTCTCTGGTTTATCTATTAGAAGCTCTAATAACAAACACAAACATTTGATCGAGAGAGAGATTTGGATTTAATAACATGGCTGAACACTTAGCTTCGATCTTTGGTACAGAAAAAGATAGAGTGAATTGCCCTTTTTACTTCAAAATTGGAGCATGTAGACATGGTGATCGATGTTCTAGACTTCACACGAAGCCAAGTATTAGCCCAACTCTTCTTTTGTCTAACATGTATCAAAGACCTGATATGATTACTCCTGGAGTGGATCTTCAAGGTCATGCTATGGATCCACGTAAGATTCAAGAACACTTTGAGGTTTGTTCTCTTCTTCTTCTTCACCTTATATAATTGTCTAATTGAAATTTTTGGTATTTCAATTGAATGGTGTTTGTTAATTGTCCTGAAATTGCAGGATTTCTATGAAGATTTGTTTGAGGAATTAAGCAAATATGGAGAGATTGAAAGTCTTAACATCTGCGACAACTTGGCTGATCACATGGTAATTCATGCCCCTTTCATAATTGTTTGATATTTGTTTACCTATCAAATGCCTTTCGTAATTGTTTGATATTTGTTTACCTATCAAATGTATATATTGTTGTCCCGCACTCGCCCCTGTCGCACATATCCAATGCCATGTAAAATAATTTACTTGTAATATACTAATGTATAGAAGTGTTCTGTTCCTAGATTATCTGTCTTTATTCATAGGATTTGGAACATTTCCCCGATGTATCAAATTGGTTTTAAATGGGATGTAATTTCAGTTGGGAAAGTACTACAACCTGCAGCATTGCAGAAGCGTTAGTTACTCACTAGTTTATTATTGTCAGGTGGGAAATGTGTATGTTCAATTTCGAGAGGAAGAACATGCTGCCAATGCACTTCGGAACCTGACTGGAAGATTTTATGCAGGTTGGTCTTTTCCTCATTTATTTCAATTTATCTGCACACTTTATTTTAGAGGAAGCTTTTGATCTCCATCAATTTAGTAATTTGTTATAGTTTGAAATTTCTTTATAGCAGCTATTATCACAATAGCTTCTGCCATACTATCCTTGTCTTGATGTTAATTGAGAAAAATAAAAAATTCATTTTTTGAGCTATTACTAGCTGCTAATCTATGTCTCAGTTATATTTTGGTACTCATTTCAAACGCTTTCTTATGTTTCAGGACGGCCAATTATTGTTGATTTCTCTCCTGTCACTGATTTCCGCGAGGCAACATGTAGGCAGTATGAGGAGAATACGTGCAATCGTGGAGGCTACTGCAACTTTATGCATCTGAAAAAGATTAGCAGGTAAAAAAAGTTGGTCACCCGTATGTTTTATGACACTTGTTACCCTTGGCCTGTGAATAAGGCATTTGTTTATGTTCCATTAACAGGGATTTGAGGCGGCATTTGTTTGGAAGATACCGTCGACGACATAGTCGCAGCCGAAGTAGAAGCCGAAGCCCCTACAGGCATCACAGCTACGAGGAACGATCACATGGCAGCCTTCGTGACAGAAAATATGATGAGAGAGACCACCACTACCATGATGGTCGCGCCAGGCGTCGAAGGGGACGAAGCACTAGCCCTGGTGGACGGAGGAACAGGAGTCCTGAGAGGGAAGGTAGTGCTGAGAGGAGAGCAAAGATTGAGCAATGGAACAGGGAACGTGAACAAGCAGGATCTGATAATAGAGATAGTCATGCTACGAACAATAATAATGACAATGAGCTTGCACAATATGGTGGCGAGTACTATGACCCACAACAGCAGCAGGAAGGAGGATATCACTATTGATTTGATGAGCATTGTCTGGTTTGTGCCCTTTCTCTTTCTATATTTTATTCTTATCACATTACTGTTCAGAAGAAACGGGAAAAATCAACCCATTCGTTAAAAAATCTTACAGCCCATTTTCCACTGTGCAGGTGGTGTGCAGGTTCACTTTTCTGTGATATGGGCCTTTTCCCGTTTCATTATTAGTTATTTACTATTCCCTTTTTTCCTACCTAACATATTGCCTGGGCTGTGTCCATGTGCTTGAATGCATTGTATGTGCTGGTCATTTTGGTCTCTTTCATATTAGTTATCCTGTAGGTTCTTGTCCTTAGTTCAATTTATAGGTGGTTATCCATGTTTTAAAAATGATTAGAAAATTGGGAAGCTTACACAGTTACACTGAGAGAGAAAATTTTAATCCCCAAGTAAACTTCATATATATAGTTAAAGCCACTTGCTGATGCATATACCCTACTATTATTCTGATTAGAAATCATGTAGAAACATGTGACAATAACCTTGGATTGAATAATGCCATTTGCTGTGTTAATTATCAGATCTGCTGAAGTCACTTGTATCTACATGTCATCCCATATAAAATACCAAATATTCTCAATCACGTATTAGTACAATCTTATCCAATTTTTGTGTTATCCTATTCGCTTGATTCTATCACCTGAAATGGATCTTTTACTCTAGAAAACTCTAAATATCATTTTATTATCTTTAAGATATGGCATTTTTCAATAGAATGTTCTTCATTTCAATGCACCCAATGAAGCACCTATACTGGATATGATATGGACACCTTATAAAACAAAGATAGTGGTTTGGCGAGTATTTTGCAACTGAATATTATTTCATTTTCTTCAGTTATTAGCATGCAATCTAAAAAGTGATATATAGGTGGGTCATTTGCCAATTGCCATATCCGAAACGAGCTTGTAGGAATGCCATTTGACTTTTTTGATATTGGGGTGCCACCAATTTTTTGAGTATCCTTCAGAGATACGCAGATAGCACATAAGTCTGTAGTATTTGTAGTCTAGATTTTCTTCCTATTACCTTGCTGGGCAAATAGATGAGAATTCAGATCTTTGGTTGTGAAAGGCATGTCATTATGTCCAAGAGAGGCTTATTAGGGATCCTAACCTAGTTGGGAGTCGATGTGTCTGGCTATGCTGTGTCTGGTTATGCTGTCAAGGGCGGAGCGGAGCGCCAGGCGCTCAGATTTCTGGGAACCGCCTCCACCGCTCAGGCGGCGCTCAGATCAGACCACACAGTTTACACTTTACAGTTTAGTAACAGTATTAAGATTAGAAGAAGAAGAAGATTAAAATTAAACAAAAATTAGGAAGAAGAAGATTAAATTTGGATTTGATTTAGGAAGAATGAAGATTAGAATAAGATTAGAAGAAACTTAGAAGATTAGAATTTAGGAAGAAGAAGATTAAATTTGGATTTGATTTAGGAAGAATGAAGATTAGAAGAAACTTAGAAGATTAGAAGAAGATTAGAATTTAGAACTTACACTAGCAGCAGCAGCAGCAGAGCCAGAGAAGAAGTAGCAGCAGCAGCAGAAACCAGAGGTAGAGAGAACGTGAGAGAGAGAGACCAGAGGTAGAGAGAGAACGTGAGAGATAGAGAGAACGTGAGATTTAGTTTTTTTTTTTAGCTTAAGTTTTGGGCTTTTTTTATTTGGGCCGCCTTGAGCGCGTTTGTATGGGCTGCTCTGAACAGAGCGCTGGACCTGAGCGCCGCCCAGGCGGCCCAAGGCGTTTTAGGCGCTAATTTTGCCGAGCGGAGCGACCTCCTTTAGAAATTGCGCCCAGGCGGCGCTGAGCGGCGCTCAGGCGGCCCCCCTGACAGCATATGTGTCTGGAAACCTTTTTGAGCTTCATGTAGGACATGGTTTATGCTTTCCAATGGATTTTGTTTTACTTATTGAAATGTAGGAAATGAGAAGTTATTTTACTGACCATAGAAAAAAAATGAATGGAGAATTTCCAATTGCTCTGCAATCTTCATCTAATAAAGTGTATCTTTTCTTAGAATATGTTAATGCTATGAATTTCCAAAATACTTTTGAAAGAACCCCAATATTCTTAGCAAAGATTGGTGTTTTGTAGTAAGTTAATCAAAAGATAATGAGAATGTACTTTAATATTTTATTTGTTTGCTTGCAGTGTGCTTGACTTTGCATGTATGTATATGATGAATGAAGTGACCATGCTCTTGACCACCACAAAACTAAATGCAGATTTTAATTTGTTGAATTTTCATTTAATATTGTTTCAGCTTGTTCTCACATACGTCACAAGTTTTGCAGGTTCAGGTAACCCTGCTTCTCGGGATGGGTGTTGTTTTTACAAGTGCTTACCATGAACTTTGTCTACAGGTTGTTGGATGCTCTGTCACTGGAGTGGTTTACAGGATTCAACAATGTGGAATGATTGAAAGTGCCTCTTCAACAGATAAAACCAGTAGCTGATGGTATCAGTTTAGTAGTCTACTTCTAATGTTAACCTCAGAGTGCAGGTTTATCTGAAAGGGGGTGTGAAGTAGTTTAGATTTCCTGGTAATGCTTTTATCGAACATTTGGTTATAGGTCTTCAGTAGCAAAGAGATGTTGCCAGTCCTGTTTAGTTTTGTTGTAGTAGAAAACCTCTTGGTTGAATGTTATTGTGAACTTCAGCAGGACCTGTTTTAAGCATCGGCTTTTCCTTTAATTTCAGTACCAATATCCTATGTTTTTAATGTCTAATGCATTAGGAATATTATGCTTTGCTGTGCTCCTTTCAACCGATGCCATTGTATCTCAATGAAATGAGCCATCCTATTTATTCCTATCTCAATGAAATTAGTGTTTGGTGGATTCTGTTTAAACAAAGATTTTCTTAGCTGGTGATAAAGATGCTGGGTTGATCAGATGTCTTTTGACCATTAACTTCAACATATGTAGAACAGATTTGTTTGCAAGTTTAATAAAGCCTGTGTGGTAGATACAAATGGTAAGGTATCAGATTGGCTGGATGTTGGGTTAATCTGATGTTTTTCTTACCACCACGAACTGCTAAACAAATTTGTCATCTCTCGAGTCACATTGTATAGCATAACTTTTATTGGATGTGAAAAATGGCCGTATAGTATGGACTATGCATTCCAGCATGTCTGTTTTTTTTTTTTTTAGCATGAAGATGTGAATGTATTGAAAATAGAAAAACAGATTACTAACGACATTAGAGAGAATGACTTCAAAACCTACTTCCCTAATCTGAAGTAGATCTTCCCAGGATCTTCAATGTTGGTAACAAAGTAAGGAATGACTTCCCACCGCTCATCAAGTCCTTCTAGAACCATATTTTGCCAATACATCAGCAGAGAAATTTGCCTCAAGATGTGTGAGTAATCTTCAGCTCCTGAATGTTCCTTGTTGCTATCACCCATCTTGCTTTAAGTTCTCAAGGAAAGTTATTCCCTTGGAAGGCTTGAACCACATAAAGGGAGTATGACTGTAACCATAACCTAGTCCAGTTATTTTTCTTAGCAACTTCTGCTGCTAAGACAATAGCTTCAGCTTCTGCCTCATAATTAGTTACAACCCCAAGTCCTTTTGCATACATTCCCATCATTGCATGCCGACTTCTAAACACCACCCCTGCACCACCTAACCCTGGGTTGCCTCTAGCAGCCCCTCACAGTTGGCTTTAAAACATCCATCATCTGGTGGTATCCATGTAACCTCCTTAATCTTGTCAGGAGGCTTCACTCTAACATTCAGACCCCATTGACTAAAGGTCATCAAGTCATTAATCTATTATACTATATTGAAGAGAATTTTTATTAAGTTTGGGTATATTTGTAATTACGCAAAAGTGGACCACCATCACAGATATAATCAAGCCCAATTAAACCAAATCATGGGAATAATTAAGCCCAATAAAAAAAAATTAAAAGTATAGCCAATCCCAAGTATAATCAAGTCCAGCCCGTACCTAGTTGGACCAAATCACAAGCATATTAAACCCAGTAAAAAAAATTAAAAGTATACCCAGTCCCAACTAGAATAAAATATAGTAAAACCTCGATAAATTAATAGCCTTGGGACTAAAGAAATTATTAATTGAACGAGATATTAATTCATCGATTAATTAATAAACTATTAATTTACATAAACAATATATTTTCATGTATATCTTTCTTTTTGGGGGCTAACATGATGAAGCTGGACAATCGTTTTATTCTAGAACCGGTTTCACGAAAAGAAGCACTAAAATCGATAATGATATTAGAATAATTTCTTCTTGCAATACAAATACAACACCAGATCAACTCATCACGCTACAAAAATTCAGAGATGAGATTCAAACCAAAATCAATTTTGAGAAAAAACAAGCAACAATTGACTTTCATTATAAAAAAAATGTAAAATATATTTGTATATCGAAAAAATATTAATTTATATATTAGTTGGGCCTTCAAGGATTTCTTTTAAAATGTATTATCTAATAAATTTAGCGAAATATTAATTTATCAACATATGCCCAAGTTGGGACCAGCCAAAATATTATTTAAAGGAGATAATTAATTTATCGGGTATTATCTTATCGAGGTTTTACTATATCTTTTCAATTAGGCTGAAATTGTTAACCTAGTTGAAGAGAAATTCATTCAATTTTGGGTATTTTTGTAACTACACAAAATAAATAAAAATGGGTCAATATGTAATTTCACATCTTAAATACAACCACTTTCATAAGTAATCCTAACTCGAATTCTTTATAGGCACTAAACCAAATTATCACCACTAGATCTAATACCAGTAATTGACTACCATTGATAAAATGCCCTAACTCGAATTTCTTTTAATTCAACAATTTTAACTTCAATAAGTTTACCAGTAATCTTTTTTGAATAAGTAGCTAAATAATTATCTAGTAGAAGTAGTGATTTACAAGTATCTCCAAGATTTACATTGAAATCACCAGATGATTTACTACTTTTGTACAACTTCTCCATCTTCCTCTTCACTCAAAATCTATGTATGTTTATATGCTTATATTTGATCCATGTATATTTGATGTTTGCTGAAGATCTCTCGACGACACAGAAATCAAAACTCACCAGTATTCTAAGTCAAATGGGTAGGTATACAAGTTTATTAATAATATTAATATGATATTATTGTGGACACACATCAAACATGTTTGTGATGGCCATTTTCAAGTACATTCTCAATTTGACAAAAAGTATATTTTGCAGGAATATGAATAACCACTAATCTATTTCTTTTTCTTGCATTTAGTAGACATTGACAAAAAGTAAATGAAAATAGAAAATAAACTCCAATAAAGATGATGATATAATCTTCAATGCATTTTAATGGTGGGGATATGAAAGGGGACACAAGTAGCAGTAAGACCTATTTACTGCAATTTAATGAAATTTGAGTTTCTCTTAATTTGTGATCTAATGTATGTAAATGTGTTGCAGATGGGACTATACCAAAAAAGGTCGCAAGATTCACACAGACATGGATCGTATGGTTGCCTTCCGGAAAGGCTTAACTGCATGGGCCTAAGGGGATCTCTTCGTCACATTACAAGTAAGTCATCTTTATCATCATAATAGTTTGCTAAATATTTTGAATTTTCAGGATGTTAACGGTTATAAGCCAATTAAGAGACGCTCGACTGTTAATGGACTACTGTGAAAAGATTGTTTCCCAAAGTGATGAAGCCTTAACAACCGAGCCAGACCAAATTCTAATTGAGACTTTGAGAATTGAGAGTGCTGTAAAATCCCACTCTCCTGGATATCGATCTTCAATTGTTTTGGGTTTAATTTCAATGTATATATAATAATCATTCAATTTCAATACTCAAAGATTTATAATAATTCTAAATGAAATCATACCAAATCATAGACTTTTGAAACGAGCTAAACAAATCATTACAAGTTACAAACCAAAAGCAACATAAAACTCCAAAAACAAAACTCTAAAACAATCAGATATTCAGATCTACCCGTGTATTGCACGGGCCTAAGGACTAGTAAAATTATTTTTGCTGTAAGATTTGGTAAAATTGAACTGTCAATCATAATCCTTGTAAAGGTTTAGAATTACAATTTGTATAAAATTGAACTACAGTAATTAAATTTTACTTGAATTAAGATGTCTGTGTTTTTCAATTGTCAGCTCTAATAAGATCTTATCGAGGCATGTGACTTTCTAAACATAAGGTAATAAACCCAGATGGGATCATGTGAAGAAGTTTAAGTTTGGTTGTAGGATGTAATCAGGGGAATCAGTTTTGTTGATGGTAATATGCAAAATGCATGAAAAGCATAACATTTCATCTAAAGAAATTCTTGGTGGTCTGTCTGCTTCATGGCTGGTTAAAGTGTAAATTCCAAATTATTGGATATAAGCAGTTTATTTTAGACCCATCTAGATAACTTCCGGTAGGCCCAACGGACTTTCTTAGGCAACCCCAGTTAATTAACCGGTATACTGTAGTAGTAACTTGTAAGACAGACTTGAGAATTGAGACTCCTCTTTGGAACATGTTGATGTACATACTGAGATAGATTTGTGTATCGATTGAGTAAGAATGGCGAAACATTTGGCTTCAATTTATGGAACTGAAGAGGATAGAGTGAATTGTCCATTTTACAACAAGATGGGAGCATGTAGACATGGTGATCGATGTTCAAGACTTCACATGAAACCAAGCATTAGCACAACTCTTCTTCTTTCTAACATGTATCAAAGACCTGATATGATTACTCCTGATATAGATCCACACAAGATTCAGGAGCACTTCGAGGTTTCTTCTTGTTTTCTTGTATTTAACCTAATTTATTTCATATGTTTTATGTGTTCTTGGTTTAATTTTTTTTTTTTTTTTTCTCTGGTGTTTGTGATTGTAGAATTTCTATGAAGATTTGTTTGAGGAATTGAGCAAATATGGGAAGATTAAAAGTCTTAATGTCTGCGACAACTTGAATGATCACTTGGTAATATCTTTATTTGAATTGCATAGTTTTTGTTTATCAGTTTAGGGCATCCACACACATATCATTACTGTGCCCACAACCATATTGCGCAAACCCAAATTTATGTGAAATACACAAGGCCCCTGCGCTGTCTAAGATTGATGGATATCTGACAGGATTATTATTAATGCCTCTATCATTTGTGCCAGAGTTGGTATGTTCTTGATACACTGTCCATTTTCTTGTTCCATCTAGGGTGTTATTTGAATTATTGGGCCAAATATTATCACGGGTGTAAGTGTGATGGATTTTTTTTATGTGGTCTCATCTATGGTCCTCCACACAGCTAAGAGAAGGCTGTGGAGCACCGTACCTTCTGTTATACATGGGAACATATGGTTAGATACTTAGATCGCAACCAGAGACATTAAGAAGCACGGGTACACAACATATTATGATTGTCACGACACCAGAAAGATTATTTACCTTTTCTGTAAAGCAGTAGAATGAATACATCTCCCAACATACTATGATTGGGCTTGAGTTATTGATGTAGTTTTGCCACGGTTGCTGTTTTTTGTATTATCTTGAATTTCTCATCCCTGACTGTACATTTTCTTTTTTTCTTTCTTTTTCCGCTTTTTGAATGAAAATTATTGTTTACTTAGTTACTTACTAGGTTTATCTTTGGCAGGTGGGAAATGTATATGTTCAGTTTCAAGAGGAAGAGCTTGCTTCCAATGCACTCCGGAATCTGACTGGCAGGTTTTATGCAGGTTGGCTTTCGTTTTCATTTCATCCATTACTCACAAACTTTGTTTTTATCAAACTCGTATGATCTCCAACACTAATGCATCTGCTATAGTATAACCCTTCTTTTCTTAACTTCCCTGTTTATGAATTGTATTCGAGATAAAGATATTGTTATGGTTTGAGCCATTATTACCTGCTGATATCTATCTCAATTGTAGTTTTCTCTTTTCCCAATATCTTCCATTCCTGATTTAATTTTGTGGTGGCATTTTTTTAGGACAACCCATAATAGTCGACTTCTGTCCAGTCTCAAATTTCGACGACGCAACTTGTAGGCAATATGAGTTAAATAGCTGTGATCGAGGAGGCTACTGCAACTTTATGCATTTGAAAAAGATCAGAAGGTGAATTTTTTTCCCTTGGACTTTCACTTTCTATAATTGTTGACACTTAGGTGAGAACTTTGTTTTTCTTATAATACAATCAATAGGGATTTGAAGAAGCAACTTTTTGGAAGTGACAGTCAAAAGCACGTTCGCAGCCGAAGTAGAAGCCGAAGCCCCAACAAGCACCGTAGCTATGAGGAGCGATCACATGGCAGTCGTCATGGCAGAAGATATGATGACCGAAACCACTATGATGCACACATCAGGCATCAGAGGGGGCATAACAAGTCTGGTGGGAGGAGTAATAGCCCGAAGAGGGAAGGCAGTGCTGAGAGGAGAGCGAAAATTGACCAGTGGAACAAGGAACGTGAAGAGGCAGGAGCTTGTAATAGGGGTAGTCAATATACTAACAACAATAGCAATGTTAACACTGGGGACGCACGATATGGTGACCACTCTGACCAGGACCACCAGAAAAAAGGAGGGCATCACTACTGAAAAAGATGTGCATTGTCTGGTTTGTGCCCTTTCACTTTTTTGTTCTATTCTACAAAGAAAGGATTGATATTTGAAAAAAATCCTGCCCACTGTGGAAAAAGCTTACGGCTCATTTTCCATTGTGCAGATGGTGTGCAGGTTTACTGCTTTGAGATATGGGATTTCCCCTCTCATTTTTTATTCATCCTAGTCAATATAGTGGCATGGTGGTGTGTGCTTGTCAGCCACTCAGCCTTCTCCCAACCCTCTCCTTGCCTTACTCTATTTCCCAAGTCAGATCTATAAGTGTATGCACTACAATTCATATTTGTCTCTTATAACTAAATATGTTACAAATTCACTTAACTAGAGTGATGAGTGAACTAAGACAAATTTCTAATTCACATGATGAAAAAACTTTTCATACTCTGATCTATATAAAACTTTTCATGCACTACTATTGTTAGAATCAAAGTTACAGTAAAACTATGTTAAGAACCTTGGAAACTTTATTGGTCCCTTAGCTTTCACGCTGCTGAAATTATGTGTGTTTAGATGTCATTCTAGCTAATAGGAAATACAATGTTTTGAACTAAATATCAATACAACTCTTTTAACATCATGTCAAATGAATTGTTTGGTTAAATGTTTTTCTTTTCACCTTGCTGAAAGAATGAGATCTTTTGATTGTGACTGGGATGGAAAATGATAACAGGACTTAGTGTGGAGACCCCTCTTTTATGAGTTTTATGCAAAACTTATGATTCATACTAAACTCGCTCTACTTGTTGTAAACACTGAAGTAAAATTTGTTGATTATCATGTGATAGAGCCTCATTAGAGCTTTCATACATCGTGTCAAAGTGGTCTGTAAGTCCAAGAATTGTAGTAGGAAACTGTTAATGAGTGATGAGCTCAGAGGTGTTGTACTTCAATGTCTGCTACACTTGTGTGCAGTTTGTTATTTTGCATATACTTGTATGATAGAAGTATTGTCTGTGAATAGATTTATTTTATAAAATTTTCTGATTTTAATATTTTTTCCCTCAGACAATCCTTAAACATTTCACTTAGTTTTGCAGGTTCAGGTCGTCCTGTTTCTCAGGATGAATAAGGCCTTGCATTTATGACTCTTACTATAAAATTTGTTTACAGGTTGTTGGTGCTTTTTAACTGGAGTTAGTTTACAGGATTTGTCAGAGAAACAGTATAATACGCTTCTTCAACAGACAGCACAGCACCTGATGGTGTCAGTTAAGTGATTTCCTTTAATGTTTACTGTTCTTAGAGTGTAGGTTCGGCAGTAGGTGGAACTTAGTGCTAGTACTTGAGGAAACATTGTTCTTCTATCCAAATTGTGATGAAACATTGCATCCTGTTTTACTTTTGAGTAACAGAATTCTATGGCTTGGATACATTATGCTTTCTTATTTCAATACATTCTACATAACTATAGTAGAACCTATAGTTTTTGGACCTATGCAATTTTATTAACTTAGAGAGATTATTAACTTACCGTGTGTTGATTTAGCTACTTACCATGTACATAGGGACCAGAGAATTTTATTAACTTAAAAGAGATTATTAGCGAATCGAGTATAAATTTAAAAAGGTTCTACTGTATATCTAATAACATAAATTTTAAATGGACCTTGAAAGGCAATCATTCCACCAGTTGTGGAAGTAATAGTAAGGCACTGTGTGGCAACGAACTGGGAGTGTTGTTGTGTTCACATAATCCATTTGCTTCATAATACCAAGTTGAACTTGAAATATTGGGAGCACAATATTCCATTGAAACTGTTATCATGGAAGAAATACTGATGAGGCTGTTGTTTTTGTCCACCCTTCCAACCCTTACGTTAATGGTTGATGGAAACTACTTTATATAAGCCAGTCATTTCAAGTCGATTTCTTTACCTCAATTAATGGTATGTGCATTGAAAATTATGAAAACGACTTGGAAAACAACACATTTGATTTGGTGAAATGCCAGAAATTTTTTGCCCTGCTTTGATTCACATCTCTCATGTTCATTTTAGACTAGAAGATAGTGATGTTCATAGTCTCATAGAAATGTCCTCACTGCGTGCAATTGTTAGATTGCCCAAAGGATGATCATAACCAATAAACCCAACTATTCTTTGGCTTTTTATTCAAGAATAATATTGGGACCATGTATCGCAGCCATATCATGGCTATACGCTTACCTGCTATTAATTAATCCTCCCATTAAAACACAGAGACGTTAATTGTCCCAAAACCCCGATGTTGCAGTATATGTTGGAGAGAATTAGGAGTGTTAAGTGAGCCTAGCAGCTTGACTCAGGATCGGCTCGGCTCGAACTCGTTTTGTTTAGCTAAACTAGCCGAGTTTGAACACAAAACAAAACTCGTATGAATTTTAGGCTCGGCTCGAGCTCAACTCGTATTTCAGAAACGACCCAAGCTTAAACATACCAAAGCTCGAAAAGCTCAACTCATCTACCATTATTATGTGTAATTTAGCCAAGTAGGTCAGGCTCAGTTTGAGATCAGTTCAGTTAAAGCTCGGCTCGAGCTCGTTCATTTACCAAAGCTCGGCTCATTCAGCATGAATAACACTTTTAGAGAGAATAGAAAGAAGCTACGTATTTGTGACTTGATGTGTTTGTGGTAGCCTGGATTGTTGAGGCCGACCTAATTTCCATGTTTTCAATGTTTTTCTTGATGGGGCCGACCTAATTTCCATGTTTTCCATGTTTTTCTTGATGGTACAGCTAGTCTACTGTAATGTCTTCTTCTTGTAGGACATGTTTCTCAATTGTTGCAACTAAACAATGGATCAATGTGACCAATTATAACGCACAAAATCATGTATGTGATCCTTCATAAGGGTAATATCATTAGGAGAGAAAACTTCTCCGCCGTTAAAGCTTTAGGAGAGAGAAACTCACTTTCTCTGATGACCTGCTGCTGGTCCTTCTAGATTTGAATTTTTTCCAGGAGCATGTTTTTCTTTTTTTCGATTGAAGATGGGTGTTTTCTTATATCTTTTATCCTTTCAATTGAGAAAAACTCTCAATTGTCATCATCAAATCCCCATTTCTTTCCGGATCTAGAATTAATTTTCAAATCCATAGTTTTTCATTTTTCTCACGTGAAGATGTGTCTTTTCTTAAATCTTTTTACTCTTCATTTCAGAAAAGCTTTAATTTTTCACCATGAGATCCATCGTTTGTTCTTCTAGATCTGGAATTAATTTTCAGATCCCATGTTTTTTAATTTTTATCAACTGAAGATGTGTTTTTTTTTATTATATCTTTTTTATCTCTTCATTTGGGAAAAACTTTCGTCTTTCACCATCATCAAGATTTTCTTAGAATTTTTGTTTTAAATCTGGTTGGTTCTTTGTGTTGGTTTTGACCATGATGGTACTCTTTTTTTAAGCAGAAAAAAGTATCATTATGATTAAAAAGTCGAAATAAACACAAAAAATCAGCCAGATTTGAAACAAAAACTCTAATAAAAACTTTGATGATGGTGAAAGACAAAATTTGTCTCAATTGAAAGGATAAAAGATGCAAGAAAACACACATCTTCAATTGAAAAAATTAAAAAACATGGATCTGGAAATTAATATCAGATTTAGAAGAACAGCCATGGATTTGATGGTGAAAAATAAGAGTTTTTCTCGAATTGAGAGTTCAAAGATTTAAGAGAAAACATTTCTTCATATGAGAATAAAAAACCATGGATATGAAAATTATTTTTAGATCTGCTAGCACAAACCATGGATTTTATGATGACAATTGAGAGTTTTTCTCAATTTAAGAAATAAAGATATAAGAAAACACTCATTTTCAACCTAAAATATTAAAACACATGGATCTGGAAATTCCAAATCTAAAAGAACAACAAAATGCAAACACTTGAAAGAGAAGAAGAGTGAAAAAAGGACCAACCACGGGGCATTGGAGGCGATGTCAGTGGCTGGGAATCAAACTCACTTTGTTTTCTCTCTCATGAAGCTTTAATGGCGGACACCATCCTTGGCTATTTGATTGCTCGATATTCCACATATGAAGAGAAGTCTACGAGGGTCACTTTATGTTGGAGAGCGGCAAAAGAAGCGGTTTGTGGTTCCATCGTCATACTTAAACCATTTTTCGTTCAAGACTTACTAGAAGAAGTAGAGGAAGACTTTGAGTTTTGTCATCTATACATATGGGGGGTCTCACAAGTTCCTGATGAAGACACCTTCATAGATAATGAGCAAGTAGATAGTGCAACAATATGCTTCAATGAACTGGTCGAACTGAACAATCTTTTTTTTTTTTTTTTTTTTTTTTTTTTATTTTGTGGTTGAGAGGCTGTCAGACGTATCTGTCAACCATGTAAATACAGTAAAAGCTTGTTCTTCAGGCGTACATGAACAGGATATATCTCATCCTGGCATCATTTAATCTTCTGGATATATGTTGGATTCCTGGTACAAACCTTAACCGTGGGCTTTTTATTTGGGAATATTTTAATAGATTAGGCTGCAAGGGCTAGGTCCAGTCCAGTGTGTTCGGAGCAGTGAAAAGTGAGGAAAATAAAAAAATGATACACTAACAAAAATAAGAGCAGCAACAGCAACAGTGCTTTGACAATAATTTTCCTTTCATCAACAATTGCTGACAAAAATGTTGAGTAGAAAAAGCAGCAACAGCAATAGTGCTTTCTTCTTATTATATCCAAGGGTACTTATCTTCCACGCTGAAGGTTTGTTTTTTTTTCGCGACCAGTAAACAGAAACCACCATCTTCTCCAATTTCCGCCGCCATTCTTCTTCTTCTTCCGTCATTTTCAAATAATTTCTGTTTGATTTTGCTGCTTCAACTTCTTCCTACTCAATAATTACCTGGCCCTTTTAATATCTTTTGTTATTTTTTATATTTAGCTCCTTTTTTTATCAATTTTAACTCAAAAATTTAATTTCTTTCTAAATCACAAATTATGGCTCCAAAAAGAAGATTGTGTGGTAAAATCATTCAAAAGGTGTATCAAGGAACTAGTAGTACTATGGAAGATCAATCTTTAGACAATATGGAAATGGAAGTTACCGAAATTGATTTTCCACATTTTCGCGAAGTTCGAGATTATACACCAAGAGAGCTCGCTCCATGTACGGGATCGCATATTAGTGATAACCAGTATTCCGTCGATGTAAGTGTTTGATTTGATTTTTAATATATTTAATTTTTAATTAATTTTTAATTAATTTTATTAGTTTTTTAATTAATTTTTTATTAGTTTGTAATTGGTAAATTGCTCGTTTAATGTAGAGGATGAAAAATTTGACATATAGAGGCAAAATGAATAACGTAATGACTTGGTGGTCATATATGGTGGAGAGAGGAAATGATTTCGCTCATGTACGAGACCGAATACAAGCGACGCCATTTGGGCCTCTCGTTTCTTTGACACCATTTCGAACTGATCGTCAACTTATATTCGCGTTGCTTGAGCGATGGTGGCCGACGACACATACATTTCATATGCCTCTCGGTGAGCTTGCTTTTACTCCTCATGATTTTACTATGCTTACAGGTTTGCGTGTCGGGGTGGGAGAGATTGTGCCATATATTTCATCTTATGATAATAATGAGTGTGAGGCTACTATATTATTCCCAACTCTAAGTGAATATGAGGAGGGTTGGAAGGATGAGGACAAACAAACAGGTTTACAGTATGGTTTTTTTGAGAAAATATATATGATGCGTACTGCTGCTGATGATGATTGGGTGTTAGAGCCCAATTCAGTTGAAGGGGATGAGTATGTGTTAGCTTTTCTGTTATACTTTGTGTCCGGGGTTTTGTTTTCTACTGGACACAGTTGTGTGAAGTTGGGTTGGTGTGGAGCGTTGCTTGATACAAGCAAGATTGGAGACTACGATTGGGGGGTGCAGTGATGGCACACATGTATTATCAGATGGATTTTTTTTCTATGAGTGGCAAGAAATTACACAACATCGGTGGGTTCATTTGGATTCTACTGGTTAGTTATGATTTTTATATTATTTTTAATTTTTAATTAATCTAAAGCATAAAAGCATGAATGATTTTTTTTGTTTTTGTATATAATTTTTTTAATTACGAAATTTTTATTATGTAGTTTTGGTGGTATGAGTATCTGGGCACGTGTAATCCGATTTTGTTACACTGTAGACCACAAGTGTTCCCTCGTATTCTTATTTGGGCCCTTGAAAACCGAGCTGAAATGATGGGACTTGTAACGAATAACTTTAAACAAGCAAGGGCCTCGATCGAACAGAAAACTTGGGATAGTATTAGGTGGATGCCTTGGGTTGGGTTACCCTCAAACAGTGTCCCACATATTGACACCTCTAGAATCATATCTCAGATGAGAGTGGTTTTAGTTTCTCCAGAGATTAGTGTTTGGTTTTTATGGGATAGATGTTTACGACAGACGACTGGTATGATAGCTATTCCTCATCCTCCACCACCTGATATGGCTCCAGTGAGTCTTCCTTTGGAGCAAATCCTGGTTCGTAGATCATCCTTTAACTGGCCAGTTAGTTCAGCTTTTTGTCAGTTTGTTACGGCTATGGAGTACCAGTTATATTGGAACACTGTTTCTCGGGGTACATTAGCTATTTCTCCCGTCTCTCGTGAGGGTAACGTAGATTATGTGTCATGGCAAGGCATACGACCAGAGTATCAGATTCCTTTCCCAGTAGACCCTACTACTACTCAGCAAGATTACCCTTTGAGACAAATACAATATGGAGAACAAGCTGGTGAACATAGCCTCAGGTTGATGGGATCACAAGGTATGACCTGGACTGTACCGGTTCCTTTTCTCGACCGTGACTTAGTTACACAGCATGTACCTGATTTTGATACCTTAGACGAGGTATGTTTATTTTTTTTATTTACAATTGTATTTATAATTTTATATTTGTTAGTTAAATCTTTTATATTTATAACTAAGGGAATTCTTGTGAATACAGGCTGCTCTCCGGTCACGCTTAGCAGATGCTGTAATGCTTGGTCAAGGGATGCGGCATGCAACATTTGATTCTTTTGGGAGATATTATGGTTGGTTGCAAGAGCAAAGGACTGCCACAACAAGGGCTGAAGAAGAACTCGCAATAAGTGCTTCTAGGGTTGCTGAGCTGACAAGCACATTAGAGGCCTTGGTAAGTAATTATTAATTACTATTACAGTTAAACCCTAAAATTTATTAATTTTAGTTATTAAGTTTTAATTGTATTTATATTTGATTGTAGGAGTTGCAAGGGCACACTAGACGTGGTGGACGGGGAAGAGGTGGACGGGGCCGAAGTGGACGAGGCCGAAGTGGGGAGAGTAGTCAGGGGAGTGCACCTTGAGTGTTTTGAGTGCTTGATATTGCTTGATATTAGGGTTGTTTTGAGTGTTTATTAACTGTATACTATTGCTTTATATTATGGTTGTTTCTGTTGAACCACCATAGAAGATAAATGTATGGTTATTTATTAATGATTTATTTATTATTCGTTTAAAATAGTAATAAAAATATATTAATCAAAATAGTAATACATTAATCAAATTAAATTCGAAATTCAATACATAATTAGATAAAACATTTTAACCTTCGATACATTTTAACTTTCATACTCTTCACCACAAGTTGAACAAAACATTTTACCCAATGCATAATCAAACTCAAACGAATCATGGTTACAATTTTCGGGAAGCACATGAATTTCATCTTCATACTCGTCAATAAGTCGATTAAATTCATCATTGATACGCTTTTGTTCTTCGGGTGTTAATGGTTTTTCTTCTTCGATGATTTCTTTCTCCATTTCTTCACGTTTTTCATCTTTCAGATCTTCAATGCTGAACGAAAAGTGTTTGACTGAACCATCTCCCATAATTATATAAAGAAAAGTATCACAAATGAAGAAGATGAAGAATGAAGAAGTAGAAATGAAGTAGATATTGAAACGAAGAACATGTATATATAGATGTGATTTCTAGCCGTTGTAGAAATTTGGGGAAATTTAGCCTTTCGGATCATCGGATGTAGCCGTTGGAAATTTAGGGTTCCACGCTGGTTAAACTGGCGTGGAATTAAAAAAAAAAAAAAAAAAGGTTCCATGCCGGTTTGACCAGCGTGGAATTAAAAAAATAATAAAAAAAAAGTTACACGCTGGTTGAACCAGCGTGGAAGATGTTATTTTTGCCATTCCTATAATCCTATCTCTAGTTCGATTTTGGACGAAGTTTTAGCAGACCGGCCCACCACATCCTACGTGGATGGCCGGCTGCTATAATTTTAGCAGACGCGTTAGGGTTTGTTTTTTTTAGGAATTCCTATAATTTAAGTTTTAGGAGACCCATTAGAGATGCTCTTAGGTGCCATTGTAAGTTGAACACCCCCATCATCATAAAACTGTCTTTTCTTTGTTTAAAACCATGAATTCTTCTGGGATTCAGCCCAATATTTGTATTCTTAAAATCTTCATCAACTGTTACTGCCAATTAGGTCGCCTCAATCTTGGATCTGTTGGTTTAGGTTACATTCTCAGAAATGGGTTGGATTCAAATTATACATATT
Organism: Aquilegia eximia; assembly: GCA_023053565.1. Classification (NCBI taxonomy): domain Eukaryota; kingdom Viridiplantae; phylum Streptophyta; class Magnoliopsida; order Ranunculales; family Ranunculaceae; genus Aquilegia; species Aquilegia eximia. The sequence goes on from JALIGU010000004.1 coordinate 27,989,059, forward strand.
TCCATATATAGATTGGTTGACAATCTCAAAAAATTGTCCCATGTGTAACTCAACCTCAGAATCTTTAAAAATTGCACGCGCTCTGCGCATGTTTTTATATTGGGAGCAATTATACATGTTAAGATTAGTTTTTTTATATTGTAATATTTACTCTAAGAAAATTACAATATTTTTTTTGGATATTACCCATAGTTTAATCTAAAAATTTGTAATTTTTATGATATTTTTTGTTAAATAAAGATGTTTTGTCCATTTTAGATGGTTAAATTAGTATTTTACTTATTTATTGTCAAAAGAGGTATTCTGATAATATTATTGAAAAAAAACATTAATTTTACAAAAAAAATAGAGGTGTTCTTGGTGATTTCGTAAAAATATTATATTTTTATAATGTAATGGGAAAAAGGTATTTTCGTTGTTTGATATCAAATAAAAAAAATTTGATTTTGTTTAATAAGGGTACTTTGATAATTGCATATAAATATATAATTTAATATAATTTGGTAGTGGTATTTTGATATTTTTTATTAAATAAAAGTATTTAGATAATTTAAATAAGTAGATAAAAATAGTGGGCTAAATTATTGGGCTATTTGCGCGTTATTGGGTCGAATGGGTCATTGAACAGTTGTTATATAGAGATGTGTCATGGACTGAATTAGGAGTGAGCAAAAAAACCAGAAAACCGAGAAACCTGTACCGGTTCGCTTTTAACGGTTTTTTGGAGTATCGGTTCGGTTTACGGTTTTAAAAGTTGTAGAACCGGTACCTACGGTTCAGTTTACGGTTTCTCTCTTCAAAATATTGCGGTTAACCGAACCAAAAAATGATTGTAGTAAAGTCTAAAAGCCCACAATGTATGATTGGTCCAATGGCTTTTTTGGATTTAATATTAAGTAAAGTCTAAAAGTCCACAATGTATTAAGGTTGTAAGCCCAAAACCCAAAAAAGCCCAAACCGTAGAAACCAACCGAACCGAACCGTAAAAATCGGTTCGATTTGTGACTGATTCCTAAGGTCTTACGGATCGGTTTCGGTAATTTGAAACCATGCTCTACGGTTCGGTTTCCGGTTTCACCAAATCTGACCGGTTTCGAACCACTCACCTCTAGACTGAATAATGTCTGGTACATATATGTATAGTAGGGACAAGGGGCAACAACTTTGTTACCGGAGACCGAGACGTACGGTGATGTCACTCGGTCTCCCCTCTTTATAATAGTTTAGATGCTCTTGGAATGCCCCCATGCCCAAGATGTTTGGAACTTTAGATTTGTTCATTTTAATAAGGTAAAATTGATAAAAAATACAACGTACTTTACCACTTTTTCTCATTAATACAATGTACAAAAAAACTGACCAAACAATGCTTGTACTTTTATTTTGTTTCTACGTTATACAATCTGTTAAAATGAAGCTAACAGACTGCTTATCTGTACAAGATTTTCTGACGTGGCTTTATCTAATTAAGTTAATTTGCTGAGGTGTAAAAAATCCATATTGGACGTACGTACGTCGAAACAACGTTCGTACGTCCCCACACGGTATACGTTTGCTGCCTGCTTGGACGTACGAACGTCCTAACAGCGTACGTACGTCCTGACCAAAAAGAAGTTTGCTGCCTCAATGGACGTACGTACGTCCTAACTAGGTACGTACGTCCAGTACCCAACACAGACTTAGACATAAGACATAGAGACACGGACACGAGACAAACGTGGGTACATCTTGGCTTTCCTAACAACGAACTCAAGGCGAGATAACCATGGACATCCAATGTCACAAAATTAATGTCAAACAACCGAGTGCCGGTTTCAAAATGAACTTGAAATGTTTATTTACAGTGCAAAGATGGGATTCCAAATATTACCAGACTGATCTTAATTTTTTGAGCTATTACATGATCAAGACAACAAACGACATACAAAAAGAAAATTCTAGCCCCTTCACCATTGTCTTCCCCAACAATTCAAATTTGGTATTCAAAATTCCAGAAATTCAACTTTGGTATTCAAAATTTCCATAAATACATAAACTTGTTCATAATCAAATCAACGGATTACAAATCCAAACATAGATTACCAAACAAACTAAGAAAAAAAAAAAAGGTTTTTTTGAATGTTGGTCGTCGTGATCATTTTTTGCAGCTTTTCTATCTTCTCCTCCGTCTGCAGCTTCGAAACTTCATCAGCATTAATGGTCTTTTGCATAATTTTATTTAACTTCTTCATCTCAATCAATGTATTCTTAAGATCTTCAATTCTCAAATTCAAATGCCAATTAACAACCTTCAATTCTTCATGATGATAGTACAATTCTTGATGACGTTGTTCAGGTCGTCTGTAAGAATCAATCCACTTGAAAAAATCACACTTTGATTGTCCATTCGTGTAATTACCGCACCCACAAAACGACCTCCCAGCATTTTCAGGAGTCCAAGCGATCTTAGTTGGAGAAGGAACTCCACATTTGCAACTACGAAGAGAATTAACACTAGAAGAAGAAGAAGACATGAAGCCTGAATTTTGATATTAGAAAGCTAGGTTTTTTTAAACTTTGATTTGGGGATAAATCGATTTGAGAAGAAGAAGTGGTGTAACTTGTTTCTAACAGAGAATCACGTGAGAATCACGAGCGGTTTTATAGACGGCTGAGATTGAAACATGTGGTAACAACATCTGCTAACACGTGGATTACTAGAACTTTTGTTATGTTTTTTACACCTCAGCAAATTAACTTAATTAGATAAAGCCACGTCAGAAAATTTTGTACAGATAAGCAGTCTGTTAGCTTCATTTTAACAGATTGTATAACGTAGAAACAAAATAAAAGTACAAGCATTGTTTGGTCAGTTTTTTTGTACATTGTATTAATGGGAAAAAGTGGTAAAGTACGTTGTATTTTTTATCAATTTTACCTTTTAATAACATGAGTGTGTATGGTTGGATGAAATTTTGGACTGAGCCACCTAAAGATTGGCTTGTAGATGATTATACAGTAAAATCTTCATAAATTAATAATTTTGGGACGGAAGAAAATTATTAATTAAGCGAGATATTAATTCATCGATTAATTAATAAACTATTAATTTAGGGTGTGTTTATTTGAAATTCTGGTTGTTGAATGTTGGATACTAATTGTTCAATGCTGAAAAAATTGTTTATCATTTTCAAAATTTCTAAATTTGAGTATTTTATCCTCCTTCATTATATTCTTTCGATGCATCTTAATGAAACTAAAATTTTAAATTTGAAAAACATAAAATCTGAAATTCTTTGTGAAAAATGGCATCATGAAATATCAATTTAATATTTAAGATATATTTATATAGAAAACATGGTTAAAAAATTAAAAAAAAAATATTTTAAAAAATCGAGATAATTAGTTGTATCTCTATACATTATTTTTTTAATTAATAATTCAACCCAATGCATATGATATATTTAAGGGAAATTTCTCAAAAAACCACCACATTTAGGTGTCTCTTCCCATATAGCCACCAATGAGAGCTAATCTTCCCAAATAGCCACCTTACCCCACTTTCCTACTTTTTGTTTACAATTATACCCTTCTGTACAACTGTTGCTCTTGTCTCCATCAAATCAACTTTTTGGTTGAAAAGAAAAGATTCATTTATTGCATTTAAGTTTTAGACAAGGACATTAAATCAAACTTAACCGTTGGATTGAAAACAAAAGATCCCTACCGTAGGATTTTCTAATGAATGTACTGCACATACAACCACCGTGTCATCTTCATATCTTCTTCTACTTTTTCGATTTTTCTCTGAACCTTAACATAGTTTGTTCTCCCTTTGTTCTTCACCTTCTTCTACATTATTCTTCTCCCCAACCTTAAACACACAAACGTACTTCTTCACACCCAAAATGCCACCAAAGAAAAAGGCAAAATCGAAAGCTTTAATTGCAAATGAAGTCCAGATGAACAGTAAATTAAGTAAGTAAGCTTTAAATGTTCTTAAATTTGCAGATTTTAATGTTTGGACAATAAAGTAGGTGTTGTTGTTTGGCTTTGAATGCAGTAGGTGTTGTTGATTTGTGTAAGCATTTTAACATACGTTTTGTTCTGTTTTATGACAAAAATGTGGTGAAGGTGTTGGCGATTTAAAGATGGTATCTCATGAAAAGATAGAATCTTTATAAAGATACCATCTTTATGAACCCTAACCTTCATAAAGATGGAATCTTTGATAAAGATTGTGTGTTTATGAAATCCGAACCTCATAAAAGTTGTATCTTTAGCAAACTCACATCCTCATAATTTAGAGACAAGCTAACATAAATGGTGTTGTGATTTTGATTGTGGTTCATTATCAGTTTACTGGTGCACATCTGAGGTCAATGTCACTCTGTTTTAAAAGTAAACTATAACTTATATTATATTAGAGGCTAAATAAAAGTATACTAACCGACTTGTTAGTTACTTTTAACCGATATTTTTTAATAGTTTGCATGAAATTGTGGTTTCAGGTAGCACTATCAATATTGTGTTTCGCTATAGTGGTCAGGTTGAGACTAATGCAGATGGATTGTTATCATACAAGAATGGTGACACAAAAATAACAGTTTGGGAGTTGAAGGCACCATATGAAGAGTTTATGGAGATGGTTGAAGATATGACTCATACACAAAGACACAAATTTTTAATTCAAGTTGTCGTCAATGACAGTCCACGTAGCATCCCTGCTCAATATGACTATGATCAATTGATGTTGGGGATTGTTGCTGCCAAGAACTTATATGTCATGTCTGTTTGGATAGTAGGAGATTTGAAATCAATGAATGGGGAATCAAGCTCCAAAACACAGAAAAATGTGAAAGGAAAGGAGAAAGTAATTGAGGAAGAAAAAGGTAAAGGAAAAACTGGATTGAAAAAAAACCTTTTCCCAGAACCTACCCCTCCAACAGATTGGGGTAATCAACCTGATTATTCAGATTTTTCCACACCTGTAAAGCAAGGTTGTATTTCTTCCCAATATCTCCTAGACCCTGCATCAGCACAGAAGAGCCATGTTATCTTCTCAAAGGGGTATGGGAATGAACAACAACCTCTTGTATTGGATACCCCACCTGGGACTTATCCCCAAGCTGTTATAACAACTCCCCCTCCTGCTCCTTCTAGAGTTTCATTTAGAAGTGAATCTCCATTGGTGGCTAATGTTGTGCAAATTGGAGCTGATAATAAAGTTGGGTACAGTTCTCATAACATATCCTCTAATGCTGGGGATATATCCTCTACTTCGCCCAATCTATCCGCTAAAGAGTGTGATGCAGCGACAATTCTTTCTGAGATGTGTAATAATGATGGATTTTGGAAAGGATTCTCCGAGGAAATTGAAGAATATAATGCACTGCAACAAACACAACTACAAGATCAAGCTCAATGGGCAGGTGAAGAGCAACCACAAGATGAAGGTAAAGATTGTTCGATAGTCGACGACGATAGCGATGCAACTTATACAGAATCTCTACTGGATGTGCATGATTCACCAATCATTTGAACCACAGAGGATGAATTGGAAGATCAGATGTATGATGATTATGCGCCTATGTTTGGTTCACAACATTCAGATAGCCAGGAAGAAGGCCCTACACCCCTGTCAAGGTTTTATGGTGGAAAAGAAAACCCCTTAGATATAGCAGGTACGTCTACACGTTTAGCCAATGTTAGATGCAACTTAGAGGGTAGATACAGACATGCATCTAGCGACAACAATGCTTCACAACATGAGAGCAATATACCAAGTCATGGACAAGTTCCAGAACATTTTCCAAGCCATGACAATGCTGAACATGAGGAGGGTAATTTCGCAAGTCAAACAAATGATCCACAACAACAAGACAATGTTCAAAATCAGACAAATCCTCCACAACAGCAGAACAATCGGGATGAAGATAGTGTACGACGTCAAAGACATTACCCATCTCAGAACAATCGAGATGAAGATGATGAAATCAAACAAGAACTACATAATATATACGCAAATCTTCGTCGGATCAATAGAGGTTGTGCTCCACACACTGAACCTTTACACAATAAGTACTTGTTCCCTAAGATTGGGCAGATATATTTGTGTCGGGATGATTTTATGAGAGACATGAAATCTTATGCAATCGATGAGGAGTTTGACCTGAATAAGTATAAAACTGAGATGAAAAGGGTGTATTGGAAATGTAAAGTTCCAACTTGCCCATGGTATGTTCGTGCTACACCAAATTTGAATGGTACTTGGCAAATAAGATGCATTGCTGAGCGTCACACATGTGGGAAGTTCAGACTTGGATCAAAAAATCGTCAAGCTGATAGTGATTGGGTTGCATCTAAAATTGCGAGAAAATTACGGGATAATAAAGATCTTACATCCAAACAACTAAAAAGCCAAATTGAGGAGGAATATTTTACCCAGATTTCGTACAAAGTTGCTTGAAGAGCTAAAGAAAAGGCATTGGCCAAGGTATTGTTCTATTTAAAATTGCACCTTCCTATCTTATTCTCTAGTTCATTCATATATCTCGGCTACTTACTTTTATCATCTCCTCTAAATCGTAGTATGTATGTTCCTAGAATACTTTTATTGTATCCTTTCAATATGCAGTTTATAACGGCTAATTAGTCATGTTTATCATCCAATTGTAGTTAAGGGGAAGCTTCAGTGAGTCATATCAACAACTTGAAACATACTGTAATGAACTTAAGTTGGTCGATCCAGATTCTCAGACTGATATTATCACAGGCCCTGGTGATGAATTCCAATGTATGTTCTGGTCATATGGTATAACTGTGAGAGCTTACAGAAACACATTAAGATCGGTAATCATTATAGATGGAACATTTCTGAAAGGGTGATATCCTGGAGTTGTACTATCAGCAATTGGAATTGAAGGAAATAATCATGTGTTCCCTATTACTTTTGCCCTTGTGCAAAAAGAAAACAATGAGTATTGGGAATGGTTTCTTGAAAAACTTAGGGACCATGTGGTTGGGACTGACCACGAGTTTGTGCTTCTTTCAGATAGGCACAAAAATATTATTCAAGCTGTACCAAAGATTTTGCCCAAGGCTTGTCATATGTATTGTGCCCAACACATGTCCCTTAAATATGGGAATGCAAAAGTAAAGTGGTTGCTTAAAGAGGCTGCCAAGACACTCAATCAAAATGAGTTATGGGGTTTGTTGCTGCAAACATGGGCCATATCTCCAAAGGCATACCACAGCCTAATGGCAATTGGACCACTAAATAAGTGGGCTAGTGCGTTTCAGGAGAAACCCAGGTCGGTATCTATGCATTTCAATATCCTCTACTAGTAGTCATTCTACCTTCTAATAATAGTTATCATACCGGTTAATTGTATATGTGTCTCATCTTCTTAAGCAGATATGGAATTATTTACACTAATCATGTGGAGTCGTGGAATAGAATGATTATACCAGAAAGAATGCTTCCTGCTACAAATCTGGTCGAAGGAATTCATGCCAACATCATGAGGCATCACAGAGATTATCGTGTTGATGGTGAGAAATTCAAGACACTTGTAACTAAGTGGTGCCACGAACAAATTTTGCATAATGTTTGGAGAGGTAGAACCTTCACTCGTGAGAAGACATCTCCAACTATTTGGACAGTTTATGGTGAGAGCAGGACGTGTGGTGGACTTGAATGCAAGAGAATGTACATGCAAATGGTGGCAAACTATGGGAATACCCTGTGAGCACGCAATGTCTGTCATTAGAGAATGTCAAATGGATCCATACACATTTTGTGGTGTGTACTACAGAAGGGAGACATATATGGAGACCTACAAAGAAAATTGGAGACCCACAAGAGGAAAGGATGAATGGCCAAATTGTTCTCCCACTTCAGTTTGTTGTTCTTCGCCTGCAATTTGCTGTTCTTCTTCTACATGTTTCTCTTCTTCTTCTTCTTCGTCTTTCTTTCCAAATTCTGCTTCTTTCTCTTCAGTTTCTTCTACTTGCTCTTCAATTTTTTCTTCAATTGCTCCTTCTAACTTCTCATTAACAGACATCTCGTTGTGTTGTGAAATTGATACTGTTTCTAGGGTTTTGGAGGTAGTGGATTCAACAACCAATTTTTGTCAAAATTAAGAGTTCTAGAACTACAAGGAAATAATTGAAAGGGTATAATTTCAACAAGAAATGGTAACTGTGTTAATGGAGGCGGTTGGAAGAAGAAAAATGGTTTTTGGTAAGTTAGGGTTCTTGTTTGGAAGTGATTAACTTCTCAAAAATTTCCCGCCCAAATTACCCTCCAAACGGCTATAAACACGTGTCATCTTTTCGTTGTATGCACAAATCCATGTTTAATCTCAGTCGTACACGTCATTTAGTTGGAAACAACTGTTAAGGGTAGTTTTGTAAATACATCTGAATAATAAACGGTTGTGATTTAATCTCTCATTTCTAACAAAATCAATGGTTGTAATTTTTATATAGGTTATTGTGAAGGGGTCACATCAGTTTGTACTTGGTCAAATCAAAGCAAAAAGTTTTGTCATAAGTACAAAGGGTAGTTTAGGTAAGAAAAAAATCTGAAAAGTATAAAGTGGTGGGGTAAGGTGGCTGTTTGGGAAGATTACCTCTCATGAGTGGCTATTTGGGAAGAAGCACCTAAATATGGTGGTTTTTTGAGAAATTTCCCTATATTTAATGGACTTAGAAAGAATACTTGTGAATGTACAAACAACTAGTATGATCTTTCATGACTGACTATTATTGAGATTTATAATGCATATTCATCCACAATGTACAAACAACTATGATCTTATTTTATGAAAGATTAATAAATACTAGTAGATTGAAATTGTGTATTTATTAATATTTAATAAATATAATACATATTGATCGGTTAATATGGAAGGGTTAAGAGTGCAACTCGGTTTCTCAAGAGATTAGAGAAAAATAAGCATATTAAAAGGTATTATACATGTGGATTGTGGACATAAGTATCTTAAAAGGTATTATACATGGGTATAATTATTAAAATTAGAATAAGCATTAAGAAGATGAATTAAACATGAGATTTTTGTTGGTCCAAAACCGCTAAAAAGAGTCCATTATGTTCTGAACACTGGTTCTAAACAAACAACATAAAAATCATTTTTCACGTACTATTAGTCTGGTCCACCACTTAAAAAAATCACTTATTGTTGAACACTTGTTGAAACAAACACGATCTTACATAATTAACTATATTTTAATTACAACACCAGATCAACTTTTCACACTATGAAAATTCAGAAACGAGATTCAAACCAACATCAATTTCCAGAAGAAACAAACAATAATTGACTTATATATTAAGAAATCATAAAATGTATTTGTATATAAAGAAATTATTAATTTGTATATTACCTAAACTTTCAAAGATTTTTTTTAAAAATATATTATCTAATAAAATAATAAATTTAACAAAATATTAATTAAATAACCTACGCTCAAGTTGAGACTAACCAAAAATATTATTTAAAAAAAATAATTAATTTATTTAGTATTATTTTATCGAGGTTTTACTGTACATGGAGCTCTTTTTATGTTAATGCTGTTTGGGAGATATGGAAAGCTCGATGTGTTGTGTTTTCCAAGATATATACGTTTTGCCAGACATTGTCACATTGGTGCTAAGAGAATTGATTCTATGGTGGATACATCAGAAAGAAAATATTAGAGAACATCACCAACTCACCACTTCACCAGATACTGGTGCAGTCTCTATTTGGCTTCCACCAGCACAGGACACTGTAAAAATAAATGTGGATACATATATCATTTACAAATGCAGAAAGTCCCATAGGTGTTGTAAATGTTTTCAGGAATTCAACTGGCAGTTTCATCTTTCCAGGAATTGAATCCTACACTCCAAGATAATCTGACAAAGAAGAAAGTCGTGGAATATTTGCAGATCTATATAGCTTTTTCCTACTTTACTTTTTTTATGCATTGCGACAGGACAGGAACCCGATGTACCATCTTCTAGCAAATCATGCTCACCATAGTTCCTCAGTTCCTATTTATTTTATGTCAATCATAATTGGCTTGCAAGCCAACTGAATTCAGACTTACTGTTCTGTAATCTTGACAGAGTGTTATTCAATACCACGTGGATTCCCTTGTGTTAGAGGCTACAGATATTTTTTCAGAATGCAGTGCTTAACTTCAAAAAATACGTCCATCTCTAGCACGGGATTTAAAGTTTAAACTAGAAGGTACTGGTATGGCCCCTGGGCATAGTATGAATAGTACTTATTTATATAAGCTGATAATCATCAGCAATTATGTATAGTCAAATGAAATCAGATTTGTTCATCACAACACCATTTCAATATAAACCAGTCGACACCAACTTCATAGTTCCACCCAAAGGTGAAAAAATCGTAAAATTTTAACATATTGATCATCCTACAATATTCGATAAATTCATATAATTTGTTTTTAGACCTTATTTGGTTATCCAGCAAAAATTTACCTAAATTTTTTTTTCCGATAATTTACCTAAAATTTAGTCTAATTTAATATGCTCGAAACACTTGATAAGTAGTTTTATACCAAAGGGACCATCTAAGTATGATTTAGAGTGGGGGACCATTATGGTTTAAGCTAAACTAGGTGAGGGGCATTTAAATCAAAAAATAGATTAAGGAGGGACCACTCTAATAATAGATGGGTAAATATTTGCCTTTTTTTTTGCAGCCCAAACAAGCAGGGCCTTAGAAGACCAACATGGGCTGATTGACAAAATCATCTACAATCAGTGTGGTCCTCGTACCAAAAAATATATAAGATAGGGCAACAGCAAAAACAAATTCATCCATAGCCAGGTCAAATATTAAAATCATAATCCATCTATCCAGGTAACAAGAATACAATTTCAAACCAATCCACAAGTAACTATACTAACCTAGCTGCTTCCACCTATGAGCCAACTCTTCAAGAATCCCAAAATTCACAAACTACCCTCAAAATACAACTCATGTAAAATGTTTACCATCAACCGTCATTATTTGCCATCACTATGCTTCGCCTTTGTATGGGATTGAAGACCACTGTCCGAGTTAAATGTCCTAACAAAAAAAAGCACGTTTTAAACAACAGAAAAAAAAAAAAAAAAAATATCTTGGGATATAGAACATAAGAAGCTGTATCAGCAAAAGAGATCAACATACTTGCTACAAGATTTGCATGCAACTTGACCAGAAGATTTTGGAGTTTGCTGCTTTGACTTGTCATTGTTTGCAGGTGTCTTCCCAGCCTTCTTAGGGTGTGGAGTTGCAATATGTTCTACAGCTTTCTTGATATCTGCAGGTGATTTATATAAATTAATGGACAATAAGTCATATAGATTACTTACAGATACTCACTAATCCAGAAGTGTGAAATCAAGATATTTTGGGTTGATGCACAAGTCACTGGACTATATTCCGCAATATTGTCAGGAGCACAATTTAGTAACTACAGACCAAGCTCACCTGTTTTTTGTGGTGTGACAAACTTGGCTTTTTTCTCAGGAACAGGAGTCTTAATCGACGCTTCAGCTGGCCTCTTCTTTCCCTGTCAAGCATAAAGAAAAGATAGAGTGATGAATGATGGAAATGGAGCAAAACAGAGAAGCTAACAGAAAACCTACAATGACAGAATTTTTTTAGTTACCCACCTTCTTTGGTGTATCTTCATCTTCCTCTTCAGAGCTTTCATCTTGCTCATCGGAGCCTGTGTCATCTTCATCAGAACTGCCATCATCCTCATCAGAACTATCTTCTCCAGAAACATCCATTTGCTGTTTAATATTCATACTGTTAATTATTCTCCACTAGAAGGATGTATACAGAGGACGGTACAAGTAAGTGTTTACCAACAGAGCAGTACATCTTACCAACAGAGCAGTACATCTTACCAACAGAGCAGTACATCGATTACCAGATAATTTACCAAAACATAACTAAACATACAGAAAGATACTGAGAGGGAGATCACGCTGAGTGAGAAAATTTTTCCGTGTGGTAAGTTGCAAGAGGAGGAAAAGCACTATGAGTGGGAAGAAAATACGTAACACCAGATCAGAGGTCCCAGGACCATTAATGATGCACATGAAAACCATTTAAACACCTTCTCCTATTAAGGGATTGCAATTACATTGACCAGAAAAATCCCTTGAAGTGTGTGCAATCTACCATGTTTAAATGATCCTTGGACCATATCATCCATTTTCCTCCAAAATAGACCCCCTGCTCCACTATACCATGAACTTAGTCATATAGGCTCTACATTTATGGATTTAGGAAATTAGTTGTTATTAATGCAAGAAAGAACATACCCCATCTTGAGATTCAGATTCATCATCTTCATCAGAATCCTCGTCAGAATCTTCATCATCATCATCACTTGTATTATCACCCTTCTTTGGTTCTACAATTGTCACCTTAGACTTGGCAGCAGCCTTCTCAGAAGTGAGACTTGGTTTCTCTTCTTGAGATTCAGATTCATCATCTTCATCAGAATCCTCATCAGAATCTTCATCATCGTCTTCGCTCGTATCATCACCCTTCTTTGGTTCAGCAATTGTCACCTTCGACTTGGCAACAGCATTCTCAGTAGTTGGATTTGACTTCTCTCCTGCTGGCTCAGGTTTTCCATTCTCCTTGGCGATGACAGGAAGCTCTCCCAAATCAGAATCAGTATCATCATCACTTTCATCAGATGGCATTGGTTGGTATCCACAGAAATAGATGCTCCCATTTTTCCAATTGTGAGAGAGTTCAAAATCTATGTCCATTAACATGTCATAAGAAATTTGAGATACCTCACCAGGAATGAGTGTTCCAATAACAAGCTTTTGACCATTGACATTCAAAAATAGGCGAATTGACTCATTTTGTTTGCCCTTCGCCTCACCAAGGGCTGCCTACATAAAATAGCAAGACAGATAAATTTATAACATGCCACTGACATTGTTGGAGAAAAACTTGAAAAAATAGCAAAATAATGTAATGATATAAGAAAGAAAAAAAGATCCATGGTTAATACCGACCTGCGATATCTTCACAAAATTGGCTTTACCAGCTTTAACCCTTAAAGGCACTCCTGCTTTAACTTCAACACCTGGCAATCAAGAAACAGAAAATTCAAGTCCAGAACTATTGTAACACGTAGACAAAAGGATCAAGGTGACAAGTCATATAAAATTTTAAATAATTGAAGGACCACAGGTACAACAAACTACTCCATAATATCATAACCTACATATTACCATTGTAAAGCAACATAGATAATCACACCATTGTACAAAAACACCATGTGTGGTTTGCAAGAAGAGGCAAAAGGAATTATTGACCCAAACTATAATAAATAATCACTGGAATGGAACATATGAAGTCCCAAGTATCACCTAAAATTGGAAACTTCACCAAAAGTTATTTTCAACTTTTACGCTATCAAAATTCTCTTGTATTCCACCAGAGTTAAATACTAGTTAAAATTCCTGATGGAAAAGCGCAAAGAAATCTCAGCATAAGCTTGACCCCTATGGCAAAACTATAATGAGGACGTCAAAACAATTATGATAACATATAGCAGAGTAAGATTTATTAATAAATTCAAAATAAGGAAATTCCGGTATTGTCGTTAGCTATGGTACTAATTTGTGCAAAATTATGACAAGGTTGAAATCTGACTTTAATTGGGAACAAAAATTCACCATGATCAACTCGCAACTCAAAACGCCATGCAGTATTAAAAAGTAAAAATTAATTAAGATTTTATAATAGAATGAAGACAAAGCAAACAGCCAGATACAAGAGAAGTTGCATTTTCTATAATCAGAAGCATACAGTGAGAGGGACTGTTTAAGATTGAAGTGAGGAGGTAGATTGCAGACATGGTTCTGTTAGCTTAGTTCTTGTTGCGTGAAAGACAGTTCAATACTAAATCAAAAATCAGAAGTCCTAAAAAGTAATATCATATGTCAATGACATTAAGTTATTTTCCATTACTAAATATACCTGCAATCAAATATTCATTGACTGCATAGGAAAATTGTATGATTATATTGGAGGCATTTTGATAGTTCACACTATAAAGAGGAATAGAACGTATTATAAATATCATTGTTTAGTGACAAATATCTAACGTATGATGTATCTTTCCAATATATATTCAAAACAAAAGATTCAACATCCATTGAAATCATATGAACCCAACAAATTAAAAAAAAAAATGGTATCAAAAGATATCGTTGGCATATGTCAAATCTACCCATGTCTTAAGGTTATCACAAATATTAATGAATATCTCCATAGGTTATTCAAACTAACATAAAAGAGTATCATGTATTGAGACAAGTGAATTAATCAAAATTATGAACATTTTTATCTAAATTTAAGTAAAATATGTATGCTCTACAACCAATTTAACCTCATCTACAAATTTCTATGAAAAAATATACAAAATTCAATCAATCAAAACACTTCCTGTCTTTAAAATCAATCAAAATTCCATTTTTTTCTCTAGTAACAAAAAAAGAATGAACTTGTCCCCAAAACAACTACTAAATTAACTAAACAATCTAAAAAATTCACTTAAACCAAACACTTAACAAATAAAAGAAAAAAAAAAACAAATGGAATTATTACCCAAAAAACCATAATAAGATTAAGAAAAAATGAGCTTGAATGACTTACCCCAAAAAGAAGCCATTGATGAGAAAAGCTTTGAGAATTTAGGGTTTAAGAAGAAGAAGAAGAACAAGGGTTTTTAGTTTCTAGTAGGCACACAGAGAGTTTTAGGGCTACAACAACTGATGGAATATTTAAACAAGAAATCGGAAAGACGGTGAGACGGTAGTAATTAAGATGAAGAGGTTTGATGTTGTGGTACACCATCTATAGAAATTAGATGCGACGTCATCATTTTATTGGACCCAATGGTTTTGCAGTTGAACCTTGAGGTTAATTTCAACTGATAGCACTGAGCCAGGGCCCAGGAGGGTTTTGTTTGAAATCACTAGTTATTGAACCCGTGTTATGCACCAGGATCTGTGTTATCCTATATAAGGAAAATCACTTATGATACACTCCAAGAATGAAAGCAAGTAGCAAAGTTCAGCCCAATCTCATAAGGTTTTATATGTACAGTTGGTCCCTATTTAAAGACATATGAACAAACCATAAACATATGAGTTATAAGATGGTTTGATACAGTTTTTATATAAAATATGAGTTTCATATTATATATATATCTACATCAGGATTGGATGTTCGAAAAGTATTGTGGTAATGGCATATTGTCAATAATTTTTCATCCAAATATGCTAATGCAAGCCATGGTTTTGTTTGCGATTGAGATTGCAAACGTACAAATAAAATGGCCCAACAATGAGATTCTTTTATTGTATCAAAACTCTCTATTTGTACTAAGATAAGAAGGCCATACAAAAATCTATACCCTTACAATTATAGAATTTGTATAGACTCTAACTTATTATACCCTTTAACTACTAACTTTGCTCCACACTGATACTCTCTCCAACCCTTGCCCTGCTACTGCAAAATGATAGACCACCACTGTTTTAGATCCTAGCTGTGGAATTTTGCAAATTCAGTACCTCTAGCAACCTCCAACCAAATATTAGACAATTGCAAATCTATGGATAAGTAAGATATAGGGGATGTTAGATGTCTGCAGTGTGGGGGATGAATGGGCATTTGCTGCCTACTTTGGCATGGTCAAATATTACAGAGAAAAAAAAATAGCATGCATGAAGAAACTATCAAAAACCCAAACTGGTAATTTTTATGATTTGTAACAAAGAAAGAACAATTTCGTTGTGATATATCTAAGACATGTGGAAATCAAATATTTTTATTCATAATATGAATGTTCAAAGTCTTTAGTACTAATCTTTTAACATAATTTGATCAGAAAATAACAATCAATAAATTCACGACAGAACAGTTAAAACTAATAAAAAAATTGGATTACCATAAAAAAATGAATCAACAGTAAAAATTAAAGTATTATCAAAATTTGTTACAATTCGGATCAACATTAATTAGGTAGCCAAAAAACCAAAACAAAGATAATAATACAGACTCCAACAAAATTACAGGATGCTTTTCTCCCTCGTCCATTTCTTTGGATCATTGTCTCCCACTTTAATAGAATTTCCCTGAATTGATGCTCTGCCCTTAATGGCTCATTAGCTAGCTCATTCCATAAGCCATGGGCATACGTCACCCTTTCGAAGCAAGTGATGAAAATCTTCCACGATCAACTTTGTTGGGTTCAATGAACGATCAGTTTTACTATTAACTTTGTTGGGTTCAATGTACCAGGTAGCTATTCAACTGCGAGCACCGTTTAGATGATTAGATCATAAGTTTATTGGCTCCATCACTAAACTATATATAATGTCCCTGTAAACAGTTTTGGTTTGGTTTGATTTAGGCTATCTGGGTACCCTGTTGACATGCTCCTGTGGAGCTGTTATTATTGTCATCTATAACACAATAGAAAATACACACTCCACTAATAGGCAAACAGTCTGCTGCCAAAAGGATCTACGTCCCTCAATGTCATTGAACCCTGTAATAGAGTTGTGCATGGAGCATAAAGTTCATGTTTAATCTTTACTCTCTCAAACTTCAATTTCAGTTGACTCCAAGAGCTGGATCCACTCTGATTTCATGCTGTATAACATGAAATACACTAAAAAGAAACTTGGCATAGTTGACCAATGTGTAGTAAAGTCCCTAGCATACTCTAATGGATCCTTATAATAATAAGGTCCATCAAACTGAATGTAAGACCGCACATCACATTTATCAACGATATGTAACCATTACATGGAAATAGAATTAAGTTTCTGAACATTTTTAAAATAAGGTCCAATACTTTATTAAAATTCATTGAGTTTAATATTTTTAAAAGTGATTAAGGTTTCTTTGACAAAGGACTTTTACAACTCGATGATTAAGGTTTCGTTAGGCTTAAGTATTGGGCTTAAGTTGGGCTTAATTTTTATTCTCAATTTATTATAAACATGCCACGTGGCACTTGTTAGGCTCCACTATTATATAAGGTTTCGTTGGGCTTAAGTATTAGGCTTAAGTTGGGCTTAATTTTTATTTTTCAATTATTATATAAGGAGAATCGCTTATGATACACTCGAAGAATGAAGCAAGAAGCAAAGTTCAGCCCAATCCCATATAAGATTTTATATGCACAGTTGGTCCATATTTAAAGACATCTGAACAAACCATAAACATATGAGTTATAAGATGGTTTGATACAGTTTTTATATAAAATATGTCTTTCATAATACATTTTTGTCGATGAGGATATTATATATCTATATCAGGATTGGATGTTCAAAAAGTATTGTGGCAATGGCGTATTGTCAATAATTTTTTATCCAAATATGCTAATGCAAGCCATGGCTTTTGTAGGGGTACTACATACTCCAACCAATCAAAAGCAGCCACGTGGCACAGTCATTCATCCATCAGGTCGCCACGATCCCTACCTGCTAGTAGCTCGACCACAACAACTCGATCTCATAACCAGCAGCGGCCTACTAATACACACGTGCTCTTATTCAATGCACATAATATCCTCGACCGTTACATAATTAATTCGCAGGGATGATCCTCGCTCGTTACATAATCAATCCTCATTATGACGACGGAGAATCTGCAAGATCCATGATCCACGCCTTTCTACCTTCTATAAGAACAGAACTACGATGGTTTGATCTCTAAGTTCAATCCCCACGAACTAGAGTACGTAGGCAATCTCAATCTCAACGAGGTGCAGCCACTCCAATCCAAACTCTCCCCATTTGGTTAAGTCCGCTAGCGACCTAACCTAGTAATTGCATTGATCTAGAAATAGGTCAATACATTTGGCGCCGACTGTAAGGAATTCGATCATATCGAAAAAACCCAACCCCCCCCCCCCCCCCCCCCCCCCCCCCCACCCTTCTCAAAGTCATTCATTCAAATGGCTACTCAAGAACTTACCATCCAAGATCTGCAAGACCAAATCAACCGTCTTCAGGAAGAGAACGCACGCTTGAAGGCTGCACAAGATACCAACCCAGCACCAGTAGCAAATGGTGGACATGGAGTCTTTGATGTTGATGACTCCAATCAAAAGTACGAAGAACTCAGCCAACAGTTAGCAGAGTTCAAAGCCTCTCAGGCTATGTTACACCATTCCAAAAGCCACACCGCGGAGCAACTTGCTGTCCAGTCCCTCCAGCAGTTCCAGGAGTCTCCTTTCTCCAAGGAGATCCTTGAACATGATTTGCCAAACAAGCTCAATGCCCCCAAGTTCGATCAATATGCAGGAGTCGGAGATCCAACCGACCATATCAAGGGATTCCGGAAATCCCTTCCTCTCATCAAGGAAGATCATCTTCTATGTTTACTGTTCCAGTCCAGCCTCACTGGACCTGCTCTCGACTGGTTTCACCGTTTAAAGCCAGGATCCATCAGCTTGTTTGCCGAGCTCGAAAAGCAGTTCGTCATCTTCTACATCCACAACAAGAAGCGCCCCGTCACCATCGATTCCATCTTCAAAGTCAAGCAGCGGGATGGTGAGTCATTGAGCAATTTTTTTGCTCGGTTTAAATCTGAATTGCATTCCATCCAAGATTTTGCAAAGGAACATGAAACCTTTGCGACAATCGCATTCTCTCACGGTCTGATCCAGGGGTCCGACCTGCACAAATCTCTAGCCATGAAGAGACCTTCATCTCTCGACGAGCTATACCTTAAGGTAGATCGTTATATCAAGCTCGAAGAAGCCCTAACTGGTAGGGAAAAGAGTCATGTTATCAGCAACGTGGAATCTGGCTCCACCAAACGACCTCGTTCAGACAACAAGAGGTTCAAAGCAAAGTCGTTGTCTACCGAGCAACGAGAGTATCACCGGTTTACATGACCAGCCGGTTATATCTATGAGAGAATCAAGCACAACCACTGGTGCAAAATTCCTACCTTCACACAGTTGGAGGATACATCTGGTCGGCCGTACTGCAAAGTTCACAAGGTACGGTGTCATCAAACTGATGACTGTCGCGTCCTGAAACGCGCTCTTCAGACTTAGGCCGATGAAAAAAGGCTCAACAATTGGATCCTTGGAAGACAAGAGGATACCACAAGCAAGCGGGTGAGGAAAGAATCCAGAACGCCTCCCCGTTCACCAAAGCGACATCACAACAAGGCCAGAACGGCATCCATAAGTCCAGTGCGCAGCAGAGGGCATAGCCTCTCCCAACGTCTAGGTCCAACGGGCGACCTACGCGACCAACTCAACAAAAAGGTCGCAAACAAGATTGATAGTGACAGCGAGTCGGAAAGTCATGTAGTCTACATGATCTGTGAATCCAACTCCACCCCTCTGACTAGAGAGAAGAGGAGACGAGTAGAACATCTTCATCATGTCTACTCGATTACTGGCAAAGCAGCTCGCTTCAACATACCCATACGCCAGGAAACCGATATTACTTTCACAGAGGATGACCTAAACAAAGTCGTTACTCCTCATAACGATGCCCTTGTTGTCGAGCTGAGAATAGCCGACTACATCATCAAGAGGGTACTCATCGATCCTGGCGCATCATGCAACATTCTCATGTACAGAACCTTCAAGGATATGAGGTTGCCCGATTCAGTTCTCATCCCTGATTTCACACCCATTCTAGGCTTCAACAGCTCAAGAGAAGATCCTAAGGGTGAAATTCTGTTGCCCGTCACTGTGGGCCGTAAGGAAGATAAGATCGTCGTCACTGCCAAGTTCAGCATCCTCAACATCGCAAGTAAGTATAATGCGATTCTGGGTCGAAAATGGATCCATGCCATGAGAGGTGTTCCGTCAACATATCATCAAGTTTTCCGCTATCCCGGACCTCATGGGATAATGGAACTTCGAGGCAACCAGAACGCCGCACAAGAATGTCATGGAATTATTGAAGCTGTGGCGCCTGCAAAGCCATCCACCTCTGGAACCAAGGATGCTGACATCAAAGGGAAGAGCCCGATCTCATCAGAGGCTCGAGAGGGCGACAACAAGTCCAAGAGCCCGTCAAAAGAGAAGACCGACGCTACCAAATAGCAACTACAGAAGGAGCAAACGAGCTCAACCAAACTTAATCTCGGAAGCACTGATCCAGGAGTACGTGTGAACCTAGGGTCAGAAGATGACCCGAGATATGTCTATGTAGGTGCAGAGTTAGAAGGAGATAAGTTCCATAACTTTGTAAATTTTCTTTCAACTAATAAAGATGTTTTTGCTTGGTCGTATATCAATATGCCTGGAATAGATCCATCAATTGCATGTCATAAACTGCGCGTCAATCCGAATTATCGACCTGTTAAGCAAAAACCAAGAAGGCTAGCTCCCAAGTTTCACGAAGCAGTCAATGAAGAAATCAATAGACTCAAACAGGTCGGATTCATCAGAGAAGTCGATACTCCAGACTGGCTAGCCAACATCGTGCCAGTCTTAAAGAAAAATGGGAAAACAAGAGTCTGCATCGACTTCACAAGCTTGAACAAAGTTTGTCCTAAAGATTCATTCCCACTGCCACGAATCGATAGGTTAGTCGATCAGACATGCGGTTTCGAGCTATTGTCATTCATGGACGCGTACTCAGGGTACAACCAGATCCCAATGTACGAGCCCGACCAGGAGAAGACCTCTTTTACAACAGAGCAAGGCATTTTCTGCTACAAGGTTATGCCATTTGGCTTAAGGAATGCAGGAGCGACCTATCAGAGACTGGTCACCAGAATGTTCGACGACCTGCTAGGTCGAACAATGGAAGTCTACATTGACGATATGCTAGTCAAGAGCAACCAAGAGCAGGATCATTTGTACAATCTCAACCAGGCGTTCCAAAGATTAAGACAATACAGGATGCGTCTTAATCCAGAGAAGTGTCTGTTCGGGGTCGCATCAGGAAAGTTTCTCGGCTACCTAGTCACAAAACGAGGCATCAAAGCAAATCCAGACCAGATCAGAGCACTGATTGACATGCCCAACCCGAAAACAAAGAAGCAGATCCAAAAACTCAACGACATGGTATAAGCTCTCAATAGATTCATTTCTAGAGCATCAGATAAATGTCGACCAATGCTTCATATTCTTAAGAAGGGGGCTACATATGAATGGACAGAAGAATGCGAGAAGGCCTTCACCGACCTCAAGGCATATTTATCCACTCCGCCAGTTCTCACTAAGCCTAATGATGGAGATATACTCGGTATCTACCTCGCAACTTCAGATTTTGCGATCAGTGCAGTGCTTTTCAAAGAGGAAAATCAGGTCGAAAGACCAATTTACTTCACGAGCAAAGTCTTACAACAGGCCGAAATAAGGTACACACCTCTAGAGAAATTAGCATTAGCTCTCCTTTATGCTGCATGCAAATTCAGACCTTATTTCCAGGCCCACACTGTCAAAGTAATCACCGACCAGTCATTACGTCATATATTAGAAAAGAAGAACAAAACAGGTCGTATGGCTCGATGGGCGGCCGAGCTGGGTGATTACACATTTGAGTTCGTCTCTCGGCAGGCCGTCAAAGGACAGGTCGTTGCAGGCTTCTTAGCAGACTATCCCGCAGAAGACATCAATTGGGAACCAGAGTGAGAAACAAGGCAACTCCAGGTTAATCCCCCCGACACCTGGCAACTATATGTTGATGGTTCCCACAACTCCAACGGAAGTGGCATAGGTGCTGTGCTCATTTCTCCCGAGGGATCACAGCTCGAGAGAGCAACTCGTCTCAACTTCTCGACCTCCAACAACGAGGCCGAATACGAAGCTCTAATCCAGGGCATACAAATGGCTATCGACCTACAGGCAGTTCGCCTCAAGGTATACAGTGATTCTGAATTGGTAGTCAATCAGATTACCAATAATTACCAGATCAATGGTGTTAACTTAATCAGATATGCTACCAGAGCAAAGGAACTTATCGGCAAGCTCAGTTATTTCACAATCGAGCACATCCCTAGAGATGACAACAGACATGCTGATTCACTGGCATTCTTAGCATCTAAGATCGAGTCAGATCGACCGCGGGCTCTCACTATAGCAATCAGTACAGAGCCCGCATATCTATTGAAAGAGGAAAATGTTCATCAAATCTCTGATCTACTAGCCACAACACCAGCAGACATCCAAGGAACTTGGATGGAACCTTTCATCACTTACCTTCAAACTGGTGTGCTTCCATCCAACAAAAAGGAAGCCAGTCAACTATTACATAAAGTCACTATGTATAAACTCCATGAGGGTAAGCTATTCAGAAAATCTGCAGCAGGTCTGTTGTTACGTTGCTTGATTCCCAATCATGGGCAAATCATCTTCCAAGAAATCCATGAAGGAGAATGCGGAAACCACTCCGGAGGTCGAACATTAGCTCATAAAGCGATTTCCCAGGGATATTTCTGGCCAAGAATGAAAGAAGATGCCAAGAAATTTGTGTTGAAGTGTAAAGAATGCCAGCGTTTTGTTGATAACCAACATCAGCATCCAAACGATCTAATCAACATCACTGCGCCATGGCCATTTCACATGTGGGGGCTAAATATCATGGGCCATTTTATCAAAGAAAAGAAATCTGAAAAGAAGTTTGTTCTAGTCGCCATTGACTACTTCACAAAATGGGTAGAGGCCGTTGCACTCGCCAACATCACTCAAGCCGATGTTCAAAGATTCATGTGGGAAAACATAATCACACGGTTTGGTCTACCAAAACGACTAGTCACGGATAATGGCACTCAGTTCGTTGGCAAAAATATCAAAGCTTTCTACGAGCTATGGAAAATCGAACATTCCAGGTCAACACCTAGATATCCACAAGCCAACGGCCAAGTCGAAGCTGCAAATCGACAGATTCTGAACAACTTAAAGAAAAAGCTCGAAGATTAACACGATCAATGGCCACAACAGTTGGAAAACATCCTATGGGCTTACAGAACAACCCCTCGTACATCCACAGGGATGTCACCATTCAGTATTTGCTATGGAGTTGAGGCCGTTATTCCCACCGAGTTAACATTTGGAACGACCAAATCCGTTCTGGTCGACACAGAGCTTAACAATCAGTTCTGGTCGTTCGGAATTGATCTCCTCGAGGAGCGACGAAACCACGCCGTTATAAAACTTGAGCAATATCAACAACGACTAAAGCGAGCTTATAACAAAGGCGTACGACCTAGATCTTTTCAACCAGGAGAACTAGTTCTAAGGAAAATGTTCCACAACAAAAGGAAGGATATTATTGGCAAGCTCAATGCCAATTGGGAAGGCCCTTACATTATTACCAAGGTCCAAAGCAACGGTTTTTATCGTCTTCAAACACCAAAAGGGGAGATCGTTAGGAACCCATGGAATGCTTATCACTTGAAGAAGTTTTATCAATGAAATGTAAGCATCTGTTTATCACATTTCAATATATAAATTCATTTTTTGCCTTCATCTCAGCTCAAACATGAATGGCTCCCAAAGGTCTAATCCCTCGACCTACAAATTATCAAAAATCTAGTCCCTTTGATAATTTTAATTTTGTTAAGTTCTAACATTAACAACTTAACTTCGTGCATTGGTCATTCCCTTCCCACGACCCAAGCACAACATAGCTAAATTGCATACGACCCCACCCACAAGCAGGTCCAACACTATGCGTGTTACTTATTGTTTGCGGAACCCATACAAGCAGACAAAGCAACACGAACACCAATGTAAGGTAAATCATTGAAATTTCTTTTTACTTGATGAGATTCCAACCATTACAGGTAAAAGCAAAATTAAACTAAGGCATATAAGAAGAACTGTTTCAGTTCGTCCTGCTTGCAGCCATTCATCTCGTCTACCTGCCTTCTGAACGAGCTACCAGGACTCCCTGGAAACTAGCTGATCAGAACGACTTAATTACAAGCTCATGAAATAAACTATCAATTACTGCTGTTCATTACAACTCCAAACAAAACAAATGATTGTTTACTCGAGCTCACAAACTCAGATGGCTACTTTGAGGAAGGCCAAAGAAGACTTACTACAAGAACAAGGAGTGCAAGAAGCAAACTTTGCACAAGGTTACCCAATACAAGAAGGTTGGTACCGAGACTAGTTCACTGCTGCATAGACTAGTCGCTGGAACCATCAATCTCCATACGGCCACTGGCGACCTGGTCA
Organism: Aquilegia eximia; assembly: GCA_023053565.1. Lineage (NCBI taxonomy): Eukaryota > Viridiplantae > Streptophyta > Magnoliopsida > Ranunculales > Ranunculaceae > Aquilegia > Aquilegia eximia. The sequence goes on from JALIGU010000004.1 coordinate 28,013,296, forward strand.
TTAGGGCCCGTCAAGGCGTCCTGAGCTGGCACCAAAGCTCCATCGGCACCACCTCGCGTCTCCTCTCCTTCGGGCGACCCCATCACAGCTTTCATCAAGTTGTCGCAGTAGGCCTTCCACGCTGCGCCATTCTCTTGGCATGCGTGCTCCCAGTATTCAGCAGAAGCCTTAGCAGCAGCGAAATCCCCCCTTACCTGCTCCAGCATCTCCTTCAACGCCGCGACCTCCGCATCCCTATCCTTGACCTTGCACTCAGCAACAACAACAACATTCTTCGCCTGCTCGAGCTTCTCGGTGAGATGCTTCAAGTCAATCTCAGCCCGAGCACCAACCTCAGCAACCAGACGCACCTCCTGGAAGCTTGCGTTGAGCTGCAAGTGCAAACAAAGTTTAGTCAGCAATGACTAAGCACAACTGGAAGCTTGCGTTGATCACACTCACCAAAGAAAGCGCCGCGTTTATCTTTGAGCAGGTCACCAACAAAGTCTGCGACTTCATTGCTCGAGCATCAGCATCCAAGACGATGCCCTCATTCACAGCCCGGGCAACGCAGGGGTCGTCAATAGCACTGTCGTTATCATACACGACATGCTCCTCAGCGCGGCCATCCAAATAATCGAACGGCCCAGGGCGAAACTCAGACGATACCCCCTTGCCTTTCTGCAAAGGCCGAGCAGCAGTCTTCCCGGACATAAGAGTCTCAGGGGATTTCACGAACTTTGGAGGAGTAGAGGATGGCAGAGTTGGAGGCTCCATCAACTTCAGGTTCCCTGAAAATGACCTTTTCTTCCCGGACAAGGCAGGTAATTTGGGGAGTGAGGCCGGAGGGGATACGACTGGGGGGCTCGCCACTACCTCTCCCCGGCGCGAACTAACATCAGATCGTTCCTTCCCTGACCGCCGAGAAGCGCCATCAGGTCACTCCCTCTCCTCAGGCCTCAAGCTACCACTAGCTCGTTCCTTCTCCCCACTACGTGAACTTCCACCAGAACGCCCAGCCTCAACTTTCTGTACAGAAGTCATATAGGCCTTCTTCAGCGACTTCCTCCTCTCGAGCTCTTCTTCAACTGTGTTCGGACCACCTTTGGGAATAAAATGCTCCCTCAGGTGGGGTAAGAGCTCTATCTTACGGTTGTCAGCCAAAAAACCAAAACTGTTCAAAGCGGACTGCAGATCGTTCTTCCTCAACAGATGATCGTCCCTGATCGCTGCAAAAAAGATACAAAATCATCAAGTCCGGAAACAAGAAAATCGATCATCTACCATGTTGAGACTAGAAACTCACGAGCATCATTCCTAGTCACATGACGCAACTGGATACTCCCCTCAATGATCGACCCAGTAATCAGCATGGGATCTTTCCACCATGGCTCACTACTTATCGGATAAATCAAAGGCAAACGTTCTGGCCTATCTTGCATGTTATAGCCCGCGAAATCGGCCTTTGAAGAACGTTTAAAGCTGAAGTGGTCCAACACATCATTTACAGTGATGTTCCACTTATGCAACTTGTTGAGGTCATCAATTACCCTCATGTTTCTCCAGAAATTGCCATTCATCTGGCAAGGAGCTCAACCAATAGCATTCAACAGGTCGACCACCAAACAAGACAATGGCAGCCTCAACCCAGCTCGGAATTGGGTCAAGGTAAAAACAGTCGAGAGAGGATTTTTAGGTCGATAATCAGAAGAAAGTAAACGTTCTCCTAAAAATCTAATCTCCAAATGCTCAATCGAGCCAAGCCCATATTGCTTCCTAAATGCAATGTGCCTATTTACATACTTCCTGTTCACTACTCTACACATTGAACCGTCGTCTCCTTCCACCATTTCTTCATCAGATGTGTCCGTCCCATGAGAGCCGCTACCCTGGGGGCTATCAGGGTCCACACCATGAATGGGAGGCGAGGCTTCAGAATGAGTCCTTTCAGACTTATACTCCTCACCACAACCACCACTCAAGTTACAATTTTGAGAGTCGCTTGCTTCAGACATCTCTCTCAAAAACAGAAAAGAAAACAGAACATGCAAGAAAAGAAACAGAAGAAAACTAACCTCACGAGCTCTCAAAAGTCTTCAGATCGCAAGAGAAAAACGGCAGCAATTCAAATGAAGGCGAGATAGGTAAACCCTTCTCAAGAAAACTACAGTTTAAATACTGTAGCACATGTAATCCCAGCCATCGGTTCGAAACAGGTAAACGGCTGAGATCGAGCAGAGAATCCATATCCATTGCAGATTCTCACTCACAAAACGTTTCACATCCACCGTCTGATCAACCACGTGCCATTCAGAGATCTAATAAAGCAAGATGTGCGTCAGTTGCCATAACTACACGGCTAACTGCTCGAGGAAAACCCTCCACTTCCCCATAAGAGCGCCATGATTATTACAAGCAACACTGCATGACTGCCACGTGCCCAAATTCAAAAAGCAAACTTCAAATCAGCATCGAACGGAGTCCTTAGTCTTTTCAGCTCGCCTTATATAGCCGACCTAAAAAGAGGGGGCTTATGTAGGGGTACTACATACTCCAACCAATCAAAAGCAGCCATGTGGCACAGTCATTCATCGATCAGGTCGCCACGATCCCTACCTGCTAGTAGCTCGACCACAACAACTCGATCTCATAACCAGCAGCGGCCTGCTAATACACACGTGCTCTTATTCAATGCACATAATATCCTCGACCGTTACATAATTAATTCGCAGGGATGATCCTCGCTCGTTACATAATCAATCCTCATTATGACGACGGAGAATCTGCAAGATCCATGATCCACGCCTTTCTACCTTCTATAAGAACAGAACTACGATGGCTTGATCTCTAAGTTCAATCCCCACGAACTAGAGTACGTAGGCAATCTCAATCTCAACGAGGTGCAGCCACCCCAATCCAAACTCTCCCCATTTGGTTAAGTCCGCTAGCGACCTAACCTAGTAATTGCATTGATCTAGAAATAGGTCAATACAGCTTTGTTTGCGATTGAGATTGCAAACGTACAAATTAGATGGCCCAACAATGAGATTCTTTTATTGTATCAAAGCTCTCTATTTGTACTAAGATCAGAAGGCCATACAAAAATTTGTACCTTTACAATTATAGAACTTGTATAGACTCTAACTTATTATACCCCTTAACTACTAACTTTGCTCCACACTGATACTCTCTCCAACCCCTTCTCCAACCCCTGTCCTGCTACTGCAAAATGATAGACCACCACTGTTTTAGATCCTAGCTATGGAATTTTGCCTATCAAACAACACATTTGTAAGTATGTAAACTTGCAGCCCTTTTTAAATTCAGTACCATCTCTAGCAACCTCCAACCAAATATTAGACAATTGCAAATCTACGGATAGGCAAGATATATGGAGTGTTAGATGTCTGCAGTGTGGGGGATGAATGGGCATTTGCTGCCTACTTTGGCATGGTCAATCAAATATTACAGAGAAAAAAAATAGCATGCATGAAGAAACAATCAAAAACCTAAACTGGTAATTTTTATGGTTTGTAACAAAGAAAGAACAATATCGTTGTGATATATCTAAGATCGACATGTGGAAATCAAATATCTTTATTCATAATATGAATGTTCAAAGTCTTTAGTACTAATATTTTAACATAATTTGATCAGAAAATAAGAATCAATAAATTCACGACATAGAACAGTTAAAACTAATAAAAAAATTCATGACATAATTTTTTTTTTTTGCAGGTGTCAGTTGGGCTCAACTGGTAAAATCTCTGGGTGATGATACCAGAGGTCTGGGGTTCGAATCCCGCCAGCATTACCGAGTTACTGATCTCATTAAAAACAGGCTTACCAAACCATTTTTTTTTTTTTTTTTTTGCGAATGAGCCTGTGGCTCAATGGTAGCACCCCTCTCACAAAGTGGAGAGGTCGTGGGTTCGAAACACGTCAACAACTGATTGTTGATATAAGTTTCCACACGTAATTTAATGGGGTAAGGGTCCCCACAACCCTGCTTACCAATCAAAAAATAAAAAAAAATAAAAAAGTTGGATTACCTTAAAAACATGAATCAACGGTAAGAATTAAAGGATTATCAAAATTTGTTACAATTCGGATCAACATTAATTAGGTAACCAGAAAACCAAAACAAAGATAATAATACAAACTCCAACAAAATTACAGGATGCTCTTCTCCCTCGTCCATTTCTTTGGATCATTGTCTCCCACTCTAATAGAATTTCCCTGAATAAATGCTCGGCCCTTAATGGCTCATTAGCTAGCTAATTCCATAAGATGGTATTGGTGTTTGCCTCGTATGTTTATGATCACCTCCCTCTTTACCTGCTCGACAATTCTAGTACGTGCTCTTAGATGTACACTGCAGAAACGTACATTTTGTGTACGATGGCTCCAAAAGAAGAATATATAACATTAGTACAAATTTTGAATGAAAAAGTATCCTCTCTTCAACTATTATCACAATGCCTCCTTACAGTAGCGTTCTAGGTAATATCCATTTCTGTCTAAGGAACTTCGAAATATAGCCTCATTAATTACTTAAGAGGAGGGTCGTCACCACACTATGAATATAGAGCTTTTATGCCATGAAACCAAAACTTCGACATTATGGTTCAATAGAGCTTTTATGCCAATAACATTCACTTGGCTTTATGTTTCTCTGCTAAATCTGAAATTCACATTCATTAAAAAGTGACTTCTTGAAAAACACTAAAAATTGATATAAAAGAAAAATAAAAAATACGTGAAACAGTTTCGAACCAAATTATATTAAGGATCATTTTCTTACTTGCAAGTCTTTGAATAATAATGTACATCTTTCTAAATTACTTTATGATCTCCCGTGTTGTTTTCGCACCAATAGAAACTATCAAACATCTTTCTGTGTACTCCACCTTGGCTAGATCAGTTAGGGGTCATCTAACTTGTGAAATCATTGAAATTAGTGATAAATTTGCATTCATTGAAATCATTATGGTTATCTTTAAACAACTATAAACCTTTTTCTTCAAAGGAGCGGTTTTGCTCTAGTTCTTGTCGAGGCAATGTGCAGGCTTACATTTTTACGAATGTTGATTGTTGAACTGTTGTTGATGTTGGCATGCTTAAGAAGCAACACCTGATCTATTAGGACCATGTTTTGGAAAAAAAGAGCCAAAAAGGTGATAATAGTAATAATAATAATAAAAAGAATTATACAGGTGATCACTCTTCTGATTCTAAGCATGATACTTGGGAATGCAGCTCAAAACTGTTGTTTGCATTGGGGATGGCATCTTCTTGAGACTGACCATTCTGAAAGACATTCGCCAATTTCGAAGGTTGGTTATGCTGCAATATACTCCCCTTGTCTGGTGTTACAGATGCAAACTGATAACACCACCATTTGATAAATCCTTTAATAGCTGGGTGTGCTATACTGTATTGCCCTCATCCAGAAAAAGCTGGTTGTGCTGCATTGTACTCCCCTTAGCTGGTGTCACAGGTACAAACTGAATTGATGTATTCTCTTTATCTAGAGCTAAAAATCACGTTTTATCATTTGATGTTGTATCCATAGGTTGGATGTGGTGCATTCTACCACCCCTATCTGGTGAGGTTAATTGGACAGGCATATTCACATCAGAAAAGTGTTTGTGCTTTCTTCCAGTACTCCTTTCTGGTGTTACTGGCGTCGTGGCGCGTGCTGGAATGATATGTCGCCATATGAAGCTGCATCACCAATTTCTTGAGGGTTGTACTTAAGATTATATATTGGTCTACTGGTAGAAGGTTCCATGTTGTTGTACAGCCATAAGGAACAGAAAATTTATTTTAATGGAACAGTGGCGGTTGGTTGCTAACACTTCTACTTGAGTTGACTCTGTACGTTTGGTCTTGGAACATCACCCGCAGCCTGAATAAGTAAAGGCCTCGTTAGCCTTGGCGGAGATGGGGATAAGGAGTCAGGATTGAAGCCCTGGAAGGCATCAGAAGAGTTGAATTGGATTTGTTTATTCTCAGGTAAAAGAAATGGGAAGTATTCAGCTGCTGCAATTCTTCCTCTTTGGTTACCAGAGAAAGATTTTTCAACAATAGATAAGAGGTCCGTGAAACCCATATTATGCCAACCTTCATGTGCATTTGCATTAGTCGACACTTGTCCTCATATGCCGATAGTTGGTTCAGGAAATTTTATCATCCCTGCCAAAGAAGATTCCCAATTATGAGGCTCTCTGTGTTGAACTATTGATCAACAATTATGGTTTAATTAAAACATGCAGCTGCCCCATTTGGATTTGAAATACTTCCTTAAAAAAGCTCAGCTGGAAACCCACTAAACTCGAGCTAATTTTGTCTGGCAGCCTGGTTCTCTTGTCTTTCCTTTGCAATTGCATGCGGTCTTGTTGGAATTGGCTTTATAGGGGGTGACAGGGGTCCAAGTTCCCTAATCCTTCAACAGGTGATCACTCTTTCTAATGAGCTTGTGCCAAAAACATTAGAATTTCTTTTTCCGATCATATATTGTTGTTAGCCCTCTTTAATTTCAAAGATGTCATCAAAACATAGTTAGGGACTTTTAGTGTGAATTTAAGTCGTATGTAATAATGGCATCTATGCTTACCCTTTGGTTTGTTATGCTATCAGCTTTACCTAGATGAAGGGAATACCTTATTGTTAATATAGTCCATTGATTTTTGTTATTGTGTTCTCTAAGCTTTCAAGCAATGTGTCAGTCGCGGTAAGGTCATATTTGAGATTGACCTTATGGCTTATATGCATCTTATGACCTTATGGTCGAGTACGGTCGAGTGTGTATACTTGCCCCACCCCAAACAGAGCCTACACCAAGCCCCCGACGTTTCTTGTAACGCCCCGGGATTTCGTCCTCGCTCATCCCGGTGCGTCGAGCACCATACCGCTCGCTAATGTCAATATTGTCCCCCTTTAGTCACTGCGGATATCCAGCAGTAGAGGGTTTTGGATCAGGGCCCACCCATGTGGTTCACCCCAAAAGGCCTTGACATTAGTTAGAGTATGGTTAAGCTCTATATACTACCAATACAACCACTTCCTTAGCAATGTGGGACTAACACCAACTCATGGGTGTTACATTTCTCGACCTAAATAGCGCACATGGTTCTTATTCACATCAAAACATCTATCTCCCAATTAAATTATTGTAATTGTGAAACCCTGTATCTGTTTTAAGAGATTGACACTTTATCTCTGTTTAGTAGACGTAATTTATGCATGAAAACCAATGTTTAAAAATCTCTAACAAAAGCTCTCAATAAATCTTAAAAATTCAAATTAATAGATTGAAGTGATTCACGAAACCAGGAAGGTATAGTAGAAAACAAAGTACAAAAAGTGAAGAAAAATAGAGTGCTTACCTGTTGCGAGGAGAGCAGGAAGTTAGGCACATCCATAAGAGAACCTTACAGATACGCAATTACAAAATAATCAGCAAATTTGATTATCTATAACTAAATTGATAATCATAAGTAATAAAAAATCATCTGGTATATCTTTGAACATACCCTGATTGTTGTGGAAGCAGGAGAGATCTAATAGAGAAAAGATCAGGATTTAGAAGAAGAAGGATTTATGGTTTTAAAATTCGGTGAGTTTAATGTTCTTAAAAGTGATTTAAGGTTTCTTTGACAAAAAATTCTTTTACAACTCGATGATTAAGGTTTCGTTGGGCTTAAGTATTAGGCTTACGTTGGGCTTATTTTTATTCTCCAATCATTATAAACATGCCATGTGGCACTTGCTAGGCTCCACTATTATATAGTATATAGACTAGTTATAAGGCCCGTGTGATGCACGGATGTTATTAAATAGTGTAAATTAGGTGTAGTTTCTTGGAAAGGTTTTGTTAATGTATGTCATTGGTTTAATTGTCATTTTTACAGTTTTATTACAACACTAATTTTTATTTTTATTTTCGTAAATACGGTTGATTACAATTTTTTAAATGGTTTCTCGTCAAATACTCGTTGTTTGAATGTTTGACTGAGATTTTGAGCTAAATATAATATATATCAATTATTTGAATTTTTTATTATGTTTTTACTTAATTGTGACAATAAACCATAGTATGATATATTAATCTTATGAATGTTCAAACCATGAATTAGACTGATAATATGATTTTATTCATTTTTTGTTTGGAGTCTAAGCTTTTGTTTTGAATATAAAAGGGGTTTAGCAAGAACATAGTATATAGTAACTTGCAGTAGTAAAATAACTTTTTCATAACTAATGCACCCAACAAAACTATTGAAAGATCAAATTGAAGCGTAGGATAAAATTTTGGATTGCAAAATATATGTGCTTATTGAAGTTTACTATAGTAGATAACGTACATTTTTTTTCTTATTATTATTATTATTGGTAAGCGAGGTTGAGGGGAACCCTACCCCTTCTAAATTTACGTGGGAAAACTTTTAATCAAACAATCAGTTACTGACGTGTTTCGAACCCATAACATCTCCACTTTGTGAAAGGGATGCTACCTTTGAGCTATATATTTATCGACAAATTTATGTATAGATTTGCTATAATAAGTATTTCATCACCACAATCTTTACTTGCTATAAAAAGGCATGTAGTAAGCTACAATGAAAGCCCACCTGCTGGCTAATAAAAAAAATTTATTGGACTTCGATCTTTAGTTTTGGTAAAAAAAAAATGGTGCGACCTATATATAAATTATAACTTCTGATTTTCCTAGTCCCTACTTTCACGATAAAAATCAGGAAAAAACCTCAAAATTTATATTTAAGTGTATCCCTAATATTTTGTAATCCCCAAAGAAAGGACTTGCAGCGCAGTTTGTAGCGCGTTTGTCCTCTACTTTTGTGTAATTCTTTGAACTTATCAATAAATTAGTTTTTCTTTAACAAAAAAAAAAAAAAAAAACTAAAAAATCAATAAAATTTGTTTTGAAAAAAAAAATCACTTAATTGTCAAGTTATTGGGTTGAGTTTTGGTATGTCTAGACTATACATCATTTCATAAAACACTATTGAATTTATATCCTGGGATAACTTTTTGCCGAAGGTAGGGCTAGAAGTGGATGCGGATTTATCCGAATTAACCGAATCTAAATATATCGGATTCAAATATAAGAATACACCCGAATTAAAATTCGGATTCGGATTTATAATAAGAGACCTATTCAAATCCGAATTCAGATTTTAATCTGTTTTTTAAAGATTTTATATTAAAATTTTTTGGATTTAGTCCGATTTTCGGATAAATCTCGGATTTGGATTAATTATTTAAACCCTAATCAAATTCGGATCCAGCTTCAGATTTATTTACATCCGATCCGAATCCGACCCGTCAACTTTTCAAATAATTTTTTTATAAATAAGATTAAAGTAATCTTAAAATTCACGCTATAATTACGCAACATAATCATGTTATACGGTTATAAAGCTTATATAATTTTATTTCTAACCTGTACTAAAAGAAAAATAGAAGACGCACAGTATTGTAATTTGTACTATTGCGTGCATATATTCACATAGTCTATTGTAATGAATGTGTGTGTGTGTGTGTGTGTGGAGAAGGAATAGAGGATAGATTGAATTTGATGTATGAGGAATATTGGTAAATATTGAGGAAAGAAGAAAGTAAAGTACAAAATTATATTTTATTTATTTTTTGGCTAATAAAATAAATATTATATAGTACTAGTTGTTGAACCCATGCTACACACCGAGATTTGTGTTATCTTCTATATGGAGAATCATTTATTATTTATTATATGATATTGTAAAAAAATATTATGACCTGTGATTTCATAGTAAATTTTTTTACTTTTAAGATAATACTACACCTAAATTGTATATATAAAAGTCATATAACCTGGCATAAACACTACCTCCATTTTATAATCTAAATTTTCTTGATGATTTTCATCTTAAAGAACTCTCTTGTAAATGGGTTTCTAATAGATGCTACCATGCTGATGATGTAGTTTCAATATAGTGCAAGCAAAACAATGGATTTTAATTAATGCTACGCACTGATTATATCAACTTTGCAACACTGAGCGTACCAAAATTTAACAGTGCGTGGTCTGCAATTTTTTAGTGCACCACAACATCTGCAAGTTTGTATAACAATATACAAAATTGTGAGTCATCGTTTGCTGCATTTCCTGTAGGAAACACATTTAATTTCCTTAATAGAATCCATTTCAAGATTAATGAAAATTTCATTTTAAAGCAATTAAAAGAAAATATCCAAATTTCAAAGGATACTTGATATTTAATTCATGTTTGGTGAAAATCTTGTCCTCGCCTTATTGGGAAAATGTGTCAACCAAATGTTTGTCAGAAACTTTTACACTTTATTAAGAATGTGAGAAAACGTTACATAGGTAGGGGTTTGTGTGATAGATGATATCACTAAGAAAGTAAGAATTCAATTATAGAGTAAACATTATAGAGCAAAATAAAAACAAAACAAAAAAAAGGCAAATAATATAGAAAATACCAAAAAAATGAACAAAATTAAAGTACATGTTGCTATGGTGTAATCAGAATCCCCCAACTAATGATTAGATATCTCTATATATATGGGTAATTTGCATTGGTTGGAGCTTCTTCCTTCAACAAATGCCAAGTCAGTTCCTTAATTTCTGCAACCTGTCTGTAACTTCAGTATTCCTGATAATTTTGTTGTTCGATAACCTCTAAAAAAACCTACAGTACTTCGCAATGCATATAATTTGGGCAGTAAGAAGAAATTATCATAGCATTTCTCACATGTCACCTCCTGCATTAGGTTAGTTGCACAACAACATCTCCACACAGTTGCTGAAATGGTCAGCAAATCCAGGCAACTAACCAAGATTAATTAAATTCCTAAATGAGTTCAAGATTAATTAAAACTTGAAGAACACACCTTTGCTCCTAGAATGGGTTGCGTGCTTTAACCATCATCGATCTCCATACAACTTCTACAATGCCTTTCAACTGAGCTTCCACGCAAATCAGTTGTATTACCCGAAAGCACAGATAGATGAGACCGAATATAGCACCACCAATACAAAAAAATAACAAATAAGACTAAGGAAAAGAAAAAAGATGTTGAGGGTGGAGGAGGGGAATATGCATGACATATATTAAAAAGAACATGGATTTGATAAGGTCCTAAACCCTAAAAGAGGTCCTCTTTCATATTATTTACCATAGCAACCAAATTATGGTTTTAATATTCTTAACATATCGAACTACGAAATTCAAAATATTATCTATATAGGTGCATGTTTTGAGTACTTTCGTTTAATAAACCCAGTAAAACTTACGTGTCATCTCTATTGTTACAAAATATACTTTCTTTCAACTCCTGGTCGACGTTTTTTGGTTCCATCGTCGTGATCAACCACATATTCTCGCAGCCTGGAAACATGATAAACTTTCTATTGAAAAATTTTGAATCGAACTTTCATGCCTTCAAAATTTTGAAAATTCTGTCAGCAATATAGGGTATATCATAAAAAAGTTTAAAAAGCACAATAGTTTACCAAAAAAAAAAAAAGATATTAAACAAAAAAAAAAAACACTTGGATTCAGATTTCAACAAAGAACACCAATTAGCGTCACCAAGGTTCCCATAAAGATGAATCAATACTGGAATAATTCTATTATGCCTTTGATAACCACTATAGGTCCAGAGGATCTACCAATGATGGGCTCACACAAAAGGGAACATATTACCAAGGATCGACCATCTAGTTAATTAGTTTACTGGCTTGGCCCAATTGAGGTGGCATTGTTAAGCTCATAGACATTCAAGTTACCTTTTAACCCACCAAAACATAAAGAGGTTGTAGAGAATACGTAGTAAGAATGGATGCATTTTCATTGGCCTATATATATTTGAACTATTTTCATATATGGAATTGCAATTATTTTATACCTAATATCATGCACCAAATGGATTACTGGTCCAGAGGTCTGTTCAATAACCAAATGGTCTGTTTAAGAAACTGAATACACCATAGCAATGCAAAACAGTTTATAGTTCTTTATAGTCCTCCCAGCTACAAACAGTGATTGCCTATCGTAAGTATTTAACATATATTCTCAGTATTAAAGTGCAGGTATACCACAAAGCAAAATATATCATGAAGTGTAACTCTAAAGCAAAACAGTTTAGGTACCATTTTCAATGAAATGATATTGCACACATAATGTAAATTGCGCGAATATATCCAAATAGAAAGATCTCATAGTTCATATGAGTATCTTAGCTTTTTGCCCTAAAAATAAAAAAATACTTAAGGGGGGAGGGGGCAGTAAGTTCCACATGAAAGACAAACAGGTTGGACAATTACTGATAGTTACATGAGTAAGCATAGAGAAGGGGTTAATAAGTTGTTGTTTTTCCCTTGGGGAGTTGATGCTCCTGCATATATACTTAGCTTTCCATTCTTCTTATACTTTGTCAATGTACTTTGTTTTTGTTATGTTCTTTTTCTTCCAACAACATTTAAAATGCCAAGGTAATGAACCTTCACAACCAAACATGGCTTCTTATCTTGACATATACTACATTTGTCCCGTTCCCCGGACCACCTTATATACAAACCTATACAATCACTCATATCCAGATAATTAAATGTACATTGGGCCACCAGTTTGTAATTTCAGATAGTTTTTTGGGATTCTAAATGTTTGTTCGCTTTTCGAATATTTGTTGGAAAAAAATCACTCAAAACTTTATCATAAAGATATTTGTAACTTGTAAGATAGTGTTATATATGCATTAGTAAATTACCAATATGATAATTCACAATGATCCTAGGAATAGTCGGCCGGTGTGTGAATCGCTAGCTTTGTACAGTATTAGTTTGTGCAACTTAAAAACTGATTATTAGATATTCTTTGTTGGACTATAATCATGCAACAACATTTTCATATGAGAAAACATATGAGAATTCTTCAGAAAAAAAAATTAATGCAGGGGAGAACCCTTTTTTTCGCAAAAATGGGAGTTGTTATACATATCAAGGATACGCAAAAACGTAGGGGAGAACGTATATATGAACTCAAAATTAATAGGCGACTAAATAATTGATAGATATTTAAATTTGTATCTACAATTTTATATTTTTATAATCGAAATACTATTACCTTCTAAAGATTCACAGATTTTCAGCAACTTTCTTATATTCTAATCGACATTGATTCCCTATAAAAGGGTTGATCCAATATCTTCATATAACATTAATCTGAAGTCTGAACTATATCCTGTATAAGAGAAGCACACAAATATAAAATAAGCGCACAAAGAAAATATGAATTAATAGACAGAGAATGATATTGTGATGGATCAATTTAGATAGAAACAAAATTTATTACACTAAAAAATTCCATTAAAAAATATCTAACCTATGAAGTTAATGAATAAGAAGAAGCACTTATCAAAGAAGAAGAAATAAACTTGGCAGTTGTGCATCAAACAGGATTTCAGATGATACAAATCTAAGGAAATGGATATGAGTATAGATAAACAATAATAATCTAAGAACATGGATATGTTTAAAGCTACTACTCATAATGCATGTAATTGATATAGCTCAATTGCTCTTGCAGTACAAATATATGCATTGTTCTATGTTGACAATTAAGAAAATAACTACTGTTGCAAATACTAAACCATTAGAGATCAAAAGAATAAAATGAATCAAATGTTTTAGGATTACCAGGAGTACGAAAGAAAAGCCCTAAGAAGAAGAGATAAGATGTTGAAGAAGGTACAATGTAAAAGTTGTAAGAAAAATAGAAATAAATAAAACATGTTATGAAGAATTCAATCATACCAATAAAATACACTTAAAGACTCGATCAATTTATAAACTGATGAACTATATATGATTTTTGTTGATGAACTATATATCACATGCAGATTTGTTATTTTCACTAAAAAAATCTTTAAATTATATAATAGTCGTCAGACGATTCAGGTGTTGGCCTTATATCAAATTCAACATTGGCCCAAGCTGCTAACTCATGTGCTTGGCCATTACAACTTATATTATCTAACTTTATAGTGCTGTTATTCGAGCCTACCTATATTACTTACCTTAGAATTCAACATCTAATTGTAGCTTATACTATCCTTCCAGTATAACATCGCTTAAATCATGGCTGATGATTAGGAGTTTTTCCACCTCAACAGCTACAACTTTAGTACTTTAGTAGACTCTGCATCTTCACTTTTAAATTTTATACATCCACGTTAAATAACATCGCCATCCTTGAAAATTTTATCTTCTAGGCATGTTTACAAAAAAAAATATATACATGAAACAACTTCATTCTACCCCATTAGCTGTATTAGATAGGTAGATTACAAAGATGCATATAAGATGGATTGCTATTAACATGGAAATTTAATTTATTCGAACAGGGTAGTAAAAATTTAGAAAAACTTAAAATTGAGTATGGAAAAACAAAAATAAGATTAACACAATACAAAAAATTAAAAAGCTAAAAGTACTTAGCTTTTTGGATTAACACAATACAAAACTTAATTTATTTTGATTTGGATTAACACAATCCAAATCAGAAAATTAAATTCTCTCAATTCCCTAAAATTTTGGTAGCAAACCTAGTGAGTAGCGCAAGCAGTAGAGATTATATATTGCTATTAAAGAGAACCAACAGTTGATATCAAAGGATTATGTTTTACCCGTTGTGATGTGATATGTATATTATCGACGAAGAACGTTTTTTGACTGCGATGTGATTAAACTTCTTGAAGTTTTTACAAAAGAAAGAGTAGAAGGAATTTAGAAGTAATCTGTACCTCTAAGAAATATTGTAGGTTAATTTAGGTTTAGAGGAGAAGAGTTTTACGGGATCAAGGCTTCTGTTTGCTGGCAAAGAATACATTAGCTATAAGATCATTTTTGTCCTATAAATAAGTAAATTGCACGAATAGAAATTCGGAAAATTAAGAAGAAATATATGGCTTACCTGTTCTGGTTAGGAAAATAATTCGTCATACATCTCTCCATGTTTACATGCATTTGTAAGATGCTTGTACCATATTTTTGGGTGAAGCATATATGTTCTTCACTCGCTGCTACTGCTTTTCTCTTTTTCTTGTTGTCTTCTTCTCGATGTGTCGTAAATCCTGAAAGTTCAATATCAATTATTTTAATTGTGATCTCAGCAGTTTCAATGGATTTAAAAAAAAATAACCAATTGAATCAAATCCAATCATATAATTCACAGAGTTGAATATCAATTATGTTAATTGTGATCTCAGTGGTTTCAATTGATTTATCAAAAACACCAATTCAATCAAATCCAATTCAATAATATTCAATCAAATCAATAAGCAAATATAAAAATTTCATCAAGCTTCAATCAATAATACAAATAGATTAGGTAGTTAATATTGTACCTAGATATTAAAAGACAAAGAAAGAGAAGTAGCCAAAAAAAAAAAAAAAATTCAAATAAAGAGAAGTAGTTAATATTGTTGTCTCCTTATTCAAATAAATTTTCCTATTTCATTTAACGGATAAATATTACCATAAATCCTTGCAAGTACATAACCCATCTTTGAAATGATGAAACCTGTTCAAATCTCTGACAACAATATCCCTTTTCACTATGTCACTTATAAGCTTGAAGGCCTCGTGACAGTTCAAACACATTCTCAAGTTCTTCATTATTCTGATTGTCATTCCTCTGGGCATGATTATCAAACTGAAACCTAAGGCAAGTTTCTCGCTGTGGAGACCCACAATAGCTTCCTCGGCTTCCTCTTCTACATCAATAAACACTAATCCCTTGCTACCACTTACATAACCCCTTTCTTTCATTCTCAATTCTAACTCCCTCAACACATTCATGATCTCTGTCCCTCGCGGGCATGAAGACATGTCTCCTGCATAGAAAGCATAAGTTGCATCTTTGATCTCAACCCAACTACACCCAGATTCTTTTTGTATTCCATGCTTCTTCATCTCGGACCGCATCCTATGAGCGTCTTTCCACTTCCCCATTGTTGGGTATGTATTCGACATTGTGACATATGTGCCTGCAAGTTGTTGCTTAAGTTTAAGTAGCTTCTTCCCAGCCTCAACAGTGAGATCTAACCTTCCATGACTCCTACTGGCAGAAAGTAATGACCCCCACAACAGTGCCAGCCATAAAAAATATGACTTACGCGCACAAAACATTTCGTAGAAAACAGTCATATTACTGGTGGATCTGACTCATCAGTCTTGTTTGCCTTTGGGTGGCTACAGGTGTGGTGTTGATCTCTCTCTCTGTCTTTGTGTGTCTTAATTTATTGTCTATAGTAGTCAACTGAGATCCATAAAGAATTTAATCGGGGATTGGAAGATTTATAGGAAGCAAAGTTGGATCTTATTTAGCAAAGTTGGATCCTATTTATTTCAGTATGCCTATATACGGAGAATTTTAAGAAAACCTTGTTTGATGTTTTTAAGAGCAATAACTTATGTGGAAATATTTTCTGGAGAACTTTTTCTTTGTATTATGACTTATAATAGTCTAAAGCTGTAAGAGCTGTTTTGAAGATTTCTACTGTTGCCGCTGCTTATTTGTATTAGACTTGTCTTTGTTAAAACTTAATACTATACAAAAGAGAATGCTGAACAATTAGAAGTATTGATAATTGTGAGATCAACTATATAAATATTTACACATACTACATAATTTTAATTAAATGTTTCACTTGCAGATATATGTTTACTACAATCAGATTGAATACTATAGTATCCCACAATTGAATACAAACAGTATAGAGTCTTACGAAACAATATAGTCTTTGAAAGTTACCTGATAGCTTATGCTGCTGCTGTAATGGTTGATGTTCGTTACGTTTCATAACTTCGGCAATCGTTTGAAAACAGTATTAGCTACATAATGAAGAAATATTGAAGTATTATTTTCAATGAACAAAAATACTATCAACTAAATAATGAAGAAATATTGAAGTATTGAAAACAAAAATCCAACTTGAAGATGTATGAATCTAATTGAGTTGGATTATCATAACATCACTAAAACTCATCACAGCAGAAGAATTAAAATACATTAAACTATCAAAAAATATTAAATATTAAATAAAAATTACCTGATGAACGCCTTCTTCCAATTTTTTTGCTGGGGTTTTTTATAGTGATTAAGATCCAAGGTGAATAGAAATCCATGACTTAAAAGGTGAATAGAAATTGAGTTTCGATTTGGTTTTGGTGGATGATTTTGAGTAGAAATTGATTAGGTTGGAAATTGATTTCGATACTGTAATTGATTAGGTCGACAAAATTGTTAATTTACATAAATCGATGAGGTTAGTTTTGGGCTTAAAGTTGGACTTAATTTTTATTCTTCAATCACTGGGAACATAACACGTGTCACTTGTTCCACGTGTTACTTGTTAGGCTTTATTATTATATAGTTCTAGTTGTGAACCCGTGCTACGCACTGGGGTAGGGGAATTTTACTTATTAGATTTTTTTTTTTTTTTTTTGTTTTGAGATATATGGATACTGACATATTCCTCTTTGAAATTAAACAGTTTTTTATATGGTTCAAAACTAAACATATATAAGTGCAAAGGAAAGCACTATCAGATTTTTTGAGTTTAGGTAATTTCGTACAACTGAAAATAAAATTCAAAATACTTGAATTGATGCCCAATATTACTAGGACATATGCTTTTCTTAACTTGGCTTGTAACGACCCATATTATTTTTTTTATTTTTATTTTATTTTTTGCCAATCCATTAGGATCAAAGGAAGAAAGAGTACAACCCTGATTAGCATAAGCAACTAAGTGTATTGTCAGGTGAGGAAATAAAACATAGAAATACGCACTCCCTCAATTGAACACTACTTAAATAGGACCCCCCCATCTAGTACCACACTTGAGCCTAGGCAGCCAGCTGAAACTTGTGCTCTTCTACGACAGTCCCTCGAAATATCAAATTGTTTCTGAATTTCCATGCTAGCCATAATAAAGCAAACGGAAAAAGCTTCCTTATCTGCCTTCCAAAGGGGTTCGTGTAGAAAGGTCACCAATTTGTAAACAGAAGCAGATGAGTGTCTATCATCCGAGTGAGAACTGATTCCCACATCAAAATTACCTTTGGGCAGCGCAAAACTATGTGTTTGATAGATTCATAGAAAGAAAGAGATAGCTAAAGGGGTCTCAAGTTCAGGGTGTATATATTGAACGTTCTATGATTAAAAATGCTTGTTGGATAAGAATATCGTGTATCATCAACATCGACATGCAAAACAAAGACATTTTTCAATAAAAGCCTTTAGAGAAGTTAGAACTTAGAACCCATGGCATACATGATTCAGGTGGATCAAATTCACATTTGGCCCAAGTTGCTAAATCATGTGCTTGACCATTAATTACACCTTCTTGGACACCACCTGAGCATACTGAGGTTATGAAAAGGAAAGCATCTACATAAATTGAAGACATCATCCACTTCAACTATTCTAGTCAAGCCTACATCACCCTTAGAGTTCAAACATCTAATGGCAGCTCGACAATCTCGTTCGACTATAACATTGTCTAGATCATAGCTAATGATCAGAAGTTTGGCACTATAGTAACTACTGTTGTGCGCAGCGGAAGCTTATGCACTAATATCCAAAATTGAAATAGTGTGTGAATCAAACAAAGCAAAACAAAACAAACACAAAACACAAGATTTACGTGGTTCGGCTAATATTGCCTACGTCCACGACCAAAACAACAATCTTCCAAATAGAGACGATTATACAAGCCCTCACGAAGAAACCAAAGTGTTCTTCCTCACAAGAGTTCTCTCAAACTCACCAATGGCTTCTCACAATCTCTCTCTCACATGAAGATTAGGTTTTCCAACCTTCTCAATTGGCTTTATAACATAGCCATACAAACACACACGAAATGGGCTTAAACCGGCCCATATACACAAAACCAAGAGAGGACGTACGTAGTTGAATTGATGTTCGTACGTCGAGCCACACGGGGAAGTCATCTGTGATCCAGGACGTACGTACGCCCTAACTACGTACGTACGTTCCTTCCCCATAAAGTCATCTGTCGAATGGAACGTACGAACGTCCTAACTGCGTACGTACGTTCCTGAACAAAAAAGTTCTCTCCGTCCAAAAAATCCAACAATTCTCCACCTCGGCGAAGATTCAATAAATCTAAGCCGACACCAAGTCCCAAACTCCCATACTTGTCCCGAAGGACCAAAGCGGTTGCACCACCTCATGGTTGCCTACGTACCCTTCTTCTAAGGGATCAAACCACCGTAGTTCACTCCAATGACATCGATCTATGTGATGCCCACCATACCCCGAAGGGTCAAATTCCCACAAGGGACCAAATCAAAACAAATGCCCACCAATGCCCGTAGAGGGCCAACAACCATGATCCAAAACAATGGGGTCCAAACTACCAAATACTATCTCCACTTTATGACCATAACCGACTGAAGATGAGTATGAATCAACACCCCGAAACCTACAAAGGTCTCCAAACAACGGCTTCACAGCTCCAATTGGCTCATGGGCTTGAGCGTTCAAACAAACATCTGTGGCTAGCAAACTAACATCAGCTGTGTTACCAGACAAACTTTCTGTAACGCCCCGGGATTTCGTCCTCGCTCATCCCTGTGCGTCGAGCACCATACCGCTCGCTAATGTCAATATTGTCCCTCTTTAGTCACTGCGGATATCCAGCAGTAGAGGGTTTTGGATCAGGGCCCACCCATGTGGTTTACCCCAAAAGGCCTTGACATTAGTTAGAGTATGGTTAAGCTCTATATACTACCAATACAACCACTTCCTTGGCAATGTGGGACTAACACCAACTCATGGGTGTTACAATCTCACCACCTTAGAAATAGAGCCGTCCTCGGCTCTGCAGTACGCTCAGTACAGTCCCAAAATCTCCGACGTTCCCTACCAAGTGAGACAAGTACCTGGCGCTCCCTGGGCCTTTCTAGCGTACTTTCCCACCTGCAACAGGCGACCCGTCGTCGGCTCTGATACCAACTGTAACGCCCCGGGATTTCGTCCTCGCTCATCCTTGTGCGTCGAGCACCATACCGCTCGCTAATGTCAATATTGTCCCTCTTTAGTCACTGCGGATATCCAGCAGTAGAGGGTTTTGGATCAGGGCCCACCCATGTGGTTTACCCCAAAAGGCCTTGACATTAGTTAGAGTATGGTTAAGCTCTATATACTACCAATACAACCACTTCCTTGGCAATGTGGGACTAACACCAACTCATGGGTGTTACACTTTCATAAGGAGCGGCATCAATCTCCACCTGCTGAGATATCTCTTCCAACTTCAAACTATCATTCAAACAAGGATGCCCAAAACAAACTTTACGTACCTTACCACCATTCAACAAGCCATGCTTGCCGGTACGCCTACCAAAGCCACAATCAACCAAACAATCTGACAAACTGGGAGGAGTCAAACAATCCACCAAATGTGAAGAAGAATCTCCACCACAACCAACAACACTACCGTTAAGATAGTACAAATTTCGTTGCCTTGTCCCTCTCATAACAACCAAAGCACCAGAAACAACCTTTAAAGCCCCATTTTGCAGAACAATCTTCATACCATCAGACTCTAAAGTTCCAAGAGAGATGAGATTCACCTCCAACTCCGGAACATACGGACACCAACTAATTCTTTAACTGTACCATTCTCCAACTTCAACTTGATAGTCCCCACACCAAGTGTTTTCATGTGACGACCATCACCTAACACAACATCATCACAGTCTAGCTTTTGAAAACTAGCAAACAAATCTCTACTGTGACACAAATGGTGAAAACATGCAGAATCCATAATCCACCCTTGAGTGGAGCAATCAACCATAACAGCCAAAGAATAATTTGAATCATCATCACTATCATCAGCATGTGCAACATTTACCTTATTATCTTTGGAAGACACAGAATCTTCCTTCTTTGACAACTCGGGACAATCAACCTTCCAATGGCCTTTTCCATGATAAAAGGCACACTCATCCTTTGCTAGAGGTTTACCTCTAGACTTTGATCTAGATCTTCCTCCGCTACCAGTAGTACGATCATTGGATCGTCCCCTTACCATCAAAGCCTCGGACGTTGAACCTGAACCCCTATGGACTTCTTTGTCCTTGCGCCTGCATTCATAGTTCAGTAACGCCGTTGCTACATCAGCATACTTAACAGATTCTTTCCCCGTCAACAAAGTGGTGGACAAATGGTCATATTCATCGGGGAGAGAGTTCAAAAGACATAGAGACTTGTCATTATCACTGACAACCTCATCCAAATTCAATAGGTCAGCAATAAGCCTATGGAATTCATCCAGATGTTCAGACAAAGAAATACCAGGTCTCATATCGATGCGGAATATCCTCTTCTTCAGAAACAACTTGGTTTCTAAGCTTTTCTTCATATACATATCAGCCAATTTCTTCCACAACTCCTTAGCAGACGTTTCTTTCATCACCGAGTATTTCTGGTCCTTTTCCAAACAAAGGCGAATCACGCCACAAACTTGCCTATCCAACTTCAACCAATCATCTTCTTTCATCTTTTCGGGTTTTTCACCCAAAGCATCTTCCAAACCTTGCTGAGCAAGCAAATCCAGAACTTCGCACTGCCACATGCCGAAGTTGTTTCTACCATTGAATTTCTCGATGTCAAATTTCAAAGATGACACTCTTCCATTCTTACTCGAAGATGGGTCTGACATCACTAATCACTTCCACACACTAAACAATCACCAATCGAAGGTAAACTAATCTGAAATTCACACGGGAATTTCAACAAACACCTTCTTGACAACCCACGGATACAAGATAGAACTTTTGCCTTAAACCACAAATAAGAAACTCACCTGCAGAAATTTCTTCAAACACCTTCAAGGCTCTCAAGATCTAGCCTGCAGCTCTGATGCCACTTGTTGTGCGCAGCGGAAGCTTATGCACTAATATCCAAAATTGAAATAGTGTGTGAATCAAACAAAGCAAAACAAAACAAACACAAAACACAAGATTTACGTGGTTCGGCTAATATTGCCTACGTCCACGACCAAAACAACAATCTTCCAAATAGAGACGATTATACAAGCCCTCACGAAAAAACCAAAGTGTTCTTCCTCACAAGAGTTCTCTCAAACTCACCAATGGCTTCTCACAATCTCTCTCTCACATGAAGATTAGGTTTTCCAACCTTCTCAATTGGCTTTATAACATAACCATACAAACACACACAAAATGGGCTTAAACTGGCCCATATACACAAAACCAAGAGAGGACGTACGTACGTTGAATTGACGTTTGTACGTCGAGCCACACGGGGAAGTCATCTGTGATCCAGGACGTACGTACGCCCTAACTACGTACGTACGTTCCTTCCCCCTAAAGTCATCTGTCGAATGGAACGTACGAACGTCCTAACTGCGTACGTACGTTCCTGAACAAAAAAGTTCCCTCCGTCCAAAAAATCCAACAACTACTACTTCAGCAAAGTTTGTATTTTCAGTTCTGAATTTATGTATCCATCTCCATTAGCATTCCCACAAACAACACCTGCAGCAGCCAATAACTTGCCATAAGAATCAATAGATGGTTGTTCTTCAACAATATCTGCAACAATTCATTTTAGAGTTTCATTTTAGAGTAACACGATCCTGGAATCTGGTTAAGCCATTACACATACAGCACCTGCAGCAGTTCTGAATTTATGTATCCATCTCCATTAGCATTCCCACATACAGCACCTGCAGCAGCCGATAACCTGCCATAAGAATCAATAGATGGTTGATCTTCAACAATATCTGCAACAATTCATTTTAGAGTAACACGATCCTGGAATCTGGTTAAGCCATTACACACTGAAGTGCACATGTTAGGCAAAAAAAAAAAAAACTTATCCAAGACAAACTTTCCTAGTTTGCTTGACTACACTGGTCTCCACAATTTAAAACAATTAGGTAGTGTTTGTTTCATTAAGCATTAAGCATTAAGTGCTTCTTAAGTGGTGGACCAGGTTAAAATTCAGAAATAAGTATTTTTTAAGTTGTTTGTTTAGAACAAGCATTAAGAACTAATTGGGATATTTTCAGCGATTTTGGCCCAGCGAAAATCTCATGCTTAATTTAACTTCTTAATGCTTGTTGTATTATTTAGACAATTCTACCCTTATAAAAATTGTTTTTATCATCCATAACCATTAAGTAATATCACAGTCAGATTCATTGGCTTAGTTAATGGCCTTTCCTTTGTCTGATCACTTTGAAATTTTTACCATAAGTTCCTGAAGATTTCTGTTATATCATATCTAAAATTTAGAATTTTTAGACGATCGGTTTGAAAGTTACAGATTTTTTTTGTGGTTGTTATGTTTATAAGAAAAATTACGTTACAGTCAGATTCGTTTGCTTAATAAGGAGACTTTCTTTTGTCTGATCACTTTAAAAGTTTTACTATATGTTCCTGACGATTTCTATTGTATCATATCCAAAATTTGGAATTTTTAAACGAGTCGTTTGAAAGTTACAGATTTTTTTGTGATTGTCATGTTTTAGAAGAAAAATTACAGTCAGATTTGTTTGCTTAGTAAGGGATCTTTCCTTTGTCTGTTCACTTTGAAATATTTTCCATATGTTCATGACGATTTCTGTTGTACCATATCCAAAATTTAGAATTTTTAGACGAGCCGTTTAAAAGGTTAAGATTTTGTTTTTAAATATCATGTTTTAGAAGAAAAATTGGCGTGTATAGTTTTGTTGTTAGAACATTTTTCTGTTTGTACGA
This sequence comes from Aquilegia eximia, assembly GCA_023053565.1. NCBI lineage: Eukaryota > Viridiplantae > Streptophyta > Magnoliopsida > Ranunculales > Ranunculaceae > Aquilegia > Aquilegia eximia. Next base: position 28,037,129 of record JALIGU010000004.1, read on the forward strand.
CGTAATAATATAGTGTAGTTACACAAATATTTCGGCTAAGGGTGAAACATTCTCATCTGAAACACAACACTGAATGGTCAACTTGCGCAACCAGAGTGCAAATCAACTTTAGTTTTTGGGTTATGTGATAAGGTACTGTGTATTGTCAAAATACTTTTCCAATAATAGGGTAACATGGTCAAAATCACACTTATGCATAAACAAACAAATCAAAAACAGAACTTCTTAAAAATAATAACCAAACAACTTTTCCAGCATTCAGTGTTCAACATCCAACATTAAGTATCCAGCATTAAGCATCCACCATTCAGCATCCAGCATTCAGCATCCAACATTCAACATTTTAAACAAACACACCCTTAATATCAACACTTAGAATTTAGCATTTATATATCACACAATAGGCATGATGGTGTCTTTTAAGTAAAATAAATCTCAAAAGTCATACCAATTTCTGTTCCACCAGGAGGTACAAACAACTATATTCTTCATTTCAAGCCCAATTTTCCAAGCCACCCCGTCAATGACAAACTTTTGCAAAGATACAGCTGTGCCACATGTAAGTGTAAGGCTTTATCGAGTTCATCTATTTTTCGCATCACCTAGTCCAGAGAAAGGGAAAGAGCTTCCCTTGGAGATGAGATCCCGGCCACCGGTGTTGGTTTACCGACGCCCGGTGACTGGACTTGAATTCCACCCATAATCTCTTAGATCTCCTTTGATTTTTTCAATTTTGATTTTTGTTTCTTGGTTGCAAGAGGTTGTTAGATGTGGGTGTATCTCTTTTGAGATCTTAAGCCGTTTCCTCTTCTCCTCTTTTGAATCAAAAACAAAGCAAATCATGGTTGGAATCTGGTGATGAGATCTACAAGGTGGTTGTGGTGGTGATCAAAACTTGAAGCTTGAAGTTCAACTTCTACAAAGGGTTGAGGAGATCTGTTTTCTTCTATGGTGGAGATGGTGATCCGAAAATGGGTCGGGAAGATGGGTTGTTGGATAACCCGTAAAGTGGGTATTCACCCATGTAGTGTGCCTTCGGGCCTGGGATTGGGCTTTGTTCCAAAAGAATTTGTTATGTTTTTTTTGTTTGTGTTTGTCTTGGGCTTTATGTCTAGGTTTGTTTTAAGGTTTGTTGATCTTGTACTAGGCTTGTTGGCCTTGTTTGTAACCTCCCTCAAAGACTATACTCTTTGGAAGTTATGTAACTTTTCTGGTTGATTATGGAATATACAGGTGGAGGTCTGCCTAAACCTCAGTACTTATTCAAAAAAAAAAAAAAATCTATTTTTCGCATCAAAGCAATATAAGAAAATGGAGTAAGTTAATCCATTTCTTTTATCTGAAAATGCAACATGTCATTTGATTTATAGATAGCTAGTTATAGTTCGAAACAACTTAAATAAGATTAGGATTAACATTATCCTAATGAAGTTGATAATCTGAAGTCAACACATTGTAAATCTAAAGAAAAATGGAACTTTAAGGACCTGACAATGAGAAATTGCAGCCTTACATTTAAAAGGCGCAAGAATGAATAGTCTTCTCAGCAAACTGCCCCTTGAAGTCTCATCTGAAACCGGCATTTGCTTTCATGGTTTGACATCATTTCGTGTTTGTGTCATCGGCTATCTCGCTCGGACTTCATTGTTAGGTTGAACCTTGGAATGTGTCTCATTCCTTATTCTTTTCTTTATCATCTTGTGTCTCAGGTTCCTTCGTTTTCAATCTGTCGGGTTTTGGTTCAGACGTAACTCTTTGGTTCAGACGAAATTCTTCCAGGTATTTTATTCATGCATAAACTGGTATTTGGTTCGGACGAAACCTTTAGGTTCGAACGAAATTCTTCCAGCAAGTTGTTTCGTCCTTTGGACTTGTTTTTAGTTCTAGAGTCCATATAAATAGGTATTCTCTCATTAGAAAACTGTAGGGGTACTACATACTCCAACCAATCAAAAGCAGCCACGTGGCATAGTCATTCATCCATTAGGTCGCCACGATCTCTACCTGCTAGTAGCTCGTCCACAACAACTCGATCTCACAACGAGCAACGACCTGCTTATACACACGTGCTCTCATTCAATGCACAGAATATTCTCGTCAGTTACATAATTAATTCACAGGGATGATCCTCGCGCGTTACACAATTAACACTCATTATGATGACGGACAATCTGCAAGATCCATGATCCACGCCTTTCTACCTTCTATAAGAACAGAACTACGATGGCTTGATCTCTAAGTTCAATCCCCTCGAGCTAAGAGTACGTAGGCAATCTCGATCTCAACGAGGTGCAGCCACCCCGACCTAAAACTTCCCCTTTGGTCAAGTCTCCCAACGACCTGATCTAGTAGTGCATTAATCTAGAAATAGGTTAATACATTTGGCGCCGACTGCAAGGAATTCGATATAATCGAAAAACCCAAACCCTCCCACCCTTCTCAAAGTCATCTATTCAAATGGCTACCCATGAACTTACCAACTAAGATCTACAAGACCAAATCAACCGTCTTCAGGAAGAGAACGCACGCTTGAAGGCTGCACAAGATACCAATCCAGCACCAGTAGCGAATGGTGGACATGGAGTCATTCCTGTTGATGACTCCAACCAGAAGTACGAGCAACTCAGCCAACAGTTAGCAGAGTTCAAAGCCTCTCAGGCTATCCTCCATCATTCCAAAAGTCACACCGCGGAGCAGCTTGCTGTACAGTCCCTCCAACAGTTCCAGGAGTCTCCTTTCTCCAAGGAGATCCTTGAACATGATTTGCCGAACAAGCTCAATGCCCCCAAGTTTGATCAATATGCAGGAGTCGGAGATCCAACCGACCACATCAAGGGATTCCAGAAATCCCTTCCTCTCATCAAAGAAGATCATCTTCTATGTTTACTGTTCCAGTCCAGCCTCACCGGACCGGCTCTTGACTGGTTTCACCGATTGAAGCCAGGATCCATCAGCTCGTTTGCCGAGCTCGAAAAGCAATTTGTCATCTTCTACATCCATAACAAGAAGCGCCCCGTCACCATCGATTCAATCTTTAAAGTCAAGCAGCGAGATGGTGAGTCACTAAGCGTTTTCTTTGCTCGTTTTAAGTCCGAATTACACTCAATTCAGGATTTTGCAAAGGAGCACGAGACCTTTGCAACCATCGCATTCACTCACGGTCTGACCCAGGGGTCCGACCTCCACAAGTCTCTAGCTATGAAGAGACCTTCATCCCTAGACGAGCTCCACAAGTCTCTTAGCATTAGCTTTACTTTACGCTGCATGCAAATTCAAACCTTATTTCCAAGCCCATACTGTCAAAGTAATCACCGACCAGCCATTATGAGATATACTGGAAAAGAAAAACAAAGCAGGTCGTATGGCTCGATGGGCAGCTGAACTGGGTAATTACACATTTGAGTTCGTCTCACGGCAGGCCGTCAAAGGCCAGGTCGTCGCAGATTTCTTGGTAGACTATCCAGCAGAGGATACCAATTGGGAACCAGAACCTGAAACAAGGCAAATTCAGGACAGTCCTCCTGACACATGGCAACTATATGTAGATGGTTCCCACAACTCCAACGGAAGTGGCATAGGTGCTGTATTAATTTCTCCTGAAGGTTCACAACTCGAGAGATCAACTCATCTCGATTTCGCGACCTCCAACAACGAGACCGAATACGAAGCTCTAATCCAGGGCCTACAAATGGCCATCGACCTACAAGCAGTTCGCCTGAAGGTGTACAGTGATTCACAACTGGTAGTCAATCAGATTACCAGTAATTACCAGATCAAGGGGGTCAACCTAATCAGGTATGCTAGCAAAGCAAAGGAGCTCATCAACAAGCTCAGTTATTTCACAATCGAGCACATACCGAGAGATGACAACAGACACGCTGATTCATTGGCATTCTTAGCATCTAAGATCGAGTCAGACAGACCGCGGGCTCTCACTATAGCAATCAGTACACAGCCCGCATATCTATTCAAGGAAGAAGATGTTCATCAAATCTCTGATCTACTAGAGACAACTCCAGCAGATATCCAAGGAACTTGGATGGAACCTTTCATTAATTACCTTCAAACTGGTCTCCTACCATCCAACAAAAAGGAGGCCAGTCAACTGTTACATAAGGTCACCATGTACAAACTCCATGAGGGTAAGCTTTTCAGAAAATCTGCAACTGGTTTGTTATTGCGCTGCCTGATTCCCAAACACGGCCAAATCATCATCCAAGAGATCCATGAAGGAGAATGTGGAAACCACTCCGGAGGTCGAACATTAGCTCATAAAGCGATCTCCCAGGGATATTTCTGGCCAAGAATGAAAGAAGATGCCAAGAAATTCGTGTTAAAGTGTAAAGAATGCCAGCGTTTTGCTGATAACCAACATCAGCATCCAAACGATCTAATCAACATCACTGCTCCATGGCCATTTCACATGTGGGGGCTAGATATCATGGGCCCTTTTATTAAAGAAAAGAAGTCTGAAAAAAAGTTTGTTCTAGTCGCCATTGACTACTTCACAAAATGGGTAGAAGCCGTTGCACTCGCCAACATCACTCAAGCCGATGTTCAAAGATTCATGTGGGAAAACATAATCACACGATTTGGTCTACCAAAAAGAATAGTCACGGATAATGGCACTCAGTTCGTCGGCAAAAATATCAAAGCTTTCTACGAGCTATGGAAAATCGAACATTCCAGGTCAACACCTAGATATCCACAAGCCAACGGCCAAGTCGAAGCTGCAAATCGACAGATTCTGAACAACTTGAAGAAAAAACTAGAAGATCAACACGATCAATGGCCACAACAGCTGGAAAACATCCTATGGGCTTACAGAACAACCCCTCGTACATCCACTGGGATGTCACTATTCAGTCTTTGCTATGGAGTTGAGGCCGTTATTCCCACCGAGTTAACATTTGGAACGACCAAATCCCTTCTGGTCGATACAGAGCTTAACAATCAGGTCTGGTCATTCGGAATAGATCTCCTCGAGGAGCAACGAAACCACGCCGTTATAAAGCTTGAGCAGTATCAACAATGACTAAAGCAAGCTTATAATAAAGGCGTACGACCTAGATCTTTTCAACCAGGAGAACTAGTTCTAAGGAAAATGTTCCACAACAAGAGGAAGGATATTATTGGCAAGCTCAATGCCAACTTGAAAGGACCTTACATTATCACCAAGGTTCAAAGCAACGGTTCTTATCATCTTCAAACACCAGAAGGAGAGATCGTTAAGAACCCATGGAATGCTTATCACTTGAAAAAGTTTTATCAATGAAATGTAAGCATCTATATATTACATTTCAATATACAAACTCATTGTTGCCTTCATCTCAGCTCAAACATGAATGGCTCTTACAAGTCTAATCCCTCGACCTACAGATTATCAAAACTCTAGTCCCTTTGATGATTTTAATTTTGTTAAGTTCAAACATCTGCAACTTAACTTGGTGCATTGGTCATATCATTCCCACGACCTATGTACAATCAAGCAACCATGCATGAGACCTTATCCACCAGCAGGTCCAGCACTATGGTTACTACTTGTTTGCAAAACTCATACAAGTAGACAACGTAACAAGAATGACAATAAAAGGTAAATCATTGAATTTTCTTTTTACTTGATGAGATTCTAACCATTACAGGTAAAAGCAAAGTCAAACTAAGGCATACAAGAAGAACTGTTTCAGTTCATCCTGCTTGCAGCCATTCATCTCGTCTACCTGCCTTCTGAACGAGCTACCAGGACTCCCTGGAAACTAGCTGATCAGAACGGCTTAAGTACAAGCTCATCAAAATTAATGCTGTTCAATACAACTCCAAAACAAAACAAACAATTGTTTTCTCAAGCTCACAAACTCAGAGGACTGCTTTGAGGAGGACCAAAGAAGACTTACTGCAAGAACAAGGAGTGCAAGAAGCAAACTTTGCACAAGGTTACCCAATACAAGAAGGTCGATACCGAGGCTAGTTCACTGCTGCATAGACTGGTCGCTGGAACCATCAATCTCTGTACGGCCACTGGCGACCTGGTCATTAGGGCCCATCAAGGCGTCCTGAGCTGGCACCAAAGCCCCATTGGCACCACCTCGCGTCTCCTCTCCTTCGGGCGACCCCTCCAAAGCTTTCATCAAGTTGTCGCAGTAGGCCTTCCACGCTGCGCCATTCTCTTGGCATGCGTGCTCCCAGTATTCAGCAGAAGCCTTAGCACCAGCGGAGTCTTCCTTCAATTGCTCCACAGTCTCCTTCAACTGCTCCACCATCTCCTTCAACGCCGCGACCTGCGCATCCCTGTCCTTCACCTTCAACTCAGCAACAACAGCAACACTCTTCGCCTGCTCGAGCTTGTCGTTAAGATCCTTCAGCTCAATCTCAGCTCGGGCACCAATCTCAGCAACCAGACGCACCTCCTGGAAGCTTGCGTTGAGCTGTAAGGGCAAACAGAGTTTAGTCAGCAATGACTAAGCAAAATCAAAAGAAAAACTTATGATCACACTCACCAAAGACAACGCCGCGTTTATCTTTGACCAGGTCACCAACAAAGTCTGCGACTTCACTGCTCGAGCATCAGCATCCAAAACGATGCCCTCATTCACAGCCCGGGCAACGCAGGGGTCGTCAATAGCACTGTCGTTATCATACACGACATGCTTCTCACCACGACCATCCAGATAATCGAACGGCCCAGGGCGAAACTCGGACGATACCCCCTTGCCTTTCTGCAAAGACCGAGCAGCGGTCTTCCTGGACATAAGAGGAGGCTCAGGAGATTTCACAAACTTTGGAGGAGCAGAGGACGACATAGTTGGAGGCTCCATCAACTTCAGGTTCCCTGAAAGTGACCTCTTCTTCCCGGCCAAGGCAGGTAATTTAGGGAGTGAGGCCGGAGGGGATACGACTGGGGGGCTCGCCACTACCTCCCCCCGGCGCGAACTAACACCAGATCGTTCCTTCTCCGACCTCCGAGCTTCGCTTCCAGATCGCTCTCTCTCCTCAGGCCTCGAGCTACCACTAGCTCGTTCCTTCTCCCCAGCACGCGAACTACCACCAGACCGCACAGCCTCAGCTTTACGCACAGCAGTCATATAGGCCTTCTTCAACGACTTCCTCCTCTCGAGCTCTTCTTCAACGGTTTTCGGACCACCTTTGGGAATAAAATACTCCTTCAAGTGGGGTAAGAACTGTATTTTACGGTTGTCAGACCAGTAACCAAAACCGTTCAAAGCGGTCAGATGATCGTTCTTCCTCACAAAATGATCGTCCCTGATCACTGCAAAAAGATACAACATAATCAAGTCCAGAAAAAAGGAAAATCATCTACTGTCCTAAGGCTAACGACCAGGAACTTACGAGCATCATTCCTAGTCACATGACACAACTGGATACTCCCCTCAATGATAGACCCAGTAATCAGCATGGGGTCTTTCCACCATGGCTCACTACTTACAGGATAAATCAAAGGCAAACGTTCTGACTTAACTTGCATGTTATAGCCGGAAATATCAGCCTTTGAAGAACGTTTGAAGCTGAAGTGGTCCAATACATCACTTGCAGTAATGTTCCACTTATGCAGCTTATTCAGGTCATCAATCACCCTTATATTTCTCCAGAAATTGCCATTCATCTGGCAGGGGGCTCGACCAATAGCATTCAACAGGTCGACCACCAAACAAGACAATGGCAGCCTCAGCCCAGCTCGGAATTGGGTCAAGGTAAAAACAGTCGAGAAAGGATTTTTAGGTCGATAATCAGAAGAAAGTAAACGATCTCCTAAAAATCTAATCTCCAAATGCTCAATCGAGCCAAGCCCATATTGCTTCCTAAACGCAATGTGCCTATTTACATACTTAAGGTTCATTACTCTACACATCGAACCGTCGTCTCCTTCCACCATTTCTTCATCAGACGTGTCCGCCCCATGAGAGCCGCTACTCTGGGGGTTATCAGGGTCTACACCATGAATTGGAGACGAGGCTTCAGAATGAGTCCTTTCAGACTCATACTCCTCACCGCCACCACCACTCAAGTGATCATTTTGAGAGTCACTCAAGTCAGATATTTCTCTCAAACAACAGGAAAGAAAACAGGAGATGAAAGAAAAGAAGGAGAAGAAAACTAACCTCACGAGCTCTCAAAGTTCTTCAGATCGCAAGAGAAAAAGCGGCAGCAATTCAAATGAAGGCGAGATAGGTAAACCCTTCTCAACAAAACTACAGTTTAAATACTGTACCACGTACAATCCCAGCCATCAGTTCGAAATAGGTAAACGGCTGAGATCGAGCAGACAATCCACATCCATTGCAGTTATTTTCCACTTAATAAAAGATTCACATCCACCGTCGGATCAACCCACGTGCCACGCAAAGACTATATCAGGCAAGAAGTGCGTCAGTTGCCATAACTGCACAACTAACTGCTCGAGAAAAATCCTCCACTTCCCCGTAAGAGCGCCATGATTAGTACAGACAAGCCTGCATGACTGCCACGTCAGAAAATTCAAAAAACAAACCACAAATCAGCATCGATCAGAGTTCTTAGTCTTTTCAGCCCGACTTCTACAGCCGACCTAAAAAGAGGGGGCTTATGTAGGGGTACTACATACTCCAACCAATCAAAAGCAGCCACGTGGCATAGTCATTCATCCATCAGGTCGCCACGATCTCTACCTGCTAGTAGCTCGTCCACAACAACTCGATCTCACAACGAGCAGCGGCCTGCTTCTACACACGTGTTCTCATTCAATGCACAGAATATTCTCGTCAGTTACATAATTAATTCACAGGGATGATCCTCGCGCGTTACACAATTTTACACTCATTATGATGACGGAGAATCTGCAAGATCCACGATCCACGCCTTTCTACCTTCTATAAGAACATAACTACGATGGCTTGATCTCTAAGTTTAATCCCCTCGAGCTAAGAGTACGTAGGCAATCTCGATCTCAACGAGGTGCAGCCACCCCGACCTAAAACTTCCCCTTTGGTCAAGTCTCCCAACGACCTGATCTAGTAGTGCATTAATCTAGAAATAGGTTAATACAAAAACCTAACTCTCTAGCCGTCTCTTCCTCTATTGAGAGTGTTTGTTTGTTAAGGGAAAAACTCATCTTCTTCTTCTCAATCTTCTTCTTCTTGATTCTTTCTTCTCTCATTATAATCCATATTTCTTTGTGAGTGCATATTGGCTTCACGATCTCCTTGTGTGACTGTGTGACTATCAAAGGATACTAAAGGAGCAATCTATACTTTGTACACTTTGAGATCTTTGTGTGTTCATCAAGGTTCTCCGGTGAAATCCAAGGGTGTTAGAGATAGCCGGTATTGTCATGTAGCAGGTGTATGCAGTAGTACTTGATAGGCTTGTAATCTCTTACAACATAGTGGATTGATTTGTTACCGATCGAGGTAACCGTGGATGTTTCCCAGTTTGGGTTTTACCACGTAAAAACTTCTTGTGTTCTTTACTACTCTTCTTGTTTTATTTATTGTTTGTTTATTCTTGTATATTGCACTTGTTTGGGGTTTCAATTGGTATCAGTCGCAGGGCGCTTGTTATGGAGCGTAATGGCTCACGCGTAGATCCTTTTAGTGCAATAATGAATAATTCTAAAGCTAACTCTGATATGTTTAATGTTTGTTTGTCAAAGAATGGAGAAAATAATTGATTTCCTACTATGATTAATAGTGAGGCTTGGGCTGCTATGTTCAGAATGGCAGATCTGGAGAAGGCTAATCATGAAGTTGAAAAGAGATATAAATCTCTTTTAGTTGAGTTTGAGGTAACAAAGAACGATTTAACGTCTACTCAACTCAAATTACAGGTTTTGGAGAAAACTAAATTTGACTCTCCTATTGCTAGTTCAAGTAGTCCATTTGATGTGAATATTTTTGTAAAATCTAGTTTGCCCGCCCTTTTGCCTACACCACCAATTGAGACTAGACTAAAAGCTAATAATTTTCAGTATGTTTCACGTATAAAATTTAAATCCAAATCTATTGGTAAGGATGGTTTTGATGGTAAGTTTTCGTGTTCTCATAGTGGAAGTAGCGGTCACATTAAGGCACAATGTCATAAACCAAATAGTGATATACATGGTTTACCCACTACTACTACATCTTCTTATAAGACTTGTTTGAAAAAGTCTAATACTTTCCATTGTTCTTATTGTGGTAGAGATGGTCATTTAGATATCTTTTGTTGGGATTTTAATCAACATGTTAAATGCTATTCTCGTGTTCCTTATAACTATAATCATGTTGATTCTTATGTTCCTTCTTGTGCGTTTTCTAAACCTTTGAATTCTAATGCTTTTTGTCAAAGGTATAAGAAAAACATGTACTCCAACAAAAAGAAGTCAAAGACTAAGGTGGAGTTAGTTAAGGACAAGTCTCATGCAAAGCTTGGTAAGGGAAAATCTCATATCGTTTCTATACCCAAAATGAGTACGCCGAGTATCAAACAAGTATGGATAAGAAAAGATAAGTTGAAAGTTTATCTAGACTTGCAAACGTCTGGCGGTGTCTCACTTTTGGGATGATGTGATTTGTTTTCTAGCCTTGTGTTATTTTAATTGCATATTTTTTTCACCACATATGCTCTTTGTTGGGTGTTTTTGTCTTTTTGTTTATGCATGTTTGTTTTAAACGTATCAATAAAAATTAAGGTTGTTGGTATTCTTTTGTAGTATTTTTTTTCTCTATTTTCTTTCATTTATTCCATGTTTGTGTTGTTGGATGCATCTTTTCTGAGATATTGGTTTAATTCGATTGTCTTAAATTAGTTGCAATATGTTTGGGCGTTTTCTCTTTCTGAACTCTAAGTATGTTTTGGTGTGTATCATGCATTTTTCCTCGTTTGTTTGCACAATGCACGACATGCTTGCATGATGAGAGTTTTTGTAAGCCACTTACATATTCTTTGAGCTCTTAGAAGTTTTCTATCTTTTGAATCTTCATGCTATCTTGATCTATCTCTCTTTTGTTTTGGTTAATGATTATCTTGTTGCTCGTGTTGTTGAGCTTTCTTATCTTCCTTTTTCAACTCTTGTTAGTAGTCAATGACTCACTTTATCCCCAACCATTTGATTGTCTTTGGAGCAATATCAGTTGGCTAGGAACCCGTTGGGGTTGTGAGGGTCATGCTCTGACGGATGCACTCAAGAGATGTTAGTTCTTGTGTTGCACGTTATCATGGTATTGCACTTCTTGAGTTTGTGTTTGTAAAAAAGATGTAGGCTACACCCTACCCTCGTGTATTTGAAAAGATGGAGGTAAATATCCCCTCCCACACGGGAATGACATTGAAAAGATGTGGACTACACTCCACCACATGTGGCAAAATGAAATTTAAAGCGCATGTTCTTTGTTTTTGTGAAAAGCATTAAAAAGTTTATTCTTTTGCCTTTTGGATGTATTGGTTTTCGTTTGGAAGATCATATCTAAATTCGTTTGCCTTCTTCTCATGGTGTTTGTTTAAGAGGCGTTGGAGTTTGTTCTTTCTAAGCTCGTTTGCCAATCTTTCATCTCTTGTTAATGGTTATTTGTTCTAGGAGTTCCAAGGGTGTGTTCTAGTGGTGTACTTTCTCTCTCGTTATGCATTGCATTAATTTCATCTTCACACACCGAGGTTGAGTTTATGATGCACTTCAATTCTCTTGGTTGTTCAATCTTTCTTTATCCCTATATATTGTTTCTTGTTTTGTACGGATTGGGTTTGGCTAATGTTTTGGAGTTTTATGATGTATTTCACTTCACTTCTATGGTACATGGTTTCGTTTTCTTATGGTTATGGTTAAAGGTTTCTTTTCTAGAATTCGTCTGTTAAGGCTATTTTCTTCTTGTCTCATGGATGGTATAAGTTCGTGGTTTACTTTATCTCAATTGGTAGAGTATGTTTTCTGTTTCGTTGGGTATATGTTTAAGTTTTTCTCTTGCTTCTTGTTATGTTGTCAAGGATTTGTTATTCATGGTAAGGTGGTTCTTTCATTCTCTATTTAGTTTGGTTTCTTCACTTTTGTCAGCCATTTGCATCATTTGTGACAAGGGGGAGAGTTTATATGACTTTAAAAACTAACATGCTCTTTTTCTCCGTTAGTGTATTTTGGGTTGTGTTTCAGATGTGCTACATTTGAGGGGGAGAAAAAGAATTGGAGTTCGGAGTTCATGTGTTAAGGGGGAGTTGTTCATAAAGAATTATCATATTAAAGCTTCCGTTGATTCTTTGTTATGGTTTCTTATTTAAAGCTTCCGCACTACCTCTGATTGATGAAAGTTTTGGGTTTGATGTTCTACTTTTTCTCCTTTGATTGTTTGCTTGTCATTGAAGCTTATGTTGGTGTTCTTGAAGATTGGTTCTTGAAAGTTAAAACTTCGTTTTTGGTGAAGGGTTAAGTGTAATGATGTAAGCATGATCAATAAATGCTAGTGAGGTTTGTTTTGGATTTTGTAAGCACGTACTATAAGTGCATTTAGAGTCATAGGTTTTTGTCACGAAATGAATGTCAAAGGGGGAGATTGAAACCGACATTTGGTTTCATGGTTTGACATCATTTCGTGTTTGTGTCATCGGTTATCTCGCTCGGACTTCATTGTTAGGTTAAAACGTTGGTATGTGTCTCATTCCTTATTCTTTTCTCTATCATCTTGTGTCTCAGGTTCCTTAGTTTTCAATCTGTCGGGTTTTGGTTCAGACGAAATTCTTCCAGATCTTTTATTCATGCATAAACTGGTATTTGGTTCGGACGAAACCTTTAGGTTCGAACGAAATTCTTCCAGCAAGTTGTTTCGTCTTTTGGACTTGTTTTTAGTTCTAGAGTCCATATAAATAGGTTTTCTCTCGTTAGAAAACCTAACTCTCTAGCCGTCTCTTCCTCTATTGAGAGTGTTTGTTTGTTAAGGGAAAAACTCATCTTCTTCTTCTTGATTCTTTCTTCTCTCATTATAATCCATATTTCTTTGTGAGTGTATATTGGCTTCACGATCTCCTTGTGTGACTGTGTGACTATCAAGGGATACTAAAGGAGCAATCTATACTTTGTACACTTTGAGATCTTTGTGTGTTCATCAAGGTTCTCCGGTGAAATCCAAGGGTGTTAGAGATAGCCGGTAATGTCAAGTAGCAGGTGTATGCAGTAGTACTTGATAGGCTTGTAATCTCTTACAACATAGTGGATTGATTTGTTACCGATCGAGGTAACCGTGGATGTTTCCCAGTTTGGGTTTTACTACGTAAACACTTCTTGTGTTCTTTACTACTCTTCTTGTTTTATTTATTGTTTGTTTATTCTAGTATATTGCACTTGTTTGGGGTTTCATCATCTGCAGAAGAAAAAAAAAATAGCTGCAAACTTTAAATGCCACAATACTTGGAAGCGAAAATCACCAAGAAAGCAAGATTTGTTATCCTCAACCCTGTAATAACTATTAAGGGGATTATAAGATAATACCAATCATGTTGGATCATAGAAGAAGTACGTACTAAACTACTAATGGAACCAATGTCATCATGAAGGATAGATATACAAAATCGAATGCTACAATAATATAATAGGGGGAATATAAAACATTACTTTGACAAAAGACACAATATAAAGAAAGAAGGAGATTACCTCAATGGGAATATTGCAGATAGAGAGGAGATGAGAGCATGATAGTAGATAAATTTAGAAAAGCAGTTATTTGTGAAAGAAAGAGTTTTTGTTTTAGAAGTTGAAAATAAGTTAGAGAGTTGAGTAGAAAAAACGAAGAGAGTGGGTTTAGTTGAGAGAGTGGGCAAGTTTGAGTTCAGTTGAAGGAGAGAGTTTTGAGATTACTGGCAAGAGTTTAGCACCACGTAGATTATTGATTAGCCAATAAAAAAAAAAAATCGTATATTTTTAAGGTAAAAGTTTGAGAAAAATGGAGAGAACTTGGAATTCAATTAGAGTGCCACCTAGGAGAGAGGATGTGGGACCGCATGGGTCTAGCTATTATATAGATATATAGATATAGATATAGATTGCTTGGCTTTTTAATTCTATCAGACAGATTAAGGGCAAATGAATGAGCTTATTTAATTTAATACAACTACGTAGTTAATTGATTCATTTGTATTTAGGTTCTGATGTGTGGAGAGAATGAAATTGACATTATCATATATAGTACTTACAAACTCAATTTCATCTGTCACTAAAAATCGATACATTGGTAGACATAATAAGCTTTTAAATATAGAATTACTGTATGTGGATTCTTCGATAATTGCAGGCGTTTGGTTTCGATTGCCTCCCCTCCCCGATGGAGAAGTTATCCTGGTATGTAGGTGAAAGTGTCTCACTACATACAAGTGATAGACCACTGTGTTGTGTTAAATCACAAACCATGTGAAAATTGGCTATGTTTTGTTAGGTAGAATTCAAATTTCCAGAAAAGTGTGGCCATGTAACCAGATTCCGGTTTATATTTACTTGAGGGTCTGTTTGATTCAGGCCGGTAAATCGATTTACCAGTAAAACATGGGGACATTGGTGGAATAAGGAGAAAGATAGAGGCGGAAGAAGAAAGATACAAGAAAGAATCTTAACTCTTAAGTTCTATTCTTAATTTTTGCGAAATTACTGTTCTATCTATGAAAAATTATTTCTCAGAAAAAATAGATTTTCCAATAAAAAACAGACCCTGAATGAATATGGTTTTCGTTTTCTTACAATGTATGGAATCCAGTTTCCATCAGTGTCCACTCTAGAGTCTAGACAAATCTATCTCAAACTCTATTTGACTATTTCCCCAGCTCGATCTTTGACACACTATTTTCTACAGATTTATTTATGTAATGCCCTCTGTTTTCTTGAAATCTAGATTCCAAAAGCCGAACACACCCAATGTGTCCCAAATATATTTGAGACATTTCAGTGACCTCGAATCATTAGGCAAAAGAAAATTATGAAAACGAAACAACAAATACAGTGAAATCTCGCACACCTTTAAGACCAAGAAAAAAAACCGGGTATGTTTGGTTCAAGGGAAAAGGTGGGAAAGGAAAATGTTTTCCTGGAAAGTACAAATTCCGGGTGTTTGGTTCGAATTGGAAAACTAAAATTTTGGAAAGCAGATTCCCCGTTATTTCGAGCTAGACCAAAAATAAGGAAAGCGGACACCTTTTTTATTTTATGGAAACCGCTTTCCTTTTTCTCTCCTCTCTCTCTGTCTCGATCTCTTTTCTCTGCTTCTCATCTCTATCAAACCTAAGAAAACCAGTCTTCTACTTCTTCACTCTCAAACTAGTTGTGTTCTTCTTCTCTCTTTATTTTCATTATAAAACCCATTAACCAGTTCTTCATCTTCTACAACTTTACTGATTCATATTCGATCTATCATTTTCTTCCTTCTCTCTCAACCGTGTCTTCTTCCTTCTTCCTTGTACTTCTTCTTCTTCTCTCTATCTCTCTCCTCCTCTTTGCTAACATGCTTTGGGGGTGATTCCAGATTTACAAATTCTTAATTCCAAAAACTATGTTCAAGGTTATTACTTATTACTACTCAATTCTCAAATCCCTAAACCCCCCCTTCTTCATTTCTATCAATTTTGTTTTTGTTTTTGATTTTGGTTTTGGTTTTGGTTTTGCAGAAGGGGTTAGGGCAGGAACTAAGGCACTTGTGATTGCTTGTGTTGCTACTTGCTAGTGTTGTTCCAACGGTATGAAAATTCACAATCACAATCTGCTATTTTCTTTCTATTATTTTAAATAATTTTTACTGCTATGGTTTGGCTTGGGTAATTCAAGTGTAGAAAAGGGTTTGTGTTATTGTTTGAAAAAACAATAGATTCAATCAATTTTAGGCGAATTTAGAAGATTTTGAAAGACACTCTCACTAACAATGACTAGTGGTAATTTAGTGTCAACAACGTTGTTGTGTGCCGTCTTGAGTTCTCCATACTAAACCAACTCTATACCTCTGGTCTATTGTTGCGCTAAAAGAGATTGGGACAGTTATATTGTATGTGTTCATTGGTTATTCATTTAGGCCTGGTGGATGTTGATGAGGATAGACTTGGGGAACCATGTGTTACAGTTTTGAATCTCTAAATGCTAGCCCTCCTCGTATGGTAATCAGTTTTCCTTATCGATCAAAAAAAATTTTAATGTGATACCAATTGTCTGTCTCTAAGTTTGGGCATTACTGCCATTTACTCATCTTGAGTTGGTGATTCGTTAACAACCCTTAAAGATCACCAAAGGGTAAAGAAGACTCAGGGTCATGAGTCATGACTCATATACGCACAACACAACTTTTTGATATTTCAGTATATGTCAATCCATGTGTAGTGTCTTCCCTTCTACACTTTTACTGGTGGTCTCCTGGCTTGTCTTTACGTACGGGTGGTGTAGGTGTAGTCGTGTAGGTGTAGCTGGTACTTTAACAAAAGATTATCAATAAGTGCAGGAACTTGCACAAGTTCAATGCCGAGGGCTTACTGTTACAGATTGAATGCTTCCTCAAAAGACCTAAACTTATACAGTTACTCAAATCAAGTTGTCTACCGGCCACCATCGTATCTCTGAAAGTGTAATCTTACCTGAGCTGTTTATCAAAGATGGAAAGACCTAGCTAGTACTATAAGTACCTCAGCATCCATATCTGCTGCACTATAGTTGTCTTCCCCATGAACACCACCTCATTTCTAACCCTCCATATATATGCTCTATTATAGGACTGCATATGGTACCAACTCCCATATCAGTCTCTCATTTCTTTAACAGTAATGAAATTGTAGACACTAGGTGCAGTATTGCCAATATATGAGAGAAAACCCTTTGCCAGACCTATCTAGCCAGTGGCCACCTCACAATGTACACTATATCTGCACAGGTTGTAGTCCCTTGTAGAATGTCTTGTACCTCCACCTGCATACATACAAAATACAAATGACTTCTTTTCCTTGACAGTTCCTTGGTTACACACACTTCTAGTGTTGGTACTTTGGATGATGTGTATAGATTCGGGGGGATGCAGTTAGAGTGGATACCACCATATTTTTGTGTATTAGTTCATTATTTTTGTTTTCTATAGTTTGTGTTGTTAGTACATTGTTTGTTGTCTCTTTGTTGTGGCATGTAACTGCGAAACACCTTCAGCAGTACAGTAATTTGTTTATATTCTTTAAAAATAACTTTAGATATTTATTTGTGTTTCATAAATATTTGAGCTCATGTTCATGGAAGTTATGTTTGAATAGTGGTGACAATATTGTAGTACACTTAAAATGACTTCCCTTGATCTGTTGAGTTGTAGATTCCTACACGGAATTTTATATAAATTTAGAGTTAGTCAATAAAATTTTGTTGGTTTGTTCTACTCGGCATTTTGTCTTTACTCTGAAAAGGTTTGTTTATGTTATTATTTAGGAATGGAAGAATCTCAAGCACAAAGCTCAAAGAAATGAAAGAAAAACTTTATGTGGACCGCCAAAACAGACAAGTTTTTGATTTCATTTCTAGCCGACTGTGCCAAAAATGGGGAAAAACATGGTAAATCTTTTCCAAAGGTTGTTTATGCAAAAGCTGCAGAAGCCGTCACGGATTACTGTAAAACGTTATGCACAATGGATAACGTTGACTCTCGTATGAAGACGGTGAAGAAGAAATACCAAGGATAGCGTGTCTTCGCAGTAAAAGTGGTTGGGGTTGGGATGATGATCAGAAAATAATTAAAGTCGGAAAAGAAGTTGCAATGGAATTTATTGAGGTACATATAAATTCAGTGCTCTACCTTTTTTTTTTCTTTTTTGCAACATTGTATTTTTTTGCAAGATCATCGTCATATAATCTTCATTCATCATCATCATCATCATCATCATATAGCAGATCCAATGCTGAAATTTATATGTTATTATGTACTAATAACATCAAGTGATACAGACTCATTTTAATTGTAATGAGTAATGAAGAGAACTGCTATGCATAAAACATGCATCATTTTCTCCCACTTCAGTTCTATTGTAATTGGAAAAGGCTAGGCATTAATTTGTTCCTCTGCAGAGTTACACATCACACACCTATCAGACCTGCGGCTAGCTGAAACAATTGCCTGTATTGTCCTGATTAAACTTGAAAGTCTAACGCAAAGTCTAAGAATTGCATGTATACATTAATCTCTTTGTTCACATCAACCCCTACACTTGCTGCTCCTCGGACATTCCCGAAACTTCAACATGACTTAATTGTCTGCTTTAGTTCAAATTTTGGTCCAGGTTGTTTGAATTTCTTAAATGGAATTTTCTTTACTTAGGTGTTTTTATACTTTTGGGGTTTCCTTGCTTAATGTTACTCCATTTGTCCCACTTTTATAGGTTGATTGGCGTTTTCACGCATATTAAGAAAGTGGTGGAAAATGGTTTATTTGCATTTAATTGTAATATTATTTTCAAAAATACCCTTTTCATTTGTTGTGTACATTTAATACCATTGACAGTTGATGATAAAGAGACTTAGTTAATATACATTTTCTCAGTTTCTAAAATGAAAGTATTGATAAGGTTGTTCTATTTTATTGCTTTCATGATGGTTTATATATCTATTTGGTAATAATATTGCAGGCTAATTCATATGCTAAAGATTTAATTAATGTCCCACTTGAGCAATACGAGGAATTGAAGCTTGTATGTGGGGAGGATCAAGCAACTGGAAGTTTTGGAAAATCTATCTCAGATGTTCAGTCTGAAAATGTGGATGATGTCACAAGTGGAAAAAAATCATCAGAAAGAAGTAAACGCGGAAAACGAAGTAGGCCATGGGAAGATGTTCTCTCCAAGGTTGATGGCTTTGGACATATTTTTATTCATGAATATGAATTTTAAACTTATATAGAATTTTTCTTGTTTTCTACTTAAATAGTGAAACACTTGTTTTTTCATTTGCATGTTTATTTTAGATTGCGACCAAATTTTTTATGAGAAGTTGCTTACCATACCAACAATATCAAAAATAAGTTGAAAAATATTGTTTAAAATCAAACATGAGAAAGTAAATTCATGAAAATCATTTTCATTTTTAAGTGAACCAAACATAGGAAAGCAAATTCCAGAAAACTGTTTTCCTTTTCCAGTGAACCAAACATTGGAAAATGAATTCTAAGAAAGTGAATTCTAGGAAAGTGAATTCCGTAGGAAACCACTTTCCTTGAAATTTGAATTACCTTGAACCAAACATACCCATGAATAACATATCCAGACTATATATCACATATGGCATCAAGATTTTTTGTGCGTTTTTTTAGATAAGTTTCTCTGTATTGCAGAAATATATTGGTGAATTGTTGACTAATGAACCAACAATTCAAGAAAGTTATATATTGGGCTATTGATTTGAAAGCCACACAATGGCGTGATGCTAGAACCATAATTGTCATTTTGACATTAAGAAAACAAATGCAAATTGGATATGTGTTCACAAGCTAGTTTCTTTCTTTGCGCTTAATGAATTTATTGAAGCTAATATATGAATTACATGAACAAAATTATCAATCTATCTAGCTACTATCTTGAAATATAGAGACTTATAACACAGCCCCAAAACAATAAATCATGCAAAAAAAATTCTTAACCATGGGAAGGCAATCTTGGATGCCTTCTCAGCTTGATTAGAACACGATGAAGTCCTTGTCGTTGTTACTCCAGCACCATCAACTTCTTTTCTGCGACACATAAAGAAGTTCCTTGATCCAAGATTTATCAATTTTTCTTCCCTATTCAAACCTATAAAATCACAAACACCAGAATAAATATGATCAGAAAATTGATGATACACAAAGACATCAATAATTGATGGACTAAAAAATGGTTGTTGTAAATTGTAATGAACTTACTTTCTAAACTGAATTGGGAGTAATGAAGATCAAACTGAGATAAGTCATCAGTTTGTAATAATGGTCTTCTTCCTTCTTTCTCGTACTGTCGAATAGCAGCTGCAACCAAATCTCCAACAGTTGATTCTGGAGATATAACCACATGTATGGCTCCTAGGCTTCTTTCTATGGTGACATTCAACAAAAGTTTAGTCAACTTTGGTGTTGTTTCGGGCAATACTAGGGTGAGTTTTCTGCCGGAAAGCAAATCTGTTTCAGTTTTTGGCCTGCGAAGTATAGCCTGAGTTGCCTGATTCCGACCATGAAATGATGCTGCTTTTTCTGGTAACTTTCCCATTCTACCCTTCTCTTCTTGACCTTGCTGTCGATTGTTTCTAGAATTTGGCATAGTTTTAAGAGGACAAAACTGTAATCCTCAACCTACGGTAGCGTAAGAATCTAATGCGAGGGAAACCGAGAGCAAGAGAAGAGCTAAGGCTCTCAGCTGGATTGAAGTATAAGGCAGCTAACATAACCAGAGGGGTGTATATGTAATAAACTAGGTAACGAAGATATTAGAAGTAGTGGACTAGCTAATTAGCTATGTGGTGGAGATGAAATGAAATGGGAATAGAAATCAAAGTTGAAAGCAAGAAAAGCAGAGGAATATAAAGAGTAGAGGGTGGTCGGTGTAATGAATTTAGGTGACTGTTAATTGCAGGTTAAAGATGTACTGCTTGTAAAGATAAGAGTTCAATTGTGGTTCACAAACTTCCAACCGAAAGCCCGCTGACGGTTACTTTCTGTTACAATAGTCATTATTAGACCATGTAGAAAAACACTGGCAGGTATTATATAAATTCAGATGTCTCAGGTACATATATGTTCTAAATATAGATGAAATCATCTGCGCGCGCGAGAGTACATGCTTCAATATGATTAATTTTTTTATGTTTATCTTTTATGAAGTGCCTTGTCATTTATTCGAAATTGTAGGTTATTGACTTTAACATTGAGAAATATATTTATAATTTTGGGGTATTTAGAGATGATAATTGCAGAATTTTTTTTAGCTTGGACCTCGTATTAAACCCCTACACTCTAGATTTATCCAACTATTTTCAGCTATGCCCACAATTGGTTGGTGTATACTCTGGCATGAACATATTGCTTACCAATATGGAACTTTCCACAACCTATAAGCACATGTTGTATGAGGCAGTCTCTGTTGTGGTCCAAAGTCAAACAAATTTTAGAGGGCCAGAAGACATGGCTTAACCAAAACAAAAACCATGACTTAATCTCCTAACTTCTAATCTGACTGATAGAGGCTTTAGAATGATTGACAAGTTTTCTTTAATTAGTATTAGTGATGGATAAGATCATAGCTAGATAAGTAGTGATTGAACAAGACAATCAATATGACTAACTATGGTTCAAATGTACAATGTTAGATACATCTATTCATCACACAATTAAACATGTTTAATTAAAATTAAGTCGTGCAAGTTTATAGAATAAGACAGAGGAAAATGGTTAGAAGAAGCAGCAGCAGCACCACCACCACCAATCACGTACTAATGCTCCAATTATTGGCAAAATCAAATACTGTAAATGTCAAGCAATATGTGGTAATAATCAATTATTTAAATATGTGTAGAAAAACTGGTGCTGCTGAAGCCTTTGCTATGCTTGGCTTTTAGTAGACCTTTTGCTTGTGGTGGGAAGTCTTGAAGAGATATGTAGAAAGAATTACAATACATAAAAATATCCAACATCACTTCACACTAGTTGCTGCAAAGCATCTCTGGTTGTCAATATGCTTTTGGTGTCCAATTTCATTTTTCAGCTCTTCCTGCTAAAATTAGAGGTTGTGATGACTGAAGGTAGGGTTTGTCATGAAAATTATTTGGACCAGGCCAGAAGTTGTGGCTTCTATTTGAAGTGGGTCTATCTTGGGAAGGTATATGTATTATCTGGAGGTTAGGTGAGATATATAAAGTAGCTCCTCCTCTACCTGAATTATTCAGAAGGAAGAAAAAAAACATGGTTCAGTCGGTGTTATGTTTTTGTACTTTTCTAAAGAATATGATATGGTCGAGATTAATTAAAATTTCAAAAAATGTGTAGGTGAACAAATGGTTGAAACTTAGGACTCTTCTTCATTGTCTATGCACCTGAATACCAAGGAGAAATAGACAGCTTGAAACACATGGAAATTGACATATTGTGTTAATTAACCAAAACAAGCTAGCTTCATTCTTTTATGGAGTTTAATGGAAGAGATGAAGATCAAACTGAGTTTGCTAAGTGAAGATCTTATAGAGTATAATTAAGTCCATCATACATCTTACTACTTATTAATGAGGCTCGGGCAACTCGGAACAGTCAATTAGTGTCACTCACAGTTGGTCTTGTTGTTATTTTAAGATAAAACTAACCTTAATAGATTGCACGGTACATTAGTAATTTAAAATTTAATATTTTTTTAAAGATGTTTATCTAATGTGTTGGATAAAGTTGAGCCACAAAGTCCATAATCTAGCTTCAGGTGACATCTAGCCAAGTAGCCATCTAGCTCTATACAAAAAAAAAAAAAAATAAAAAAAAATAATGCACCAATCCCTAGCTTAAATATACCATACTATAGCAGAAAAAATATAACATTCTATTAATTTCTATAGGTTTTTTTATATGTGTTTTTTTATTATAATTTTGCTTGCAAACATAAAATAAAATAAAGGGATAAACACTTTGCTAAAAGTCCGATTTTGGTAATTTTAGTTTATATATAAATAATTTAAAAAATAATTTTTTATTAAAATTTTATTTATAAAAAAAAAAAAAAATCTATATATATATATTTATTTTTGTATAATACATCCAACAGATGTGCACTCCACTTGTATACATAGAAAGGTGGGATGAACCATATTATCATAGGTTGGTATGCTAATTAAGAAATGCACTACTTGTCATCCTTGTATAAGTATAAGAAGCATGACATAAGTAGTAACCAATATGAAGATGAGATGCTTTTGGTCTACAGTTAGAGGGAATACAAGTGACTGAGTGAATCATCATTCATCAATAATGGGTCTACCTTTTTGTCGATCTAACGCATTTTCCTATCTATTTCCTTCTTTGTTTGTTTTCCAATGCTTTTTCGGCTTCATCAAAATCATCTTATACACAATAATGGACTTGCCAATTACAATACCATCAAACATGTCATCCATGCAGATTGCAGACACAACCTTGTATTTTTGTATAATAAGAGCGAATGCATGTCCGCAACTTTATACAAAAAATGCAGGGCATTTGATCACTAGTTGGCATATTATGAGATGCCTCATCCAGTCATCTGTCACTTCTCCATGGCCCAATTTCATTGGTATCATTTTCACTCCCAACTTGTTGTTTGGTTTTAATCCTTTTCAATATCATTTTATAGCTATAGGTATGGTGGTAGCCTAAAATAACTATCCTTTAATGTTCTCCTAGCTAATATTATTGTTAGGGCTAAGTAGGTGATTACGCATATGTATCTCTTAACTATTTTAGTCTTATCAACTTGCTTTTTCTTCTCTCTTTTTTACGCTATAATAGACAGAAGTGTAATTCTGAATTAAGTGACAATTGAAATAGGGTTTATACTTCATCCAATCTCAATCTCTACTTTGCCTGTACAACTCAAGTCCACTTCCTGGTGCATGTATCTGCTGCGAAATAGCGTGTTTGCAACTGAGTCTGCTTACTTAACTTGGCATTATTATTAACGTTTAAGCTATTAATTGTATATCAAAATTTCAATAATTTATAATCTTGAGCAAGTTGAGTGAGGTCTGAGTTCCGTAGTTCAATCTTGACCAAGAATTATCCAAAGCCATGTTGTTGTTCCAAGTTGGATGATGGTGTGGGTGAGTGACTGATTCATGATTGGGGTTGGAATAAGTCAATAGTTTCTTGACTATTAACTACACTAAAAAGAAAGCTAGATACAGAAGAGGAGTCTCTTTCTTGTCTCGTGCACATTCTGGATAAGATTGAAGAACTTGTATCCAGCATGATATACAAGGTTCCTATATCTATAAGTCAGTTTCATATATTGCTCACATATATAGTTCAGAAGGATATAACTGATTACAAATTACAATATAACTTGTAATAATATATTGGATGGATCTGTTGCATGGAAATGGTTCTGGGACCTCATTAAAGGGAACAAAACACAAATGGCCCAACTAAAAAACCGATTGTAAAAAGGGCCCTCATTAAACATCAGTAGGGATAAGAAAGTACCCATTTAACGTAAAAATTGTAAAAAAGGCCCCGACAAGATTGTAAAAAAGGTCCATCTAACCCGGAAACAACGTCAGGGCATTTTTTACAATTGTTTCCCTAACCGGGCCAATTATGCTTTTTGAGTCGTTATGGGGGTCCATTTTTTTTCCCTGCTGATCATTGTCCCACAATTTTACACTGGAATCAGCATGGTAAGCAGGGTAACTATTCTTTTAAGTTTTTTAACCACTGGTCCAACCACCCCACCTTCCTTCCCTTTGTACAAGAGGTTTGGAACACTAGAGTGCTGGGGAATCCTATGTTTTGACTGAATACTAAGTTGAAACTGCTTAGGAGTAAGCTTAAGGTCGGGAGCAAGGGTTTGTTTGGCAATCTGGGTGAAAAGACTAGAATTGCGAAAGAAAACCTCAACAGAATCCAAGAAGAAATTCAGAAACACCCTCTGGACAACTCTCTCGCAAACATGGAAAATTAAGCCATAAAAGAATACACCACCCTCAGGATTATTGAGGAATCTTCCCTGCAACAGAAAGCTGAAGCTGATAATATTTCCTTAGGTGATGACAACAATGCTTTCTTTCACAGAGCCATTCAGGGAAGAAGGTCTATGAATAGGATCCATACCATAGATGACTCCAATCACAACCTGATTACTGACAAAAGTCTTATTGAGGAAGAATTCCTACAGTACTACCTTGGTCTGTTGGGAACTGAAAATCCTGAACCTTTTCCTATGAACTCCTTGTTAAAACAATGGAAGTGTTAGTGGGTATATGAGAGTCAAGAAGAAGAATATATATGACAAAATAACAAGTTTATAAAAGAAACTTTGTTTTTATTACAAAAGAGGACTTCTAGTACTAGAGAACTTCTTTTCTTGATTGATTTATTTTTCAAACAACATGTTCACCTCCCTATTTATAGGACATTATAACCGACTTTAATTGTTCTACATAGTTCTGATTTTTTCTCATACATTATAGATTTCTCTAGTAACTATTAACTGTTATATGCTAGAT
The DNA here is from genome assembly GCA_023053565.1 of Aquilegia eximia. Taxonomy (NCBI): domain Eukaryota; kingdom Viridiplantae; phylum Streptophyta; class Magnoliopsida; order Ranunculales; family Ranunculaceae; genus Aquilegia; species Aquilegia eximia. The sequence continues at coordinate 28,062,273 of JALIGU010000004.1, forward strand.
AATTCTTTATGCTTCTGGACACTTCTATGGACTAGATAATTCTTTATGCTTCTAGACACTTCTATGGACTGGGCTTTTCTTGGACTTGGACATTACAGATTACATTTTTAACACCCCCACTTAATCTGTAATGTTCATGCTCCTCCTAAAGTGATGAAAATTTTCACCTCCAAGTGGCTTGGTAAATATGTCGGCACATTGATCTTCAGTCCTGCAGAATTGTAGCTCGATCTTTTCACTTTCAACCAAGTCTCTGATGAAGTGGTGACGCAACTCAATGTGCTTTGACCTGCTATGGAACACTGGATTCCTGGTCATAGCTATTGCAGACATATTGTCGCAATATATAGTAGTAGGACCTTCTTGCTCTTGTTGTAAATCTGCCAGAATTCTTCGAAGCCATACTGCCTCACAAGCTGTACTTGTTGCTGACATGTACTCTGCTTCTGCCGACGATAGTGCCACTGTATTTTGCTTTCTTGATGACCATGTGATCACCTTCGTACCTAGGAAGAAAACATAACCTGAAGTGCTCTTCCTGTCATCTATTGATCTTGCCCAATCGCTATCTGTATAGCTAACTAACTTGTTATCTTTCTCCTTCTTGTAGTTGATGCCGAATCCTTTCGTTCCTTTGACATATCTCAGTACTCTCTTGGCTGCTGCATAGTGTAGTTTGCTTGGATCACTCATGTAGCGCGATATCATGCTTACTGCTTGAACAATATCTGGTCTTGTATTCGTGAGATAGATCAACGAACCAACCAAACTTCTGAATAGTGAAGCATCGGCCTTAGCTGCTCCATCATCCTTACTTAGCTTTTCATTCACAGCCATTGGTGTCGTCACTGGTTTGCAGTCGACCATCTGAAACTTCTTCAAGAGGTCTTCGGCATATTTTTCTTGAGAAAGAAAAAAACCTTCCTAAGATTGTCGTACTTGGATCCCGAGAAAATATCTCATGAGTCCCAAGTCAGTCATCTCATACTCCTTCATCATCGCTCATTTGAATTCTTCTCCCATTGCTTGCTTGGTGCTGGCATAAATTAAGTCGTCAACATAAAGACAAACTATAAGGAAATTACCCGCACCATCTTGTTTCACATAAAGCGATGGTTCGCTTGGACTTCTTTCAAATCCATTCTGGCGAAAGTAGCGATCAATTTTACTGTTCCAGGCTCTTGGTGCTTGCTTTAGCCCGTACAAAGCTTTGCGAAGTCGTTAACTTTTCTTTCTTCTCCTTTGATGATGTAGCCTTGAGGTTGTTCCACGTAGACCTCCTCCTCAAGTTCTCCATTCAAGAAAGCTGACTTCACATCCAACTGGTAGACTTTTATCTCCAATTGTGCTGCAATTGCTAGTACTGTACGAATTGTCTCCATCCTTGCAACGGGAGCAAATGTCTCGTTAAAGTCTATTCCAGGTTGTTGGGAATAACCTTTTGCGACAAGCCGAGCCTTGTGCTTCTGGATAGAGCCATCTTCATTATACTTGGTCTTATAGACCCATTTCAGCCCAATAACTTCTTTCTCTTTGGGCTTTTCAACCAGCTCCCATGTTTCATTTTTATGGATGACTTTCGTTTCTTCATCCATAGCTTTTCTCCATTTTTCTTCAGTTGCTGCTTCTTCATACTTTTGTGGTTCACAAGCAAGAAAAGCAACTGGACCGCATGAGTTGTAAATATCTTGTAAAGGGCGTACCTTTCTTGGGGGAGAGCTTGACCCTGATGAAGATGAACTTCTTGGGCATGTTGGCGGAGTAACTGGTTCAGGTTCTGGACCTGGTTGTTCTTGGGTTGATTCTTCTTCTTCAAGTATTAGTGGCGCCTCGACATTAGTGTTGTTTCCATCATCCCAACTCCATGCATTATGCTCATCAAAGATGACATCTCTGGAGATTACTAACTCATTGGTCCTGGGATTAAGTAGCCTGTAAGCTTTGGATTCTTCGCTATACCCGATGAAGATGAGCTTTTCTCCCTTCTCATCAAACTTTTCTCTGTGTTTTGATGGAATATTAGAATATGCGATGCATCCAAAGACTTTGAGAGAAGTTACCGTGGGCTTTTGATGATGCCATGCTTCATACGGCGTCCTGTCTCGCACTACTTTAGTTGGCGAACGGTTGAGAATGTAGACCGCGGTGTTGACAGCTTCAGCCCATAGTTTGTTTGGTAAGCCTTTTCCCTTCAGCATGCTCCGAGCCATCTCCACGATCGTCCTGTTCCTCCTTTCTGCCACGCCATTTTGTTGAGGAGTGTATCGGACTGTCAGCTCCTTCTTGATTCCTTGATCTTGACAATATTTGTTGAACTCCTTAGATGTGAATTCTCCTCCTCGATCAGTGCGTAACACCTTTAAGGAATGCCCACTTTGTTTTTCAACGAGCGCTTTGAACTTCAAGAATGTGGTGAATGCTTCCGATTTTTGTTCTAGGAAGTACACCCACATCATCCTGCTGTAATCATCAACAAACAAAAGAAAATATATTTTGTTGTTTAATGACGGTGTTCGAACTGGTCCGCATATGTCAGCGTGAACCAATTCTAAAGACTTCCTGGCTCTCCATGATGACTTAGCAAAGGGAAATCTATGAAATTTCCCAAAAATGCAGCCTTCACAAACTCTAACTTCTCCACCAATACTAGGTAGCCCAATCACCATATTTTTGGACTTTAGAACCCTTAAGACTCTATAATTCAAATGCCCAAATCGTAAATGCCATAATTCAGTTTCATCAACTGCAGTTGCTTTCATGGCATAATTTTGTACCGATGACATCACCAATGGAAAAACCTTATTTTCTGTCATCTGTACTTTGGCAACCACCTGCTTCTTTCTTTTATCGTAAATTGTGCATTCATTATCTTCAAAATGCACAATATACCCTTTCAGGATAAGTTGCCCAACACTTAGTAAGTTTTGAGCAAGACCGGGGACATACAGAACATCATGCATATTTTTAGATGCTCCTTCTCCAATTTTTACTGTAACTATTCCTTTTCCTTCTATTTTCTGAAGTTTACCATCTCCTAGCTTAACTTCAGAATCTACATCTTCATCTAGACTTATAAAACCTTTCTTATCTCCGGTCATGTGATTACTGCAGCCACTGTCTAAATACCAAATATCTTTAGGTTCTTGCATTGCATTATAGCAAGAATAAAATACTTGGTCTGGAGATTCATTTTTCTCCATGTAGTTGGCTTGATTTTTCTTCTTGAGCCAACAATCTTTATCCACGTGATTTAACTTTTTACACGTGGTGCATTTATATCTGCAGTTTTCACTTTTATGACCGGGTTTTTTGCAAACATTGCAATAAGGTTTTGAAGAAGGATTTTTGCCATACCTTCGGTTGTTGTTGCTGAATTTTCCTTCACGTCCCCAGTTTGAGCTTTCTCCTCGGCTAAATTCTCAGGGATTCTGGAAGCTTCTTGAATTTTCTTTCTTGTCCCCAAAAGTCACTTTGGACTGAAATGCCTGCTCCAATGATTTTTCAGCTGACCTGCTGCTCATCCTTTCTTCATGCGCCTCAAGAGAACCCATTAGCTCATATAATGATAATTTTGACAAATCTTTTGATTCTTCTATGGCGGTGACAATATGATCAAATTTTGCGGGTAAACTTCGCAAAATTTTCTCAATAACTTTCTTATCTTCAATAGTGTCTCCATAACTTTTAATTTGGTTGATAACGTTGGAGACCCTATTGTAGAATACTTGAACTTTCTCATTATCTTTCATGAGAAAATTATCAAATTCTCGCCATAAAGATTGGAGTTTGATAGAAATTATCTTTTGGGTTCCTTGAAATTCTTTCTTAAGAATTTCCCATGCATCCTTAGAATTTGAAGCGCCAAGAATTCTTGGAAAAATTGATTTGCTTACCCCTTGTTGGATGAACAATAATGCTTTGGCATCTCTCTTTTTCTTCTCCTTGTACTCCTTTTGCTTGCTTTGATCCCATGTTTGTAATTCTGCCGTCGACTCCGGTACATCATAGCCATCTTCAATTAATTCCCATAAATCTTGAGACATGAATAGAGTTTTCATTTGTAAACTCCAATAATCATAACTATCACCATCAAATATGGGTATTAGATTTTGGGTATAATTGAATGTATATGGGGTTTGATTTATGGCCATGGTTTAAGTGTAAATAATGGGAATATAGTGGTTTAAGGTGTAGATGATGGAAAGTGGTATGGGGGGGACCAAAGAAAAAACTTGGCTCTGATACCTATTTGTTAAAACAATGGAAGTGTTAGTGGGTATATGAGAGTCAAGAAGAAGAATATGACAAAATAACAAGTTTATAAAAGAAACTTTGTTTTTATTACAAAAGAGGACTTCTAGTACTAGAGAACTTATTTTCTTGATTGATTTTTTTTTTCAAACAACATGTTCACCTCCCTATTTATAGGACATTATAACCGACTTTAATTGTTCTACATAGTTCTGATTTTTTCTCATACATTCTAGATTTCTCTATTAACTATTAACTGTTATATGCTAGATAATTCTTTATGCTTCTGGACACTTCTATGGACTAGATAATTCTTTATGCTTCTAGACACTTCAATGGACTGGGCTTTTCTTGGACTTGGACATTCCAGATTACATTTTTAACACTCCTTTCAACAATTGAATTTCCCTGTTGCTGATGACTTTCTGTTGCAGGATATTGATAGAAATATTGATATTGATGAAGTTAAGGAAGCCCTTTTCTCGATAAAGGACAACAAATCTACTGGAGCTGACGATTTCACCTTAAACTTCTTCAAGAAAGCCTGGGAGATTGTGGGACCTGACTTCTACAAAGCCATTAACAACTTTTTTGTTTCAGGACGCATGCTCAGAGGGATAAATGCTAGTATACTTACTCTTGTCCCTAAGAAAGGGGATCCATGTATGGTAACAGACTATCGACCTATTGCCTGTTGCAATATTATTTACAAATGTATTGCTAAGATTTTGGTTGCTCGTCTTAAGCCTTTACTTCCTTCAGTTACTTCTTTGAACCAATCTGCCTTTATAGGAGGTAGGCTTATTTCAGACAATATATTGCTATCCCATGAGCTGCTTAGGAAATATAACAGCAGAAGCACAATAAAGGTGGATCTCTCTAAGGCTTATGACTTCTTAAGATGGGACTTGGTGCTTGCTGTCTGGCATTCCAAATAAAATGATAGAGTGGATTCACACTTGTATTTCCACTGCGCACTACTCTATTAGAGTTAATGGTAAGGATGTTGGTTTCTTTAAAGGTAGAAGAGGCCTTAGGCAGGGAGACCCACTGTCCCCCCTTTTGTTTGTTCTTGCTATTGAAACCTTTAACATCCTTATGAGCTCTGTGGCTAACAATAAAGGATTCAAAGCTCATCCTAAATGCTTGAACCCTTTAGTCACTCATTTATGCTTTGCCGATGACCTAGTGATTTTCTGTGCAGGTGACAATGACTCAGCAAACAGCATAAAAAGTGTTTTGGACCAGTTTCATCATCTCTCTGGGCTCAAAGCAAACCCTCTGAAGAGTAGCATCCTGTTTGGTAGAGGCACAACAACAGAAAGAGAACACTTTGCACAACTGCTGAACATGCCCCTGGTGGAGCCGCCTATCACTTATTTAGGACTTCCACTGCTGGCTTCCAGACTAACCAGAGCAGATTGTTTACCTCTTCTTGAAAGAATGACATCTAAGATTAATTCTTGGACTACAAAGGCCTTATCATATGCATGACGACTACAACTCATAAATTATGTTCTTGCTAGTATGCATGTCTACTGGAGCAATATTTTTCTACTTCCTAAGGAGGTTATCTATGACATCAACAGTTGTGTAGCAGGTTTCTATGGTCAGGACAGAGCATGGCGAAGAAACACCATAGGATAAGCTGGAAGACTATATGCTCACCAAAATCAGAAGGGGGACTTGGAGTCAAAGACCTCAGCACATGGAACATGGCTGCTGCTATGAAGCTAACGTTCAGAATAGCAGAAGACAATCAATCTCTTTGGTTTCAGTGGGTTAGGAAACATCTTATTAAAGACCAGTACTTTTGGACAATGCAAACTCCTAGCGATTGTTCGTGGGCTTGGAGAGGGATATTGAAAACAAGGGCAGGGGCATCGTCATTTGTTCAGGCCAACATAAAGGAAGGAAATAGTTCATTCTGGTATGACCCTTGGTCATCCTTGGGCATACTCAGGGAAAGATTTCCCAGGCAAACAAGGGAAAAAACATGCATTCGAGATGGAACAAAAGTCAACCAACTAATTCAGAATCGACAATGGAGGTTTCCTAATTTGATATCAAATGCAATGCAGCAAATTTGGGAGGCCATCAAGGAAGTGAAGATAGGTTCAGCTAAAGGGAAGGAAAAACTCATTTGGACCCCTCACCCAAGAGGTAAATTCACTATATACACTGTTTATGAGGTGCTCAGACTACAACAACAAGAGAAACCCTGGACAAAGCTCATTTGGGGTAGGCACATTATTCCAAGGCAATCTTTTATACTATGGCAGGCTGTACAAGATGCCCTTCCAACTCAGGATAAGTTTGTGGAATGGAAGAAGCTGAATATCTCAAACTGTGTACTATGCGCATCTGGACCACAAGCTTTGGACCAAAGCCATCAAGATGTACAATGCATCACAGGGCCGAGACCTAAGTCTACTACTCCTCTCTTCCTCTCTACCCTGCCATCTGTAGTTCTACACTGTTTAGGTATGTGAACAACCCTAACTCTCTCTCAATGCTAAATTGGAGGAATCTACCTGCTGCAACTAGCAACCAACCAGTAGTTGAACACATGTTCCACCTCTTTTTCAACTGCCAATTCTCGGGAAGACTGAACAATGTGTTGGCATGGTGTGGTATTAATAGATTGGTGGACAAGGCACCTGAGGAGTGGATTCTCATATTTCACTTGATCAAGGGGAAGTCTTTACACAAACTTATGGCACAAGCTGCCTTGGCAGCCACTGTATACTGGATATGGGCAGAAAGGAACAGAATTATGTATGGGGATGGGAAGGATGGTTACAAACACCTCTTTGGTCTGATCAAAAGGGATGTAACCATAAGGATAACTAGCCTAAAGAAGAGGTTTAAGAACACTGCTGCTAATAGACTTGCTGCACAGAAACTGAGAAGGCAAGAGCTCATTAGACAAGAGACAATCACAATTGCTAGTTGGGAAAAACCAGAACATGGATGGAACAAACTAAACGTAGATGGTTCTCTCACAGACAACGATGCAAAGTATGGAGAACTTATCAGAGATGAAGAAGGACATGTAAGGTTGGCATACACTGCAAGTTCTACAACAAGATCTATTACTTTCTTAGCACTTATGGGCATTGCTAAAGGGATGGAGGTAGCACTGGAAACTGGAGTAAGGAAACTTTGTATTAACTCAGACTCCCTCCAAGCTATCAAAATCCTAAAGGTCAAGCTATGCCAACATGGAGAACTGAGGCTCTAGTAGCTGAAATGAAGATTTACATGGGAAGATTTGAGAAGATCACTTTGGAGCACACTGATAGACAGATAAACCAAGCTGTGGACTGGCTCGCTAACCTAAGCACAGACACAGACGTCTTGTGCTTTATGCCACCTCTCCAAGAGGAACTACAAAAAATTGTAATGGATGATGCTAAAGGCACACTATACTTTAGAAACTGAATCAATAAACTGGTTGGGGTCCTGCCAAACCCCAGCTTAACTGTTCAAAAAATAAAAAATAAAATATATATATATATATATATTGGATGGATATAATACGGCAACAAGATTGCCTTTATATATTGATTCAAAAATTGAAGTCACATGAACTTGTTGTGCATTTGTGCTTGTGTTTATCAAATTTCTTTTTAGAAAAATAAAATAAAATGAAAGAATGCTATTGATAGATATTGACATATTGTCATACCAAAAACACATTTTAATATTTGGGCTCAGCTTGTTGGTTAAATCTTAACTGGATTTAATGTGATTTAGAAGATGCATGATTCAAGGGTGATGGTTCCCAACCAAGCACTTAAATAGTCTTCAGAACTAAACAACAAAGCTGAGTTTGCATGATTATGGATTTATGGCCTAAATTGCTAAGAGAAATCTCATAGCCCTAGCAGAGTAACAAAATGTCTTCCTACAGATGGCCCCTGTTTGTATTGAAAAAATGGTATGCATTCCACGCGAGCCATTAACAAAACTGGATACCATTACTCGATGAAGCAATCTGCAGTCTGCACCATAACCTGTTATTGGCCCCACCCTTCACACAAAAACAATCAACTACAGGGTTGGTCAGGTTTGGCTGCTACATTAGAATGAATTAGAGTCCAGAATAAAAATTATCATTAAAATTTGAATCTTCTTTAAGTTGCACAACCATGTTGATTTTTCAATTGGTATATATCTATCTTTTATATAATATTACAAAGCGGTCTTATAAACACAACCTTGATGGCGAACTCTGGGGCTAAGACATAACCTTGATGTTATGCATATTGAGAAAAAGATTTGTGAGAGTGTTCTGGGAACTATCTTGAAGTTAGACGGTAAAACAAAAGATTCAGCAAAATCTCGATTAGATTTGGAAGCTTTGGGCATAAGGCATGAGCTGCATTTAGTTCCAAAGGGTGACAAGTTTATTGTACCACATGCACCATATACCTTGTCACCTGCGGATAAGAAGTTATTTTGTGAATGGTTAAAGTCGGTGAAGTTTCCTGATGGCTATGCATCAAATATCTCTCGATGTGTGAATGTCAATGAAGGTAAGATATCAGGAATGAAGAGTCATGATTGTCATGTACTCTTGCAACGACTTTTGCCAGTTGCAGTGCGTGGATTTCTATCCAAAGATATCTCTACTGCATTGATTGAGTTAGGTATTGTTTTCAAGGAGTTGTGTTGCAAGACTCTAAGATTGGAAGTATTGGAGAAGATGGAAAGAGATATTGTTGTGATACTCTGTAAGCTTGAACATTTTTTTTTCACCATCACTTTTCGATGTAATGATCCACTTGGCAGTACACTTACCACGTGAGGTGATGCTTGGAGGGCCTGTGCATTATCGGTGGATGTATCCAATTGAAAAGTAATATAAAATATGTCATAATTTAGTTTTTTGAATTTTAAAAATAAACTTATGTTAATTTGTTTTATTTTACAATTGTAAAATCTAAACAGGTATCTCCACACACTTAAACAATATGTTCGTAATAAGGCTCGCCCAGAAGGTTCAATTGCTGAAGCATACATAGACAGTGAATGCCTCACATTTTGCTCTATATATCTTCAAGGAATTGAAACTCGATTCAATCGCAAAGAACGGAATTACGATGATGGTCAAACAAAAGCTCGTACAGGGTTTCGGGTTTTTTCACAGAATATTAGACCATTAGGAGGTTACAAGCTTATCACCATGGATCCGGAAGACATTGAGAAAGCTCGATATTATGCATTGAACAACTCAGATGAAATATTTGAGTATTTTGAGTAAGTCTAGCGATACCCACTTTTTTTAAAAAATCTCTCTCTCTCTCTCTCTCTCTCTCTCTCTCTCTCTCTCTCTCTCTCTCTCTCTCTCTCTCTCTCTCTCTAGAGAGAGAGAGAGACAGAAAAAGGAATACTGGAAAGTGAACATACGGCAATACTGGAAAAGTCAATACTGGAAAGTCAATACGGCAAATATTTGCTATGCAGTGAACATACGGCAATACTGGAAAGTCAAAGCTCACGTAATGTACAAGAGAGACAGAAAAAGGAATTTGCTAACTGGTTTCAACAAAGAGTAAGTGTGAAGTCATTTTAATTCAACTGGTTCACTTTTAATACTATGGAAATTCTACTCAGTTGATTGAATTTTTTTTTTCTTTGTAATAGATTCAAGTACGACGCAAGGAAAAAAAGTAACTGATGAATTGTATTCATTAGCATGTGGGCCCGATCATCGTGTCCAACGGTATAGTGGGTGCGTTGTTAATGGAATTAGGTTTCACACCAAGGATCGTGAAACACGTCTTCGAACCCAAAACAGTGGTGTGGTTGTAGTTGGGGAGCACCAATCAAATGATATTGAGTTCTATGGTATCTTAACGGATATTATAGAGCTAGATTATTTCTATGGGAATAAGGTTTTTCTTTTCAAGTGTGATTGGTGGGATGTTGGTAACAGAAGGACCGGAATACAGATAGATAGCCATTTTACTAGTGTTAATATTTCCAAGACATGGTATGAGGATGACAAGTTTGTTTTAGCATCCCAAGTAGGCCAAGTATTTTATGTGAGTGACACCAAACTTCGTGGTAATTGGAAGGTTGTGCATAAAGTTAAACCGAGAAATCTGTATGATGTTGTGGTGACGGAGGAAGTCGAAGGAGAAAATGACAATGAAGCATATCAACAAGAGGAACATGTTGCTATGAATGGCATTGTTCAAGATGAACCAATAGCAGAGCCAGGCGAAGGTAATGTTCAAAATGAAGATGTCGTACAAACAACAAGAATGGAAGATTTAGATCTTCATGAGGTTCATATGAGTGAGGTCTTGGCTGTCAATGAAAGATACCAATTAGAGGATGACTTCATTGATGATGCTGAAATTGGTGATGAAGATGATACTTTAATGGCAGTGAACAAGTAAAAACCATATCGAGTGATGACGACACAGACATAGAATAGAAGTTCGCATATAGCTTTTATCGAGGTATACAATGTATTTTATTGAATTCCACTATCTCGTTTATTTTATTAAATGCCACTACCTCCTCTCTGTTATTTATACTGAATGCCATTAAATCCATTTTATAACCTGTTCACTATCAGATCACACTCATTCTCTTAAGCCTACTTTAATGGGGTTTAATGTGGATGGTTAAAAATTTAGGGAACTGAACTGTGGCTTTATTTTACCTCTACTATGATGAATTTCTATTGAAAGTTGGTTTTAATTCAAAAGGATTCATGGGTTTTGACGATTTGAAACTATATTCAAATGATTTAATTTCTTTGGGTACAAATTCTGGGTATGAAGTTCTTGTTTGCTGAACCTATTGATGCGTAGGATATTAAGCATAATAAATAACTCTTGCTGTAGTTTGTTTAATATTTGAGAAGCACATTTTTGTGAATGGCTCGATTTACTAATGATGAATTTATATCGATTTGAACTTGAATTTGAAATTGTGTTTTCTGCCGCACCAAAAATATTAATTTATATACCCGTTGGTATGTGTATCACATGGCGAAATGGTTCAAATTACTCGTGAAGTCTTAATACAGTAGTAGTGGGCTGATATGTGAAGTAACATATTAGGTTCTCCAATGAAATACATTTTGAATTCTAATACTCTGTTATTGATTGTGTACTGACCATGGTGTCGCGAGGTCAGCATATGAATATATTGATTCAATTGGATTAGATCTGATATGATCTTTTAGTTTGTTTTTGTTGGTATTATTGTATACACTTGCACTTGGTGGCTTCGGCCGTGTGTTGGATGTTATCTGCACACACTTACACTTTGTGCCTTTGCGAAGGTTGAATTATTCTTTAAATGAGAATTGATATATGCCTTTCAATGTTAATTTCCCCGCATGCTTCTACTATCTAATATTTATCGGTGTTGTGAGTTTGGTTTTAACTAATGTACTTCTAATCTTGGTGTTAAGACGGGTGAGTTAGATTTTACTTGCGAGCTGTGGCTCACCCTTGTTGTTTTCATCTTTTTCAGGAGATGGCTCTATAGTAGCTTCGTGAGTGCCGTAGGTGGACTAGGCTTTCAGAATTTCTTTTTGACTTGTAATTAGTTTAGATGGTGTTAGTGTTATCAGACCAGTTGGTGCCCTGCATATGGTTTTGAGATAGTTATAATTTATAGTTCTTATATATTGTAAGGAACCTTTTTGTACATCCAGCTGATGTTTAATATAGATTTACCAGGTTTTGTTTTTTTTCATCTAGTTGTTCCTGTTGTTTAGAGTTTTGCAATAGTATTTATTGTTGTAGACAGGTTACTTGAACAAAACTTCCAAATGATTACATAATGACTAAGAATTATTTAACTTCCAAATTTTTTAGGATTTGTTGGTTCAAGCAAATGATTATTTTTTGGTTATTTTCTATAATATTTTGTATCTCTATATGTTGTTGCAATGGCCTGTTTGAATAAAACTTCAAAAAAAAAAAAAAAAAAAAAAAAAAAATACTAATAACAACTTTTACCATTAGACTAACATATTAATTGTGATGTATATGTTCTTGTTAATATTTTATTATACCAAATAGGAGAACCCAATGATCAATTCAATCCCATCTCGAGCCGAGCTTAAATTTAAGCCGAGTTTTTTTTTGTGCTCGGCACATTTGAAAAAAAAAAAAAAAAAACCGACTGAGCTTGAGCCGAGAAAAAACAGTGTTTGGCCCAAGCTCATAATTAAGTTGATTAGACATGTCTAATAAATGAAATTATATTGATATTGTCTACACTACTTTAGAATAAGGTAGATACAATGAATAGTGAAAAATAACAATTAGGATATTGTGATTCGAGAAAGTGGTTTCATTCGACTGCGGTTCAACGAATCTATTATGTCCACGTAATAGTTAAATTTCCGTTTTCTCAATTGGAGAAAACCTTTTCATTCGACTGCGGCCTTCATGACACGTGTGCATATTCACATAGTATGATTTGGAGTTGCGCTAAATAGAGTGCGAACTTATTACCTTTGATATCGCCCCAGGATTACAGGCGAGAAAAAAAATATATTGAACCATGGAACCGAACCAGACAGTTCTTATAAAAGTCAAAACACGACAGTTTTACATGAATAATAATAGTACAGACCGGGTCAAAAGCCCAATAAATAAGCCCAAACCGTTAGAACCAAACCAAACTGTAACTACGGTTCAGATTGAAATCGTCTCTAAAATTTTACAGTGCAGTTTGCAGTTTCAATATCTTTAGAACTATGCTATACAGTTCGGTTTATGATTTCACCTAGAACCGCTCAGAATAAGACCATGCTCACACCTACCTAGGATTGTCCACGATACGGAAATAGATCAATATTTATGTTTAAGAATGAACTTATTGAAATTTTTTATTACTATTTTCAACTAACAAATTATAGGATAATTCAAATAAAATATTTTTTAAGAAGGTTTGAATAATTTAAAAATCCAATTGAGTGTGATTCGATCGATTAATCTTAAAAGAATTAAATCACAATTTAGTGTGATGGAGATTAAATTTAGGTAATTATAAAAATTTAAAATAATAAAAAATTTGTGACAATAATATTATAATATAATTATATATCTATATAGTTGACCCAACAAAATAAATTTTGACTCTGTGTTGACCTTGTTAAGAAATAAGAAGGAAAATAAAACTTTATTTTGGCTAGGCGCCAAACACTAAATTTTTAAAATGAAAGCTCCAAAATTTTGCACTGGGCCAGCGCCAACACTAAATCTTCCCGGTCATTTTGCTAACCATTGGCCTTCCATCTTTCCTAGGGTTTTCTTTAATATAAAAAGCAAAATATAAGTGAAAGAAATTAAAGAGCAGCCGTGCAGTGTGACGAAGGAAGACCAACCGTCTACAGGTCTCTCTCCCTCTCCCTATATTTCTAAAGGGAAAACCTTTCTTTTTATACCTGTAACTCTAAACCTTTGTTCTCAGATCATCTTAATTTGTCTCGCTAAGGTGAATTAAGGGTTAGAACCAGAGAAGAACAAGATAATATTTTATAATTATTCTGAATTTCTTATATTGTTAAGTGGTTATGTATGTTAGATTCATGAATCCAATATGTTGGATTCCACAATTGAGTTGATTGGTTTTACTTCATGAATCCAATATGTTGGATTGTTCATTGAATCTACTTCTACTTCTTTGTATGAAAATTTTAATTTTTTTTAAGGTAGCTTATTTGGGTTTAAGAAACCATGTCTGGAGCATAGTTTTAGATCTTCTGAGATGAAACTGTGATATAAAATTGAGCAGTGATAAAGACAGGGTTGCGCATATGTGCTTCAGATTGCATATTACAACAAGTACAGGGTCTAGTAGCACAGTTTACATGTAGTCCATATCTACTTAGATGATCTATACTATGAACAAATTAGATTTAGAGTTGCATTAGCATCAGGTTCTCTTTGTAAATTGTTTAAGTGTTTATGGTCAGAAAATTCCGTGAAACTTGTCAAGATATTTCAAAATGGACATCCATAGAACAAGGATTACCATTTTGACGAAGTAATGGCTAACTTGGGTGTGTTATTAACACCCTAGCTGTTAACTTTCTGTTTTCATCAAGGTTTTTATCTGCGTCTTTGTCTCTCTCAGATGCTGGAGGGATCTATAAATCACAGCAGTCTCTCTCTTTCAGTCATTTGTAATAGACACTGATTTAGTTCTGAATAAAATTTCTAGTCACTTAACAAAAAAAAAAAAGAATGTCATTAAGTCTTTTTAATTATTTATTTATGCATGTATAGGTATGGCGCCAGGAGTTCGATCAAGATCCAGGTCAAGTGCACAATCAGAAACATCCCTTCAGGACTCGGGGGCAATTGGTAAGGAAATCATTATTTTATTTCAAATAAATGTTGTTTTTGTATTGTTAATTTATTATTAAATTCTGAACAACTTCCAGCAGCTCAGTCAATCGAAGAAAAAGGGCAGTAAATGCAAAACTTGTTAAGGCTCTTGAGGATGGTATGGCAAAACCAAGGATAGTATTTGTTCCTGGTAAGGCAAGGCCAGTAGGGCCATGGAGTACAGAATTCATTAGAGAGGTTGGAATTGTATGTCGTAAACATGCCCCTCTTTCTTGCCATCGTTGGAAAGACATTAAGAAAACACATGGCAGTATATTCTATGGGGCCATTTTGGTAATTAAATCTTTCATCTAATTACTATGTCAGTCATAGTTTCATATATAATTTAAATTTGTTTTGATTTTGATTGATTTGTTTGTGTTTCATAGGAAAAGTTTGAAGTTGATTTTGGTGATCCAAGTGTGGTAAAGAGTGTCGACAAGTATATGGGGCAAAGGTTGAAAGAATATCGCAGTAGGCTTCATGCATATTATAAGAACCTAGGGGATAATGTAGACAAGAAACAAAAACCTCCATCATGGATCACACAAAATGCTTGGGCTGAGATTTGTGTATGGTTCGAGTCCGAGAAATTTCAGGTAAAATAACATCATCATTTCTGGTAGTGTAGCTCTTCTTGAAGTAGAATAAGGTGTAATATAATGACTAAGATAAATTAGTTTTATGGCATTATCTTTTTGTGTGAATCTTTTGATTAAGTATATATTATTTTAAATGACAGAAGCTGAGCAAAACAAATATTGTCAGTAGGCAACAACTCCCAGTGAACCATCGTGGGGGTTCGAAAGCTTTTGTCATTTACCAAGAAGAGCATGTAGTTTTGTTTAGTGTTTATTTCAGTTTTCACTTCTTTTTCACTAACATCTACTCACTTCTAATTTCTGAAAATTGTTAAAGCGTGATGCGGAGAGTCAACAAGAGCTTGGGAGGATCGAATTGTATCATATAACTCATTGGAGTACTAGTAAAGGCTGGATCAATGCTTTGCGCAAGAAAATTAAATACTCATGGAGAGAACATGACTAAGAGAACATCATGTTTAGCACTATTTACTTTGTCTTAATAATTTGTTTATAATATAATAAATTAATATGAAACAACTAGAATGCATGTCATTTTTGAATACTAAAAATAAGATGGTATGATGATTTTTTTGGATACAGGCCACTTCATGAGGACAACTTAAATGGATTAATACCTATATCATTTATGATGTATAAAGTCAATGAGTTTTAGGAAGACTGTTTAAATCCAGAATGCAATATCATAAGCAGAGATTTGGTTCTCACGGAGAGAACATGACTAAGAGAACATCATGTTTAGCACTATTTAGAACATGACTACATGTGTATGGCATAACATTCACATTCAGTGTTCGGTGTACATAACATTCAGTGTTCGGTGTTTCACTAACGCACTATCACTCGATCCACATTCAATTGTTGATTTTTTCAGATTGGTATTTTTTGGTGTCCACTCCAATTTACTTGGATATATATGACGTCTGTTACACTTTAGTTCTTATTTATACCAGTCTAATTGATTTGGATGTTCTCATGCAACGGTATGAATACGATAGAAGTTAGCGTCTCATGATATCCCAATGCAACTAATAGTAAGAATCGTGGCTCTTTATTTGCTTTCATAAGCTTGTTAGTCTTTTAAATAATAGTGTGTATTCTATCTTTATGCACATTTGGATATACTGAGATTGGGAGTGATTCAATCTGGTAATGGTTAATGTAAAGGGTTAGGACAGATGTAAAAGTACATTTGTATCTGTTACAATTTTCCAAATAAATGAAACAAATCTTTTATTAACCAAAACAAAAGTATGTGTAATCATACGGAGGGGTTTATTTGGTTTTCCTAGGATTAGATTTAAGGAATGAGGGCAGGCATTTTGAGGAACTAATTATGAATTGGAGAATTGTTTTAAATGGCTGATCTACATTTGTTTGTATTTGCTATTGTTGATGGTTTGATGTCTCAAGCACTGTTACTATATATGGGTTATGATGGGAGACTGCAAGTTTCTTTTTTAGTGTTAGCACATAGTTGCTACTGCTACTGCTACTGTAACTGTTACTGTGGAAGTTCGGCGGTTGTTTCTATTGAAGGTACATGTTGTTGCTCATGTAAAGTGAAGTAGTGAACACTGTACAAAACCAAAAGAAATCTCTTCCAAGGGAACCACAAAGTGGCACTCTACCTGAGGAGTGGAGGTTTAACGATATATATATATAAAGTTATAAATAGAGAATCATTTTTTATTTTTTTATTTTTTTTGCATAAGCATGTAGGGGTTAGGCAGACCCCTACCAGAGTTTTATATCAAATAAAATGAAGAATACAATTGCCATACGACATCCATAACATTACGTACTTTCTTCATCAAGGAGTTAAGGGTACATAAATTTCCATGGGCAACTAGATCATTCTAGGTGGTCATATTTTCATTTTTAATCTCTTTGTTTTATGAACTTTAAGTTGGTTTAAAGCAGTAAGCTTATCTCGACAACTAAGGTTGCAATATTCTTTCTATGGTCTCGGTCTCCCTCGAGTTGAATTGTAAGACCCAATCCGGATCTTCAACAATTTCACCTTTATTGTTTAACTCTACTTGAAAGCACAGAGGATTTTTGAACTCGAATCACATTTGTTAAACTCAAGTTGTGTTGCCAATTTATACCATACCACAGTGCCACTCTATGTCTTCTCATCTAATCTAGTCTATATGACTATGTGACACATCAATTGATAAATTAGATCTAGGAATTACCTACAAAGAAAAGCAAAATATGACTATTTGATCTGAGTTCCAGATTCTTCAATTTAATTTGAAGAATTGCACATGGAAACTCTAAAACACAACAATTAGTCAATTACTACCAAAATCTTCTTTCTAAAATCCAAAATCTTCAATTTATGTTCCTAAGTATTAACCTATCCAGAATATTCTTTCTAAACCCATATATCATCTGAACCAAATTGTTATGTTCTATTAAAACCTGAAATTTGTAGTCAAAATCCTGAAATTACGAATACCCATTTTTGTGTTGTCCTATTTAAATCCATGAGAATTAATGGAGTCAGTGGTTTAGGGAGATGTCTTCTTTTTAAGAATTATCGGAGAGAGAAACCCCTCCAAATTTCGGGTTGTCTAGGTTGCCATCCTTAGGATGACATCCATCTTGACAACCCATGTAGTGTGTTGATTTTAATTTGATCCAACGTCTCAGATTAGTTGTTACTTATAACCTAAAACACTATAGGGTAAATTTGTAAATAAGTTAATTAATATGCTTCCCTTTCTGTTTCTCACGTACTGCAACTCAAAGAGACTTCTCTCTCCTTAACTCTAAAAGAAAAACAGATCTCCGCAGTGAATAAAGGGGGACAATATTGACATTAAGGAGCGGTATGGTGCTCGACGCACCGGGATGAGCGAGGACGAAATCCCGGGGCGTTACAGTTAAAGGGTATTTATGAGACAAGAAGAACTTGGGTCCCAGCTTACCAACTGGGCGAAGTGAATCAATGAACTCCTATTATGATATGTTTCTCAAGCCGACAACTACTCTTTCAGGTTTTGTTTACAGTATCGATAAGTTATTAAGATTGATTATTAAAAATGAAAGAGATTCTGATTATAGAACCGAACATTCTTCCCGCATTGTAGGTAAGGACGACTTCCTCTTAAAGCATGCTGGTAAAGTGTACACCATAAATGCTTTTGGTAAATTGAAGTCTCAATAGTTTAAGGCTAAAGGTGTCTACAAGATTGATAAGGAGGAGGGTGGAGACAATGGCTTCAATACTTATACCTTGAAATCGAGAAATGTTAATAATCCAAATTTTTGGAAAGTGATTTTTAATACATCAACTTTACAAGGTGAATATGAGTGTAAGTATTTTTCATTTATGGGATTACCATGTGGCCACCTTTTGAAGGTGTTTTGGCGTCATGATATTGATCAGCTTCCAGATCACTTTATTATGAGAAGGTGGACACAAAAGGCAAACACTTATAGAGCCATGTTTGAGGGTGGACTAGTGGATGGTCATGAAACTTCAAAGGCTTTGAGACTTACCCATGGTTGTAGGCTTGCAACTCCATTGGCATTTGATGCATCTACATATGATGAGATTTACAAATATTTGGTGGAAAAGTTTGATGAGTTATCAATTGAAATCGCTAAACGCAAGGAAACTCTGAACAAAAGTGTGAACTCGGAGGTGGCTTCTAATCAAGTTAGTGAGGAGCTTTCTATTGTCGATCCATCACAGGTATTTATCATTATTTGTAAAGTTTGGAAAGAGTTTGGTAATTTTGTTCCTAAATTTAATTTAACTCCTCATATTTGAACCTACATCTACAGGTATTATTTCTGAATCCAAATATCTCAAACAAAAGCAGTGGCGTAGCCAGGATTTTTTGTGAGGGGGAGCAGTGGAGTACTATAATTCAATATTTTGCGAAACTTTGCAGTATACAAAATAAACCAGAAAAACATGATTACAAAATTATTAATTTTAATTAAAAATACTATATTAAAATTTTCTAAACAAAATTTTAAATTGTATCACACAAATGTTTTTTTAAAAAAAAAGATATTAATAATTTAACAAGTAAAAAATTAAAAATAATGTCATTACACAAAATATTAGTGGCGAACCACTGGACATCAGATTGATGATGGGTATGATATAGCAAATTGGAATTGAAGTGAACCAATATTTATACGTGGATTTGATTTCCATATTATTAGCCACTTTGTATGCCAATGAAGTGACCAAAAATATAAAATGACTAAGAGGACCTTACATGTAAAGAACCAAGGATGTTGATTATCAAGGATAAATTAGTAAACTCAAAAAAAAAAGTGAAAAAAAAAAGTGAACTACTTCTTTTCTAAGCAGTACATAATTACGTACTGTTTTCAAAAAGTTGAGGGTCCGCAAGTGCTAACCCTCAACCCCCTCTGGCTCCGCCACTGAACAAAAGGGATGAGGAAAGAAAAAAATAAGGCTAGCGATTCTGGTAGAATAAAACGTGGTATTGAAATATCACAAGGGAAGAAAGGAAGGAGATGTAGTTGTTGCCAAAAGGTTGTTAACCACGACTTGCGAACTTGTCCCAAGAATCCAAATAGGAAAAGGAAAGCTACATGCGTGAATGATGACCACTGTCCTGAAGAAAGCTAAGAAAATGAATGGTAAGGTATTTCCCTTAATGTCTTATTTTGTTTGATTTTGGTATGTTGTATGTGTTATGATAAATTACACAGGATTTTGATACGATTAATGAAGAAAAAAACACAAAAGATGTAAACTAAAGCAGAAATACGGAAACACAATAATATACGTGGTTCGGCAATATGCCTACATCCACGGGACAAAGAGAGATAGCTTTATTGATAATTGAGAAGTGAACTACACAATAACTAATGAAACCTTAGTTTAGGTTTCCTCACACATACTTTCTTCTTTGCTCAAATTCTTATGGTTACACAACACCAATATTTATAACCTCTTTGGTTAATCCAATTGGTAACCCAATTCCTAATTCAACAACAACTTAGATTTCTAATAGATTAGAAAGTCTTATTGAATCCTAATAGAATTCCACCACACTTGTTGCCAAATAAGGAAACCGATTCCTAATAGGAATCCATTACTTGTAACCTCCACATGTCACTTTTCTACAATTCTCCACCTCGACGAAGATTGTAAAAAACTGAGCCGACCATAATGAACCCATACGTACTTCTCCTGTACCACACAAGCATCATCTTATCTTTGCCCCCACACGCCCATAAGGGCCACTACCCTGAAGGGCCTCAACATTTGGAGAGATTGATCAAGTTAAGGCAATGCCTAAACTTGACCCCGAAAACCACCTCAGTGAACAACTCTCCTAAAACTTTCTTCTCAAACTCTTTACTCAATTGTTTCTTCAAAGAAACAATACATGACTTGCTCGTTGTAGCTACAAGCATGTCATCCACATAGAGTAAGAAAAATATAACGGACCCATCTCGAAGCTTTATGAAATAGACACACAAATCATATTCACTTCTAGAGTACCCCCGCTTCAACATAAATGTGTCAAACTTCTTATAACACTGTCGTGGTGTTTGCCTCAATCCATATAAGGACTTCATCTGTTTGCATACATAGTCTTCTTTACCAACAACTTTATAACCGTCGGGCTGTAACATATATATGTCCTCCTCTAAATCTCCATGCAAGAAAGCAGTTTTGACATCTACTTGCTCGAGCTCTAAATCAAACTGCGTCACCAAAACTAACATGACTCGGATGGAAGTGTGTTTAACAACCGGAGAGAAAACTTCACTATAATCCACACCTTCCGTTTGTGCATATCCCTTAGCCACTAATCTTGCTTTGTAACGTACACCACTAGTTGTATCCTTGGAGTCTAGAATACCATCTTTCACTGTGAAAACCCACTTGCAACCAATCGACTTCTGACCCTTAGGCAACTTTACAAGTTCCCAAGTATTGTTCTTGTGAAGAGATTTCATCTCTTCATCCATCGCTGACTTCCATTCATGAGAATGAGAACTCCTCATTGCCCCCTTAAAGGTAGAAGGCTCATCATCACAAAATACTGATAATGCAAAAGATGCACTATCCTCAAAACCAAGTCGAACTGGTGCTTTTCTCAAATGTGGTTCACGTTGAGAGGCTAAAGATGGCCACTCATGACGCTGCTCTAATTGTTGCTGCTGTAAAGTATCTTCAAGAGGAACCTCCTCTTCAATCTCATCATCTACACTCTCTGTGTCTGGATATGTGTCTGTAGTTACCTGTGTAACCTCTGAACTTATAGGTACCTGTACAACAGTCACCTCTTTATCTATTGTAGATGAATATGGAACATTATGCTCCACCTGCATGGTATCGTCACTATTACTGTCATTATCATCACCCTCATGTTGAGAGTCCCAACCTGTGAACTTTTTTGAATCAAGCATTGCTTTCTCATTACAGGTCACATCAAGACTGATCTGGAATTTATTCAACTCTGGGCACCATAAACAATAACCCTTAATACCTTGTGGATATCCAAAGAAAATAGCTTTCTTGGCTCTGACTCCTAACTTATCTTCTCTGATATGAAAATAAGCAGGACAACCAAACACCTTCAAATATGAATAATCAGGAGGTGTACCAGACCAAACTTCCATAGGTGTCTTACAATCAATGGCTGTAGATGGTGATCGATTCACGAGATAGCACTCCGTATTTACTGCTTCAGCCCACCATACCTTACCCAAACCTGCATTGGATAACATGCACCGTGCTTTCTCTAGTAGTGTGCGATTCATACGCTCAGCTACCCCATTCTGCTGTGGTGTACCTTTTACTGTGAAGTGTCTAACGATACCTTGTTCTGCACAATAAACTTTCAATGGGTCTTCAGTGTATTCTCCACCATTGTCAGAACGTATCCTTTTCACAACATGGCCAGTCTATTTTTCAACCATAACTTTCCACTTCTTAAACATATCGGTGACTTCGTTTTTGTGCTTCATGGTGTACAACCAAACTCTCCGCGAGAAATCATCGATAAAGGTCACAAACCACCTTGCTCCTCCCTTAGAAACTGTTCTAGAAGGACCCCATACATCTGAATGTATATAATCTAAAGTACTCGTAGTGCGGTGAACAACGGTACCAAAACGAACTCTGCACTGCTTGCCAAATACACAATGTTCACAAAAATCGAGCTTGCAAGTTTTCTGGCCACCAAGCAAACCCTTTTTACTCAATATAGACAAACCTTTTTCACTCATATGCCCTAGCCGCATATGCAATAACTGAGTAGAAGTTAATTGTTTCTCATCAACCGCTTGAGAAATCATAGCCATAGCTCCACCTGAAACTATATTTCCAATAAGAAAATATAAGTTTCCATGTCTTTCGCCCATCAAATATAACCTGTCATCATAGTAAACCTTCAAGAGACCATTCTCACCGGTAAACTTGAAGCCACTATCTTCAAGTACACTTAATGAAATCAAACCCTTTCTCAAATCAGGAACATGCCTGACTTCTGACAAGGTTCTTACAGCTCCATCATGTGCCTTGATCCGTACTGTACCAACACCAACTGTCTTGCAGGCATTCGAATTGCGGGTGATTTAGGTTTTGGTCACCACTTTTTAGTATAAATTAGATTTTGGAGCCGGTTTTTTTTTCTTTATTAGGGTTTAGAGCTCATTTTCGAACCAACAACTAAAAAAACCCGGTTGAACCGAAAATATTTTTAAAATACCTAAGTTTACCCCTGAAACTCACGTGATCTGCACGTGATCACTAACCCTAATATAGTTTTGATCAGGGGTATTTTGGCCATTATAAATAATTACTTGGGTCAATTGTCGGTTCAGCTCTAAACCCTAATAAGAAAAAACCCGGATCCAAAACCTAATTTATACTAAAAAGTGGTGACCAAAACCTAAATAACCCTCGAATTGCCCATAAAGACTTTACCACCATTTACTTCTCTGTAAGTTGTGAAAGACTCCCTATCGGGACACATATGATACGAAGCAGCTGAATCAAGACACCATCCTTCAGTTAAATAGCTATTTGATGTAACTGTTAACACCTCATCCTCATTGTCTCCAATAGACTTTGCTACCTCATCACTACTTTGAGCAATGTTAGCAACTTCAGTGTTCGGATTAGATTTCTTCTTCTTCTCTTCTTTAGCCTTAACCTTAGGACAATCTTTACTATAATGACCCATGTTATGACAATAATAACACTCAACATCCTTCAAATATCTTTTCCGAGATTTAGAGCGACTTTTAGAACTCCACGAACCTCTATGTGATGATCTACCTCTAACATACATACCCTCAGCCTGAACTTCATCACCAGCTTCCTTTTTTCTAATGGCTTTGGATTGTAACATCGAAACAACATCATCATAGACCAACTGCTTTGTGGTCTTTTTGTTTGCAATAAAATAATCAACTGTTGTTTCCCACGAAGATGGTAATGAACATAATAAAATTATAGCTTTCTCACCATCAGGTAGTATCACATCAATGTTTGCTAAATCAGAACAGATCTTATTAAAATCATTAATATGATCAATCACAGACTTACCAGGTGTAAATCTTGTTGAATACAAACGCCTCTTTAGATAGAGTTCTGACGTCAAGTCCTTACTAAGATAGAGCTTCTCTAACTTCTCCCATAACTCCTTTGCCGAGGTTTTACCGGCAAAATTGTGTGTGATATCCCTCGTCAAACATAACCTAATCGTACTGCAGGCCTGTTGATCAAACTCTTCCCAATCATCATTGGTCCAACCTGTTGGCAACTTTGCCGTTTCAGGTTTCCCCTTTAGGGCTTTGATCTGCTTCATACTAACAAGAATATCCTTCACATCTGTTTGCCACGATGTGAAGTTATTCTTCCCATTGAATTTGATAATATCAAATCCATGCACCTTTGTGTACTTACTGCTGGAATTCGAAGAATTCGAATCAGCCATCTTCTCTTCAATAATCAATACCACTAAAAAAACCCAAGATTGGATTTTCAACAAACTAAGAAAATCAGAACCGTCAACTTCAACGAAGTACTGAGAACATAATACTTCGAACCACAGAACGTACGATATACTGTTAGAAAGCCAAAAGAGTCTACTTTCCAACCCAAAAAGAGGATCAATGTTTCAATATCCGAGCACAAAGTTATGGCCGTTTTACTACAGGGTGTCGAATCTGGACAGATTCCTAAAACCCAACAAAACCGTTCCAAAATCCCGTCTTCAACCCAAAGGAATAACCTTCGGCTCTGATACCAATGGTTATGATAAATTACACAGGATCTTGATATGATTAATGAAGAAACAAACACAAAAGATGTAAACTAAAGCAGAAATACGGAAACACAATAATATAGGTGGTTCGGCAATATGCCTACATCCACCGGACAAAGAGAGATAGCTTTATTGATAATTGAGAAATGAACTACACAATAACTAATGAAACCTTAGTTTAGGTTTCCTCACACATACTTTCTTCGTTGCTCAAATTCTTATGGTTACACAACACCAATATTTATAACCTCTTTGGTTAATCCAATTGGTAACCCAATTCCTAATTCAACAACAACTTAGATTTCTAATAGATTAGAAAGTCTTATTGAATCCTAATAGAATTCCACCACACTTGTTGCCAAATAAGGAAACCAATTCCTAATAGGAATCCATTACTTGTAACCTCCACATGTCACTTTTCTACAGTATGTACTAGCTATTGATTAACTTCTTCATTTTTCTATCCGCAGGCTTGCAAGATGTTGAAACCTGAAAGTGGTTGCAGTAAATAACATGAGGAAAGATGTTTGAAAGAGTGATTAGTATATGGAAAAACTTTAAAGTGTTATGCAAAATAGATGATCTTGGGAGTGTCAGTTCCTTCTAGATATGGACATACAAAACCTTGAATTTCATGTATCTTGTTAATCAATTGTCACTTTAGCTACGCTTGTTTTCTTTTTTATTGGAAGATAAAATTGATATTGTATTGATTATTTCTCTATAAGTTTCCATTTTTATAGTAGTGGCATTAGCAGTGATTTCTGGGAAGGATTCTGTCATAGGTATTTGCAAATGAAAATTGATCTCTGTTGTTGTAATTGCAAGAATCTTCATTGTCTTTTAAGGTATATATTGTATGGCAGTAAGTGTCTAGTAATAAAATGAATGTTACACTCCATGAAAAATAAAATACTAGGTGGGAAGTTGAAACCTCACCATAAATCATATGTTGCAGTGACAAACAAGAGTGATGCGATTGCAAGCTACGAACATGACTAAAATACTTGAAAGCACCTACAAGCTAGAGTACCCAGTACACATTGTTCTTATTCCTGAATACACAGTACAAAATATTGCATTCATCATAAAAAGTTAAAACTACAAAGATAGCTACAAAGTCTAAATAACATTGGTGAGCAACAAAATTACAAACAACAAGACTAGGCTTGGTATTAAATTGTACACTAGCTGGAAAGTCATGTTGCAGTCCACAATCAGCAGCACTAGTGGTTTCCAGTCTCAGTTCCAGCCCCCAAACAAAGTCAGTTTGCAGTCCACCAACACGCGAAGTAGCCGAACATTTTCTTAACAGTAAAGTCTGCAGCATATCCATCCTTTCGAGGTACCCGATCAAACCAACCCACACCATAAAAGATGTGTCGCATTGATTAGATAGAGAAGAAAGAGATGTATGTAGTAGTTGATGAAGCCATGGAGGTACGGTTATTTGAGAATTGAGAGAGAGAGATTTGTCTCTTCAAATTCAGTTGTGAGATTGGAAGATTCAATTCGTGAGAAACGGAGAGAGAAGCATATTAATTAGCCTATTTACAAATTTACCCCTATAGTGTTTTAAGTTATAAGTATACAACTAATCTAAGACGTTGGATCAAATTAAAATCAACACACTACATGGGCTGTCAAGATGGATGCCATTCTAAGGATGGCAACCTAGACAGCCCGATCTAAGTTATAAGCGACAACATGTACATAAGATTGTCTATAGACAAACAAAGAGACAACTAAGACCGTAGGATGTTGGTATTTGATCTGACGGTTGAGATTTTATTAATATTCCAGAACCTTATTTCCCTTCCTCTCGAAAGCCCTATTCCATTGTTTTCCCCCCTTTCTCTCTGCGAATCCTTTGCTTCAACCAAACCTGAATTCAATCTGTGTGAGAATATCAATCTACCTTCTCTAAATCTGTTTCTCAATAATAGTTTTGAAGCATCCCTGCCAATCTCTCTTTCTCCAATCTTTAAAAGCAGGTAATAGTTTTCCATTATACTGAATTATAATTTGATACTTAAAATTTTTTGATTTTTATATAGGAAAGGCTACTTAATTACTGATAGTAGCTTGGTTTTGCTTCATTTAGTTATGAACCTGACGATGAGTAATTGTAATCAGGCTGCTCAGGATTGTAATGGTGTTTTTTTTTTTCTAATAAAATTTTGTTTATAAATAGTTACTGAATATGGTAATTACTGCTACGGAAGATCAAGCTAAGAAACCTAAATTATGGTACCTACTTAATTTATTAATGCTTTAGATATTGATGTGATAAATTTAAGATTATGGTAGTCTGATCTTCCTTGCATGCTTGAATATCTTATCTGACTGTTCTAAATCAACGATATTTGAACGACCAACAAAAGCCCTCGAGGTTAGCCCTCGACCTTGACCAACAGATGCATTACCCTAATTACTGATAGTAGCTTGGTTTTGCTTCATTTATTTTTAATTCCCACCGAACTAGAATTTTCGATGAGGTTATCAAAAAAGAGTCCAAAACGTAGATGCTGGTCGTCAAAGGAGAAGATCAGAAGCCAGTGATTCACTAAGAGAGCGCACCCCAGAAGCTATTCGTTTCACGGGGGAGTCTCAATTTCATTTTGCCACCCAAAATAAAGACCTTGCTGGATGGCAACAACCAAGAGAAGGAAAACGACGTCGACAAAAAAGACCGCATCCTAAAACGGAAACAGAATCATCTAGGGTATCTTCCCAAGGTTCATGGAACATTCCTGATCAGTTTTCTTCCCAAGGTTCGTGGAACCTCCCTTATTCTCAAGGCACATCCAACCTACCTATGTTTATCCTCATTTTTCTTATGGTAACATGGGAAGCTTTCAAAGTGATGATTCTAGTGTACCATCCTACCAAACCCAACCAGATTCCAGTGGTTCTTGGTTTCCTAATATAGGGAGTTGGTTGGCCCCAATGAGAAGTGGGTCGGACGTGCAGTCAGCCGATACATTAATGTCGGTTCAACAGTACTCAGAATTTCCTATCATTGAATCATTTGCTCCGTATTGTATGGATCAAGATGCATATCATATACATATTGACAAATTCAATTCGTACGAGCAAACAATGTCATGGGAATATTACTGTACTGAGTTCGTCACCACACGTATGCGACTCGAAGCTCATTGGTTTGACTTGGGGCGTCTATCATTCTGGGGTTAAAATGTCTTTTATTTTTATTATTAAAATAAAACTATGGGTTGAGTTGTTATTGAAAACCCAATATATGTGCAATATAACAATAGTAAAACAAACAAGAATAAAACAATAAAGAAGTAAAGAACACACAGAAATTTTTAACGTGGTAAAACCCAATATGGGAAACGTCCACGGTTGTCCTCGCGACAACAAATAAATCCACTAGATGAAAATAGATGTACAAACCTATCAACTACCTGCAATCACTGCGAGTTGACACTACTGGTTATCTCTAACACCTTGACTTCACCAGAGCACCTTGATGTACGCACAAGACACTCGACTTCTTGATGAACACACAAGAAGACTCGAAGCCGAACTATGAAACAAGCTTACACCAGAGTTCCTTGATGAACACACAAGGATACTCGACTTCTTGATGAACACACAAGAAGACTCGAAGCTAAATCACTATTCAATAATGAAGAAGAAGATGAATAGGAAAGAAGGAAGAAGAAGATGAATGGGGAAGAAGAAGATGAGTTCAATCACCAAAACAACCTAAACCAAAATCTAAACAAACTCCAAGAATAAGACTTCAATTGGACGGCCAAAGAACTAATTTGTTCTTTGGTAGAGAAACCCTATTTATACTTAGGGTTAGAACACACACAAAATGGGCCGGAATTGCTAAAATCCATATTGGACGTACGTACGTCGAAACAACGTTCGTACGTCTCCATACTGAAAAAGTTCGCTGCCTGCTTGGACGTACGAACGTCCTTAAGAGGTACGTACGTCCTGACCAAAACATGTTTGCTGCCTTACATGACGTACGTACGCCCTAACTAGGTACGTACGTCCAGAACCCAATAACTTGACCGAGAAG
The DNA here is from genome assembly GCA_023053565.1 of Aquilegia eximia. Taxonomy (NCBI): domain Eukaryota; kingdom Viridiplantae; phylum Streptophyta; class Magnoliopsida; order Ranunculales; family Ranunculaceae; genus Aquilegia; species Aquilegia eximia. The sequence goes on from JALIGU010000004.1 coordinate 28,090,855, forward strand.
ACACGAGAGGACATGAACACGAACCGACCATGCGTACATCTTGGTTTTCCTAACAATGAACTCAAGGCGAGATAACCATGGACATCCAATGTCACAAAATTGATGTCAAACAAACTTCGTGCCGGTTTCAATCTCCCCCTTTGACATTGATTTTGTGACAAAAACCTATGACTCTAACAGCACTTATAAAACGTGCTTACAAACCCAAACCATGGCATTTATAAAACATGCCTACAAAAACACTCAAGGTAGAACACATACCAAGTCACTAATTCGTGACATCCAGCTAACACCGACAGTTTGATTATCAGAGATCGAACGGAAGCAACAAGAAATTCTGAAACAATCAAAGAGCCAACGGAAGTTCCTCGAGCAACTCCCCCATACTTCATGAGCAACAAAGTTTGACACTCGAGCTCCCCCATAACTGTAGAACCTCTAAACATCAACACGTTCACTCCCCCATACGTGTAGCATACCTGCAACATGACCCAAGAATACACTAACAAATGAAGAAACGAATGTTAGTATTAGAGTCATAAATCTCCCCCTTTTTGTCACAAATGAAGTAACGTGACAAAGGAAAGAGAAAACAAAAACGAAACCATAACAAATAAGAGAAGAAGAGAAGAATAAAACATGTTAACAAGAAGTAGATATTGAACAGAAGATATAGAACAAACTCTTGTCAACACAACACAAACACCATTAACATTAGAAACATCCTTAACTAAAACAACTTCACAAACCTTAACAAGAAGATAAAAGGAAAAGAACCGATGTACCATAGAAGTGTAGAGGAACACATCATGAACTTCCAAAAACAGTAGCCAATCCCAATCCGTACAAAAATAAGAGGCAATATATGGGGATAAACAAAAGATTGAACAAATAAGAGAATTGAAGTGCATCATAAACTAAACCTCGATGTGTGTAGATGCAATGTAATGCATAAAGAGAGAGAAAGTTCACCACTAGAACACACCCTTTGAAGACGTAGAATATAGAACCATCAACAAGAGACATACGATTAGATGAGTAAGTGAGCATAGAAGAAACAAACTTCAACCCCTTTTGAAACAAACGTTATGAGTAGAAGGCAAACAAATATAAATATGATCTTCAAATGAAAACCAAGACATGAAAAAGGCAAAGGAATATAAACTTTGTATGCCTTACATAAAAAAAACAGTGAATATGTGCTTGGATTTTTATTTTGCCGCATGTGGTGGAGTTTAGTCTACATCACTCTAATGTCATTCCCGCGTGGGAGGGATTTTTGCCTCCATCTTTTCAAATACACGAGGGTAGGGTGTAGCCTACATCTTTTTGACAGACACAAACTCAAGAAGTGCAATACCATGATAACGTGCAACACAAGAACTAACATCTCTTGAGTGCATCCGTCAGAGCATGACCCTCACAACCCCAACGGGTTCTTAGCCAACTGATATTGCTTCAAAAACAATCAAATGGCTGGGGATAAAGTGAGTCATTGACCACTAACAAGAGTTGTAATAGGAAGATAAGAATGCTCAATAACACGAACAACAAGATGAACATTAACCAAAACAAAGGAGAGATAACTCAAGATCACATAAATACTCGAGAGATAGAGAAGTTCTATGACCTCAAAGAATATGTAAGTGGTTTCCAAAAACTCCCATCATGCAAGCATGCCGTGCACTGTGCAAACAAACAAGGAAAAATGCATGATACATACCAAAACATACTTAAGAGTTCAGAAAGAGAAAACACCCAAACATATTGCAACTTATTTAAGACAATTGAATTAAACCAATATCTCAGAAAAGATGCAACCAACAACACATACATGGAATAAATAAAGAAAAAAAACAAAAAATAGAAGGAATAACCAACAACCCCCCCTTTTTTTTTTTTTTTTTTTTTTTTTTTTTTTGATATTCAACCCAAACAAACAAAGCATGCATAAACAAAAAAGACAAAACACACCAAACAAATAGCCTATATGGTTAGAAAAATATGCAATTAAAATAACACAAGGCTATAAAACAAACAAAAAATAAAAATACGAAGATGATATTCAATCTGACTTTAAGAAGTCAAAAGAGAACGTTCAAGTCATCCTTTCGTACCCATACTTGAGAGATATTCTGCAAGTTGGACCCGGATATGGAGGATTTTTGAATATTATCCCTGATAGAAGGCTTTCCAATCCTTAACCTCTCATTCTCTATACTACATTTGGCAGCATCGATGCTTCTATCCCATATGTGAGGTGGTTTGGTGACCTTTTGCACAACCTTCTTTCTATTGTTGAAGTGTTGTGGTTTTTTAGGGCCACTTCTTCTCATAAAAGGAGGCCAAGAGAAATGACGAGCCTGCACAGGAAAAGAACAATGTGAGTTCCAATAATTATTACCATAAGAAGAAGAATATGGAACCATGGAATTGTTATCCCAACAGAAAGCGGAAGTATGACCTAGCCGACCACAAGTAAAACACTTAAAATGTCTATGTTTAGGACTTGTCTTGTTCTTGGTCATCACATTTGGCTTAGATTCAAAAGCCTTGGTAGGTGCAGACGGAGTAGGAACATGAGGATTTGGTAACAAATGAGGCAATGATGGCCTCACAAAAGAAGTAGTAGGAGGGACACAACTGGAAGAAGCTCCGACATAGTCATATCCTAAACCAGTCTTATCTGAAGAAGACTTTCCACTTTTAATAAGGGTGTCTAGATCAACTGAAGCTTTCTCAAACCCTTGCAGTCGCTTAGTAGAAGCGAATAAATCCTTTTTCACAGCTTCATGCTCAAGCAACAAAGAACGATACTTATCTTCTATCTTACGATTGGATATTTCCAAAGAAATAATTCTAGATTGGAAATCTAGCTTTTCTTGGGAAAACTCCTCAGATAAGGCATTCATATCACCTGCAAGTACAGATTTCTCTTTCACAAGAGACTCAACCATATCATTTAAAATCTGATTAGTCTTACGCAAGGATTGACATTGTTTAACAGATGACATATGTAATTCCCTTAACTCACCAGGACTTACCAAAATAGAATCATCGAATTCATGATCGACAATATCGGTTACCTGACAATCCACATTCTCATTCAAAGATGCTCCATAGGCAACACAATGTATAGCATGGTCTTCCGCTACATCATCATCATCATCATCATCGCTTTCATCTTCCTCCTAAGTGGTAGATAACTTGATTTTTTGTTGTTCTATCCCTTGTGCACCAAATTTCTTGGAAAGCTTACACTCGTCAAAACCATGGTTAGTTAAACCATTATATTTCATAGTCTTAAAAATATGTTTAAGATAACGATAAATGATACTTAGATGTTGCTTAGTGTCAAGAGACTTATCATGATTAATTTTTTCATCTTGTACATCCTCAAAAGTTCCAGCTTTAAAAGCAAGGGATTTATTTTGAGGTTGTTCAAGTTGAACCTCAAGTTCATAAGTTCTCAATTTTCCTGCTAAGGTCTCTATGGACATGGTCTTTAAGTCATTGCTTTCTTGAATGGCATCTTTCCTAGAACGAAATCTAGATGGCAAAGATCGAAGAACTTTACGTACTATTTGAGTATCGGTGTACACTAAACCTAAAGATGCACTAGTGTTGATAATATCCTGCAAACGAATAAAGAATTCATCAAAAGATTCATTATTATCCATTTTTATAGTTTCAAATTGAGTAATAAGAAGTTCAAGCTTACTCTCTTTGACAGCAAAGTCACCCTCATGAGTTCTTACCAACCTATCCCAAGCCTCTTTGGATGATATACAACCATGAACTCTCCGAAATTCACTAGCATCCAAAGCCATAAATATAGCATTAAGCCCTCTTTGGTTGTTAGTAGAAGCAACTTTGTCTTTCACACTCCATGTGTTTCGAGGCTTAACACTTGTAACAACCTCATCTGTACTACCTGTAGTAACTCTCGGTGGTGACCAACCATCTTCCACAGCGATCCACACATCCTCACTCATAGCCTGCAAATACGCAGCCATACGAACTTTCCAATAGGGAAAATTAGTACCATCAAATTTAGGAGGACAAATTAGTGTTCCAAATTTATCAGAATCCATTAAAATTGCACTAAGGATCTACGCGTGAGCCTTTACGCTCCTTAACAAGCGCCCTGCTCCTGATACCAATTGAAAACCCAATATATGTGCAATATAACAATAGTAAAACAAACAAGAATAAAACAATAAAGAAGTAAAGAACACACAGAAATTTTTAACGTGGTAAAACCCAATATGGGAAACGTCCACGGTTGTCCTCGCGACAACAAATAAATCCACTAGATGAAAAGAGATGTACAAACCTATCAACTACCTGCAATCACTGCGAGTTGACACTACTGGTTATCTCTAACACCTTGACTTCACCAGAGCACCTTGATGTACGCACAAGACACTCGACTTCTTGATGAACACACAAGAAGACTCGAAGCCGAACTATGAAACAAGCTTACACCAGAGTTCCTTGATGAACACACAAGGATACTCGACTTCTTGATGAACACACAAGAAGACTCGAAGCTAAATCACTATTCAATAATGAAGAAGAAGATGAATAGGAAAGAAGGAAGAAGAAGATGAATGGGGAAGAAGAAGATGAGTTCAATCACCAAAACAACCTAAACCAAAATCTAAACAAACTCCAAGAATAAGACTTCAATTGGACGGCCAAAGAACTAATTTGTTCTTTGGTAGAGAAACCCTATTTATACTTAGGGTTAGAACACACACAAAATGGGCCGGAATTGCTAAAATCCATATTGGACGTACGTACGTCGAAACAACGTTCGTACGTCTCCATACTGAAAAAGTTCGCTGCCTGCTTGGACGTACGAACGTCCTTAAGAGGTACGTACGTCCTGACCAAAACATGTTTGCTGCCTTACATGACGTACGTACGCCCTAACTAGGTACGTACGTCCAGAACCCAATAACTTGACCGAGAAGACACGAGAGGACATGAACACGAACCGACCATGCGTACATCTTGGTTTTCCTAACAATGAACTCAAGGCGAGATAACCATGGACATCCAATGTCACAAAATTGATGTCAAACAAACTTCGTGCCGGTTTCAGTTATGAGGTTGTTTGTGTTTAGTTGTTATATTAGAAACAAATAAATGTTCCAATGAATATCCGCCTGATATTTACGATTTTTTCACCTATGAGTAAAACTATCTTGTGTAATAGTTCCGTTTTAGCTTCCTCGTATGATTTGTCGCGTGTTTAATTGGCAATGTATTTCTTTTTTTAATTATAAGTTTATACATTGAAACCAGAAGAAAAACACGACAATAGCAGAAGACCTCCCAATTTTTCGAATTTTTCGCGAATATTCGCGAAATATTCTGTGAAAATTATTTTTGCCAAACCTCCCATATCCGACATTGGGGTCCGGATATTCGCGGAATATTCCGATTTTTCCGATGTCGGATATTCGGATTATATCGAAATTTTCACCTATGATTTATAGCATCTGCATTAGGGACACAATTATAGAAAAAACTATTTTTAAACCGTGCATTAGAGATGCTCTAAGACCATTTAGAACTCCCTGACTTCTAAATCTCTTCTATTTAAGATTCTTCATTTATGGGATAACATAAATCCCAGTGCGTAACACAGGTTCAACAACGATTTTAACAAAACCAAGCCCATGTTAAACATGTGGACCACCTAGTTAAAGTGATAATCTTTTAATCTCAGTCGTCTATCTCAATTCTTCCCATCTCCTAGCGAATCCCAAACATTTGAAAATATCCAGTTTTTGTACACTTACTTTAGCAGCATAGATAGATATATTACTTCAGCAACTGGAAGTATTAAAGAAAAACATTTTGACCAACTGTTCAGACAAGTAGTTCAAACTTCAAATATTACATGAAATTAAGAAGATATTTAAATCAATTTAAAACTTAACTTCTCCTTAAACCTGAGAGAAAAAAACAAAATATCATCTTAATTTACAGAAGATCTTAAGTTTTTCTAATCAGTAAGAATATATTTATAAGCACTTTGAACGTGAAACACCTTGAACCAGTCATGCTCGGTGACAAAGTGGAGAATAGATCCATCTTCTCCACAACAAGATATACGGTGATTGTAGACCTCACGTGACAAAGGAATATCAAAGTTAATTATCAACGGCATCTCCCTTAGGGGCTCGTTACCAAGTCCCCCCTCGTCAGTAGTAATGAGCATACAAGCGCCTTCACAAGCGGAAAATTCTGGCAAGGTGTCAAGAACTTTGAAGTCGCCGTCACCAAAAGAGTGTGCCATTTCATTAGATAGAATTTTAATCTGTTTGAAAGTATTCACGAAAACAACACACTTTTTTTGACAAAAAAACCTTGAAACAACATCGTACAGGATGGACGACTTCCAAGAGTCCTCCTCACAGTCGTATACAATATGCTTGATATTGGGAGCAGCACGTGGAAGCTCCTTCGTCGGAAACTCTTCTGGGGAGAAACCTGCTTGCCCATCTACCATAGTTGATTCCTTAAAGACCACCTCGCCATAATACTGCTTCTGAATGTTAAACAAGGTCTCCATGCCAAACTTATTGACAAAGTTGATAGCAGTAACTCTACCTCCACTAAACTGACCCATACAACGAAGATACCTCTCTGGGTAGAATGTTATCAGATCATAGCAGACCACACGCTTCACCTTCTGGAAATCAATACCATGGGACCACTCTTCAGTGGTAATAAGAACACAATTTTTAAATGACAGCTGTTTCGTAATTTCATCTCTGCGTTTCTGGTTCATTTCCTTGCTGGTGATAAGGACTTCCCACCCCTGGAGATAACCTCTGCTTTGGAATTCCGTAGCTAGACGATCAATAGTTTCGAAACGATTTACAAAAACGACACTCGCCTCTTGTTTATATTCAAGCACCTTAATTAGTGAGTCGAGCTTCGGAACTTTAAGATTAAAACCGACGACCTGATGTTCTTTTATGCCTTTAAAGGTCAACTCCGGCCCCTTACTTTCAGAATTAAAAAAAGGCTGTTTCAATTTAGGCTCAAAATATCTCCAAACTTGTCCCTGCGGCACTGTTTCTGTGAAAATACCATACTGAATATCCTTGTTTGGAAGGTTGTGGAAATTAGAATTGAACAACGTCGGGTGCATGCGATCTGGATCGTTCAAAAAAATCAATCTAATGCGATTTAGAGAAGTCCTTTGCCTGAACAAGAACCGCAGATCGTTAATTTCCGAAACAATTACATCAACTCCATCTAGTCTTTGCGAACCGATTGAGCCATTAAGAAGACAAACCTTCACGCCTAGTGAACCACCAAGTTGCTGCATATCCTCCCTGATTTTTATAGCCGAACTAAGAGAGGCTGTAAGTACTAAGGCTTGCAGTTGATGATCTGCGAAATCAAGCAACTGCAAAATCCCTAGGGAAATTGTTGCTATCTTTCCTGGATCAGTTTCTTGTACAACCACATCTTGGCCATTCTGCAGAGCCACAATTACCTGCTGTTGAACCATGGATGGATAATTATATCCATAATTACGAAAGCCGTCTAGAAGTTTTGGCTTGAGAATCATATCCTTAAATTTATTATAACCCGTAGAAGATTTGTTTTTCTGATCAGTGTCCATCTGTGATCCTCCAAGAGCCAAATCTGCTTTTTTCTTAGTCTCGATTCCTCTGACATCGGTCGAATTGCAAAAACATGTGTTCAATTCATTCTTTTCAGTCCAAATCTTCGGTCTTTTTAGAAGAGCCATATCTGCCATGCTGCAAACAGAAGAAAACAATTCCAAACTTATATATATTTTGGTTTCCTCAACCCTAGATCTAGTTCTAGTTGATTTTGGTTTCAAAGCCGACCCAAACCATGCTTTTAACTTTTGTTTGGGTGGTTATCAGAAAAAAAAAAAAAAAAAAAATTGTTTGGGTACGAAATTGAGATTGCAGACTTGTTGAATAGATTGAATCAAATCCATATCATAATAAAATGACTAAAATTGATAACAATTTAAGGGGAAAAAAACAAATTAAATTATTATTCTCATCAAATAAAATTCATAATAAATTAAATCAAATCCATCTCATAATAAAATGACTAAAATTGATAACAATTTAAGGGAAAAAAAAAAACCTTTTGAGTGACTAAATTTTACATACCTTTTGAACGATTATGAGAGAAAGGGGCGATATTGAGAGAGATAAAGAATCTGTGAACAATTAATCTAATTGAACACACAATAACTTAAGGCAAGTGGGGATTTAATTGAAAAGAAGAAGACGCAGATTAAGAAGAAAACAATACTAATTGAGCACCTGAAACTTTATGACGAGGCTTCGCAGAGAAGAGTAGAAGAGAAGAAAGAGTTTAATTTGGTTTCGTTTGTTTTGTTTCGTTAGGTTTAGGGTGTGTTTGTTTAAAATGCTGAATGCTGGATGCTGAATGCTGGATGCTTAATGCTAGATACTTAATGCTGGATGCTGAACACTGAATGCTGGAAAAGTTGTTTGGTTATCATTTTTAAGAAGTTCTGTTTTTGCTTTGTTTGTTTATGCATAAGTGTGATTTTGACCATGTTACCCTATTATTGGAAAAGTATTTTGACAATACACAGTACCTTATCACATAACCCAAAAACCTAAAGTTGATTTGCAGTTTGGTTGCGCAAGTTGACCATTCAGTGTTGTGCTTCAGATGAGAATGTTTCACCCTTAGCCAAAATATTTGTGTAACTACACTATATTGTTACGTCGTACAAACAGAAAAATGTTCTAACAACAAAATTATACACGCCAATTTTTCTTCTAAAACATGATATTTAAACAAAAAATCTTAACCTTTTAAACGGCTCGTCTAAAAAATCTAAATTTTGGATATGGTACAACAGAAATCGTCATGAACATATGGAAAATATTTCAAAGTGAACAGACAAAGGAAAGATCCCTTACTAAGCAAACGAATCTGACTGTAATTTTTCTTCTAAAACATGACAATCACAAAAAAATCTGTAACTTTCAAACGACTCGTTTAAAAATTCCAAATTTTGGATATGATACAATAGAAATCGTCGGGAACATATAATAAAACTTTTAAAGTGATCAGACAAAAGAAAGTCTCCTTATTAAGCAAACGAATCTGACTATAACGTAATTTTTCTTGTAAAACATAACAACCACAAAAAATCTGTAACTTTCAAACCGATTGTCTAAAAATTCTAAATTTTAGATATGATATAACAGAAATCTTCAGGAACTTATGGTAAAAATTTCAAAGTGATCAGACAAAGGAAAGGCCATTAACTAAGCCAATGAATCTGATTGTGATATTACTTAATGGTTATGGATGATAAAAACAATTTTTATAAGGGTAGAATTGTCTAAATAATACAACAAGCATTAAGAAGTTAAATTAAGCATGAGATTTTCGCTGAGCCAAAATCGCTGAAATATCCCAATTAGTTCTTAATGCTTGTTCTAAACAAACAACTTAAAAAACACTTATTTCTGAATTTTAACCTGGTCCACCACTTAAGAAGCACTTAATGCTTAATGCTTAATGAAACAAACACTACCTTAGTTTTTAATATATAGAATTTTGGACATACCCCCATTTGAAAGTCGAAATTTGAGATACCCCATTTGAAAAAAAAATTGAGATACCCCCCATTCAAGATGTGGTGTTATCTTAGCCGTCCATCATAAAACTCACCTACGGCTGAAAAGTTCTTCTGTCTTGAATTGGGGGGGGGGGGGGGGGTATTTTAATTTTTTTTTCAAATGGGGTATCTCAAATTTCGACTTTCAAATGGGGGTATGTCAAAAAATCTCATTTCTCTTTAATATATCCCCACACGGTGGGGGACCGACGTTAAGATGTTTATGTGTTTATATTTTTTTTTTTTTTTATTGACATTACAAATTATGATCATTATTATATTATAATTAATAATTTAAATAGGAAAATTTGAATAATAAAATGTGTACGTCCATTTACACTAGGGTGGCGAAGCCACGGGTACAACTAGTCTAAGTTATAAATTTGACAGTGGACGGATCAGAATGTAAGTTGGATGTCGAAATCAGATCTGAACCCTTAGATTTCCTCGATCACAGCGAATCTAAGTTTGACATAAGTTTAAGATGCGGGCTAAGCTTAAATCATCGGTTGGGCTTAAGTTGTTGGCTTCGGTTGGTAAAGACTTACTTAATTAGGTCTGGAAAATAAAAAAAGTAAGGTATGTCCTTCTGCTTTCATGAAAGCGAAAGCAAGCTATCTCCTTGCAAAGTTCTTCCTACTCGATTTAATTTGGTTTCTTTTGTTTTGGGTGAAGACGAGTAAGTCTTTATCCTAATACAATATAACTTCATGGTATAAATATTTCAAGCCACCCGTCTGAAGGACGGGCTCAAAAGCTAGTAATCATATATGGCCAAATCCATTCACAAATTTCAAACAACATTACAAATGGGAATTTCAAAATAAACACCGTTGTAATAAAATTTAATTAGTTTATCTATATTATAATCTACAAAGGATACATAAAATATACAAGTTGGGGTTATAAGTAGCGATCCAGATTCTCTCGAGTTCTGAGTTGTAGATTAGATCTGCGGTTATAATTGAATTAGAGATAAATTGGTTTATTAGTCATTAGATTAGATTAGGTCCAAACTTAACTTCTCTTGGATGGTTGAGATCATATGGTTGAGATCAGGAAACCTATTTTCCATTATCTTCTCCCCTCTCTCTACACGAATCCTTTGCTTCAACAAAACCTTAATTCCTCTCTCTATCTGCGAATCTCCAATATCATCTCGAATCTAACTAGCAGCAGCAACACCACCAAAATTCGAACTCATATTCAGATCTCCAATATCTTGAATCACTACTAGGAAAAACCCATTTTATGACGGTTTTTGAATTTTATTCTTGATACTTTTACTAAAAACTGTCGTCGGATGTAATTTTACGAAGAATTATGACAGTTTTAGTAAATATTATTAAAGGGTTTATTTTTAAAAAGATTACAACGTGGGTTTCTTAAAAACCGTCATCATATTTTAAAGATGTGATGACAGTTTTTGTAAAATACTGTCAACGGGTTTAGTTTCGAGAAAATATGAGGTCGGGTTTTATAAAACTGTCATAATTGCAAAGTTTTGGAGAAAAATAATGACATTGAAATTAAAAACTGCCATAAATTTTTATTTCCCAAAACCGTCAACCCTAAACCAAAACTTAAAAGAACTAGAAATTTGGAAACCCTCGTTCTATTGCCAATTTCTTTTGAAACTCTAGCTATTAGTACACCTGAATTGAGCGAGTGGAGGAGATAACAAAATCGTCAATTCACCACCGTCTCCTTACTACTTTGTCCTCCCTTCCCTTCCTCCCTCTGTGTATCTCTTCCACGCAGCAGCACGAATAAGGAATAACAACACTGCCACACTGGAAGTTTTCCCTTCCTCCCTCTATGTATCTCTCGTCTCTAGGTATCGCAAAGGTAAGAATTTAGATCCCTCTCCCTCTCTTTGTTTTGGTTCTGCAAGTGTTTTGTTTTTTTCTACTACTTCTCTATGAACTTTTACATGACTTCGATTATTCAGATAAAAAAAATTTTGGAGATTTTATCAAATTGTTGATGGGATGCATAGTAACCTGAATTGAGCCAATGGAGAGAGAATAGCTTTGGGATGCATAACTTTTGTTGTTTATTCATATTAGGATGTATACTTCAGTAGGGAATGTTTGATTGCATATAAAGTGTTTGATGAATTATGTGATAAAGAACCCTGGAATTGGCTAGTTAATGATATGGTTTATGTTTTGTTGTGTTAAATGTTTGATTTTTTTTTTTTTTTTGTTGGCGTTAAATGTTTGATTTGCTCTCCCCAATGTCTAATAAGTAATAACAACCTGTCGACATACCTTCCAGCCATGCCTTTTCAGATGATCTCTTGGTTTGTACCAGTTCCCCTTCAAGAAAAAACTATACTGTGCAGTTCTATACTATAGGCACTTTACAACCACTAATGGTTTCATTACTGTATTATCTCAGAGTAAATTAAAGAAAGCATAGCGACCAAACAACTATAAGGGACAATGATCTTATTTGATTTGGGAGCCTTGATCTCTATTTCTATAGTAGTTGTAGTCTATTGTGAATTGTAAGTTGATCAAGTATACTTATCGTATGAATTCATCGGACAGTAGGTGCTTGACTTACCTTTGTGTGTTCTAGCTTCTAGTGTTTAGCTGAATTTTCACAATTGTGTGTTCCACCATTTCCCCAGGAAATCGCAATAAAAAACAATTGATCCCTAATGTTCTGCATTTCCCAGTTTACTATTTGTTTAGAAATACTCCAAAAAGAATGAACAGGAACCTTCAGCACCTCTTAGTTTCACAGTGTCTAGCAGTGCCTCCATGCTCTACCTCAACAGGCTTTTACTGAAAGGACAGGTAAAGAATAGGTGCAATAGTGTCTCTTCAGCTGCATTACACAACACACACATTTTTGTCAATATTGAACTCATTCTTCTTAGTCTGTCCACTGTAAGAACTCACCCTTAGGCTATTTAAAGCATTGTCTGCCCCATCATCCTTGCCAAAATTCCAGGGACCAGAACGTCCCCTTGAGGCATCTGTTAAATAGCTACCCCTGCCTCTATCCTTACAAAAATGTCGCTGGAAAGTGGGTGTGCACTCTATCTATCATCAGTGATGATGCTAATGGAGTGGTGCATTACAGAGCATCCCTGGTTTTTGATTTATTGAACTGGTTGGGGTTTACCCAACCCCCGCTTTCTTTTACAATTAATATTTTAAACAACAAGCTATTTGGTTCTTGCAGTTATATGATTGTACAGGTGCGTGCAAAATAAATAGAGTTTAGTTGTCTACTGAAAGAAAAAACAATTGTGAGTTATTCACTCATTTTTTTTTAATTTGTTTTTTCTTGGTCTCACTTCTTTACTGCATCAATCTTATATAATTTAATTGACAGTCCTACCATTCGTTTTCTGAGGATCTCTTCAACCGTAGTCAGAACATGACGTGTTGCTGTAGCTATTGGTAATTTGGTACCAAGGTAATGAACCTAAATTTGATTTTTTCAAATAAAAGCTTTTAAAGAACGTGGGAATTATCTAAGAAGTCTAGATAGATGATTTCTTTATTGACGAAATCTTGTAGGTTTTTATAGTTGGTGACTTGGTGTTGTGGGGTAAGATTCGGCATACTCGCCTTCAATAACCAAAAGGACTCAACTATTGATCAAGGGACTTAAGAAAGCCATTTACAGGTCTAAGTTCACTAATCTGTCAATTTCTGCTTGCCATTTATGAGAGCAGGTTCTGTTTTTATTTGTTATTATTTTGTTGGGCATGTGGACTTTTGTTAATGTAGGGGAAAAGGTCCTTCAATCATGGCAGTAGAAACAACCTCCAATTGATCGTAATCTTTGCCAAAGGACTAATCTTTGTTCATCATTTTCCGACCTCTAGATTGCCAAGCTATTTAAATGTTCCGAGGTTTTTTTTTCTATTTTAGCTAGTTAACTAATTGGAGTGTGAAGACAATTCCTGAATATTCAAAGTCCTGTTACGCATGTCTTTCCTTAGATTTTGAGTTTGTGATTATCATAGGTACAAGATTATTTGTTTTGCATACGTTAGTCTTTGTATGTTACCTATGTTTCATTACTGCATTGCTCTTGATTGTCTACAAGAAGCTATTGTTGGGTAAATCATGTTTTTGTTTGTTTGTTTGATTATTTTTCAGATTTCATAAAATGTGAGTATTGCTTTCACTTAGCTTGTTCATTTTTTATTTTTTATTTATTTCTTAGAGGTTCATGGATCTATAAGCTCTAAATGGCAAGAGCGCTCACTGGGTTGAGAGGTTGATGGTTCGAATCCATCTAGATCTAATCTAATACTAATTTTATTTTAAAAAAAAAAAAATTAAAATAAAAAAATTATAGATTACTCTTGACGGTTTTTGTTAAATTTCAATATAAATGTCTTGACGGTTTTATGCTATAAGATGACGGTTTTAATAAATTAGATGACAGTTTTATACAAACTGATATAAAAAAATTAATAAGATGGCGGTTTTTTATCTTTAAAATTACTTTTTTTTATTAAAAAACTGTCATCCCAAATTATTTTATGATGACGATTAATGTTATAATTGTCAAGAATAACTGAAATTTCTTGACAGTTTTTTGAATAATTCTTGACAGTACATATCTTGACGGTTTTTAAAAAAAATTAAAACCGTCATAATTAACAATTTATGACAGTTTTTAATCGTCAAGAAAATGCCTTTTTCTAGTAGTGAATCTAACTAGCGGCAACAGCGGGTTCTCTATAAGATTAGTCAAGTGATTTCCCAAATCAAAATTCAACGGTTTCTATTTATAGTTAAACAATAAGAAGAAAATCCAATTTCCAGATTTGTACCTATAAAAAAACAATTGACATTAAAGCGCAACCCCTAAGGGCAAAATATTCTCACAAACTAATACAAACTTCGCAAGCCACATCAGCAAAATTTAAGAACATTTCCAACTTTAGCCCTGTAACTTTTAAGAATTACTAATTATCCTTAATTCTTCTGAAATTCTTCAATCGCCGCATCTTTCCGATTGGGCGAGTTTTACTCCGCCAAAAGAAAAGACGCATCTCTAAACGATTTCACCACCTTTCGAGGAGTTATATAAGAATGAAACGATTCCTAACAATCGATTGAACAGGAATTCGGCACTTTCGTGTTCTGCTTCTCCTCTCTTGCAAAACAAACTGATTTGTGTGCATCTCTTTTGTTTTACAACAACAACCAATTTGGGAAAGGTTAGTCCCCCTCGCTTTTCTTCTTCTTGGTGTTTTGCTTTTGTTTTTAAATTCCATATTTATACTTCAAGTTAGAAGAACAATCAATTTGTTACGTTTGGTTATATTCCCTGCAATTTGGTTTTTATTTAGAGAAAGAGAAGATCGATTACAACAATTATATTCAGTAATCAATACCTTTTGATTTTCTTGGGCTATGCTTATGACTTATGGGTGTTTCTTTCTTTCTCTTTTTGTTGTACTTACGAAAAAAACAAAAAAGTTTCTTTTAGCTTGTTGGCTCTAAACAATTTGGAAGATGAAGGCCACATTTGGTTTGAAAATGACCATAATTTAGACGATTCAGAGGGCATGAAGTACCATCTCTTATATAATACAAATTCACACTTCAATAATATTTTCATATTGGATTTCATAGAGTTGCTTACGGTATATTAATTGTTAAAACTTTTTCGATAACATTATGTGTTATTTCACCGAGGTGTACATGGAAATAGCTCGCAATGGTTATCATAACTTATCTCATATCAATGATATACTACGGTGTGGAAAGTGAAAGTTCTAGAAAATGGAATGTCATTCACTTTGAGACTAAAAAGACACTATGCGAATAAATATGATTCTTTTTTATGAAAGTAATCAGTGTTTATGAACGCTCATGTCATTTTCAGCAAAAAAAAAAAACTCATGTTTCTTGAGTTTCAAGTTTATCTTTTTCTTCTAATTAGCATTCACATGCATGTTAACAAAGACGTGAATTTTTACAGTTGGTTAGATGCATGACAACATTGAGAGATAGTGTTCACATCAGATTTGAGGAACGTTGTATACGACACATACATAGAAGCCAAATTAAGGCTTATTTCAGTTGTTCCATGTCAATGTCATATGAAGTTCTGTGTTGTGTATGATGTTTGCTGGTATACAAGCCTCAGTTCATTGAGATGGGATATATAAATGGTTGTTAGGGCAGCAATCACGGAGTTCTGAATTGAGTTACATTTGAGTCATTGTTGTGAAATAAGGATGTTTAAGACGGTGGACTCAAGATAGAGCAACGTCAGATTTGGAGTACGTTCTACCTTTTCAAGGTAAGTTGCAAATTTCCTTAATCCTTTTGAGATTTGGACTATGAGGTTTTGAAGAACACAGATCCAACTGCCCATGCAGAAGTCACTGTAATAAGAGAGGTTAGACCCACATGACTACTATTATATCAAGTATGGATCACCGATAGGACATGGTACCTAAGGTAACAATCATCAATCTAGGCCATTTTCTCTTTATTTCTGTTCTTAATTAGTACTGCGAGTTCCATAAACAGGTTTTTTGGGTGTTTTTTTTTTGTTTAGTCAGAAGAAGAAACTCATCAATAGTGGTGGTGAGGTTTCAAGATATGGTGGAAATAATACTGAAATCAAATCAATGGCCATGATTCATTTGCATTGAGCCTTGGGCTGAGCAACACTACCAATTTTGTTAGCAAGGTCATAGTTGTTTGGGATAAACAAGAAGTGATGACAATGCATAGAAAGGTGAAAGAGGCATGGTGGTGATGCTGGAAGAAGATCGAGGAAAGAGATTTTTCATGGATTAGTTCCTCCAACATCATAGGCAACATCACCAGGTCTAACAAGGACATCATCCATGGGTGGACATATTTGTGTTGTTCACAAAATAGTAGTTATTGAACATTACCTTTAGCTGCATAAGTAGCATATCTTTAGATGCAAATCATCAAGTATATTTAAGGTGCTTAGGTTGGATGGTTATTATCAATGTATGCACTATGAAGTCAAGTTGTGATTCAGATGTTCACTTGAACTGCTTACAACATCTATTCAAAGAACTTCAAAACTTGCATGAAGTTTAAGGTAGCTCTATTTCTAAAGAATAAAAATCATGGCCAATATTCTAATATTTTGTTCTGCGTATTTATATTTTTTCAAATCTACTGATTTACTATTTAAGGAATTAATCTGTGCCACACTGCTTCACCTAAAAAAAAATATGTGCCACACTCGGCACTTATAAATTTTTATCATCAATCACAATTCCCAAAAATCTGACTATATGTATGAACGTCAAGGGCTATGCCTGACATGGCATTGGCTTCGAGGCACCTACGTTACCAGAGAACATCAGTTTTAGTAGCTCATTTGTGGGTCGGCATCGGACACCCACAAGGCAAGGTTATCTTGTGTTTTAGACAGGAATCAGGGGCTGGGAGCTTTAAACAGGGGCTAATTCCTGAGTGAAAGTCGTGGTAGGGGATCGGGCTTCCCGTATTGAGGCTACTCTAGGCTTAGAACCCCATTCGTTATCCTACATTTGTAAAGGCATCAAGGGGCATCTATTTTCTGTTAGTTAGCCAGTGTTTCGATCAAAACTATGAGATGGGCGGGACCTGCTGCTTAGCTTCTGCTTTACAGAGATGGACAAGAGGACTTAGCATTGCCTGCTTCACCAGTGTCAGGGCTTGCTTACTGTTATTACTAAGTGCTACGATTCTTTTTATCAAAAATGTATAATAAACTATGTTTATTCCAAAACAATGGTATGTATATTATGTTACCAGGAACTACTATTTGTGAAGTCCGAGCCTGATTTGTCAACTGTACTCTAATTAGTAATTACTCCCACAATTCTGCATTGCAGGGTGGACAGTAGTTAGATACTTGGATGGTCCAATTTTTTGTGTTAGTGTCCAAGAAATTATATTTACAAAACATTACCTTTAATTTGGGTGAAGACGAGTAAGTCTTTATCCTAATACAATATAACTTCATCGAATAAATATTTCAAGCCACCCGTCTGAAGGACGGGCTCAAAAGCTAGTAATCATATATGGCCAAATCCATTCACAAATTTCAAACAACATTACAAATGGGAACTTCAACATAAACACCCTTGTAATAAAATTTAGAGATTTTTGAACATATCCCCCCATTTGAAAGTCGAAATTTGAGATACCCCCCCAATTCAAGACAGAAGAGGTTTAAAGCCGTAGGTGAGTTTTATGATGGATTACGATGGACGGCTAAGATAACACCACATCTTGAATTGGGGGGTATCTCAAATTTTTTTTCAAATGGGGGGTATCTCAAATTTTGACTTTCAAATGGGGGGTATGTCCAAAAATCTCTAAAATTTAATTAGTTTATCTAAATTATAATCTACAAAGGATACATAAAATATACAAGTTGGGGTTATAAGTAGCGATCCAGATTCTCTCGAGTTCTGAGTTGTAGATTCGATCTGCGGTTGTAATTGAATTAGAGATAAACTGGTTTATTAGTCATTAGATTAGATTAGGTCCAAACTTAACTTCTCTTGGATGGTTGAGATCAAGAAACCTATTTTCCATTATCTTCTCCCCTCTCTCTACACGAATCCTTTGCTTCAACAAAACCTTAACTCCTCTCTCTATCTGCGAATCTCCAATATCATCTCGAATCTAACTAGCAGCAGCAACACCACCAAAATTCGAACTCATATTCACATCTCCAATATCTTGAATCTAACTAGCGGCAACAGGAGGTTCTTCTTCTTCTTCTTCTTCTTCTTCTTCTTCTTCTTTTCTATAAATTAGTCAAGTGATTTCCCAAATCAAAATTCAACGGCTTCTATTTATAGTTAAACAATAAGAAGAAAATCCAATTTTCAGATTTGTACCTATAAAAAAACAATTGACATTATAGTCAGGACGACTTAAGAACACATTGTTTTATATTATCTCAGTATAATACCTTGTGAATGAAAAAGAGGCATACATAGATTTAATTTTTCATGTGAGTTGCAATTAAGTAACCATGATTCAACTTCCCCTTCTTTGTTTCAGTATTATCTCAGTATAATACCCTGTGACAAATGTATAGACCAGTATTATTTAAATCTTTTTAATAGATTTAGATAAAAGCATATTTTTAATACAATTAGTTTGAGTAATTACACACATCAGGTTATATTAATTTCAAATTTTAACAAAACTAATTTTCCACCAGAATCAGTCAGACCCTATATTGCAATCAGACATAGATAGTTCATCAACGGCTTCTGTTTATAGTCACTTATTTTACTTATGTTTATAATGTTGAAATTCAATCCTTGCTTACAAATTGTCTATATTTGCTCTAATATCTTTCTCAAACACTATGTTGGCTATAGTATGCAATAAATTGATGGAAAAACATGGTAGAACGTATGCAATAAATTGAACAATGTTCATCTCTTAAATAATTGCAGAGATGAATATTCTATTTTTCCTAGGCATATTTTTCATCGCCTAGGAAATAGTCAAGTGAATCGAATTTCCTAGGGAGACCAATCTCAGCCACAATGTCTATATGATATACCCCTTATAGTGATATATAGAACCACTATTGTGATGTCGAGAACCTACAGTTGTTAAGCTCCAAACTTAAATCTCAGCCACAATGTCTATATGATATATCCCTTATAGAACCACTATTGTGATGTCGAGAACCTACAGTTGTTAAGGTCCAAACTTAAGTTTCAGCATATACGACATCTTATATCTTTAGGAATTATTTGTTTTCTATTATTTTCTATCTTTAGGTAAAATATATTATAATCTACAAATGATACATAAAATATACAAGTTGGGGTTATAAGTAGCGATCCAGATTCTCTCGAGTTCTGAGTTGTAGCTTAGATCTGCGGTTGTAATTGAATTAGAGATAAACTGGTTTATTAGTCATTAGATTAGATTAGGTCCAAACTTAACTTCTCTTGGATGGTTGAGATCATATGGTTGAGATCAGGAAACCTATTTTCCATTATCTTCTCCCTTCTCTCTACACGAATCCTTTGCTTCAACAAAACCTTAATTCCTCTCTCTATCTGGGAATCTCCAATATCATCTCGAATCTAACTAGCAGCAGCAACACCACCAAAATTCGAACTCATATTCACATCTCCAATATCTTGAATCTAACTAGCGGCAACAACAGGTTCTTCTTCTTCTTTTCTATAAGATTAGTCAAGTGATTTCCCAAATCAAAATTCAACGGCTTCTATTTATAGTTAAACAATAAGAAGAAAATCCAATTTCCAGATTTGTACCTATAAAAAAATAATTGACATCATAGTCAGGACGGCTTAAGAACACATTGTTTTATATTATCTCAGTATAATACCTTGTGAATGAAAAAGCGGCATACATAGATTTAATTTTTCATGTGAGTTGCAATTAAGTAACCATGATTCAACTTCCCCTTCTTTGTTTCAGTATTATCTCAGTATAATACCCTGTGAGAAATGTATAGACTAGTATTATTTAAATCTTTTTAATAGATTTAGATAAAAGCATATTTTTAATACAATTAGTTTGAGTAATTACACACATCAGGTTATATTAATTTCAAATTTTAACAAAACTAATTTTCCACCAGAATCAGTCAGACCCTATATTGCAATCAGACATAGATAGTTCATCAACGGCTTCTGTTTATAGTCACTTATTTTACTTATGTTTATAATGTTGAAATTCAATCCTTGCTTACAAATTGTCTATATTTGCTCTAATCTCTTTCTCAAACACTATGTTGGCTAGAGTATGCAATAAATTGATGGAAAAACATGGCAGAACGTATGCAATAAATTGAACAATGTTCATCTTTTAAATAATTGCAGAGATGAATATTCTATTTTTCCTAGGCATGTTTTTCATCGCCTAGGAAATAGTCAAGTGAATCGAATTTCCTAGGGAGACCAATCTCAGCCACAATGTCTATATGATATACCCCTTATAGTGATATATAGAACTACTATTGTGATGTCGAGAACCTACAGTTGTTAAGCTCCAAACTTAAATCTCAGCCACAATGTCTATATGATATATCCCTTATAGAACCACTATTGTGATGTCGAGAACCTACAGTTGTTAAGGTCCAAACTTAAGTTTTAGCTTATACGACATCTTATATCTTTAGGAATTATTTGTTTTCTATTATTTTCTAGATCAACCCCAATACTTTATGAACTAGCCGTGAACAATACTTTGACTTTTTCTTCAGCAGAGTAAGAAGCAACTGTTCTTATACTCCCAACTGCATCATTAGAGCCGTAACCAGTAAATTTCACCACCTCATGCTCACCAGAAAATGTAAACTAAGGTGCCATCATCAAAAGTTGTATAAACAGTTGTTGCTGCTGCAATTTAGTCACTCATTCTCACCATTCAAGAACTGGATATTTATAAAAATCTAAAAGCATTTACAAATTCTACTCTTTATCTTTCTATTCTCTGTTAATTTTAACTAGGAAAAGGTAATTTCGAATAGGGTAATAATCTATGTTTCTCTTCAATTAATTGAAAAGATCGAATTTATGAATTGCATGCCTAATAATTAAAAACCTATAGTTGGTATGTGAAATCTATTTTCGAACTGATTGTATATTGATTTGAGTTATTTTGTATTTGAAGAACATAAAAAGCCTATATTTCCTAAGTACCATTCAATGTGCACTAAGTCTTAGTTTTTTATTGTATATAGGTAAGGTTCAAACCCTACCTCTAGCATTCAATGTGCACTAAGTCTTAGTTTGATCAGGTTTAGTTTCACTTGGATTTGTATTTCCTCGCTATCAGAGAATATGGTTTTAAACGTAATATGTAAATGATATGAGTAAAAAAAGTTTAGAGATTTCAATTAGTAGTATTTATAGATAATTTGTAAACAAAATGGTGGAGCTAAGTAAATTAGAATAACTAATGGAATTAATTTGAATTATTTATTCGTCAATAGCCTCTGTTATCAACATTCAATATAGATCAAAAGGGAACATTGAACAAGATTGGTTGCTAGGGAATGATTGTATGACCCTACTGGTGATATGAGCCACATGACCATGTGTGCATACCTGAGAAGTGAAAGGGGTAAATAGCTAGGGTTAATTTCCTAGGACCACCTTAAAAGGAACTCTATTTTTTTCCAAATCCAAAGTTCCAAACTATCCACAATTCAGACATAAGTGTAAATTGAATTCTAATGGAAGTCACTATTATGAATGTATATTAGTATTCAAAATGACTAAATCCAAAACAATTAAGCATCTTAAAAATCTGTTTTTTGTATAGTGTCGGTCTGCCGGAACCTAAATCGAAAATAATTATTAAATTCACAGCAAGTGTAACCACTGTGTAATTCTGTCAAGCTCTTTGGCTAAACATTTTATAATAACTCACTGCAGAGGCAACCAACACACAAGCCACACAATCATGTAATAAGATTGTAAGGAGGACGAAAGGAAAAGGAAACAAAAATAAATTCATATTAAAATAACTATTGACCACTACCCATTATTTTTTCTTACCTTAAGATTCTATTCCGCTTGCTCATTGGTTCAAATGTTCAATGACAATCTATCTTCATAATAACAGTGATAATGCAAATACAGAAAAAAATAATTATTTAGTTTGATTGTAATTAAAAAACTTCTAATAGTGACAGTGTATTATTTAGTTCTTTCATATTTTTCTAACATGGTAATGACAATACTTCTAATAAGAAGGGACCTCACTTCTCCATCAAATCTCTCTCTATCTTCTTCTCCGACTATAAATTTTAATTCCATCGCGTATCCTCCATTTTCACCGGTAAACTAATTTACCGCTTGAATCAAACAGACCCTTATGTTTTCATATGTCTTCTATTTTTTTTTTCTTTTATCTTCATTACTCTCTCCTTCTTGATTTTGATTTCTGTTTATTATTGTCATTTGTATTATTTGATACAATAGCATACCTAGCAAGAAAAGAGTACATCCTCAGGTTATGAATACCTTAGCAGCAACGTCAATACGCCTCACGTCTTCAAGGGGTTTAGAATTATATATGCTAAAAATGCATCTCCCTTCCTAAGAGAAACATCCCAAATGCCTTGAAGCTACGACTAACTCCTTCACTAATCATGTACACACCAAATAATTTTGACAACTCTACAAACATACACTAGACTCTCTAATTGAAATTGCACGCCTTCCCAATTGATTAGGTTAATTGAATATACTTAATGATTTGGGATTGATTTATAATAGTTTAATTTTGATTCCTAACTTTTTGAAGATGCATGGTATTTTATTTTCAAGAGAACTTGGGTGCAGAGAGTAAGTTTCCAAAAAAATTTGAAAGATGTATATTATAGGTGTTCGGACTTAGAGTGGTGGTAGAGGTATTTATTCAAAACTCTATAAAAAGTTTGCAGGTTTGTCGGGCACATTATCGTGGCAACACAATTCGTTAATAAAATGACATAGGTATAGCTACAAAAAACTTCTAGAAATTAAAAAGTGTATAAATTTGGCAAGTTTTTATGAAAGCTAGGATATGGTAACTGGTTGTTTCATACATAGGCCTAGATTTAGCTACTTAATTAGGTCTTTTTGGTCGGTGTTTACTGCATATGAATCGTGGTTTGTAAGTTATGCACCTGTAACTTAAAGTCATTTAACAAGAACATTGATCACTTCCTCTTTTTAACATATATCATTATTTTTAAAAGTTTAAATGAAATATGATTATATAGTTTGCAAAGCAAGCTAAGTTTCATTTCATTTTAGTGTTTTTTTCAGGTCATGCGTGGCTGGACTAAAAAGAGAAACTGCATTCAGTCGGACTACTGATTCTTTTGCATCTGTGTGAGTCAGTCTAAACCTACAAATGCTTCAACTGTTCTTAGTGACTAAAATTTTTCTTGGACTGATGCATGGGTCAATTTTTCTGTAATAGGTTTAACTGTGACATGACAACAGTAACTTCTTAACATCTTCAGCTTTTAACAGTGTTGTGTTACGGACAAATCTGTTACAGATGTGAAAGGTGTGATTTTCAACATGCGAAAAAAATGTATATCTGGCCCTATCTTCCCTGGGAATGAATTAGTAATATGCTATGCTTTCCAATTTTCATTTCACTCATGCAATCCAATGCTTTACCGGAGAGGATCATTTTTTTATATATCAAAGTTGTAGCTAGACTTGAACACCTGAAGTAATTAGATATGAGAAGACTTTTTATTTTTTAGGAGTTTATGGGTACCTTTTAATTATTATTATCATCTTTGCTTCGTCCATCATTGGTGATTGTGCATCCTTAATAAGATAGGGAATAAGGAATTGATAGGGTCAAGTAGACTAGAAAAAAAGGGACTCAATGCATGTTATTAGTATTATAATCATCCTTATATATGTTGTATGCCGAAGTGCTATCTACAGTACCACCAAGTTTAAAGCTCGACTGAGGAAGTGATAAGTCGTATGATAAAAGTTACTACATAAACCAAGCTGCTTTAAATGAGTAATTATGAACTTAAACAAAGCAACGACGGTTTGTTATTGTGTTGGTGGTGATCTACGGAACATTGAGTATATCACTTTGATGATTTGATGACTCATTGGATAGGAGTTTGATTATAACACGTTAGAGACCAGTTGCAGAGTTTGTGCATAAGACCGACTGCAGCTACCTAGGGGTTTAAGGGTTATTTTGTTTGTATTTCACAGTTGATCTTAACATGTCTCGAGGGATATATAGTTTAATGTAAACCGACCAGGGCAGCTAACAATGGAGACTATTCTCATTGTCATGTATTATGTTGTTGGTCTTACTTTTTTTTTTTATTAATGAAATGCCCCATTTATAAAAAAAATATAAATATAAAAGTATTCATTTCTAAGAGCGTATGCATCTTTCATTTTTTTTTTTTTCTGATTATACCGTGGAACAATGTTGATTATTATATTACTGCTCTAACATATTATATAAGTTCAGTGTTGGTGGAGATTGACTCACAGGTACTTTATCAGAATATTCTCAGTGCAAAACCCACCCACTACACCAGTGTGCACCTTATGGCAAGATATTAAGGACCACATGGGGTGTATTCAACATCTTCGATTCCATGGGCTGTATAGAGAAGCAATTGGTGTTGCTGATGCACTTGCTAGACATGCCATGCAACAAGCCCGTACACTTCAGCAAGGTGAGAATACTCTAACCACATTGCCCTGAACATCCATCTGATGATGTGAACTCAAGGAATTCATGTAGCTCTTTTTGGTGGTTAACACCACCATCTTTTGTATGTTCCATATTTTCTTCTTCTCCTTCCATCTTTCCCCCACCACATGTTTCCATATTTCTTCCCATCTGTTTATGCTCTGATAGGTCATTTATTTTGAAATTTGCAAAAATAAGATCATCTCTTATCAACTCTTTATTGAATCAATAATCTCATTATCTCCCATCTCTGATTCAGGTAAAACTACTATTCCAATTTGTACGTGTTTGTTTATGTATGTAATTTAAGTTTGTTTACATTGAGTTTCAATTAAATTTCATCAATCGTTTTAATCTAATTCTTATTTTCCACTATTAATGGTCAAACTCTATGATTTTCCATAGTTTTAGTTTATAATATTGCTGGAATAGGTGTACATTCTGCTCATGATTAATGGTCAAATTCGATGATTTTCCAGAATTTTAGTTTTACTCCTCTCCTAAAAGAGACATGACATTGTGTTTGTCTAATCTTTCATAATCTTTCTTTTCCTGTTATATTTCTATTTCTTTGTTTTTATACAATAACTTGCATATGACAGAGTCAAAGATATTGCGAGAGTTGCGACAATTATCAAGGAGGCTATAAAGGATTACACAAAGGCTGGGTTTAGAAGCATTAAAGCTAATTCAATGTTAAAGGTATTTGGATTTTAATTTAGTCAAGTTTATTTTTTCCCGTTAAATCTCCGACTAGAGTTGCGGCAATTATCAAGGAGGCCATAAAAGATTACACAAAGGCATGGTTTAGAAGCGTTAAAACTAATTCAGTGTTAAAGGTATTTCGATTTTTAATTTAGTCAAGTTTATTTTTTCACGTTAAATCTTTGACTATGTTGATATAGCTTTAGAATTTTTTCTTAAGCCAAGCCATGTTGGTTTCCACCTCCTTGCTTTTATTATGCTAATTTACATCTCAACCTTTCTCCGATTTCCATCTCCAATATTGATTGTTTGATTAATTAAGTTTTAGTATCTGCAAACTAATTTTTAAAGTTCTTAATTATACATAGGTCATATTATGGTATATTCTGGTTTGCTTAAATTTGATTGTTTGTTCTATATATGTACAACTTTGAAACCGGCACGAAGTGGTTTGACATCAATTTTGTGACATTGGTCGTCCTTGGTTATTTCGCCTTGAGTTCATTGTTAAGAAAACCTTGTTGTACGCGCATCGTCTCGTGTCCTTGTCTTCGCGTCGTGTGTCTCAAGTATGGTGTTTGGTTCAGGACGTACGTACCTCTTCAGGACGTACGTACGTATGGTATGTCAGTAGAAAGTTTGTTTGGTCTGGACGTACGTACCTTCTTAGGACGTTCGTACGTCCAAGTAGTCAGCAGGTTTATGTCGGTTTGAGACGTACGAACGTCATATCGACGTACGTACGTCCAATGTGGTTTTTCACTATTTCGGCCCATTTTATGTGTTTTCCAACCCTAAGTATAAATAGGGTTTCTCTTCCAAAGAAGAAGTCAGTTCTTTGGCCGTCCAATTGAAGTCTTATTCTTGGAGTTTGTTTAGGTTTTGTTTAAGGTTGTTTTTGGTGATTGAACTCATCTTCTTCTTCCCCATTCATCTTCTTCTTCCTTCTTCCCCATTCATCTTCTTCTTAATTATTGAATAGTGATTTAGCTTCGAGTCTTCTTGTGTGTTCATCAAGAAGTCGAGTATCCTTGTGTGTTCATCAAGGAACTCTGGTGTAACCTTGTTTCATAGTTCGGCTTCGAGTCTTCTTGTGTGTTCATCAAGAAGTCGAGTGTCTTGTGCGTACATCAAGGTGCTCCGGTGAAGTCAAGGTGTTAGAGATAACCAGTAGTGTCAACTCGCAGTGATTGCAGGTAGTTGATAGGTTTGTACATCTCTTTTCATCTAGTGGATTTATTTGTTGTCGCGAGGACAACCGTGGACGTTTCCCATATTGGGTTTTACCACGTTAAAAATTCTTGTGTGTTCTTTATTTGTTTACTGCTTTATTGTTTGCCTTATTATTGTTATATTGCACATATATTGGGTTCTCAATTGGTATCAGAGCAGGGCGCTTATTAAGGAGCGTAAAGGCTCACGCGTAGATCCTTAGTGCAATTTTAATGGATTCTGATAAATTTGGAACACTAATTTGTCCTCCTAAATTTGATGGAACTAATTTTCCCTATTGGAAAGTTCGTATGGCTGCGTATTTGCAGGCTATGAGTGAGGATGTGTGGATCGCTGTAGAAGATGGTTGGTCACCACCGAGAGTTACTACAGGTAGTACAGATGAGGTTGTTACAAGTGTAAAGCCACGAAACACATGGAGTGTGGAAGACAAAGTTGTTTGTACTAACAACCAAAGAGGGCTTAATGCTATATTTATGGCTTTGGATGCTAGTGAATTTCGGAGAGTTCATGGTTGTATAACATCCAAAGAGGCTTGGGATAGGTTGGTAAGAACTCATGAGGGTGACATTGCTGTCAAAGAGAGTAAGCTTGAACTTCTTATTACTCAATTTGAAACTATGAAAATGGATAATAATGAATCTTTTGATGAATTCTTTATTCGTTTGCAGGATATTATCAACACTAGTGCATCTTTAGGTTTAGTGTACACCGATACTCAAATAGTACGTAAAGTTCTTCGGTCTTTGCCATCTAGATTCCGTTCTAGAAAAGATGCCATTCAAGAAAGCAATGACTTAAAGACCATGTCCATAGAGACCTTAGCAGGAAAATTGAGAACTTATGAACTTGAGGTTCAACTTGAACAACCTCAAAATAAATCCTTTGCTTTTAAAGTTGGAACTTTTGAGGATGTACAAGATGAAAATATTAATCATGATAAGTCTCTTGACACTAAGCAACATCTAAGTATCATTTATCGTTATCTTAAACATATTTTTAAGACTATGAAATATAATGGTTTGACTAACCATGGTTTTGACGAGTGTAAGCTTCCCAAGAAATTTGGTGCACAAGGGATAGAACAACAAAAAATCAAGTTATCTACCACTTGGGAGGAAGATGATAGCGATGATGATGATGATGATGATGTAGTGGAAGACCATGCTACACATTGTGTTGCCTATGGAGCATCTTTGAATGAGAATGTGGATTGTCAGGTAACCGATATTGTCGATCATGAATTCGATGATTCTATTTTGGTAAGTCCTGGTGAGTTAAGGGAATTACATATGTCATCTGTTAAACAATGTCAATCCTTGCGTAAGACTAATCAGATTTTAAATGATATGGTTGAGTCTCTTGTAAAAGAGAAAAATGTACTTGCAAGTGATATGATTGCCTTATCTGAGGAGTTTTCCCAAGAAAAGCTAGATTTCCAATCTAGAATTATTTCTTTGGAAATATTCAATCGTGAGATAGAAGATAAGTATCGTTCTTTGTTGTTAGAGCATGAAGCTGTGAAAAAGAATTTATTTGCTTCTACTAAGCGATTGCAAGGGTTTGAGAAAGCTTCAGTTGATCTAGACACCCTTATTAAAAGTGGAAAGTTTTCTTCAGATAAGACTGGTTTAGGATATGACTATGTTGGAGCTTCCTCCAGTTGTGTCCCTCCTACTACTTCTTTTGTAAGGCCATCATTGCCTCCTTTGTTACCAAATCCTCATATTCCTACTCCGCCTCCACCTATCAAGGCTTTTGAATCTAAGCCAAATGTGATGACCAAGAACAAGACAAGTCCTAAACATAGACATTTTAAGTGTTTTACTTGTGGTCGGTTAGGTCATACTTCAGCTTTCTGTTGGGATAAAAATTCCATGGTTCCATATTCTTCTTCTTATGGTAATAATTATTGGACCTCACATTGTTCTTTTCCTGTACAGGCTCATCATTCCTCTTGGCCTCCTTTTATGCGAAGAAGTGGCCCTAAAAAACCACAACACTTCAACAATAGAAAGAGGGTTGTGCAAAAGGTCATCAAACCACCTCACATATGGGATAGAAGCATCGATGTTGCCAAATGTAGTCTAGAGAATGAGAGGTTAAGGATTGGAAAGTCTACTATCAGGGATAATATTCAAAAATCCTCCATATCCGGGTCCAACTTGCAGAATATCTCTCAAGTATGGGTACGAAAGGATGACTTGAACGTTCTTTTTTGACTTCTTAAAGTCAGATTGAATATCATCTTCGTATTTTTATTTATTTTTGTTTGTTTTCTAGCCTTGTGTTATTTTAATTGCATATTTTTTTTTAACCATATAGGCTATTTGTTTGGTGTTTTTTGTTCTTCTGTTTATCCATGCGTTAATTGTTCTTTCATTATTCCATGTATGTGTTGTTGGATGCATCTTTTTTGAGATATTGGTTTAATTCAATTGTCTTAAATAAGTTGCAATATGTTTGGGTGTTTTCTCTTTCTGAATTCTTAAGTATGTTTTGGTATGTATCATGCATTTTTCCTTGCTTGTTTGCACAGTGAACGACATGCTTGCATGATGGGAGTTTTTGGAAACCACTTACATATTCTTTGAGCTCATAGAACTTCTCTATCTCTCGAGTATTTATGTTATCTTGAGCTATCTGTCCTCTGTTTTGGGTAATGTTCATCTTATTGTTCGTGTTATTGAGCATTCTTATCTCTCTCTTACAACTCTTGTTAGTGGTCAATGACTCACTTTATCCCCAGCCATTTGATTGTCTTTATAGCAATATCAGTTGGCTAAGAACCCGTTGGGGTTGTGAGGGTCATGCTCTGACGGATGCACTCAAGAGATGTTAGTTCTTGTGTTGCACGTTATCATGGTGTTGCACTTCTTGAGTTTGTGTTTGTCAAAAAGATGTAGGCTACACCCTACCCTCGTGTAATTGAAAAGATGGAGGCAAAAGCCCCTCCCACACGGGAATGACATTGAAAGATGTAGACTAAACTCCACCACATGCGGCAAAATGATAATCCAAGCGCATGTTCATTGTTTTTTATGTGAGGCATACAAAGTTTACATTCCTTTGCCTTTTGGATATCTTTTTTTTTTTTTTTTTGTTTGAAAGTTCATATTTATATTCGTTTGTCTTCTACTCATATTGTTTGTTTCAAAGGGGATTGAAGTTTGTTTCTTCTAAGCTCACTTGCTAATCGTATGTCTCTTGTTGATGGTTCTATATTCTAGGTCTTCAAAGGGTGTGTTCTAGTGGTGAACTTTCTCTCTCTTTATGCATTGCATTGCATCTACACACACCGAGGTTTAGTTTATGATGCACTTCAATTCTCTTAATTGTTCAATCTTTTGTTTATCCCAACATATTGCCTCTTATTTTTGTACGGATTGGGATTGGCTACTGTTTTTGGAAGTTCATGATGTGTTCCTCTTCACTTCTATGGTACATCGGTTCATTTCCTTTTATCTTCTTATTATGGTTTGTGAGTGAGGTGTGAAAATGACTCTCTTTGTGTGTTTCAAATATCCTTATTTGGTTTGTTTGTTCTAGGTGCATCTTTCTCATATGCCTTGCATTTAGGTGAAGCTTTTGTTTAGGGGGAAAATTCTTTGTATTGACATCGTGTTAACAAGTGTTTATTTTATGGCTTCCGTTGCATATCTTTTTTGTTGTTAACATGATTGTTCTCTTTCTTTTCTTCTTTAATCTTAGTTGTTATGGTTTGGTATTTTTCTTTTCTCTTTCTTTTGTTACCTTGCTTCATTTGTGACAAAAAGGGGGAGATTTATGACTCTAATACTAACATTCATCTCTTCCTTTGTTAGTGTATTCTTGGGTCATGTTTCAGGTATGCTACAAGTATGGGGGAGTGAACGTGTTGATGTTTAGAGGTTGTACAGTTATGGGGGAGCTCAAGTAACTAAAGTTGGAGCTCATGAAGTATGGGGGAGTTGTACAGTTCTGATGATGGAAGGTTCTTGCTCAAGCTGGATAACAAGAATTGGTGACTTGGTATGTGTTCTACCTTGAGTGATTTTGTAGGCATGTTTTATAAATGCCATGGTTTGGGTTTGTAAGCACGTTTTATAAGTGCTATTAGAGTCATAGGTTTTTGTCACAAAATCAATGTCAAAGGGGGAGATTGAAACCGGCACGAAGTGGTTTGACATCAATTTTGTGACATTGGTCGTCCTTGGTTATTTCGCCTTGAGTTCATTGTTAAGAAAACCTTGTTGTACGCGCATCGTCTCGTGTCCTTGTCTTCGCGTCGTGTGTCTCAAGTATGGTGTTTGGTTGAGGACGTACGTACCTCTTCAGGACGTACGTACGTATGGTATGTCAGCAGAAAGTTTGTTTGGTCTGGACGTACGTACCTTCTTAGGACGTTCGTACGTCCAAGTAGTCAGCAGGTTTATGTCGGTTTGAGACGTACGAACGTCATATCGACGTACGTACGTCCAATGTGGTTTTTCACTATTTCGGCCCATTTTATGTGTTTTCCAACCCTAAGTATAAATAGGGTTTCTTTTCCAAAGAAGAAGTCAGTTCTTTGGCCGTCCAATTGAAGTCTTATTCTTGGAGTTTGTTTAGGTTTTGTTTAAGGTTGTTTTTGGTGATTGAACTCATCTTCTTCTTCCCCATTCATCTTCTTCTTCCTTCTTCCCCATTCATCTTCTTCTTAATTATTGAATAGTGATTTAGCTTCGAGTCTTCTTGTGTGTTCATCAAGAAGTCGAGTATCCTTGTGTGTTCATCAAGGAACTCTGGTGTAACCTTGTTTCATAGTTCGGCTTCGAGTCTTCTTGTGTGTTCATCAAGAAGTCGAGTGTCTTGTGCGTACATCAAGGTGCTCCGGTGAAGTCAAGGTGTTAGAGATAACCAGTAGTGTCAACTCGCAGTGATTGCAGGTAGTTGATAGGTTTGTACATCTCTTTTCATCTAGTGGATTTATTTGTTCTGGCGAGGACAACCGTGGACGTTTCCCATATTGGGTTTTACCACGTTAAAAATTCTTGTGTGTTCTTTATTTGTTTACGTTTACTGCTTTATTGTTTGCCTTATTATTGTTATATTGCACATATATTGGGTTCTCAAACTTCACCTCTTCCTTGCTAGTATACTAGCCATAGCTTTCCTGATTTTGTTTTCTCCTTATTTTCCGGCCTCCATGTGAAATGCGCATTGCCTGACACGGGTATAGGTTTCCTGACACGGGTATAGGTTTCTTCTACAGACAAACTGAAGTGATGAGGGAATTTGATGAGGGAATTTTAAGTTAATTAAATGAGTACGGGACTAGAAACTAATCTAATGTATTTTTAAGAAAAACAATGATGTATGAAAAATTAAAAATTAAAAAATTAGAATTAAATAATATCAAGCTAAATTAATCAAATAGACAAAGGAAAGTTTCCTGAAAGTGTATCTAGAGCCGGTCATAATCTGAAGAGGGTGGACTTCGACTCTGACGTTAGCCTTACGTCGGTGACCCAAAATATAATAGCAGACAAGTTTTGAAAACCAGAAGAGCAAGCTAAAATCCAGTGTAGACAATAATTAACACCTCACAATGAATTTTGTAAGAAATATTCAATTTGATTAAGTACTTTAATTAATATGGCATATGCTTGGAATTTAAATTTTAAACAATGTCAAATGGAGCCTAAAAAGTAAATGGGATTTGGATTTATACATATTGTCTCCTTCATTCCTTCGAATGTTTTCGTAGTTGAGTATCCTTCTGGATACTATGTTGAGGTTAATACCTTTATTTTCACTTTTTAGCATACAATTTTGATCTATATTATCATACAAACACAAAAAAATTGTTTGAGTCTTTGTTTAAGACCCTACCAAGAAACTAGCGGTTTTGTTTTGTTTCCCTATTTTACTAACTAAGAAAGTTTTATTTCAACTATTGTTGAAATCCTAAAACGTTAGCTTGACACTTTCCCCAAAAAAATTGTTTGAGTCTTTGTTTAAGACCCTACCAAGAAACTAGCAGTTTTGTTTTGTTTCCCTGTTTTACTAACTAAGAAAGTTTTATTTCAACTACTGTTGAAATCCTAAAACGTTAGCTTGACACTTTCCCCATTGTTTTGCCCTTCCCCCACTGAAAGTATTCCACTTATAATGCTCCCCCGAGCTGACTTCTTTTATATCTACATTATCTGACACAGAAGGAACAATGGGTACAAAAGCCTTCTTCTGATGAGTCTGTCATGTGTAACAACTCCATCCAGAAATGCCTAGGCTGATTTGATACTGAAGTTTCCATCTAGACTAAGAGCCGATATGATTTTAAAGATTTAAGTTTGGATTATACATGTTAAGATCTAATTATAGAGTACTTGAGGAGTTGGTGATAGTTCATTGTAGTTGTAGGCATTCTGGACACTTCTATGGACTAGATAATTCTTTATGCTTCTGGACACTTCTATGGACTGGGCTTTTCTTGGACTTGGACATTACAGATTACATTTTTAACACCCCCACTTAATCTATAATGTTCATGCTCCTCCTAAAGTGATGAAAATTTTCACCTCCAAGTGGCTTGGTAAATATGTCGGCACATTGATCTTCAGTCCTGCAGAATTGTAGCTCGATCTCTTCACTTTCAACCAAGTCTCTGATGAAGTGGTGACGCAACTTAATGTGCTTTGACCTGCTATGGAACACTGGATTCCTGGTCATAGCTATTGCAGACATATTGTCGCAATATATAGTAGTAGGACCTTCTTGCTCTTATTGTAAATCTGCCAGAATTCTTCGAAGCCATACTGCCTCACAAGCTGTACTTGTTGCTGACATGTACTCTGCTTCTGCCGACGATAGTGCCACTGTATTTTGCTTTCTTGATGACCATGTGATCACCTTCGTACCTAGGAAGAAAACATAACCTGAAGTGCTCTTCCTGTCATCTATTGATCCTGCCCAATCGCTATCTGTATAGCCAACTAACTTGTTATCTTTCTCCTTCTTGTAGTTGATGCCGAATCCTTTCGTTCCTTTGACATATCTCAGTACTCTCTTGGCTGCTGCATAGTGTAGTTTGCTTGGATCACTCATGTAGCGCGATATCATGCTTACTGCTTGAACAATATCTGGTCTTGTATTCGTGAGATAGATCAACGAACCAACCAAACTTCTGAATAGTGAAGCATCGGCCTTAGATGCTCCATCATCCTTACTTAGCTTTTCATTCACAGCCATTGGTGTCGTCACTGGTTTGCAGTCGACCATCTGGAACTTCTTCAAGAGGTCTTCGGCATATTTTTCTTGAAAGAAAAAAGCCTTCCTGAGATTGTCGTACTTGGATCCCGAGAAAATATCTCATGAGTCCCAAGTCAGTCATCTCATACTCCTTCATCATCGCTCGTTTGAATTCTTCTTCCATTGCTTGCTTGGTGCTGGCATAAATTAAGTCGTCAACATAAAGACAAACTATAAGGAAATTACCCTCACCATCTCGTTTCACATAAAGCGATGGTTCGTTTGGACTTCTTTCAAATCCATTCTGGCGAAAGTAGCGATCAATTTTACTGTTCCAGGCTCTTGGTGCTTGCTTTAGCCCGTACAAAGCTTTGCGAAGTCGATAAACTTTTCTTTCTTCTCCCTTGATGATGTAGCCTTGAGGTTGTTGCACGTAGACCTCCTCCTCAAGTTCTCCATTCAAGAAAACTGACTTCACATCCAACTGGTAGACTTTTATCTCCAATTGTGCTGCAATTGCTAGTACTGTACGAATTGTCTCCATCCTTGCAACGGGCGCAGATGTCTCGTTAAAGTCTATTCCAGGTTGTTGGGAATAACCTTTTGCGACAAGTCGAGCCTTGTGCTTCTGGATAGAGCCATCTTCATTATACTTGGTCTTATAGACCCATTTCAGCCCAATAACTTCTTTCTCTTTGGGCTTTTCAACCAGCTCCCATGTTTCATTTTTATGGATGACTTTCATTTCTTCATCCATAGCTTTTCTCCATTTTCTTCAGTTGCTGCTTCTTCATACTTTTGTGGTTCACAAGCAAGAAAAGCAACTGGACCGCATGAGTTGTAAATATCTTGTAAAGGACGTACCTTTCTTGGGGGAGAGCTTGACCCTGATGAAGATGAACTTCTTGGGCATGTTGGCAGAGTAACTGGTTCAGGTTCTGGACCTGGTTGTTCTTGGGTTGATTCTTCTTCTTCAAGTATTAGTGGCGCCTCGACATTAGTGTTGTTTCCGTCATCCCAACTCCATGCATTATGCTCATCAAAGATGACATCTCTGGAGATTACTAACTCATTGGTCCTGGGATTAAGTAGCCTGTAAGCTTTGGATTCTTCGCTATACCCGATGAAGATGAACTTTTCTCCCTTCTCATCAAACTTTTCTCTGTGTTTTGATGGAATATGAGAATATGCGATGCATCCAAAGACTTTGAGAGAAGTTACCGTGGGCTTTTGATGATGCCATGCTTCATATGGCGTCCTGTCTCGCACTACTTTAGTTGGCGAACGGTTGAGAATGTAGACCGCGGTGTTGACAGCTTCAGCCCATAGTTTGTTTGGTAAGCCTTTTCCCTTCAGCATGCTCCGAGCCATCTCCACGATCGTCATGTTCCTCCTTTCTGCCACGCCATTTTGTTGAGGAGTGTATCGGACTGTCAGCTCCTTCTTGATTCCTTGATCTTGACAATATTTGTTGAACTCCTTAGATGTGAATTCTCCTCCTCGATCAGTGCGTAACACCTTTAAGGAATCCCCACTTTGTTTTTCAACGAGCGCCTTGAACTTCATGAATGTGGTGAATGCTTCCGATTTTTGTTCTAGGAAGTACACCCACATCATCCTGCTGTAATCATCAACAAACAAAAGAAAATATCTTTTGTTGTTTAATGACGGTGTTCGAACTGGTCCGCATATGTCAGCGTGAACCAATTCTAAAGACTTCCTGGCTCTCCATGATGACTTAGCAAAGGGAAATCTATGAAATTTCCAAAAAATGCAGCCTTCACAAACTCTAACTTCTCGACCAATACTAGGTAGCCCAATCACCATATTTTTGGACTTTAGAACCCTTAAGGCTCTATAATTCAAATGCCCAAATCGTAAATACCATAATTCAGTTTTATCAACTACAGTTGCTTTCATGGCATAATTTTGTACCGATGACATCACCAATGGAAAAACCTTATTTTCTGTCATCTGTACTTTGGCAACCACCTGCTTCTTTCTTTTATCGTAAATTGTGCATTCATTATCTTCAAAATGCACAATATACCCTTTCTGGATAAGTTGCCCAACACTTAGTAAGTTTTGAGCAAGACCGGGGACATACAGAACATCATGCATATTTTTAGATGCTCCTTCTCCAATTTTTACTGTAACTATTCCTTTTCCTTCTATTTTCTGAAGTTTACCATCTTCTAGCTTAACTTCAGAATCTACGTCTTCATCTAGACTTATAAAACCTTTCTTATCTCCGGTCATGTGATTACTGCAGCCACTGTCTAAATACCAAATATCTTTAGGTTCTTGCATTGCATTATAGCAAGAATAAAATACTTGGTCTGGAGATTCATTTTTCTCCATGTAGTTGGCTTGATTCTTCTTCTTGAGCCAACAATCTTTATCCACGTGATTTAACTTTTTACACGTGGTACATTTATATCTGCAGTTTTCACTTTTATGACCGGGTTTTTTCCAAACATTGCAATAAGGTTTTGAAGAAGGATTTTTGCCATACCTTCGGTTGTTGTTGCTGAATTTTTCTTCACGTGAAGAAATTTTCTTCCTTTATTCTCTAAGTCACTGATATGCTATCTAGCAGAAGAACCGAAGGTACTTCAATCGACATATTGATGTTACATTGCAGAAAATACAATAAGGCTTTGACAGAAAGTCGTATCAAACTTTTTTTGTATGAAGACTTCAAGTTTTGGGTCTAAAGCTATCTATCTACCGTTGAGATGGAAAAGAAGGGAATAAAAATCATAGCTATACAGCGTGGGTACAGTTTGAGGTGCAAACAAATATGTGTCTACCCTAAGGAATAAGTTATCCAGCATCCTCTGGCGAAAGGTTGACCCTAAGGCATACAAGGGGTTTTGCCAAGCCGTGTGATTTGTTGGTAAACTTTATCAATACAAGCTTAAGCCGTGGGCAGAAAAATGTATTGGAAAAATTAAGGTAGTGTTTGTTTCATTAAGCATTAAGCATTAAGTGCTTCTTAAGTGGTGGATCAGGTTAAAATTCAGAAATAAGTGTTTTTTAAGTTGTTTGTTTAGAACAAGCATTAAGAACTAATTGGGATATTTCAGCGATTTTGGCCCAGCGAAAATCTCACGCTTAATTTAACTTCTTAATGCTTGTTGTATTATTTAGACAATGCTACCCTTATAAAAATTGTTTTTATCATCCATAACCATTAAGTAATATCACAGTCAGATTCATTGGCTTAGTTAATGGCCTTTCCTTTGTCTGATCACTTTGAAAGTTACAGATTTTTTTGTGGTTGTTATGTTTTACAAGAAAAATTACGTTACAGTCAGATTCGTTTGCTTAATAAGGGGACTTTCTTTTGTCTGATCACTTTAAAAGTTTTAATATATGTTCTTGACGATTTCTATTGTATCATATCCAAAATTTGGAATTTTTAAATGAGTCGTTTGAAAGTTACAGATTTTTTTTGTGATTGTCATGTTTTAGAAGAAAAATTACAGTCAGATTCGTTTGCTTAGTAAGGGATCTTTCCTTTGTCTGTTCACTTTGAAATATTTTCCATATGTTCATAACGATTTCTGTTGTACCATATCCAAAATTTAGAATTTTTAGACGAGCCGTTTAAAAGGTTAAGATTTTTTTTTTAAATATCATGTTTTAGAAGAAAAATTGGCGTGTATAGTTTTGTTATTAGAACATTTTTCTGTTTGTACGACGTAACAATATAGTGTAGTTACACAAATATTTTGGCTAAGGGTGAAACATTCTCATCTGAAGCACAACACTGAATGGTCAACTTGCGCAACCAGAGTGCAAATCAACTTTAGGTTTTTGGGTTATATGATAAGGTACTGTGTATTGTCAAAATACTTTTCCAATAATAGGGTAACATGGTCAAAATCACACTTATGCATAAACAAACAAATCAAAAACAGAACTTCTTAAAAATGATAACCAAACAACTTTTCCAGCATTCAGTGTTCAGCATCCAGCATTAAGTATCCAACATTAAGCATCCAGCATTCAGCATCCAGCATTCAGCATTTTAAACAAACACACCCTAAGTCATTAAAGTCCAAGAATTATGAAACAGACGAAGTCCGTAGATGATGCTTACATCAGAAAACATTGAAGACTATAAATGCATGTATCAAAGTTAGAACCGAGATGAAATTTTCTTTTGCTGTGATGCTTTGGAATTGTAAATTGTCGGACATGTTGTGCAGTAGGGATCATTACACACACCTAATTGGCCAGACTTCAACAAATGGTCATTCTTGCCAAAATGGTTATTTTCATGCCAGCGTTTGGTTTTTGCTCCATTGAAAGAAGGTTGCCATAAGAGTTTATCAGATCTCCAAGTATTATGAATCGGACCACTCATTTGTTTAAACGGAGATCTTCTTTCACTCTGCAAAAGACCAGTATGCGATGCAAAGTAAGTTTCTCTTTCATTTGAATCCATGGAGTGCATTGGAGTTGACATAGATGCACTCCTGTTCCTGGAATAAAGTCTTTGTGGTTGAACATCCAGACAATCATCTGATTGTCGAGATTGAGTATCATGGGGATTTCTTCTTTCTCACCACCAGCCATTTTTTCGCACCAAAATTGCAAGACAATTCCCAATTCATCCCTTCAGTTCATAGTATGCTAACATCCTACTGTCACTTTTATTTTGAATTGAAATTAACTAATATATATGCAACAACAACAGCAATGGTATCATTTATCTTCAAGCATTTTCTCCAAAAAAATCAAGCTTATAAGATTGTAAGTATAAGTTTTTGTAATTTCTGAAGAAACCCAATAATTAGAATCATAACACTATCTATTAACATGATAAATAAACACTCTCAATTGAGTTGTTAGTTAAAACTTAAAATCAAGTTGCTGTTATAATGAACTACTAAACAAACTTATTCCTCCTCTAACTAACATTATTTTGAGATAATCTCTAAATTTTAAAGGTTTACGAACTTCCTAATTCACATCCCACAATAAGCATTATTGTTTTTTAACACATACCATATTTGACTATTCCGCAGCAGGAAAGATAGAATACCTAATTCAAATGACTGATCTGAGAGAGAGAGAGAGGATGATGAGATTAATTAGGTTTAATAAAATAACAGCTTGACAGACTTTGCGGATTAAAAGCCCATTAAATAGTCCAAATCAACTACAGCTTAGTATTTAGCTGAAACGCAATCTGGGCCTTCCAATCCTTCAAGAGAGGATCTTGTCTGCTATTTATCTTTGGACGAGACAAACTTGTGTCTTATAACTTAGATGATATATATATATATACCCATGGCTTCGCCACGCTACTGTTAACAAAGTTGCAAATCTTTTCACTCAAAAATAATTATAATACAAAGTTGAAAATAATGTATGCGTTTTGAGTGATTTAACAAAGTTATAATGGGTGTATCCTCTTACTAATCACTCAAAACGCATTCATCATTTAGCTTGATCGCGTTTTAAGTTGAAAAGAATAATAAATCAGGTCATGAAATAAAAAGGAAAAGAAATGAAAAAAGCTACTACAATCAAACTATGTCAATATATATATTTTTTTTTTATTTTTTTATTTATTTTTTGTACTTTTAGGTTTGACGAAAACTTTTAGTGATTGTTCGCAGGTTGATTTGAAATTTAATAAATATTTAGCATTATCTGCTATGCTATCTTTTGGTTTCACCCCACAACAATTCCTGTAAAAGATCAAAGTTTGTATACCAAAGGACATGACCTATATTTGTTAGTCATAAAATAAAACAAAATACATATAAGAAATATCATTTCATATTTTACACTTCTTCAGCTGTAAATGTAATATACTTTCATTAACTTTTACCTTTTAAGAGACAGCGATATACCGTTAGCAATAAGGAATCAACAGAACCTTGAATATAAGGTAGTTGCAGTGTCTTCCATTCAAATCTAGATTTTTGCGAAGTTAAGCAGTGGATATATTAATATGGAAAAATAAAGAAAAAAAATTACATGGCCTTAAAAATTAAAGAGGATGTCTTGTTAACCAAGAATATTTACTTTATCAAAAAAACATGGCTTTGTTTGGAATATCCTAAATGCAGCCGTCTACTATGCTTCCTTTTCTTCTTGGTACAGTTTTTACAATATTATACAATAAGATTGTCATGATGTATGTGGATACATCTCAACCGTAGCTGTATTGAACATTCCCATCTCATGTCCATTAGAAGTTTTATCTGCAGTGTTGATATGTCTATCAGTTTTACGAGCTTTGTTTCCCTATATAAATGATGTGCAAAGCTTTGCTGCAAATATATAACAAAACACCATTCACTGATAATTAGAAATTTTAGAGCTTTAAACAGAATCCATGGCAGGAAAAAAAAGTTGAAAGAGAAGAATTTTGAATTTTGAATTTATGACATTTTTTCATTGCTATAGTATTAATTAACAAAATGGGCAACAACATACAGTTCTTATGTTGAGATGACGAAAACAGGATTGTTAGAAAAACAATTAGATTGGTAGCAAAATCTTAATAGATATGGTATTATTATGTTATCCATTAAAATTATCGAAACCTATCTAAATTGACAAACTATGATCCAATAATAAAAATAGCCATGTCTTTACAACGTGTCGAAAAAAGGAGATGACAAGGAAGAAAACCCTTATTATTTAACTTCAAGAACTGGCAACTGTAACATCTCTTGTTCCATCTTTTGTTACGACAGTAATTCAACTACTATGCTTCCCTTCCTTCATCAACTTCCTGATTTAATTTTCAACAAAAAAATCTTCCCAAGTTATTGTATTTTCTGCACAAAATACCAATGTGGTATTCTAACTGATAATATTAACACAGAAGGACAAAAACCAGAGAAACTTGAAAAACTCGTTGATGTTTTGCAAGTAGGAAGAATTAGAGGGAAGGTGAAAGAGTTGAAGGTAATGTGAAATAAGTGACACCAATAATTGGTTATAATGTTATCACTTCCTTTCCCATTTCTATTTACTTCTGTAATTCCAAAAGTGAACTTGCAAATACTCACTATTTGTGAAGCTGAAACTAATCAAATTGAAATTAATTCCGAAATATTGTTGTTTGGTTTGATCATATGGTTTATACATTAACAATCTACCACATTCCTCACGTTTCAGCCAATTTAATCTACATGTGACACCAAATATAATGATAGATAAGTTCTTTTACCAATCAAAATAGTAAACTTACTGCAATAGCTTCAGTGAGTGCAACGACACAACCCTGTCAATCCGCTGTCAACAACATAGTAGAGTGGGTACTGGCATTGTTTATTTTGATGTTCTTCCCATGGTCTTTTTACATTATGAAGTGGTGAGTACCTGAAAAAACAAACAATCCAACCCACATCCACCTCAATGCATTGAAAGCTAGTGTTGTGAAACTAATGGAAGGGGGAGAACAAAAACACCAAGATACTTGTATACATTTCTTTAATTCGATACATGTTTTCTGGGTATACAATTACATTTTATTATGTGAGGTTGAAATATGTATGGACTACATATATAATAAAACAGCTGAGGAAAAACTAATTTGCCTTCAATCATTATGTAAAGTCCAAGTATAGAAGGATCATGGCATCTATGAATATCCAAACTTGAAATGTGCAATATACTACAGAAGAAACTGAAAATTTTGGATAAACCTTAATCAAGTAATATGTTTTCTACATTTGGTTGTCCAATCCATTTAAATAACTCGAAAATTGCTAGTTATCAAGCTGCTTGAAGATTAGTTGAGAAAAAGTATAATGCATCTTCATTTAATTGAAAAAGGAGTGTCATTGTCTAACTTTAACATCTACTAACTAATATACACTTCACAAAAACTTTTCAAAATTACAAAGATTAAATTTAAGCAAACAAAGATTATTCAATTTGGGCAAGATATATAAGGGTATTACCTGATGATTATATCTACATATGAAGGGTTTGTGGACTTCGATGGAGATGCCTGTTGAGAAAAAGAGCTAGATGTTAACATAAATATTCAGAGGTGAATTGAAAAAACAAAAGAAGCTTTATCTATTGATAACAAAACAGAATCGTAGAGTGGTTTGGAAGAGAGATGGAGAAAAGAGATAAGTAATAACAGAGAGTGGTTGATTGGTCCAAAGAAATGTTAGAGAGAGAAGAAGAGAGAAATCGTTAAGGAATAATAGCCTAGAATTTATATACAATTCCGAGGTCGTTTGGAAGAAATGTTCATATTGGATCCAGAGAAAAGGATCACAACAGCTCCAGCATTGAAATATTTGTTCATCACTGGCCATCAATAGTTTTATAGTTTTATCCTCACTTTCCCTTGATCAAATCATATTGGTACTAAAACATTGATATTGACAGGTTTCACCAAGGGAAGATAAATGATGTGCTATCCCATACTAACAAAGAAGTTGTACAAATGCTCATGCATGTAATTATTATTTGTAGATTGTGGATTTCATTTGAGTTTGTATTTTCTTCCTCATTCCGAAATTGAGTGATCGATATTTTTGCAGCTCGAGGGAGAATATTGACAATGAAATGGATACGGTGCCAGGACTAATGGATTTGATGAAGGTCTCTAGAAACAGATAAATAATAAACCTCAGACAGTAAGTTTCAAATAAAATTTTTTATGTTGTGCAATATTTGACAAACATCCATGTGTAAAACGTAAGACTCATCAATGATTTGAGAAATACCTTTGCAATGAAAGCAATGCCAACAACCGATCACAAGGTCCATAGCAACTTGATCCCTTCACTTCAAACTTCTTCAACGACGACATCAACACACTCATGCAGTTGTACCAAGTATCCCTAGGTTCCTTTAACCGCATAATCACCCCACCTCATACTATGGAAAATCATCGAATTTGACCATTAATAGTGGAAGATAAGAATTAGATTAAAACGATTGATGAAATTTAATTGAAACTCAATGTAAAAAAACTTAAATTACATACATAAACAAACACGTACAAATTGGAATAGTAGTTTTACCTGAATCAGAGATGGGAGATAATGAGATTATTGATTCAATAAAGAGTTGATAAGAGATGATCTTATTTTTGCAAATTTCAAAAGAAATGACCTATCAGAGCATAAACAGATGGGAAGAAATATGGAAACATGTGGTGGGGGAGAGATGGAAGGAGAAGAAGAAAATATGGAACATACAAAAGATGGTGGTGTTAATCACCAAAAAGAGCTACATGAATTCCTTGAGTTCACATCATCAGATGGATGTTCAGGGCAATGAGGTTAGAGTATTCTCACCTTGCTGAAGTGTGCGGGCTTGTTGCATGGCATGTCTAACAAGTGCATCAGCAACACCAATTGCTTCTCTATACTGCCCATGGAATCGAAGATGTTGAATACACCCCATGAGGTCCTTAATTTCTTGCCATAAGGTGCACACTGGTGTAGTGGGTGGGTTTTGCACTGAGAATATTCTGATAAAGTACCTGTGAGTCAATCTCCACCAACACTGAACTTATATAATATGTTAGAGCAGTAATATAATAATCAACATTGTTCCACGGTATAATCAGAAAAAAAAAATGAAAGATCCATACGCTCTTAGAAATGAATACTTTTATATTTATATTTTTTTTATAAATGGGGCATTTCATTAATAAAAAAAAATGGTAAGACCAACAACATAATACATGACAGTGAGAATAGTCTCCATTGTTAGCTGCCCTGGCCGGTTTACATTAAACTGTATATCCCTCGAGACATGTTAAGATCAACTGTGAAATACAAACAAAATAACCCTTAAACCCCTAGGTAGCTGCAGTCGGTCTTATGCACAAACTCTGCAACTGGTCTCTAACGTGTTATAATCAAACTCTGATCCAATGAGTCATCAAATCATCAAAGTGATATACTCAATGTTCCGTAGATCACCACAAACACAATACCAAACCGTCGTTGCTTTGTTTAAGTTCATAATTACTCATTTAAAGCAGCTTGGTTTATGTAGTAACTTTTATCATACGACTTATCACTTCCTCAGTCGAGCTTTAAACTTGGAGGTACTGTAGATAACTCTTCGGCATACAACATATATAAGGATGATTATAATACTAATAACATGTATTGAGTCCCTATTTTTCTAGTCTACTTGACCCTATCAATTCCTTATTCCCTATCTTATTAAGGATGCACAATCACCAATGATGGACGAAGCAAAGATGATAATAATAATTAAAAGGTACCCATAAACTCCTAAAAAATAAAAAGTTTTCTCATATCTAATTACTTCAGGTGTTCAAGTCTAGCTACAACTTTGATATATAAAAAAATGATCCTCTCCGGTAAAGCATTGGATTGCATGAGTGAAATGAAAATTGGGAAGCATAGCATATTACTAATTCATTCCCAGGAAAGATAGGGCCAGATATACATTTTTTTCTCATGTTGAAAATCACACCTTTCGCATCTGTAACAGATTTGTCCGTAGCACAACACTGTTAAAAGCTGAAGAAGTTAAGAAGTTACTGTTGTCATGTCACAGTTAAACCTATTACAGAAAAATTGACCCATGCATCAGTCCAAGAAAAATCTTAGTCACTAAGAACAGTTGAAGCATTGGTAGGTTTAGACTGACTCACACAGATGCAAAAGAATCAGTAGTCCGACTGAATGCAGTTTCTCTTTTTAGTCCAGCCACGCATGACCTGAAAAAAACACTAAAATGAA
This sequence comes from Aquilegia eximia, assembly GCA_023053565.1. Taxonomy (NCBI): domain Eukaryota; kingdom Viridiplantae; phylum Streptophyta; class Magnoliopsida; order Ranunculales; family Ranunculaceae; genus Aquilegia; species Aquilegia eximia. Next base: position 28,135,632 of record JALIGU010000004.1, read on the forward strand.
ATGAAACTTAGCTTGCTTTGCAAACTATATAATCATATTTCATTTAAACTTTTAAAAATAATGCTATATGTTAAAAAGAGGAAGTGATCAATGTTCTTGTTAAATGACTTTAAGTTAAAGGTGCATAACTTACAAACCACGATTCATATGCAGTAAACACCCACCAAAAAGACCTAATTAAGTAGCTAAATCTAGGCCTATGTATGAAACAACCAGTTACCATATCCTAGCTTTCATAAAAACTTGCCAAATTTATACACTTTTTAATTTCTAGAAGTTTTTTGTAGCTATACCTATGTCATTTTATTAACGAATTGTGTTACCACGATAATGTGCCCGACAAACCTGCAAACTTTTTATAGAGTTTTGAATAAATACCTCTACCACCACTCTAAGTCTGAACACCTATAATATACATCTTTCAAATTTTTTTGGAAACTTACTCTCTGCATCCAAGTTCTCTTGAAAATAAAGTACCATGCATCTTCAAAAAGTTAGGAAATCAAAATTAAACTATTATAAATCAATCCCAAATCATTAAGTATATTCAATTAACCTAATCAATTGGGAAGGCGTGCAATTTCAATTAGAGTCTAGTGTATGTTTGTAGAGTTGTCAAAATTATTTGGTGTGTACATGATTAGTGAAGGAGTTAGTCGTAGCTTCAAGGCATTTGGGATGTTTCTCTTAGGAAGGGAGATGCATTTTTAGCATAATACTGAACCCCTTGAAGACGTGAGGCATATTGACGTTGCTGCTAAGGTATTCATAACCTGAGGATGTACTCTTTTCTTGCTAGGTATGCTATTGTATCAAATAATACAAATGACAATAATAAACAGAAATCAAAATCAAGAAGGAGAGAGTAATGGAGATAAAAGAAAAAAAAATAGAAGACATATGAAAACATATGGGTCTGTTTGATTCAAGAGGTAAATCAAATTACCAGTGAAAATGGAGGATAAGCGATGGAATTAAAATTTATAGTCGGAGAAGAAGATAGAGAGAGATTTGACGGAGAAGTGAGGTCCCTTCTTATTAGAAGTATTGTCATTACCATGTTAGAAAAATATGAAAGAACTAAATAATACACTGTCACTATTAGAAGTTTTTTAATTACAATCAAACTAAATAATTATTTTTTTTCTGTATTTGCATTATCACTGTTATTATGAAGATAGATTGTCATTGAACATTTGAACCAATGAGCAAGCGGAATAGAATCTTAAGGTAAGAAAAAATAATGGGTAGTGGTCAATAGTTATTTTAATATGAATTTATTTTTGTTTCCTTTTCCTTTCCTCCTCCTTACAATCTTATTACATGATTGTGTGGCTTGTGTGTTGGTTTCATCTGCAGTGAGTTATTATAAAATGTTTAGCCAAAGAGCTTGACAGAATTACACAGTGGTTACACTTGCTGTGAATTTAATAATTATTTTCGATTTAGGTTCCGGCAGACCGACACTATACAAAAAACAGATTTTTAAGATGCTTAATTGTTTTGGATTTAGTCATTTTGAATACTAATATACATTCATAATAGTGACTTCCATTAGAATTCAGTTTACACTTATGTCTGAATTGTGGATAGTTTGGAACTTTGGATTTGGAAAAAAATAGAGTTCTTTTTAAGGTGGTCCTAGCAAATTAACCCTAGCTATTTACCCCTTTCACTTCTCAGGTATGCACACATGGTCATGTGGCTCATATCACCAGTAGGGTCATACGATCATTCCCTAGCAACCAATCTTGTTCAGTGTTCCATTTTGATCTATATTGAATGTTGATAACAGAGGCTATTGACGAATAAATAAGGGTGATTTAGGTTTTGGTCACCACTTTTTAGTATAAATTAGGTTTTGGAGCCGGTTTTTATCTTTATTAGGGTTTAGAGCTCATTTTCGAACCAACAACTAAAAAAACCCGGTTGAACCAAAAATATTTTCAAAATACCTAATTTTACCCCTGAAACTCACGTGATCTGCACGTGATCACTAACCCTAATATAGTTTTGATCAGGGGTATTTTGGCCATTATAAACAATTACTTGGGTCAATTGTCGGTTCAGCTCTAAACCCTAATAAAGATAAAAACCGGCTCCAAAACCTAATTTATACTAAAAAGTGGTGACCAAAACCTAAATCACCCAATAAATAATTCAAATTAATTCCATTAGTTATTCTAATTTTACTTAGCTCCACCGTTTTGTTTACAAATTATCTATAAATACTACTAATTGAAATCTCTAAACTTTTTTTTACTCATATCATTTACATATTACGTTTAAAACCATATTCTCTGATAGCAAGGAAATACAGATCCAAGTGAAACTAAACCTGATCAAACTAAGACTTAGTGCACATTGAATGCTAGAGGTAGGGTTTGAACCTTACCTATATACAATAAAAAACTTAGACTTAGTGCACATTGAATGGTACTTAGGAAATATAGGCTTTTTATGTTCTTCAAATACAAAATAACTCAAATCAATATACAATCAGTTCGAAAATAGATTTCACATACCGACTATAGGTTTTTAATTATTAGGCATGCAATTCATGAATTCGATCTTTTCAATTAATTGAAGAGAAACATAGATTATTACCCTATTCGAAATTACCTTTTCCTAGTTAAAATTAGCAGAGAATAGAAAGATAAAGAGTAGAATTAGTAATTGCTTTTAGATTTTTATAAATATCCAGTTCTTGAATGGTGAGAATGAGTGACTAAATTGCAGCAACAGCAACTGTTTATACAACTTTTGATGATGCCACCTTAGTTTACATTTTCTGGTGAGAATGAGGTGGTGAAATTTACTGGTTACGGCTCTAATGATGCATTTGGGAGTATAAGAACAGTTGCTTCTTACTCTGCTGAAGAAAAAGTAAAAGTATTGTTCACGGCTAGTTCATAAAGTATTGGGGTTGATCTAGAAAATAATAGAAACAAATAATTCCTAAAGATATAAGATGCCGTATAAGCTGAAACTTAAGTTTGGACCTTAACAACTGTAGGTTCTCGACATCACAATAGTGGTTCTATAAGGGATATATCATATAGACATTGTGGCTGAGATTTAAGTTTGGAGCTTAACAACTGTAGGTTTTCGACATCACAATAGTGGTTCTATATATCACTATAAGGGGTATATCATATAGACATTGTGGCTGAGATTGGTCTCCCTAGGAAATTCGATTCACTTGACTATTTCCTAGGCAATGAAAAACATGCCTAGGAAAAATAGAATATTCATCTCTGCAATTATTTAAGAGATGAACATTGTTCAATTTATTGCATACGTTCTGCCATGTTTTTCCATTAATTTATTGCATACTCTAGCCAACATAGTGTTTGAGAAAGAGATTAGAGCAAATATAGACAATTTGTAAGCAAGGATTGAATTTCAACATTATAAACATAAGTAAAATAAGTGACTATAAACAGAAGCCGTTGATGAACTATCTATGTCTAATTGCAATATAGGGTCTGACTGATTCTGGTGGAAAATTAGTTTTGTTAAAATTTGAAATTAATATAACCTGATGTGTGTAATTACTCAAACTAATTGTATTAAAAATATGCTTTTATCTAAATCTATTAAAAAGATTTAAATAATACTGGTCTATACATTTGTCACAGGGTATTATACTGAGATAATACTGAAACAAAGAAGGGGAAGTTGAATCATGGTTACTTAATTGCAACTCACATGAACAATTAAATCTATGTATGCCTCTTTTTCATTCACAGGGTATTATACTGAGATAATATAAAACAATGTGTTCTTAAGCCGTCCTGACTATAATGTCAATTGTTTTTTTATAGGTACAAATCTGGAAATTGGATTTTCTTCTTATTGTTTAACTATAAATAGAAGCCGTTGAATTTTGATTTGGGAAATCACTTGACTAATCTTATAGAAAAGAAGAAGAAGAAGAAGAAGAAGAAGAACAACAACAACAACCTGCTGTTGCCGCTACTTAGATTCGAGATGATATTGGAGATTCGCAGATAGAGAGAGGAATTAAGGTTTTGTTGAAGCAAAGGATTCGTGTAGAGAGAGGGGAGAAGATAATGGAAAATAGGTTTCTTGATCTCAACCATATGATCTCAACCATCCAAGAGAAGTTAAGTTTGGACCTAATCTAATCTAATGACTAATAAACCAGTTTATCTCTAATTCAATTACAACCGCAAATCTAATCTACAACTCAGAACTCGAGAGAATCTGGATCGCTACTTATAACCCCAACTTGTATATTTTATGTATCCTTTGTACATTATAATATAGAGTAGTTGTACCTGTTGCTTCGCAACGCTAGTGTCAACAAATTTATACAGTTTATCGCTCAACTGCGCCTATAGAAAGAAATAATTATAATACAAAGTGCATATAACCTTAAAATGGTATTTCAAATATAAAATGTCACTTTCTGTATTATTAAAGTTGAATCAATAAGTTAAAATGAATAGACATTCTATAAGTTGAATATCTTTATGGTGATTGTTGCACGTAGACAACAATTCAATTGTTTCTTTAAATCCTCGAGAAATGGATGAATGCTCCCATTAGATCTTGTTGCGAAAGAAAAAAAAATTGAGTTGCTTCCTCTTACTTTTCTTTTAAATATCTTTTGAGTTGCTAGACTAAGATTGATGAAAATAATATAGCACCTTAGAAAACAATATGATATATAATAGTTGAAAAAAATATGGTTTGTATATAATGCCTGATGCATAATAAAGAGAAAATATCTTTCTGAATAGAAGCATCTTAGAAAATGTTAAAGGTTGGGGACTTGGGAGGGTTGTGTTTCTATATGCAAACTTGTGGAGAAAAATGAACAACAGATTAAATAGATTAAACTAACTAAGATGAGTATAGTATCCATCCAACCATGATAGGTTGGTACGAAATCTAATGGAATACTCCTGGATATTTTTGTAAAGATATAATAGTGGGAAAAACCCATTGAGCATAATCTAGGGGTATTCCATTAGAAATCCCATTTTGAATCTTTGTTGGCTAAGTTAAATGTTGTACATTTAAAAAGAAAAGTTCATTAATCAAAAGTGGAATGTAAGTGTGCAGAGATCAACTGGCAAGTACTGAAGGATGCTTATAAGTTCAGCATAGGTAAATTACAAGACTATGTAGCAGTAGTACAAGACTATGTTAATGGTCTGGTACTGGGAAAACTCTGTAATTAAATGATATTTCTTCTCATTTTAAATTGCTAATCTCATATGGATCCCTGACAGATAGCACAACAGGTTTTAGAGGAGTCTTCAGAACTTAGTTGAGATGTCATCATTGCATTATCTGGTGGCGTTTCTAGTCCTACTCTCCTCTACATTGAACTCTATGTTATTTACAAAGGTTTGGAAATTGCTTGCAGCATAGGATTCAGGAACATTTTTGTGCAAATTGACTCTCTTCAGGCATATACAACCTCATTCAAAGGAACACTCTGCCTACTTGGAGGGTAAGAGGACTCACAAGAAAGATCCAAGACTTTATTCCCAAGTTTGTGAGGTTTAAAATGAAGCATGTCTTTAGTGAAACAAACTCTGTAGCAGACTACTTTGTTGCTATCAGTAATTGTAATGATTCCCTCTCCCTTCACTGTAACCCTAAGCATACCACCTCAGTTATTGAGAAGGATGCTTCAGGAATTATGTACACAAGATTTTGATTGAATCTACTGTAAGGGGTCTGCCAAACCCAACTTGCTCTTTGTAAAATAAATTGCTAATCTATTGAAAATTGCTGGTGTAGATTCTCTACTCTTATAAAGATTTTCCGTGATTTTTACAGAACAGATGTTAGGATATTGTATTAGCTAGGTATAGTAATTCTACTATATATCCATTAGAACCATAAGGACTCTTGGCGTAAATGCTCCGCTCACCTTTTTCAATAGCTCCAAACGATCTTTCTGTCAAATCTTCACTTTTCATTTCCTAAGTCCAAATTTAAACAAGAGATTATCAATTTTCTTATTCAAACCAACAATTTAGAAAGAAAAGCTTGCTACGATATTACAGAGATACAGATCACCAATTTCATACAACATTAATTAAAGCAATAGGTGAACATAGAGAAATATGTCAATGAAGAATTGTATAACAATAGATGCAATCATGGGCATGCATATTAAAATATTACTTGAGATGGGGTCGAGAATAGGTGGAGTCTTAGAGAAATTGTTCATTGAGCTTGTAAAACTGATCCTAAGAGTACATCAATTTTTAAAAAAATTTACATGCAATAAAATTCTACAAATCATGACAATCACAGAGATGATAATGGAAATGTACAAAGCAAGCTAACTTGATGAATGTCCAAGATTAGCATTCATCTGTACCACAATTATACATGACTACAAACACAATACTTCTAAAAGTACAACCTCAGTTGGTTCGACTACATTAATTCCCAAATTAAAATAATTTTTTATTTGATTAATTAGAAGTTGTAATAGGTGTGGAGGTGTAATGGCATCCTTGATAGCTAAAACACATTAGTAAAGTACTATAATGTATTATGGGGAAGGAATAAATATTAATTACCTCAAGGGGAGAATCCCCTGATGCGCGCTTCATAACTGTCACAGAAACCCATTATCAGGCCATGACGGTAAACCCCATGGTACCGCTTTAGGCCAATTCTTTTTTACTGAACATTTTTCAATCTTTCCTTCTCAAACAAATTAATATATTCTCCCACTTTCAGAAAGAAAGCCTGGAAAGATGCGAGACAACCAATAGGTTGTGTACAATGGACCAATCAAGCAAGCTTTACCCCCAATATCAAGTCCCTGTATGCTTACTCGATTCCCCATTGTAGGTTTGCCCAGTACTCATCACTGAGGGAAACGAACGTCAAACTAGTCAATTTAACTAATATAATGCTATGTTGAGAACAACAAAATTTGACATTGACAAAACAAAACCCAATGCTTATCAAATTAAGAGTGATGCATTCTAGGGTTTAAAACCCCTAATTTGTGCCAAGATTGCTACTATATGTTTTTAGAATTATTGGGGATATTTAGGTTTATGTTTAATTGGTGTATTTAGGTGTTTTAGGGTATTTCTATTTTAGGGTTATTTTAATTTCGAATTATGTTTTTTATTTTCATTAGAATTGGTCTAGGTTTAGGTTTCCTTGCTTTCCAAGGATTGTTTTTCCTATTTAAAGAGTTGTAGGCCATTGGCCAAGTAGGTGTTGATTGGTTAATTGAATTGTGTGTTTTGAGAAGAGTCTTCTCTTTGTGTGAGTTCTTGGTTAAGAACATTGGTTGTCGAATCCCGAAAATCGTCGTAGTTCTTTGAATTCGGTTCAAAGTACATATCTTTATGCACGACTGCATCAAATTGGTAATCAGAGCAAGGTTTTGAGGCTTCTAAGTTCTCAAAAATCCTGAATTTTTTTCATCTTCATCGTTGTTTCAAGTGCTGCTGCTGCCGCTGCCGCTGCCACCGCTCTTTTCAATGTCTTCCGCTGCTTTGTTTGAGGTATTTAAAAAAAAAAAAAAAAAAAAAAATCGAGTTACTGTTCATTGTTTATTGGTCATCGTAGAAAAAAATTCAATTTTTTTTCCTTGGTCATGTTCGTTGGTATTAGTTTACATTAAATGGAGAATTGGTATAAGGATTGGATTCAGGATCATGCTTTTCGTTCTTTGTGTACTATTGGAGGCAAGTTGTGTTCTTTTGTGATCGACCCTAAACATAATGTTAATTTTATTTCAAAACCAGCGGTTGAGAAATTACAATTGGAAGTGGTTGAAAACAATTGTTTGGTTGAGTTTTCCATTGGAGATATTGTTGATCAGGTGTGGTGTAATATAGTCGACACGGATGCATCTCATCTTTTGTTGGGAAATCCATGGACATTAGAAACGGATGCAACGTTTAATGTGCAACATAATGGTTATCTATGGAAAGGCAAGAAATTTGTTCTTCTTTCAACTAGGCCTTGCATATCACAAGAAGAATTCGAAGCTACATGTCATGCGCGTCAGGTTTACAAAGAATCCATAGAAGAGTTTACAAAACAAGGATGTCGATATTTAAGTGATTTTTTTGATATCTTTGCCGAGAAAGAGGAGGTTACAAGAACCAAGTTCCATAGTTCAAAAACATTCGAATTGAATGAATTTTTCCCGCTCTTTGAGGAAGAATCCCTAGATGTTGTTGAAGATGTGTTTTTTAAAGAATTTGGCGTATGTGTTGATCCGATTTGGGAAACTTTTATAGCCAATTTTCAGCAACATGTTCCTTCTTTTCATGAAAAACAGTTGGGGATTTTGTGTTTCAAGTATCATTGTTTTGTGAGGTTCTTAAAATTTGATTTTTATGCAAGTAAAGTTCGTGGAAGAATTCAACTTTTTGGGCTATTGCTTCTTATGAGAGTAAGCAGATTTTTGGGAAGAATTCGAGGTAGACTCGTTGATTTACATAGGCCAAGTTCGAGCTTGCAGCACCAACGTGCAACTACTACTTGTTTTGGTGAATTTGAAATATTCAAGTTCGTGGACGAACTTTTTCGAACCCGGGGAGAGCTGATGCATTCTAGGGTTTAAAACCCCTAATTTGTGCCAAGATTGCTACTATATGTTTTTAGAATTATTGGGGATATTTAGGTTTATGTTTAATTGGTGTTTTTAGGTGTTTTAGGGTATTTCTATTTTAGGGTTATTTTAATTTCGAATTATGTTTTCTATTTTCATTAGAATTGGTCTAGGTTTAGGTTTCCTTGCTTTCCAAGGATTGTTTTTCCTATTTAAAGAGTTGTAGGCCATTGGCCAAGTAGGTGTTGATTGGTTAATTGAATTGTGTGTTTTGAGAAGAGTCTTCTCTTTGTGTGAGTTCTTGGTTAAGAACATTGGTTATCGAATCCCGAAAATCGTCGTAGTTCTTTGAATTCGGTTCAAAGTACATATCTTTATGCACGACTGCATCGAAGAGTTTCCAAAACAAAAAGAATTACATGTACCTTCCAGCTGACACATACAAACCTCATTCATCATTAAAGAAGGCATGAATTGAACACATGAATATACCCCTACAAACAAAAATGACAAAATTTCTGAGCTTAATCTGTTATTGAAGCTTAGAAGACATAACTCAGACTCCAAAACTATAAAATTACTTATATTCCAAGAAAACCTGAGAACCTTTTTATGAAAATCTCGTTTCCTCGATCTTCTTAACTGTAAGAACTCAAAAATAAGATGGTTATAGTAGTAGAACTTGCAAAAACATAAATGAGAAAAGTCATACATGGCCTATGCAGGTCTCGAACCCACGTCTCCGCATAATTAAACGCGACGCTCTAACCAACTGAGCTAATAGGCCTTTGATGAAATCATCAATGAACAATTAACAAAACGGAACTCTAAAAACCTGATGCCTGCTAGCAGTCATGCGACGGCACATACAACATAGATAGTCTCAAGGTCATGCCTTTCTGGCCATTTTTCTTGTAGGGCAAAATGTTCATGTTCTCAGATTGCTATGTTAGCCACTTTGAGCAAACAAATAAATATGTTAGCCACAAAATTCCCAAACAACTAATTGTCATTGTGGTGTCATCTTAAAACTAAAAGTGCTACCGTTGTGAGGAAATTTTATGTCGAACAATCAGCTGCAAAGTGAGAGTGATGCATTTCCTTGACCCAAAGGCTCATATTCTAAATTTTGTGAGGTAAAAGCAATTTTTAGTGAGATCAGTCACAGATGCTTGTGATCTTTGAACCTAGACCTCTGGTGTCATCACTCAAAGATTTGATCATCTGAGCTCAGTTGGCACCTTCTTAGATAATCTAGTTGTCTATTCAATCATTTGAATAACTTCTGATTTCCAATCAACATCTTAATTTATGATACTGTGATTCAATTTCTAACATACATTAATATGAAAAGTCAGTGACTTGTTTTAATGAATAACATTGAATCTTATTGCAACTTTTCATTATTATATCAGTAGAGCCATGTCCTCATTCTAATGCATCCATTGAACTGTGTAGCTGCAGATAAAAGAATAGCCTAAAAAGCTTCACATAAACAAATGTTTTGACTTTTGAAGATGATCATCTACTCAATGATGTAACATTTAAGGACTATTGTATTCTTATACTACTTAGATTAAAGCTAACATAGATTAGACTGTAAGAAAATCTTACCTGTTGGGTTCTGAAAATCATATAATCAAACCACAATAAGGATGCCACATTATTAGCCTTATCCACGCCCTCAATGTAATCTTACAGCCATTGACCTGGCATGTCTGCAAATAAAACTGCTGTTTTGACATAACAAAAAATAAAGACAAAACTATGAATCATAAAAGTTTCAAATTATTGCAAATTATCCCCATCTCCAGAAAATCTAGGAAGTGAGTTAGCAGGAAGAAGTGTGTCTCATTGAAATCTGAGGAAGTGAGTATTTCATTGGGCTTATGAAGAGCAATAAAAGATCACGAGAGAGATGAGTGTGCACAAGGTAGAGAGTTGTAGGACCGAAGATTTCATCTTACAAGCTCAGCCTTTCATTTGTAAATTATCCCCATCTCCAGAAAATCTAGGCCGTTGTTTAAGGTATGAGGCCTACACCAGGATCAGTCCCAAACAAAAAGGTTTAGAAAAGACTGCAGTTGTAACCAGCCTCTGTACAACTTCTTGTCTATTATAGCATTTCAGAGAGTAATACAACAAGTTTCATAGGAATAATGATGTTGAAGTATGAACCTTTTCTTTATATAACAAAAAAAAAAATCTATTTAGCCAAATATAATAAAACAAAGACGACCTGAATCCAAAGTCACACATTGGTTCAACTTATGAAAAGAACATAATAAAACAAGTTTTATTTCCATGTCATAAACTTGCAATTAGGACTCTCTGTTTGTATATTTGCTGTTAGTATATGTTTCTCTAATATAGTCTAATACTAATTTCTTTCTTGTCTTTCCCACAGGATCTTTTGAAGTTTAAAGAAAGAGAAGAAGTAAGCCACATCCATATACTGGTCAACTATTGCAGGTTATAGGAGAGTTGAAAGCAGCAGATATTTGCAGTGACATTGGTCTGCTTTGTTACAAGCCACAGCCATATACTGTTCGCAAAAAAAAACTAAGTCTGTTGCTGCACTTGAACGGATATCCTTTTTGAACATTGTTCAGGCCCATGTTGGGGATGGTACTATAATCATGAACAATCTCCTTCAGGTCATCATACACAAACTGTTTATAATAGATTAAAACACGGAAATATTGATACCTCGCTGATTATTTGTTACGAGAATAATAGTAGTACTTTATTATACAGCTTTTATATTGACCTGGGGAGTAGGAGTTCATATTCTCTATCCATCTATAGCTCTCCTCTGAGTGTCTCTTATGCTCGCAGATATTTAAAGTTAGTTTTTCTCCAAACGGTTATCATTTAGACACTGGTGATGAAGATAATATTTGTCACATTTGGATTTTTTTTTTTTAAAAAAAAAAAAAAAAGATAAGAGTATTCACATTATACCTGCCCACACCAATCTTATTTCACAAGTCATGTTTGAGCAACAAATGGACAATGCATTGTAATCGTTGCACACGACAAGACTATTAAGCTGTGATCATTTAGAAGTAATAAAAAATATAAGGATATGGATATCTATTAGTTGTAATAAGAGAGGATACTCTATGATTTACAGGTTTCTAAAAAAAAAAAAAAAACACAATTTTCCAACTTTTCCTGTTGAAGGCTAGATAGTCAAAATTTTATTAGGTTATTCATATGACCAGGTTTTGGTTAAATCTCAAAACGAGCAGGAGGGAGCAACCCTATTAAAGTAAGGATATAACAAAATTGTAAGTAGAATATCGTAGGGTATCCTACTCAAATAGTTTGTTGGTACCATGTCAAGATTTTAAGTTGTCCAGCCGGTTATAATGTTATTCATGTTTTCCCATGAAGGCCTCTTTACCTTCAAGTTCAGTTGAAAAAAATATATTACTGATATATCTTGGTATAGTTGGAAAAATTTTGGAACTTTAAATCCCTGTTCTAGGATGACTTCTATTTTAAAGATGAGTATAATGGAAATGGTCAAAATGAGTAGTATGAAGAGACCATAACGGAGAGAAAATATAATCGACTTCTGCCAATATTTCGTCTGGTTTTGGTAATAGTTGGACATAGGTGGAATTGGTAGCAAAACTTTTTATGAAAGCAACTGACAACTACTGAAAAGTCTTTGGTGACTAATAAAAATATCAACTATCTACAAGGCAGTAAAAACCAACGTCCTTGGTTAGTAAGGTGAAGACTACAATCTGGTCGTGGCTAGACATCACACAAAGAGGCATAGACATCAAGAAAGGACAAAGGTTCTATGACTGCATGCAGCAATGGAAATATTGGTTAAGATTGACCAGTAAACAACAAAAGGTACACCTTAAAAGTATTGGGTCATACATACGAGTCTAGATTAAGCTCCTTGTTTGTGACACATCTGAGAATTGACAAACACCAGTTTCAGGAAGAAAGCAATCAGATGTTGGAGCAGATGCTACAGTAGGTCAGTAGCAGAAGAACGAAGAAATGGTTGGTTAAACAACTTGAATTTGTTGTTGAAGATGTCTGAAGATCTTGTTTTCAAAATCATCGACGACGAAGAAGCCATTTTTTTTTCTCTATCAGAACTTTGATGAGAGAGAAAGAGAGAGAGAGAGAGAGAGAGAGAGAGAGAGAGAGAGAGAGAGAGAGAGAGAGAGAGAGAGAGAGGATTTCATGTACTTTAGCAGAAATACTGAATAAACCCCAAATCAACAATTGAGTGGGAGATCACTCAATTGAGTAAATAGGTATTCTTTGTGTGATCAAAATTTAGTAATTTTGTAACAGACTATATAAGAAAATACTTACAACTGTTTTTTGATAATATACTTATCTCAGGGTGAGAAAGGAGAGCAAGAGTACATTGCAAAGATTGTTGAACTCTTCAAAACAACTGATGGGAGATCACTTTTTTAAGCCTAGTGGTTTTTTAAGGAAAAGATTGTTGAACTCTTCAAAACAACTGATGGGAGATCACTTTTTTAAGCCTAGTGGTTTTTTAAGGCTGAAGACACTGTAAGATACCTTGTGGTTGTATAGATCAGCTATTGTTAGTTGGACCCTTCCAAATGGAAGATGCACAAAAATTAAACACTTTACATTTGACCAAACTGACAATGCTCAACTTCTGTAGCTTTCTTCACATGGAGCTTGTCTTAACGTTATGTGTTACTTTCTATTTATGTCAGTTGTATTCTATCTTTATCTTCACCAATTTAGAAGTAACAAACAATGAAAGAGCTGGCTCATATTCCCAAGCCATCCAAAAAAATTATAACCGCAAATCGTATTTACTTTATGATAAAGAGTAACGAAGAAGCCAATAGTGGTTTCAAGGAACTGGAAATCGCTGATTTTATAATAAAATGATAAATTCTGGCAATCAAATTATGATACCTTTGGATTCCTCCCATTTAGACACTGGTGGTGAAGATAATATTTGTCACATTTGGTTTTTTTTTTTTTTTAAAAAAAAAAAAGATAAGAGTATTCACATTATACCTGCCCACACCAATCTTATTTCACAAGTCATGTTTGAGCAACAAATGGACAATGCATTGTAATCGTTGCACACGACAAGACTATTAAGCTGTGATCATTTAGAAGTAATAAAAAATATAAGGATATGGATATCTATTAGTTGTAATAAGAGAGGATACTCTATGATTTACAGGTTTCTAAAAAAAAAAAAACACAATTTTCCAACTTTTCCTGTTGAAGGCTAGATAGTCAAAATTTTATTAGGTTATTCATATGACCAGGTTTTGGTTAAATCTCAAAACGAGCAGGAGGGAGCAACCCTATTAAAGTAAGGATATAACAAAATTGTAAGTAGAATATCGTAGGGCATCCTACTCAAATAGTTTGTTGGTGCCATGTCAAGATTTCAAGTTGTCCAGCCGGTTATAATGTTATTCATGTTTTCCCATGAAGGCCTCTTTACCTTCAAGTTCAGTTGAAAAAAATATATTACTGATATATCTTGGTATAGTTGGAAAAATTTTGGAACTTTAAATCCCTGTTCTAGGATGACTTCTATTTTAAAGATGAGTATAATGGAAATGGTCAAAATGAGTAGTAGTTTGAAGAGACCATAACGGAGAGAAAATATAATCGACTTCTGCCAATATTTCGTCTGGTTCTGGTAATAGTTCGACAGGTGGAATTGGTAGCAAAACTTTTTATGAAAGCAACTGACAACTACTGAAAAGTCTTTGGTGACTAATAAAAATATCAACTATCTACAAGGCAGTAAAAACCAACGTCCTTGGTTAGTAAGGTGAAGACTACAATATGGTCGTGGCTAGACATCACACAAAGAGGCATAGACATCAAGAAAGGACAAAGGTTCTATGACTGCATGCGGCAATGGAAATATTGGTTAAGATTGACCGGTAAACAACAAAAGGTACACCTTAAAAGTATTGGGGCATACATACGAGTCTGGCTTAAGCTCCTTGTTTGTGACACATCTGAGAATTGACAAACACCAGTTTCAGGAAGAAAGCAATCAGATGTTGGAGCAGATGCTACAGTAGGTGTAGGTCAGTAGCAGAAGAACGAAGAAATGATTGGTTAAACAACTTGAATTTGTTGTTGAAGATGTCTGAAGATCTTGTTTTCAAAATCATCGACGACGAAGAAGCCATTTTTTTTTTTCTCTATCAAAACTTTGATGAGAGAGAGAGAGAGAGAGAGAGAGAGAGAGAGAGAGAGAGAGAGAGAGAGGATTTCATGTACTTTAGCAGAAATACTGAATAAACCCCAAATCAATAATTGAGTGGGAGATCACTCAATTGAGTAAATAGGTATTCTTTGTGTGATCAAAATTTAGTAATTTTGTAACAGATTATATAAGAAAATACTTACAACTGTTTTTTGATAATATACTTATCTCAGGGTGAGAAAGGAGAGCAAGAGTACATTGCAAAAATTGTTGAACTCTTCAAAACAACTGATGGGAGATCATTTTTTTAAGCCCAATGGTTTTTTAAGGCTGAAGACACTCTAAGATAAAGTAAACAGAATTTATCACTGTGATAATATACTAAGATACCTGTATCAACCATAACTAAATTAAGAAGATGGATAGAGATGGAAGAAGATCTTATGATGAATAGGTACCAAAAGCATTAAAGTTGATAACGTATTAACCTTATTAAACGCTAATTTGACAACCATTGCTAATATACCAAAGGCTGCATTGCCAACTCTTGAGATGCCTAGCATCTTTCCATATCCTGACATACCCCAGATCCCTACCATCACCACCATACCGACAATCTCCAAAATCCCAAGTTCCCTACCATCCCCAAAATCCCAAATGCGCGCCCTACTATCCCTACCATCCCTAATAAATCATACCAGATCATTAATTGAAGAGGTTTAGCAAAAACCTCTTCAATACGTAGGTAATAAATCAAAAGAAAAAAAACCTAATACTTAATAATTGATTGAAGCGCAGAAACGTTAATCTACTGAAAAGGATTACCAAAAACCTTATTCTATCATACGTAATAAATCAAAAGAAAGAAAAAAAGGAAGAGGTTTCAAACAATTCATACCATTATTGTAAACAATGATTAAGCTATAACAGATAATCGCTATCAAAATTGTTGAATTGAATCAAGAATAAAATAAATTCTAGGCGCACATGCTGTTATTGAATTGAATCAAGAATAAAAAAAATTATCAAATAAAAGCAATTGCTAGATAAAAAAGTATTGAAGATTAAGAGTTGAAAAAATTACCCTAACTCTTTGATATTGCAAGTAAACCTCTGAATCAAACTGGTATTAAAAATATTTGTTGAAAGTTTCTAACATTATCTTATTTTTATTTAGTTGCATGTAAACCTCTTGAATTGATATTAAGATCGAGTTAAGATGCAAGAGGAAGAGAGATAAGCTGGTAGGGAAAATCGAGCAGGAAGAACTTTGCAAGGAGATAGCTTGCTTTCGCTTTCATGAAAGCAGAAGGACATACCTTACTTTTTTTATTTTCCAGACCTAATTAAGTAAGTCTTTACCAACCGAAGCCCACAACTTAAGCCCAACCAATGATTTAAGCTTAGCCCGCATCTTAAACTTATGTCAAACTTAGATTCGCTGTGATCGAGGAAATCTAAGGGTTCAGATCTGATTTCGACCTCCAACTTACAATCTGATCCGTCCACTGTCAAATTTTATATATTTTTGTCTCCCAAAGTTGAGATTGTCTTGTCCCTTATAACTTAGATAAACTAATTAAATTTTATTACAAGGGTGTTTATGTTGAAGTTCCCATTTGTAATGTTGTTTGAAATTTGTGAATGGATTTGGCCATATCTATATTATAATCTACAAAGGATAGATAAAATAGACAAGTTGGGTTATAAGTAGTGGTCCAGATTCTCTCGAGTTCAAAGTTGTAGATTAAATCTGCGGCTGTGATTGTATTAGAGATAAAATAGTTTATTAGTCCTTGGATTAGATTGGGTCCAAACTTAAGTCTATTGAATGGTTCAGATCATATCATCCGATGGTTGAGATCAGCAAAGCATTTCCCCTCTCTCCTTCTCTCTCTAGCAGCAAAACCTTAATTCCTCCATAGCAATCGAACTCAAAACCTTAATTCCTCCATCAGCAATCGAACTCTCTAAAATCTGTATAAATTTCGAATAGAGTTTTAGTCAACGATTGTTTGAGATCAATCTGCAGCAATTTCGCCAAACCAATTTCGAGATCCAATCAACGATTCTTTCGAGCAGCAGCAACACCATCGTTAAAAGTAGCAGCAGCAGGTTCTTCTTCTTCATTACAAATTAATGTTAGTAAACCTTACATAGAGAAACATGAAGTGATAACCTTTTCCAGAATAATAAACTCATTAGAACTTTGGCCCAAAAGCTAACAATAGTTTCAGTGTATTTTCTATGCTCTAGATGTAACCAATGCTATTGTGATGGATCAATAGAATTCCAAAAAACATTCATATAACAATGTCTTTTCTATTAATTTTATTGGATTTTCTGCTTAAATTATGGATTAATTTTAATTTAAAATTTGTGCTATTAATGATCACAGGTCGTCATTTTGAAGGGTATTTATTGATTTGTTAGTGACCACAGATACAAGGTAATTTTTTTTATTGCTTTCTTCAACATTTTATTCTACCTACAGTATATATGTATTCAGCTATAGAACTGGACGTCCGGTACGCAGACTTTTCCCTTCACTTTTAATTTTTAGGGTGTAATACTTTCAAGGTTTTGTATCGTTTTATAAGTATTCGGATAGATACCAATAGTTTTCGATTGATGTATTTATCTAAAAATAATAATAATCATCGTTTGATCTTTCATAAATCAGAGTTCAGAAAGGGGATTGATGTATTTATCTAAACAATTTCAGGTCCTCTTCAATAGCAATCTTAGGTTCTTCTTCTTCAGTATCATTGGGGATTGATGTATTATTATTATTATTATCAATAGAAAGGGGATTGATGTATTTATCTAAAAATAATAATAATCATCGTTTACAAAACCAGAGTTCAGATCAACACAAACTTATCTATTCAATTCCATTCATTACTGTTTCCAAATTATAGAGTCCGCCCACAGTATAAATGTCGGTACCCTGTATAACACTTTTTACATTAGTATTTATGTCTGGTGTACGTGAGAAACTACAAATAGTGCTAGTATAACAAATGTGAATTCAAACAAACAAACAAACAATACGCAGAAAGTAAATAACACACAGAAATTTTTAACGTGGTAAAACCCAAGCTGGGAAACGTCCACGGTTGTCCTCGCGACAACAAAATAATCCACTAGATGAAAAGAGATGTACAAACCTATCAACTACCTGCACTCACTGCGAGTTGATACTCCTGGTTATCTCTAACACCTTGACTTCACCAGAGCACCTTGATGTACGCACAAGACACTCGACTTCTTGATGAACACACAAGAAGACTCGAAGCCGAATTCACAATAACTCTTGAAGATCACAAAGATATGAATTGGGAAAAGGGGGAAGAAAGGGAATTGAGTTCAATAGCCACAAACAATTTTACTATCACCAACCTAACCAAAACACATGAACAAGAAGAAGGATGGACGGCCAAAGAACTGTCTTGTTCTGTAGAAGAGAAACCCTATTTATACTTAGGGTTGAAAACCTAGAAAAATGGGCCGAAACTGTGCAAACCGACTTTGGACGTTCGTACGTCGATATGACGTTCGAACGTCGCCACACAAAAATAAGCCTGCTGCCTAACATGACGTACGAACGCTCTAAACAGGTACGTACGTCTCCATACGAAAACATGTCTGCTGACTACCTGGACGTACGAACGTCCTAACTGAGTACGTACGTCCTGACCAAAATAAGTTCGCTGCTTCAGTGAACGTACGTACGTCCTAACTCGGTACGTACGTCCAGAACCCAATAACTTTCCCTAGACAGACCTAAGAGACACAAGGACACGAGACGACCATGCGTACATCTTGGTTTTCCTAACAATGAATTCAAGGCGAGATAACCAAAGACACTTTGTCACAAAATTGATGTCAAACCACTTCGTGCCGGTTTCAATCTCCCCCTTTGACATTGATTTTGTGACAAAAACCTATGACTCTAATAGCACTTATAAAACGTGCTTACAATCCCAAACCATGGCATTTATAAACCATGCCTACAAAAACTCTCAAAATAGAAACATATAATAGAAACATATAACAAGTCACCAATTCTTGTTATCCAGCTTTAGGAAGATGCTTTAACCATCAGAGATCGAACGGAAGCAATCAAAGATTCAACAGAAGTTCCTTCGAGCAACTCCCCCATACTTCATGAGCTCCAAACTTCATGAGCAACTCCCCCATACGTGTAGCATACCTGAAACATGACCCAAAAATAACCTAACAAGAAGAAGACGATTGTTAGTAATTAGAGTCATAAATCTCCCCCTTTTTGTCACAATAAGTGATCAAAATAACCAACCAGCAAAGGCAAAGAACAATAATAAACCAATAACCAAGAAAAAGAAATCAAAACCAAACAAAGAATACAAAACATATAAAATATAAAACGAACCCAACTTGTTAAAAGTTCAGAAAGTCAACTAATAACCAAACAGAGAAATCCATAAACAGAAAAACCAAAAACGATAAAAGAAGAAAGCTCGAATTAACGAATTCGAAAAACCCTTTCCCAATGACCTAGAGGAAGCTTAGAGAAGTAAGCCTCCGCACGAGCCGAAGGTCGATTCCACCGAGCAATTACATGATCATCATAATCCTCCAACCATTCACTCGTACAAAACAACTCCTCAATTCTGCTGTCCAAGCCACAGTCGGTAAGTGGAGCAGCAAGACCTGGAACCTTCGGATAACCAACTAACTCCAATATGTGATTTTGAAGATGTCCCGGTAATCTCTCCCAATGATTGACACGAACCAAACAAGGATTAAGGAAAGGACGATGAATATAGTCATATCCATGGGGAACGCGACACAAACGACAAACCTTAGCATTGTTCTTGTACTCCATTACCATGAACGACACATAACCAACATTCGGAACAAAAATTCCATGAAGTTCATATTCTGCCATAGAGAATTCTGAAGAACAAAGAGAGAATTAGCAAGAGGGAAGAAGACACAATAGGAGTGAAAGAGAAGAAGACTCCCTATTTATAAGAAGAATAGGAGTAACCATATCATGGACCCAAAAAGAAAGGTCCATTACCTCAGAAAAATTTACTGCAAAACAAGGAAACCAACTTGAACTAATATGAAAATAGCAATATCTAAGAACATGTACAATACTAAAAAAAACAAACCGATATAGCAAAAAAAAATAAAAATTTAAGTACAAAAATGTGGAGAGTAAACCAGAAAAACCACTACTCGGAGTCCGAGTCACCATCACTCGGTTCACCATCACCCTCGTCCTCACTCTCTGAGTCATCACCATCACTCGCACCTTGAACTGGAGGCACCTCTTCCGGAAACGGAGGCAAGTCTGTGGGAGTGAAGTCCAGCCGCAGATGCCGCATCTGAGCAACATTCATCGCATGAATATCACTGATCATGACATCATGACGAGAGAGAATGACCCCGAAACGATCCAACCGAGCATCCATATGGTCCTGATGACGGCGGAGAGAGGAAACCCGAGCATCAATGGCTGCAACAGCCCGATTTCCCTTAGCAGAAGCAGGGATGGGGCGTCCAGTGGTCAAGGCCCGATCGAAATCATCATTACGCACAAGTGTCCTGCCTCCCCAAATGAGGTGGTGCGTCAGACGCGCACCCACGGACTCGAAAGCCAACTTTCGAGACTGACAGCCCTTTTTAATAGCGTTGACCCAGTCGTGGCCAACAAACTTTGGAGGGCTCACCCCCAAATACTGTCCCTGAAAACCCAAGTGCCTGAGAATTGTCATAATAAAGCTAGGGAAAGGAAGAGTACCCTTAGCTGCATCAATTTGAAGCATCCGATTGTAGATGACCTCAGAGAGATGAATATGGTGCACCGACATACAAACCACCAATTTGACCATGTCGTCGGTCATAATTATCTTGTTGCCCTTGGTGGGGTAGATGTTGGAGTGAGCAACCATGTGCAGGAGGATGGCGCTGTAGTGCTTGGCATGATACCTTTCCGTGACACCATCAATAAACATCTGCTGAACTTGATTGACAAAGTCAATTTGAATTGACTCCGGAACAGGCCATCTAACAGAGACATCATCCTCAGGAACAAAGTCACCATCAATACCCAACGCCTCGCGTATCACCTTAGGAGAAATAGTGTATCGCCGACCTTCAATCAAAACCGAAAAACTCGATCGATTTTGCGAGGGTGTCTTTGTCTCATAGAAAGCTATCGTATGCTCAACCGAGTACTTGGTGATTGGTTGAGCCACCCTTACCCAATTCCGAGTCTCAAAGAACAATGCGATATTGCCAAGTTGAGATGCCCCTAGAGGGGTGGCAGCAATGTCTCCCAAGTCGAAGAACCGCTCGGGAACAATGGCCTTGGCTCGAGGATGAGCGCCAAGGGATGATGGATGAGACAAACCCGGAGTGGAACCACGACCCCTCGGAGCGCGAGAAGAGGATGCCGCGTTGGAGGAAGTGGTGCGTGCGCGCTTGGAAGCCATTGCCTACACAATCACAACATCAAACAAACCAAAAATGTAAGAAACAATGACAAATAAAAAACAGCAAAGTCATTGTGACATTTAATCAAACACTTGATGTGCAGAAACAATACACATGTTATCGACAACAAGATAGCAATGGTGAGCACCCAACCATATCACAAATCAATCCCAACAGTAAAGAAGCCATAACAAGAGATAGAGATAGCCAATTCGTCCAACAATTTCAAGAAATTGAATGAAAATACTAACCAATAAAACAAACACATATTTCAAAGAAAAAAAACGAAAACTAAGCATGCAATCCAATCAATACCAAGAGGGGATGGAGAAGAGAAGAAGAAGAAGAAGAATAAAGGAAGAAGAATATGGGAAAAAGTAGAGTTTACTTACTTGAGTGAAAAACAGAGTATGCACTAGACAGAGAAACTTCTAGAAGTAAAGCAACAAACAACCTCCAAGAAAGAGGAGGAAAAAGACAATGCTAGAAGGAGAAGAGAGACCAAAACGGTTGAATGGGAGTGGAGATTACCAAGTGTGCGTGCAAGAGAAGAAGAAGCACGATCGATATAACAATAGGCCATTTGTTTAAACAAAATTTGAATTTAAACAGCAAATGGGCCGGACTGTATCAGGGACGTTCGTACGTCCTAAGTACATTCGAACGTCGGGACCAAAAAAAAAAAACATCTGACACACAACACGTTCGTACGTCCTATGAACGTTCGTACGTTGCAAAAAGATCTGTCCCCCTCCACGTACGAACGTCTTGAAAGCGTACGTACGAACCCCCTTTTTTTTTTTTTTTTTTTTTTTTTTTTTTTTTATGAAAATAAACCACATAACTAGAAAAACAGATATTGAGAGACATCACCAGAAAACACTTCTACGTATCATACGAATTCCAAATACAACCGAATATAGTGTAAACAATCCTTAACCACAAGAGAATGCAAAATCGAAGAACGACATCATACACCATGACAAGGTAGTTACTAGAATGATGCAAGTATGTAGAAGAACCTGAGAGACCAATACCAACCTCCGACAAACAAACTAAAGACATGATCATTGAGAACATTGAAAGCCACTTGCAGCTAGCCCAAAATGAAAACTGAACCAGATCACACTGCCAACCTAAAACACACACCATTGTTGTTCTACTTGTCTTTCAACTAGACAAAAGCGAAAGCCATTTTTTTTTTTTTTTTTTTTTTTTTTTTTATTAACCATTGAAACAGATGCCATTCCCGTGTGGGAGTATGAAATATCTCCATCTTTTACCAGAACACGAGGGTAGGGTGTAGCCTACATCTTTTCGGCAAAAACACACTCAAGAAGTGCAATACCATGATAACGTGCAACACAAGAACTAACATCTCTTGAGTGCATCCGTCAGAGCATGACCCTCACAGCCCCAACGGGTTCTTAGCCAAATGAGTATGCTCTCAAGACATTCAAATGGCTGGGGATTTTGTGAGTCATTGGCCACTTACAAGAGGTGAGATAATAAAGAAAAGAACAAACAACGATCATGAAAAATCAACCATGGAAGACTGGAGTTAAACATGTATTGAAAATGTCAAGCCAACCACATTGAAATGCATCATGCAAGAAACTACCAAGACGAAGAGAGTATGATGTAACCCTACAACTATGCATGACACAAAAACAGTTGAGGACGCCAAACTAGAAACATCTGTAAAATGAAATCCATACAATAGAGAGTGTAGTATGTCCTCAATACCAACAATAACAATAAAGGACCAAACCTAAACATCCTAAACACAGCCTGTTCCAAAGAACACATTAGACATATGAATGCAGAAGAGGTGTAGTGACAATGAAGCAGTTATCAGAGGAGCGACTACCAGATAACACCAAGATATTATTGGAATCAAAAACATCACACCTATTATCCTCAAACACAACCTTAAATTTAGCATCACACAACTGACTAATACTCAATAAATTTGACCGAAGTCCCTTAACAAAAAGAAGCTCATGACTATTGAGCGATTCAACCTCAGAAAAATGACCTTTACCTTCAACTGGAAGCAGTTTACCATTACCAAACCTAACCTTACCTCCATAACCAAGAGTCAGGTTATCAATGAGATCCTTATCACCTGTCATATGACGCGAACAACCGCTGTCAAGATACCATGATGAAGGCAATGGTTCAACCAAACGAGCCGTGTGAGACACCATTTTCCTGGATGCATCCATACTCCTATCCCAGAAATGTGGTGGTGGAGTAGGCATCGGTGTAGCTTGAGGACGGTTTCCATAAGGAGAAGTTCTGGGTAAACCCCACGGAGCATAGCCATTCCACATGTATGGAGCCTGCATAGAGAAGGTGGAAGACTTGTTCCAATATGAGTTACCTGCAAAAGAAGGATGAGAAGCAGGATACAAATTATTCCAACAAAAGGCAGAAGTGTGACCCATGCGACCACATGTTAGACATTTAAAGCCTTTGTGTCTAGAGTTCTTTATCCGAACATGCTTTACATGAGTAACCTTGGGTGGTGATACCACACTAGACACCTGCACAGGAGCAGGAATAGTGACACTTGTTGGTCGCACAAAAGTAGTGCGAGAAGTGCTAGCAGTAGCAAGGGGAACAGAAGTGTCACAACCTAAACCAGATTTATCTGAATGGGATTTACCGATTCCCAACAAAGAATTTAGATTAGCACTTGCTTTACCAAACCCAACCAATTGTTTGTTAGCAGCAAACAATTCAGCCTTTACTCTCTCATGATCCAGAACAAGGGATCGATACCGTGTTTCCAGATCATTATTCAGCTTTTCCAGAGTGACAATACGCACTTGGAAATCCTCCTTTTCCTTCACAAATTCTTCCTTCAACATGTTTGAATCACCTGTAAGAGTGCATATATCCTGTCCAAGACTCTCTACCTGATCCTGCAAGACTGTGTTAGTTTTTTCAAGCAACTTTACTTGTTGCATAGAAAACTTATACATGTCACATAATTCACTAGTAGTAGCATGAACACCAGAATCAGAAACATTAATATCAGTAGAAGAGGATACAATACCTCCTGGATGTTCATCCAGGGATGCACTGAAGACCACATAATTAGAGACAACATTTGAGAGATTCCCATCATCATCTTCATCTGAATCATCCCATGTGACTGTGAGATTCGCTTTGGAATTATCACCAGGTTTGCGATCGACCTTCTTATCACATTCATTTGCAAAGTGTCCATAATCACGACACTTGTAACATTGGACATCTTTACGGTCAACCCGAGCTCTCCTCCCATCCACAGAGAACCGCTCAAAACCACGACTTCTAGGAGCATTTGAGGAATCAGGAAATCGCTTTCGAGGATCTCGATTCTGTTGATATTTCAGAATCTTCTGAAAGCTACGTGACAGAAACGCATAGTTATCATCCACATCCTGTTCTTCATCATCAGAAGGTCCTGTGGAAGGTTCTTTAGACGATGTAGCTTTGAATGCAACAGATTTGTTCTTCAAAGGTTCTTCCAAAGCCTGTTCCATCTCACATGTCCTTAGTTTGCCAGCAAGTGTCTCGATGGACATGTTCTTAATCACATTACTTTCAGTGATGGCATCCTTTCGTGAACGAAACCGAGGAGGCAAAGCACGCAATATTTTACGGACCACCTGTGTGTCAGTATATGCATGACCAATAGCCGCACTGCAGTTGATGATGTCTTGGAGACGAATAAAGAAATCATCAAAGGTCTCAGAATTATCCATCCGTAGATTCTCAAACTGAGACGTTAACAGTTCCAGCTTACTTTCTTTGACTGTTTCGTCACCTTCATGTGTACAGATAAGCCTGTTCCATGCATCTTTAGCCTCTTCACAGCCCTGCACCCTACGAAACTCACTAGCATTTAATGCCATGAAAATAGCATTGAGTGCCTTGTTGTTATAATTTGCCAACAACTTCTGTTCAGGCGTCCACTTTTCACGTGGCGTCAGTGATGTAACAGCAGTATCATCAGTACCTGTAGTAGTCAGAGGTTCTTTCCACCCTGTGACAACAGAAAGCCAGACTTCTTCTCCTAAAGCTTGGAGATAAGCTCGCATACGTACTTTCCAATGACCAAAGTCCTTTCCACTGAATTGTGGAGGAAGACTTGAAGTGGCAGACTTGTGAGATTCCATAAAGCACTATTGATCGTTAGCGTGAGCCTTTACGCTCCTTAACCAGCCCCCAGCAACTGATACCAATTGAGAAACTACAAATAGTGCTAGTATAACAAATGTGAATTCAAACAAACAAACAAACAATACGCAGAAAGTAAATAACACACAGAAATTTTTAACGTGGTAAAACCCAAGCTGGGAAACGTCCACGGTTGTCCTCGCGACAACAAAATAATCCACTAGATGAAAAGAGATGTACAAACCTATCAACTACCTGCACTCACTGCGAGTTGATACTCCTGGTTATCTCTAACACCTTGACTTCACCAGAGCACCTTGATGTACGCACAAGACACTCGACTTCTTGATGAACACACAAGAAGACTCGAAGCCGAATTCACAATAACTCTTGAAGATCACAAAGATATGAATTGGGAAAAGGGGGAAGAAAGGGAATTGAGTTCAATAGCCACAAACAATTTTACTATCACCAACCTAACCAAAACACATGAACAAGAAGAAGGATGGACGGCCAAAGAACTGTCTTGTTCTGTAGAAGAGAAACCCTATTTATACTTAGGGTTGAAAACCTAGAAAAATGGGCCGAAACTGTGCAAACCGACTTTGGACGTTCGTACGTCGATATGACGTTCGAACGTCGCCACACAAAAATAAGCCTGCTGCCTAACATGACGTACGAACGCTCTAAACAGGTACGTACGTCTCCATACGAAAACATGTCTGCTGACTACCTGGACGTACGAACGTCCTAACTGAGTACGTACGTCCTGACCAAAATAAGTTCGCTGCTTCAGTGAACGTACGTACGTCCTAACTCGGTACGTACGTCCAGAACCCAATAACTTTCCCTAGACAGACCTAAGAGACACAAGGACACGAGACGACCATGCGTACATCTTGGTTTTCCTAACAATGAATTCAAGGCGAGATAACCAAAGACACTTTGTCACAAAATTGATGTCAAACCACTTCGTGCCGGTTTCAGTACGTCCAAACATCGGACGAGCCCCATTGTCTTTCCAAAAGTAGAGTCTTTCCAACCAGATTTTTCCGCATTTAATAGCTTTTTGAATGTTATAGAGTATAAACCTAGCAGGACAGTAGTATGTTAATTGAAAGGGCACCGCCCGATTTTTTACTGTTGTTATTAGCCGGGACGAGCCGGGAATATGCTTTTTTTTTTTTCAAATTTGAAATTTCGTCCGAATTTGGAATTCCATTCATAGTAACATGAATGCCTGTAACACTTTTTACATTAGTATTTATGTCTGGTGTATGTCCAAACATCGGACGAGCCTCATTGACTTTCCAAAAGTAGAGTCTTTCCAACCAGATTTTTTCGCATTTCATAGCTTTTTGAATGTTATAGAGTACCTAAAGGGGATTAGTGATATCTGCAGCAATTTTCAATTCAAAAGAGATTAATTCCTCTCTCTCTAGCAGCAAAACCTTAATTCGAATTCAAAG
This sequence comes from Aquilegia eximia, assembly GCA_023053565.1. Taxonomy (NCBI): domain Eukaryota; kingdom Viridiplantae; phylum Streptophyta; class Magnoliopsida; order Ranunculales; family Ranunculaceae; genus Aquilegia; species Aquilegia eximia. The sequence continues at coordinate 28,162,552 of JALIGU010000004.1, forward strand.
GAGGCAGCAATTTCGAATATATTGGAAGAGAGCAGCAAAACCTTAATTCTTGGAAGAGAGATTAAGCAAAACCAGTTTCTTATAAGCAGGTTCTTCTTCTTCTTCAGTAGTAATTCTAATCTAAGATTAATTTTGATTGTTGCTGCTATTTTAATTTCTTATTTCTTTTGCCTTTTGTTCTAATCTCTGCAAATTGTTGTTTGATTGTCCAATCTCCAATATCTCCAATCTAACTAGCGGCGACAGCAGCAGCAGCAGCAACAGTAGCACCAGCAGCAGCAGGTTCTTCTTCTTCTTCTTCAATGACACGATTGAATACAATTAGTAAACAATTAATCTGTTTCACAGTACTCCTTTGTTAGTATATAATTAATCTGCTAATTGTTCAAAAAAATCTTTATATATTGGTATCCAATGTTAGTATACCTTACATAGAAAAACATGAAGTGATAACCTTTTCCAGAATAATCAACTCATTAGAACTTTGGCCCAAAAGCTAACAATAGTTTCAGCGAATAGGTTCATCACTTTCGCTAATCTGCCCATCATCTCTACTCCAAATAACATAAATGTCGGTACCCTGTATAACACTTTTTACATTAGTATTTATGTCTGGTGTACGTCCAAACATCGGACAAGTCCTATTGGCTTTCCAAAAGTAGAGTCTTTGCAACCAAATTTTTCCGCATTTTAGAGCTTTTTGAATGTTATAGAGTATAAACCTAGGATAACAGTAGTAGCAATTATCCCCATCTCCAGAAAATCTAGGAAGTGAGTTAGCAGGAAGAAGTGTGTCTCATTGAAATCTGAGGAAGTGAGTATTTCATTGGGCTTTTGAAGAGCAATAAAAGATCACGAGAGAGATGAGTGTGTGCAAGGTAGAGAGTTGTAGGACCGAAGATTTCATCTTACAAGCTCAGCCTTTCATTTGTAAATTATCCCCATCTCCAGAAAATCTAGGCCGTTGTTTAGAGTATGAGGCCTACACCAGGATCAGTCAAACAACAAGGTTTAGAAAAGACTGCAGTTGTAACCAGCCTCTATACAGCTTCTTGTCTATTATAGCATTTCAGAGAGTAATACAACAAGTTTCATAGGAATAATGATGTTGAAGTATGAACCTTTTCTTTATATAACAAAAAAAAAAAATCTATTTAGCCAAATATAATAAAACAAAGACAACCTGAATCCAAAGTCACACATTGGTTCAACTTATGAAAAGAACATAATAAAACAAGTTTTATTTCCATGTCATAAACTTGCAATTAGGACTCTCTGTTTGTATATTTGCTGTTAGTATATGTTTCTCTAATATAGTCTAATACTAATTTCTTTCTTGTCTTTCCCACAGGATCTTTTGAAGTTTAAAGAAAGAGAAGAAGTAAGCCACATCCATATACTGGTCAACTATTGCAGGTTATAGGAGAGTTGAAAGCAGCAGATATTTGCAGTGACATTGGTCTGCTTTGTTACAAGCCACAGCCATATACTGTTCGCAAAAAAAAACTAAGTCTGTTGCTGCACTTGAACGGATATCCTTTTTGAACATTGTTCAGGCCCATGTTGGGGATGGTACTATAATCATGAACAATCTCCTTCAGGTCATCATACACAAACTGTTTATAATAGATTAAAACACGGAAATATTGATACCTCGCTGATTATTTGTTACGAGAATAATAGTAGTACTTTATTATACAGCTTTTATATTGACCTGGGGAGTAGGAGTTCATATTCTCTATCCATCTATAGCTCTCCTCTGAGTGTCTCTTATGCTCGCAGATATTTAAAGTTAGTTTTTCTCCAAACGGTTATCATTTAGACACTGGTGGTGAAGATAATATTTGTCACATTTGGTTTTTTTTTTTTTTTAAAAAAAAAAAAGATAAGAGTATTCACATTATACCTGCCCACACCAATCTTATTTCACAAGTCATGTTTGAGCAACAAATGGACAATGCATTGTAATCGTTGCACACGACAAGACTATTAAGCTGTGATCATTTAGAAGTAATAAAAAATATAAGGATATGGATATCTATTAGTTGTAATAAGAGAGGATACTCTATGATTTACAGGTTTCTAAAAAAAAAAAAACACAATTTTCCAACTTTTCCTGTTGAAGGCTAGATAGTCAAAATTTTATTAGGTTATTCATATGACCAGGTTTTGGTTAAATCTCAAAACGAGCAGGAGGGAGCAACCCTATTAAAGTAAGGATATAACAAAATTGTAAGTAGAATATCGTAGGGCATCCTACTCAAATAGTTTGTTGGTGCCATGTCAAGATTTCAAGTTGTCCAGCCGGTTATAATGTTATTCATGTTTTCCCATGAAGGCCTCTTTACCTTCAAGTTCAGTTGAAAAAAATATATTACTGATATATCTTGGTATAGTTGGAAAAATTTTGGAACTTTAAATCCCTGTTCTAGGATGACTTCTATTTTAAAGATGAGTATAATGGAAATGGTCAAAATGAGTAGTAGTTTGAAGAGACCATAACGGAGAGAAAATATAATCGACTTCTGCCAATATTTCGTCTGGTTCTGGTAATAGTTCGACAGGTGGAATTGGTAGCAAAACTTTTTATGAAAGCAACTGACAACTACTGAAAAGTCTTTGGTGACTAATAAAAATATCAACTATCTACAAGGCAGTAAAAACCAACGTCCTTGGTTAGTAAGGTGAAGACTACAATATGGTCGTGGCTAGACATCACACAAAGAGGCATAGACATCAAGAAAGGACAAAGGTTCTATGACTGCATGCAGCAATGGAAATATTGGTTAAGATTGACCAGTAAACAACAAAAGGTACACCTTAAAAGTATTGGGTCATACATACGAGTCTAGATTAAGCTCCTTGTTTGTGACACATCTGAGAATTGACAAACACCAGTTTCAGGAAGAAAGCAATCAGATGTTGGAGCAGATGCTACAGTAGGTCAGTAGCAGAAGAACGAAGAAATGGTTGGTTAAACAACTTGAATTTGTTGTTGAAGATGTCTGAAGATCTTGTTTTCAAAATCATCGACGACGAAGAAGCCATTTTTTTTTCTCTATCAGAACTTTGATGAGAGAGAAAGAGAGAGAGAGAGAGAGAGAGAGAGAGAGAGAGAGAGAGAGAGAGAGAGAGAGAGAGAGGATTTCATGTACTTTAGCAGAAATACTGAATAAACCCCAAATCAACAATTGAGTGGGAGATCACTCAATTGAGTAAATAGGTATTCTTTGTGTGATCAAAATTTAGTAATTTTGTAACAGACTATATAAGAAAATACTTACAACTGTTTTTTGATAATATACTTATCTCAGGGTGAGAAAGGAGAGCAAGAGTACATTGCAAAGATTGTTGAACTCTTCAAAACAACTGATGGGAGATCACTTTTTTAAGCCTAGTGGTTTTTTAAGGAAAAGATTGTTGAACTCTTCAAAACAACTGATGGGAGATCACTTTTTTAAGCCTAGTGGTTTTTTAAGGCTGAAGACACTGTAAGATACCTTGTGGTTGTATAGATCAGCTATTGTTAGTTGGACCCTTCCAAATGGAAGATGCACAAAAATTAAACACTTTACATTTGACCAAACTGACAATGCTCAACTTCTGTAGCTTTCTTCACATGGAGCTTGTCTTAACGTTATGTGTTACTTTCTATTTATGTCAGTTGTATTCTATCTTTATCTTCACCAATTTAGAAGTAACAAACAATGAAAGAGCTGGCTCATATTCCCAAGCCATCCAAAAAAATTATAACCGCAAATCGTATTTACTTTATGATAAAGAGTAACGAAGAAGCCAATAGTGGTTTCAAGGAACTGGAAATCGCTGATTTTATAATAAAATGATAAATTCTGGCAATCAAATTATGATACCTTTGGATTCCTCCCATTTAACATTTTCCCAATCTGGCGAGCCATTAGAGTCTTGCCAGTCCCACGAGGTCCATAAAGCAACATTCCTTTCGCATGCTTGATACCAAATCTGAAACATTTAACGATTTTTTTTTCATGAGCATCAATTAATGAAAGTAGTTGATCGTTATTCATAATTCATCCTTTTTATTCTAAGAGTGCATTATATGCTAGTCACGTGCGGGGAAAAAACTCGAGATGCAAATGCTCTTCAAAATATATCAGCAAACTTTGTACTTAAACCACCTATGCCTAGTGATTAAAGATTGAACTCCTTCTGCCAAAAGATATTACTACTTGCAGCTTCACATTGGTTTATGATCTAAAATACGAAACAATTAAGTCAGTAACTTGCCAAAAACTAGATGACTAACAGTATCCAATAGACACAAAAATTAACCAAGTCAAAAGATGTAAAAGAGAAATGGGGGGGGGGGGGGGGGTCTCTGAGAGAGGAAATGAAATGTAACCTTGATACCACTGTAACTTGACGCTTCAAACATAACATATGTATCAACAGATATCTTTGGTGTGGTATCTACAGATATCATCCCTCTCTCAAGGGTATTTGATTTTTCCTGTCCCTCGACAACAGCCTGATTGATTGTAAATACGTAGTTGATACCATGTTATTCAAAAGCAACCTTCTGTACGTCCTGTAGTCACAACCTGGAAATTATCCAGGAAAAATAGCCAAAATCTCGAGGGAAGAAAAAAGTTCAAGAAATTGAATGTGTTATACATTCGAAGAAAAAATGACAACCTCTCAAACAACATCTAAGAGACAATTTAATATTCCAGAGTGTTGAATACAACAGAAGTAATGATTCAACCTTAAAGAGATTTACCTTTCGGAACTGAGTAACATCACTATAATATAAAATATTTCCATTAGAAGTTTATTATTATTTGATATTAAACAGGCAGTTGCCTTGTCCAGCCCTGATATATAAATGATACTTATAGATGGTATAATTTTTTTGTTTTTTTTTTTGGCTAAGTTGGTATGATACTGCATGACCAAAAACAAATCTACGGTGATGAATCAGTTCAGTTTTAGCTAAGTAATAAAATGTGACCAAGTGTTTCCTTCCTCATAAAATAGATGATTCTGGCCAAGACCTTCTTAAGATTAATTTTAATCCATTAGGCTACTGAAGATTTACTTTACAACTACCAATATCCACAGTTCTTCTCATTAGATTTTAGTCCACAACTACCACTTAATTGCAATATGTACTGAAGATAATCCCTACAATAAATCAAATCAAGCTATTACATTCAATGTTTCGAACTAAGAGACAATAAGACAAAAACGTTCCGATAGAAAACCAGAAATCAAGTGTAAAATGTATGAAAAGGATAATTGAATAAAGAGTAGCATACCTGAGACTGACAAAATTGTGTCTTTTCCTTTATTTAATCTGAAGAGAAGGAGCCTCTACGAAAGAAGAAAGAGACAAAAAAGGAGAGTCAGTGAAATTATGCTAGAGAAAGAAAGCAAAGAGAGTGGTATCAGTTGCTATGTTTTATTGATTGGTCAAGAACATTACCTTAGTATTATTTTAAGGCTCCTAAGTGACCAACCCTACTCATAAGGGAAAAAAACTGGTAGCTTGACCAGCAATATCATTGAGACAGGGCCAACAATATAAAAGCGTTTGCTTCAGCCGTGCAGGGCCAACAAAAATCATTAGACCATCTCCAATACACTTGCACCATGAATAAAGCCACCAACTAAATCATTCCTTTAAACAAAAGCTATAAATGTTATACAAGTACCGAAAAGAAGAGATGATAGCAACAACTTCGAAAGGAACAGAAATGAGAGCATTAGTATTAAGTTCAAAATGAATATCACAGTGTTCCATATAAAAAGCTCAGCTACAAAAACCAACTCAACCAATTGATGCAAACAATTCAAAGCATGAAATGTATTCGTGCATCAACAACTTGTGTTATTTTCCAAAAAATAACATTTTAAGATACTGAAATAAGTCTTTGACGTAGACAATAAGTCCCATAGAAACTATTATAAGCCTATTTTGTTTTGTTTTTAGATCTTTATGTTTATTAAGTAAACTCATTGAGTTCCCAAATTTTATTTTTTAATAAAAATATGCCACTAATAAGCAAAATGCAAGTAATGTTGCTTGATGTACAGAGTACCTAAGCTGTCCATATACGCAAGCTTTAGACCTTATTCAGGACTATGTAATCAAAGAGACATTCCATGATAAAAGGAAATCAAACTCTATGAAATCTTAGTTACCTTAACCTACTTGAAAAGTTGAGGAAAAGATAACATTTGAGAGAGCAGTTGTAAAACCCGTTTATATGATAAATTTTTGTTCGTTAAATTTTATTGGATTATGAAATATTGCATACATGTCTTTAAGGGTTTAGAATTAATTTTCTATTAAGTTGAAGGATGATATATTAATTATTAAAAAAAAGAAGTAGATGGAATTGGGTTGGGTAGCAGATTCATTTATGGTCCTAAAAGAAAGCCCATTAACTTCTCCATAATATTTATATTAAAATCTTAGGGTTTTCATTTTTTTTTTTTTTATAACACCATATTTGGGAGAAGAAGAAGAAGAAGAAGAATTGGAAGAAAGCTAGAAGAAGATTTGGATTTTTATGCTTATACAAGTGAGTAGACGTTTTTTGTTTTTGTTTCTATTTCTGTTTTCTGTAATTTCAGATTGTTGACTCATCTTTGAAAAATCATAGATAATTCGTTTGAAAAGAGTTTTAATTGATTCCAAAAACCCTGAACACTAGATTGAAAGGTCTTCATTCGAATAGTTAAGACCAATTTACGAAAGTTATGTTAATTTGGTGAAACACGACTTGCAAGTATGACAACCGTTACAGTTTTTGGTTTCTGTACCGTTTTAGTATCGTAAGGTTTTGATCCCTCTAGACTTAATAATATTTATTGAAACTTTTATGGTAGTTAGAATACTCATTTTATAACAACATATATAAATTTAGGAATTTACTGTTGGGTAATTAATTCTATATAATTTATTCAACGTAGTTATTTTCAGATATCCAGTATAATTTTACTGCTACCTTTCTGTTTGCGTGGCTGTCATAGAAAAATCATAGAAGACTCGTTACTCAACATATCTTGATGAATTTACTTGTTTTAGAAAATAGACATTCTGAACTATAATTTTTATGTTTAGAAATACTTTAAATTATGAGGCTAATATGGTGAAAAATGGTCAGGAAGTCTGACGTAGATTGTTTTGGGATTTCTTTCTGAAATCTGGTACGATTGAGTAAAACAATTGTTTAATTATTTTCTATATATCGAAACGATTCCATATTTTTATTCCAAGTAATATTTTCATAGTAAAAGGTTGTATGAAAATTTATGAGATTTGAGTAATTATTTGTAGATGTGTGAATTTTGAAAGATGAATGTTATTGTTTGGCAGATTTATGTAAAGAGTTTCTTTTTCGCAAATATGTTTTCTTGTGGGTTTGTCCTTTTGTTTGATTGTCAAGTTGAAATAGTCATGTACTACAAGTATTCTTAATATTGAAGTGGATTAGTATATAATGGTATGTGACTTGATTAATTATGTTTAAAGTAACCTGGAAAGTTATATTGATGAACGCCTAGAAATGGCTCCATACCAATGGATGGTATATGAATAGAAACGAAATGAATATTGAACTTGGGATTTAATTATGGAATGATTTGGAATGGTTTGATACCATGGACGGTATATATTCAATTTGGGAAATAAGAACGGAATACGAAATGGACTTGGAATTTAATTGTTTGGCAAGGGTTGTGTGATTGCTTGATTAGTTTAGTTATTTTGATAGTCGCCCAAGCATTAGTACATTTGCCGCACCTCTGGAATTAGGTTAAAGAAATTAATTATCACCCTAGACGGCTTAGCCTGCGGGTTGACTCTTGGATTATATTTGGGTATTTCCTAGACGGCTTAGCCTGCGGAACTGACCCTTCAGACCTTCATAGCCTTCGGGGTTGGTCTGGGCGCCACATTAGAAAGCTCAAAGGAGCTATTAGAGATCATGAGTTAGGCATACGTCGATGCTAGCCAAAGCTTGTAGGTGAGCACCCACTTGGGTTTTGGTTTCCGCGTAGAGGTTCTTAACCATGGTCAAGGCACACTGGTGCAGTGTGGGTATGGCAAATGTGCGGAGTGCATCCTGTGGGAGGTGTACTAGTAATTGGGCATATGTTGTGATTTTTATGATTGTTAAACCCGAGCACCGGCTAGAGGCCAGGACGTGGTTTTGTGACTTTAGATTCGTTGTTTAGTAGTGTGCTAAGGCTTATGATATTGTAGTATTTGGTGTTACTTAATGATATGGGTAAATTTTATATATTTTGATTATGAACCGGAGGTAACTATGATTATGTGGAAAAGCTACAATGTTTTATTTATTACGGGTATTAATAGTCATAATTGGACTTGTCATTTTAGTAGCTTACAAACTACGAAGAGTTGGAATGAATCATTATTAATGGGTTGAATGAACGGAATGTATTTTTGGGTTGATACAAAGTATTAGATAACACGTAACGTGTATGTGATTTGTTTTATTATTATTATATTTGTGTATTATGTATTAATTTCATTTTGCAGGTGGGTAGGTCAACTAATTTATTTTGTGTAGGTGGATAGACCTATCCTTAAAGACAGTTGTTGCTTAGGTAATGTATTTGTATTATCGATCCATTAACATCGTAAATAGATAAATTAAAATTGAATAATATAATTAAACATATGATTATATAATGGATAAAGAGTTTAAATATAATGGAATTGATATCGTTTTTGGGCGTATGCTTAATGTTTTAGTATGGAAGAATTGTTCTTTAAGATTAATTATGTTGTTAATCATATGAGGGAACTGTATATTTATTATGTTATTTTGTGGGAATAGATTTCCCCCTTGCTTACTCATACGGGTTTTTATGCTGACCCATGTTGCTTTGTTTTGCACGTGGGTGTGTTCCATTTGGAATTCCATTTGGAATGCAGGCAGGAGAGGTTAGAGCTAAGGAGCTGTGACAGACCGCTTGTTGGGACCAGTAGAGATCTTTAGATGTTTCAGTCATGTATTTTTTTGAAAGAGGTATTCATGTATTTTGTTGGCGTAAGTTATGTTGTATAATAGAATGGAATCAGGTGTACTTTTATCGTTTGGATTTTTCTTCACTGTATTTTATTTAAGATTTTTGTTGGATCTGGATTTTGAGTTAGAAATTGTTGCGACCTGGGTTTATTTTTTTTTTTTTTAAATTCGGGTCGTGACATTAGTTGGTATCAGAGCCGACGATGGGTCGCCTGTTGCAGGTGGGAAGTACACTGGAAAGGCCTAGGGAGCGCCAGGTACTTGTCTCACTTGGCAGGGAATGTCGGAGATTTTGGGATTGTACTGAGTGTACTGCAGAGCCGAGGACGGCTCTATTTCTAAGGTGGTAAAATTGTAACACCCATGAGTTGGTGTTAGTCCCACATTGCAAAGGAAGTGGTTGTTTCGGTAGTATATAGAGCTTAACCATACTCTAACTAATGTCAAGGTCTTTTGGGGTAAACCACATGGGTGGGCCCTGATCCAAAACCCTCTACTGCTGGATACCCGCAGTGACTAAAGGGGGACAATATTGACATTAGCGAGCGGTATGGTGCTCGACGCACTGGGATGAGCAAGGACGAAATCCCGGGGCATTACAGCAGTGGTGATAGAATGGCAGTTCAAACGGAATTATAAATTACTTGGAAAATAACAGGTAATTGAAGGAAAGACTTCTAGCATGACATCAATAACTAAGAACCTGAATAGAGCAGAAGATGGCCTAAGCAGACATATGTCGCTTTGATTGAAATGTCAAAGCTACTGTAAAAAAATAGATGCTGGAAGAAGGGCTTGAACCTTTGACCTTGTGGTTTAAAAGCCACATGCTCTACCAACTGAGCTACACAAGCTAATCAAGCATCATTCTACATGCAAATATTTTCTAAAAGACATGACATTGTGTTGTAAATAAAACTAAGCTAGGGTTAGCCGAACCCCCCTGGTTTTCTTCTCTGAAGACATGACATGACACTGGTTTTCTTCTCTGAAGACATGTTTGATGTTAACCTCCTATTTAGATCATCTATTCAAATGAAAAACAATGTCTAACCAAGTGTATTGCGTTCTTTAAAGGAAAATGTGAAACAAAATAGCAGGAGGATTAAATTCGAATTAGAGAAATCACAGTGGTCAAAACTTAAAATTCAAGAAACCAAGAATTACAGTGCCTGCGATAGCAAAGGTAGGATTAAAACACTCTTGAGCTATTGTCAAGACCACCAAGTATAGCACCTGCTATCTTTACGCAAAACTTGGATCGACAACCTCATTCAAGCCACTCATCTCATAGTTGAGGCTGACTCACTTACAATTATTAATGTAATTTTGAGAAAGGAAGAGAGTCCTTAGTACTACGTCAATACAATGGCTAATATCAATGTGCTAGCTACAAACTTTACATTTAAGTATGTAACTACAGTAACTATCCAATATATAACATGCAGTCAACTTATTATGAGCTCCAGGAATTACTTCCTTTAAAAAAGAACAGAAAAGATGAATACAAAAATCACTCTTCAAAAGCTGTGAAAACCAATAATAAGCATAATGAGCATTTTCTGTAAGCAGTTGACGTCGATGGAAAATTGAAGGCACATTACCGAAGTGAATGTTTTTTGTTTGACAGTTTTGAATTTTACTTATTTTCTTCGCATCAGATGTGCAACAAAAAATGAAAAAAAATCAATGGAATCTACATATTCATAGAAGACCATTTGATTGGGAGATGGAACATTTGATTGACCTGGGTGCGACCTTTGGTATCTCTTGGGGTTCCTTATCACCAACTAATGATGATTGTCGCCTTAATCCACATGCCCTGAAATTTTTTTGAAATCTGAGTTCTACCTTTTGTAGCCGCTCTTCAACTGATCACAAATTTCATCTAATGGTCTCCTCAGTTTGCATCTTGTATTCCTAGGAATCCATATAGAAAGTAGTATGTTACCAATATATTCCTATGATATTGTTTTCAATTTTAGGTCTGCATCATTTATATCATTCTCGATCACCCCCTACGAAACTACCGTATATGGGTTTTTTAAACTTTTTTTTCCCATAAAATATCCAATTGGTAGCTCTACTATTTGTATATTTTTGCAACATAGTGGAACTAAAATGTAAACCAATAGTACATTCGGAGAAGATCAAAGAACTTGACGAATCAAAAATGAAAGTTAAAAAATTAAAACTTGATAGTCAATAGGAGTGAAAATAATACCTTTGTATCAAGTAATAGAGAACTTCAATGGGTATAGGATTAAATGGAGTTCTAACCAAAACCAAAGATTTGCTAGACAAAACAGTTCCTGCAACATTTTAAAAATAAACATCAATATTGGATAGAATAACTTCCCATTTATCAAATATTCACATGAAGATATTAGATAACATATAGGATGATAATTTTAACAATTGTATTGATCCACCGAGCTCTAAAAACTCCAAATATAGCTCAAGACAAAAGACAACCTAAATATCGCAATCCAGAGTCCAGACCTCAAGTCGTAACAGGTTGTAATTTAAAGCATATAGCTCAGACATGGAATTAAAACACTAAATATAACAGAAACTGAAATATTTTCAACAAAACTGATTTCAACACAATACTGAATTTTTTTCCATAATCAACGCAGCCACTCATAACGACATGCTCAATAATACAAGGTTATCTACCTATAGGGCCTAGAAAGGTTTATAGGATTATCATTCAGGCAGTAAAGTTTTTAGACATACGTATATCCCTAACTGTTGAGCACATTGCACCCTTTGAACACCACCAGGCATTTCATCATCCTTATCGTAGGCTTCATTTTGAGCTGCATGTTCCTCCTCACCTCCTCCTCATTGTTTACATCATACAGAGTCCTCCTCAATAAACAGAGTTGTTTCCTCCTCAATGATCACTATGTTATTTTTATTCTAATAAGAATATATCAAAGAATCTTTAATGGGATGTCTAAACTTACACATCTACCTAGGTAGCAATATCCTAGAGCACATTCATACAATTTTGTATGTCAAAACTCAATTAGATGAGACAACTTTTGTGTGTCATGAATTAACTCAAGCAAGACATAATAGTTCTGGCTTTCTATAAATTTTAGTTTTAGCTAGTGTCATGTAGATGACAATACATCCTACTATTTTCTTTTCCATAATCATATTTCCTTTACTTATTACGTGGGAGAGACAATAGAAATCCCATACAAATCCACATTTCCCATATAGTATTGTGTGGTCATAAATTATATTGTTTGTTAAGGAAAAAAGTATTTCAATGCACTATCAAATCCTATAATCTCTATCTGTTTACAATCGAGTTGCACGTTGAATGAACCAATCCAAGAAGCCCAAACTTAAGAAACTAACTAATGTTTGTTCATCTAAAATGCAGAAACAAAATTGTCTACACAAAATAGATAGAACAGATATCCAAATTGATTAAAATTAATTGAACAATATCAAATTCATGGCATGTTACGCAAAAGTATTTACTACATCTTAGAATATTGAACATATTCAGAAGTTGTAATAACTAAAGAAAAAAAAACCGTTGAGTTTTTAGAAGCCACGATGTCTTATACCTTAATTCAGCCGAGTAACTGCTGCAGTACACACACAATACCAACTCCATAATATATCTTTTTAAATCGACATGAAGCTGTAATGATCATACGTCAAACCTTGTCCAAGCAACTGGTTGAATATGACCCTCAAAGTGACGGTGGGGTTGAAGTTGTTTGTACTGGAGAGCGAGAGAGTGATTCATTGAGGCTTCAACTAATTTCGGTCCTGAATATTTTAACTACTTTGATGACATTTCTCCTGATCTCTGTACAATGGTAATTGAATTAGATTTTTTTGTTCATAAGTAAGAAGAATATATATGAAAAAAACCGGAAGAATCTGATTCCATTATTAGAAAATCAAACTTATGAGTTCTTTGTAGAGGGGTGGACAAACCAAAATTTTAATAGATTTTCTTCTTTTGATTTCAAATGCAACTAAGATGATGATAAGATTCTAATAAATCATCAACACACGTACATATATTAAAATTTTCTCTCCACACTCTATCTTATCACAAAACCTTATGAAATTGGAACCCTACCTTCCCTGGCTTACAGGGGGACATGAACTCTTAGATGAAGTTGTAGATTCAAATAGTATACGATGGGCTCTATTATATATTCAGTTTATCATATATCAAATTGTATAAAGGCTTTCCAATTTGTAAAGTACGACAGTTTCTCTACTGATCATATATGGTGTTATTAATTTAAAATAGCAAGAAATGCTCTAACCAAGTTGTTGGGAGGCTACTAATGCTACTCTGTTAACAACGTTTGTTTCTCTTCAGTTTAAATTTATTTTTTGAGTCTTTCTGTATGACATTCAGAAAGTTGTATAGAGAGAAGAAAGGGAAGAGAATCAGAAAAACATGACGCAATTGTCTTCTTCTACTGAGCTCTACAATTTGAGAAGTTGTTTGAGATTAGGTTTAAGAGAGAAGTTTTGAGATTGCTTTTTGAGTCTTTCAATTAGATATTATTAATTAATCTATCATATTGTAAGGTATGAATATAAAAATAAGAATCAAATGATGCAGAAAACACTTGTGAGAGCTATCAATTACACACTATCATGTCTTTTAGATTTGATTGAAGATGAATTACCAATTAATCTGTATGATCAATTAATAGCGCATACCTTTTGAGGAATTGGTTTGAGAGCTTCAAAATTTATAAGAGAGCACATACGTTTTTAGGGGAGAGGACTGATAATCATTATAATGATTATAAGATATATTAACCGAGAAAAAAACAAAGAGAGATCAGAGATAGCGGAAGAGAGATTAAGGTTTGGCCGGTGAGAGAAGATTAGCAGAAAGAGAGAAAGAATTTTGGATTAGGGCTTTGATTATTATAATGCAACATCAAAACTGGCCCTTTTTTTATCCGAACTGAGTCTAAGCCCATTAAAATACCTGGACCATCCACTTAACTCAGAAATCTAATCTTTGTCGTCCATCTAAAATCAACGGTCCAAAATATCTCTCAAAATTATCTTTTTCTCAAAACTGTCTCCCCAACTTATGTACCCTTTGTGTCTTATAACTTAGACTAGTAAAACCCGTGGCGCTGCCACGACTACCATTAATAATTTGAAGATAGAACTCTAAAAAATATAATTTTTTTTTATTTAAAAAATATAATTGTTTTGACGCTTTATAGTCTTAGGGACATTGATGCATTGATAAAATTGTTGATCTAAATTATAAATAATCACATGATTGGTCCCTATAGTCAAATACTCTAATAACAAAAATTTTGCATCATAGTTGGTAACATTAAGCTACTGCTATAACACAACAAATGCTCAGTACAACTGCGCAAAACTGAGCAAGTTTCCGACTGTCAGATACTCAGGTGATGTTGGTCAACCATTATTTATTTGAAGTAATTATTCTTAAAAATATAATAATTAATCTAATTAACTAAATTTTTTAGAGTAAATATCTCTAACAGCTCAATGTATCCATTTGAAATTTCTTATATATCATCTTCTTTTTCATCAGGTCATTTTTGTCCATTTCGTCCATATATGTATCATCTTCTTCTTCTGGTGGTATATCTTCTACTGTTGATCTTATTATTTACATTATTTTCTCCTTTCAGATTGTTTTCAAAAAAGCATTTGGATATATTATTTGTCCATAATAACTTGTAAGTATGCCTTAAAGGTCAACTGTATACCATCCGTTATCAATAGTAATACCTTCAAAAATTAGCTCTATCTTATGATCTGTGTCCATCCCTAAGAGAGTGCTTAAAGTAGTTTGACAGAGAACAAAAAACCACCAGTTTGATGTTATGAACAACATAATTATCTATTCCACTCAAGATAATCATGTGATGTGGAAATAAAAGTTAAAATCACATATGGTATGACAAAATGAACAACCATTTTTTTTCAAAGAAACCATTTAATAGAAGATTGTGTGACAATAATTTTATCAAAAATATGATGACATATTCGTAAATTGCAGTCGGCAATGTAATATTTTCTATTGAAAATACTACCTTACATAATAATATGTAGGATTTCCTCAAAACAATATAAATAAATTATTTTATTATTGTTGAGATTCTCTATTTTGACGCTTGACTTATCTTATATTTGTATCTTCTCTCCAATGACTGTTTCTTTCTTAGTTTTTGTTTGTTCATATCTTTTTTTCTTCTTCGAAGAATACCTCCATAATCTCATTTTCTTCTTTCCAGTCAATAAGATACGTCGATTTTCTTATTGACATTTTGAACCTATACTTATTTTTTGATAATTTGGATATCACTACTGTCATAACTTATTGTTGAAATTGTTGGTTGTTAGATTATTTTTTATTTACATATAAATGCTTTAATCCCTAGATTCTTTAATAGCCAATTCCTCCAGTCTTTGAATCTCAAATGATATCCGAAATTAGACAGCCAAGGAAACAACAAGTAACATGCTATTTTCATGTTCTGTCCAAAATTTAGATAAAAAAGAAAAAATCACCTTCAGTACCTAGGGAACATAGTGAGCTCGTGAAGAAGTTTGGGCCAAAGATGTTTCAGCCATATTTAAGATCAGTTGTTGTGCTAGGAACAATAGACAACAATCTTGCAGAAACATGCTGATAGTACGCATGTTGTTACTTTCAACTATTGATAGCACTTCCGCCAAAGCTCAAGTCTATCCACCACGTGAAACACCATAAACAAAGTTCTGAACAGGTGAGAGTTTCAAGCTTGGAGATGTTGCTATTGCTATATCAGGAGATACCGAAATACTATGAAATTTGTTTAGAAAAACTGTTTTGGCCAATTGTACATGAGGGTTAGAATAGGGACCTTAGAAAAGTCATATAGAAATTACCAAATAAATTTTGATAAAAAATTCTTCTAAAAAATCAAACACCAGCTAGCCAACAAGGTAATTCAAGAATATTAGCCCAACATAGAAAAGTATGATGAGAACCTATGAGAAAACATGAATCAATATAAATCATGACAACCGAATACACCAATAACATGATTTCATCACCAAAATATGCTTATGCATACCTTGTAGCCTTTTTAAAACAAATTGAGAACTATTACCTTGAGAAATCACATCAAACACATGTGATCCAATGACAAAAATAGAAAGCATGAAGTGTAAAACCAAATAATACTAACAATCTGACCTTAGTATGTCAATGAAACACCGACTGAAAAGAATTACCAAGGAATAGAACCAAAATAGAGTAAGCCATAAACACTTTCAGCAAGAACATCTACAAGAATCCAAAGGAATGGCGCCTCTACTCCTTTAAGCACGAGGAGGACGTGTGCCCGATGACGAAGCACCCTTGGAACCGGGTGTTTCTTTGGTGGGAGTAGTCCAAGCGCGCTTAGGAGGCATGTCCATAGAAGTGAGGAGGAATACATCATGAACTTCCAAAAACAGTAGCCAATCCCAATCCGTACAAAAATAAGAGGCAATATATGGTGATAAGCAAAAGATTGAACAAATAAGAGAATTGAAGTGCATCATAAACTAAACCTCGGTGTGTGTAGATGCAATGCAATGCATAAAGAGAGAGAAATTTCACCACTAGAACACACCCTTTGAAGACCTAGAATATAGAACCATCAACAAGAGACATACGATTAGATTAGTAAGTGAGCGTAGAAGAAACAAACTTCAACCCCCTTTGAAACGAACGTTATGAGTAGAAGGCAAACGAATATAAATATATAAATATGATCTTTCAAATGAAAACCAAGACATTAAAAAGGCAAAGGAATATAAACTTTGTATGCCTTACATAAAAAACAATGAATATGCGCTTGGATTTTTATTTTGCCGCATGTGGTGGAGTTTAGTCTACATCACTCTAATGTCATTCCCGCGTGGGAGGGATTTTTGCCTCCATCTTTTCAAATACACGAGGGTAGGGTGTAGCCTACATCTTTTTGACAACAACAAACTCAAGAAGTGCAATACCATGATAACGTGCAACACAAGAACTAACATCTCTTGAGTGCATCCGTCAGAGCATGACCCTCACAACCCCAACGGGTTCTTAGCCAACTGATATTGCTTCAAAGACAATCAAATGGCTGGGGAGAAAGTGAGTCATTGACCACTAACAAGAGTTGTAAAAGGAAGATAAGAATGTTCAATAACACTAACAACAAGATGAACATTAACCAAAACAAAGGAGAGATAGCTCAAGATCACATAAATACTCGAGAGATAGAGAAGTTCTATGAGCTCAAAGAATATGTAGGTGGTTTCCAAAAACTCCCATTATGCAAGCATGCCGTGCACTGTGCAAACAAGCGAGGAAAAATGCATGATACATACCAAAACATACTTAAGGGTTCAGAAGGAGAAAACACCCAAACATATTGCAACTTATTTAAGACAATTGAATTTAAACCAATATCTCAGAAAAGATGCATCCAACAACACATACATGGAGTAAATAAATAAAACAAAAAAATAGAAGGAATAACCAACAACCCTTTTTTTTTTATTAACAAAATATTCAGACATGCAACATGATCTGCAAGCTAAACAAACAAAACATAAAAAAATAGAAGCACCAAACAAATAGCCTATGTGATAAGAGAAATATGCAATTCAAATAACACAAGGCTAGAAACAAACTACATCATCCCAAATATGGGACACCACCAGACCTTTGTAAGTCCAGAAAAACCTTCAACTTATCCTTTCTTACCCATACTTGTTTAACACTAGGCGTGCACACCTTGGGAGGTGAAAAGATATGAGATTTTCCCTTAACACGCTTTGCAATACACTTGTCCTTAACTAATTCCACCTTAGTCTTAGATTTCCTTTTGTTGGAATACCTGTTTTTCTTAAACCTGTGATGAGAACCATTATAATTCCAAGGTCTAGAAAATGCACAAGAAGGAACATTAGAATCAACATGATTATAACGATGAAGAACACGAGAATAGGATGAAACATGTTGATCAAATCCCAACAAAAGCTATCCAAATGACCAACTCTACCACAATAAGAACAATGAAAAACATTAGACTTACTCAAGGAATTTTTATAAGAAGATGTGGTGGTAGAAGATGAAACATGTATGTCACCATTGTATTTGTGACATGGTGCCTTAACAAAACCTATACCTCCATTATGAGAACAATATGGCTTATCAGTAAAAACAGCCTTACCATTAACCTTAGACTTAAAATTCTTACGAGAAACATGCTGAAAATTAGTAGCATTAAGTCTAGTCTCAATAGGTGGGGTAGGCAAAAGGGCAGGCAAACTAGTAGATTTTGCAGGAGTAATCACACTAGATGAACTAGTAGAACTATCAATAGGAGAATCAAATCTAGTTTTGTCCAAAACCTGCAATTGGAGTTGAGTAGACGTTAAATCGTTCTTTGTTACCTCATACTCCACCAATAGAGATTTGTATTTCTCATCGACCTCCTGATTGACCTTCTCTAAAGCTGCAATTCTACATAACAAGTCAAGTTTTTCTTTGTCAAATAATTGAGAAATAGAAATTGTATCATCTGCAGCACAAGAAATCTGTTTTTCAAGAATCTCAATTTTATCCTGCAAAGAAAGATTAGCTTTTTCCAAATTTTCAATTTTGGATTCATAAACTTCCCCTTGAAGCATATAGTCCTCTGCACAATGTCTGAGTCGTTGTTCTAGAGAATCAACTTTAGTCTGCAAAACACCATTATCTTCAAAACAAACATTATCAGAAATAGTATACACATTACAATTAGCTTTATTAAATTTTTCCTGCAAATCAATATTAGCTTTTTGTAATCTTTCACATTCTTTTGCAGAAAGTCTGTAAAGAAGAGCCCAATCACTATTGCTAACAACATACAAATTATCATCCTTTTCAAAATCAGATTTTGGTTTTGTAGATTTAGACGATTTAGCAATAAAATTATTATGACCAGACTCATGAACCATCATTGCACTCATAGGATCGTTAGCGTGAGCCTTGACGCTCCTTAACCAGCCCCCAGCGACTGATACCAATTGAGAAACTATAAATAGTGCTAATATGACAGTTGAATATTCAAGCAGATCAAACAATATGCAGAAAGTAAATAACACACAGAAATTTTTAACGTGGTAAAACCCAATATGGGAAACGTCCACGGTTGTCCTCGCGACAACAAATAAATCCACTAGATGAAAAGAGATGTACAAACCTATCAACTACCTGCACTCACTGCGAGTTGATACTCCTGGTTATCTCTAACACCTTGACTTCACCAGAGCACCTTGATGTACGCACAAGACACTCGACTTCTTGATGAACACACAAGAAGACTCGAAGCCTAACTATGAAACAAGCTTACACCAGAGTTCCTTGATGAACACACAAGGAAACTCGACTTCTTGATGGACACACAAGAAGACTCGAAGCTAAATCACTATTCAATAATGAAGGAGAAGATGAATGGGGAAGAAGAAAGATGAAGATGAATGGGGAAGAAGAAGATGAGTTCAATCACCAAAAAATAACCTAAAACCAAAACCTAAACAAACTCCAATACTAGATGAATTGGACGGCCAAAGAACTGACTTGTTCTTTGGAAGAGAAACCCTATTTATACTTAGGGTTGGAAACAAAGGAAAATGGGCCGAAATAGTGAAAACCCACTTTGGACGTACGTACGTCGATATGACGTTCGTACGTCTTCCACACGAACCGAGCTTGCTGACTACTTGGACGTACGAACGTTCTAACTCGGTACGTACGTCCTGACCAAAACAAGTCTGCTGCCTACCATGACGTACGTACGCCCTAACTAGGTACGTACGTCCTGACCAAAACAAATCTGCTGCCTACCATGACGTACGTACGCCCTAACTAGGTACGTACGTCTTAAACCCAAAACTTATTTTAGACACATGGACGCGAGAACACAGACTCGGGACGATGTGTGTACAACTTGGTTTTCCTAACAATGAACTCAAGGCGAGATAACCATGGACACTTTGTCACAAAATTGATGTCAAACCACTTCGTGCCGGTTTCAAGGACAGATGTAAAAGTATATTTGTATCTGTTACAATTTTCCAAATAAATGAAACAAATCTTTTATTAACCAAAACAAAAAGTATGTGTAATCATACGGAGGGGTTTATTTGGTTTTCCTAGGATTAGATTTAAGGAATGAGGGCAGGCATTTTGAGGAACTAATTATGAATTGGAGAATTGTTTTAAATGGCTGATCTACATTTGTTTGTATTTGCTATTGTTGATGGTTTGATGTCTCAAGCACTGTTACTATATATGGGTTATGATGGGAGTGTTGTGCGCAGCGGAAACTAATGCACAAATATGATGATTGAACTAGTGTATGAAAGTAAAACGAAAACGACAAAAGTAAACAAGCAATCACACACAAGACACAAGATATACGTGGTTCGGCAATATGCCTACGTCCACGGGGAGAAAGGATGATGCTTTTCTTTAACAAGACAATTGTACAAGCCCTCACTAAGAAACCGAAGTCTTCTTCCTCACAAAAGTTCTCAAAACTCTCTAATGGCTTCTCACAATCTCTCTATTAGAAAACATAAGGTTTTGTGTCACTTCTATTTGGCTTTATAGTATAGCCTTACAATAGCCATGAATTGGGCTCAAAACAGGCCCATATTGCACAAAACTGGAGGAGGACGTACGTACGTCGAAATCACGTACGTACGTGTACAACACGTAACAAAGATCTGGCGTACGGGACGTTCGAACGCCCTAACCACGTTCGTACGTTCTGTCCCAAAAAAGTTGTCTGCCACATTGGACGTACGAACGCCCTAAAGCCATTCGTACGTTCCTGAACAAAAACTTCCCCTTCTCCTGATTATGCATATAAAACCCAACAATTCTCCACCTCGGCGAAGATTCAATAAGCACTATAACATCTTGCCCAAAAATCTTATGGCATTCGTCCGGTGTCTCTCTTGTATAGGCACTATAACATTCTCATTTAGTCCAGATACAACTGGTATTGATGTATATGAATTATTTAAAAATAGTTTGTAAGTAACTAATGTGGGAGTGGGAGTGTGGGACTAAACTAAGTTTGAGTTCATGAATAAGCTCTCCAAGTTCTGTTCAGAACCAAGCAAAAAAATACTATTCCTCACTCCGCAGGATGTATATGAAGTATATTCCGAGTTACTGATCTCATTAAAAACATGCTTACCACAACATTTTTTAGGGGTACAGGTCTCCGTCAACAACCCCGCTGTCATACCAAAAATAAAAAATAAAAATATGAAGTATAGTATCTATGGTGTTGTCATGGGTTGTTTGGAATCAACTCCGTTGATAATGAAGTGAAGATTGTAGTGTGATTTCCGCAACTGCAGTTACTAAGCACACACCCTTGTATGATTTGCAAAAAAGTCCATACCATGAGAATAAAAGTGGGATTCCGAAAACGCTATCAAGGTTAGTATCCAGGGTGTATTTTATTCTGTCTAATCTCAAGATTGAAAATACACAAAACGTGTCAGTAAAAAGAATGCACTGGGTTAATTATATATTAATGGTGTATATATCTGACAAATTATTACATTATTATATTCCAGGATGATCTAACCAATGTTTCTGTCACCTTTGCAAGAAGAAACACAACATGCACATTCAAAAGTTCAACAAATGTTTTTGGGAACAGATTGCTTTGAATACAATATGCCAAAAACAAAAGACAACGATTAGAAAAGTTCGGGATTCTTATTTAGTCCAGATACAATTGATATTGGCGAGACTGAGACGGGCGAGGATACTCTGGAGAACATGGACCTTATCATCTGCAGCACCTCTAAGTTCTCAGGTATGGACCTAACTGAACCCAACTGAACCACCCCTGATTCAGTGGGGGATGAGAGTGATAGTCTGTTAGGAAAATCATCTCTATGTCTGTCTGTAACTTGGTCCAACTCAATCGCATGAATAGGTCATAACACATTCTACTGCAAAGCTACCCTTTCTCCTAAAACACGCATTGAATGAGAAAAAATAAAATGAAGTTATAATGCTCGAACAATCTAATTTGAGTACAAGTTCACTTGTGAACCATCAAAGATTGCTCTCATAAAATTGCACTTAGGTCGACAACATAATTGATAATGATTGCTCTAATTTGAGTACAAGTTCACTTCTGCAAACTCTTCAGCCTCCCGAACCATTCACTCAATTTCTTCGTGGCTCAAACTAACGGCCCTTCTTTATGAGTTACCGCCACTGGCTTTGTCTTCAGCTTTGACATTCAGGATACCATTGGCATCAACCTCAAAGGTAATCATTTCAATCTGAGGGGTTCCTATGTTCAATCAAATGGTTTATTTTCAGTCGAGTTTCTTAGTGAATATAGTGATGAAAATTATAAAAAATGTTGAACAGATGGAAGATAAGTGTGAACTTTGGTGCTGGAGAGATTCCGGTAAGGTCAAATATCCCATGCTGCCTGCATTCCTTTGTAAGACTCCTTTCACCTTCATAAACCTGCAAAAATCATATTTAGAAGAACAGTGAATTAATAAAAATATCAAGAAGAATATTGATTACAAGGTCACACAACACGATAAAAATGCAAAGAGGCAAACAAGTATATAATATATATTGTACCTTAATTAAAAGAGATGATTGTGGTTTGATGGTCCTGATAACAGTTAAGCATTCTTTAAAGGGGGTGGACATTATTAGTACGTGTGAAGCTACGCGTGTGCTTTGCTTTTACCACTTTATGACTTTTTTTTTTCAATAGAAACTCCTGCAGATTCCAACGCGCTAATTAAAATTCACTTGTTTTAAAGTGTGCATTATCTAATTCAGACACATATATGTGTGGGTTTTAAATCTAAGATTTGCAGACCTCTTCCAACATATCTGAGACACCTCTTGTTTGCTAGAGAAGATGGGAAGGAATCCTATTCTCTCCAGGTTCAACATCACCAAGACTTCTGGACTCTTGTCCCAAATGATATACTATGTTGTACTGCTCAAGCACTCTACAGTACCTACAAGGCCACAAATACACACAGTTAAGCAATGTCCTTCACAAATTGATCCCACGAGATTAGACTTTGACCACAGGCCGAATTATGGATCTAATGGAATATATAATTTGGACAGATGAGTACATATAATTGGGACAGATGAGATTGCTACTGTAACAATGCAAGTCAGATAAATAACGAAGTTGCCAAGTGTATAAGTTGTTGGGTGATGTTCAGAGTACGGGGCACCTTATTTTACATAGCAAAAATGTACAAACTGTCTCAATAACATTCTAACCTCAACTAACAATGTCAAAGACATTTGTTTGTGGTGTTTACAAGGTATCGAGTGCACGACAAGTAGTTCAAACTTCAAATATTACATGAAATTAAGAAGATATTTAAATCAATTTAAAACTTAACTTCTCCTTAAACCTGAGAGAAAAAAACAAAATATCATCTTTACAGAAGATCTTAAGTTTTTCTAATCAGTAAGAATATATTTATAAGCACTTTGAACGTGAAACACTTTGAACCAGTCATGCTCGGTGACAAAGTGGAGAATAGATCCATCTTCTCCACAACAAGATATACGGAGATTGTAGACCTCACGTGACAAAGGAATATCAAAGTTAATTATCAACGGCATCTCCCTTAGGGGCTCATTACCAAGTCCCCCCTCGTCAGTAGTAATGAGCATACAAGCGCCTTCACAAGCGGAAAATTCTGGCAAGGTGTCAAGAACTTTGAAGTCGCCGTCACCAAAAGAGTGTGCCATTTCATTAGATAGAATTTTAATCTGTTTGAAAGTATTCACGAAAACAACACACTTTTTTTGACAAAAAAACCTTGAAACAACATCGTACAGGATGGACGACTTCCAAGAGTCCTCCTCACAGTCGTATACAATATGCTTGATATTGGGAGCAGCACGTGGAAGCTCCTTCGTCGGAAACTCTTCTGGGGAGAAACCTGCTTGCCCATCTACCATAGTTGATTCCTTAAAGACCACCTCGCCATAATACTGCTTCTGAATGTTAAACAAGGTCTCCATGCCAAACTTATTGACAAAGTTGATAGCAGTAACTCTACCTCCACTAAACTGACCCATACAACGAAGATACCTCTCTGGGTAGAATGTTATCAGATCATAGCAGACCACACGCTTCACCTTCTGGAAATCAATACCATGGGACCACTCTTCAGTGGTAATAAGAACACAATTTTTAAATGACAGCTGTTTCGTAATTTCATCTCTGCGTTTCTGGTTCATTTCCTTGCTGGTGATAAGGACTTCCCACCCCTGGAGATAACCTCTGCTTTGGAATTCCGTAGCTAGACGATCAATAGTTTCGAAACGATTTACAAAAACGACACTCGCCTCTTGTTTATATTCAAGCACCTTAATTAGTGAGTCGAGCTTCGGAACTTTAAGATTAAAACCGACGACCTGATGTTCTTTTATGCCTTTAAAGGTCAACTCCGGCCCCTTACTTTCAGAATTAAAAAAAGGCTGTTTCAATTTAGGCTCAAAATATCTCCAAACTTGTCCCTGCGGCACTGTTTCTGTGAAAATACCATACTGAATATCCTTGTTTGGAAGGTTGTGGAAATTAGAATTGAACAACGTCGGGTGCATGCGATCTGGATCGTTCAAAAAAATCAATCTAATGCGATTTAGAGAAGTCCTTTGCCTGAACAAGAACCGCAGATCGTTAATTTCCGAAACAATTACATCAACTCCATCTAGTCTTTGCGAACCGATTGAGCCATTAAGAAGACAAACCTTCACGCCTAGTGAACCACCAAGTTGCTGCATATCCTCCCTGATTTTTATAGCCGAACTAAGAGAGGCTGTAAGTACTAAGGCTTGCAGTTGATGATCTGCGAAATCAAGCAACTGCAAAATCCCTAGGGAAATTGTTGCTATCTTTCCTGGATCAGTTTCTTGTACAACCACATCTTGGCCATTCTGCAGAGCCACAATTACCTGCTGTTGAACCATGGATGGATAATTATATCCATAATTACGAAAGCCGTCTAGAAGTTTTGGCTTGAGAATCATATCCTTAAATTTATTATAACCCGTAGAAGATTTGTTTTTCTGATCAGTGTCCATCTGTGATCCTCCAAGAGCCAAATCTGCTTTTTTCTTAGTCTCGATTCCTCTGACATCGGTCGAATTGCAAAAACATGTGTTCAATTCATTCTTTTCAGTCCAAATCTTCGGTCTTTTTAGAAGAGCCATATCTGCCATGCTGCAAACAGAAGAAAACAATTCCAAACTTATATATATTTTGGTTTCCTCAACCCTAGATCTAGTTCTAGTTGATTTTGGTTTCAAAGCCGACCCAAACCATGCTTTTAACTTTTGTTTGGGTGGTTATCAGAAAAAAAAAAAAAAAAAAAAAAAATTGTTTGGGTACGAAATTGAGATTGCAGACTTGTTGAATATATTGAATCAAATCCATATCATAATAAAATGACTAAAATTGATAACAATTTAAGGGGATAAAACAAATTAAATTATTATTCTCATCAAATACAATTCATAATAAATTAAATCAAATCCATCTCAGAATAAAATGACTAAAATTGATAGCAATTTCAGGGAAAAAAAAAATCCTTTTGAGTAGAAGAGAAGAAAGAGTTTAATTTGGTTTCTTTTGTTTTGTTTCGTTAGGTTTAGTTTTTAATATATCCCCACACGGTGGGGGACCGACGTTAAGATGTTTATGTGTAGGGGTGGCAATCGTGTCAGGTCGGGTCGGGTTCGTGTCGGGTCTTAACGGGTTGATGTGTTTTTTAGCTTGACCCGAACCTGACCTGTGACCTGTATAATTTTATTTTTTTAAACCCAAACCCGACCTGCTAATTAAACAGGTCGGGTTCAGGTCGACCTGTTTAAACCCGCTTTTACAACATTTTTTTTTCACAAGCTACTTCCATGCAAAGAAATAATTAAGCTCATATCTAGGATCAGATAACATGAATCTGTTGCCCTTCATTATATTCTTCATCAAACTAAGCATAACAGACCAAAATCTAAAATTTCTCAAACAGTAACAAGCTACTTTAATATTAAATTAAAGTAATTGTTAATTTGCATATGTATACTAACAATCACAGTACATCTATTCAACTTCTATCTAGTAATTCTTTCGATCTAAACAATCCATTTGTGATTGATATACTTAGAACACTTTTCATTGTCTTTGCGAATACGAATAGATGGAACCTTGTATATAGAACACAGGTTAGTTGAAATTGCAATGAGCTTATAAGAATAAAACACTTGATGGTGTTGTTGGATTAATATAAGATGCGAGAAGAAGAGGTCAAAAATGGTGAAGGAGAAGAAGCAAAGAGCTAAGAGGTGAAGAAGATGAGGCAGAGAGAGAATCGCTGAGATGAGAAAGAGTTTAGAAATTAGGGTTGGGTGGGTTTATTCTAAATTCTAAGAGATTATCCAATAGACTCTTCACTGTTATAGTTAACATACAAACAAAATATTATTAACAGGTTAACGGGTCGACCCGACCTGTAGTGGTCAAACCTGTACCTAACCTGCTTAATAAACAGGTCTAATAGGTTCGGGTCAAAATAATCCGAAAACCCGATAAAGTTAAACCCAAACCTGTTTATCTCGGGTCGGGTTCGTGTCGGGTTAAACCCAAACCTGTTTATATATATATATATATATTTTTTTTTTTTTTTTTGTTATAATTATATATGGCCAAATCCATTCACAAATTTCAAACAACATTACAAATGGGAACTTCAACATAAACACCCTTGTAATAAAATTTAATTAGTTTATCTATTTATATTCTATATTATTATTATAAACGACATTTATAAAACTTGGTAAAGAGACAAAGGATGGTCAAGATTTGCACAGGAGATTCTAAAGATTGGGATTTAATGAGATTCTAGAGATTGGGTTATTTATCCCGTTTAATTTTAATTTTAATTTTGAAATTGATTGAAAGTAGAATTTTATTACGTATATATGTATTTATTTTCTAATTCCTCCATAAAATTTTTGTTGTCTTGGTTTTATTTTTAAGTTTTAGATCAAATTAATTTAAATTGTCTTATCATTTTTTGTGTAGTCATCGAAGATGTAATGTGAAATAATAATAATAAATTACTATTATTTTATAATATTTTTTGAGGATTTATTTACTGTATTTGTTTACCTATATAATTTTTTTAACAATTGAAATAATATAAATTGACGTTTTTAATTTGGAGTGTAAATTATATCTCCAAGCTCACAATCCAAATCCTTGACATTATTTTACTGATGTTATTAAATTTTTATTTTTTTTAACGAAATATTTAGTTTTAACTTTTGACAAAATACCACTATTTAGGATAAGGTGTTTAATTGATTTGGTTTATAAATATATTGATTTAACCAACTTTTGAGAGAATATCTGCTTAAGGGCATGCCTAACTTTAATAGAGAATATAGATCTATCATACAACTCTACTGTCTCATGCGTCTCTCCCTGTTATCAATCAGTTCTAGCTTATCTATCAAACCTCAATCACCTCTCGATTCCAATATTTTCATTAATGAACACTTTGTTTTTTCTCTCTTTTCAACAAAGAAAAATTTGAAATTCAATTTTTTTTTGTTTAATTTTATTTTCAGTATCTATAGTCAAAATCAATTATACAAATAATACATACAACTCATCCTTAAACCTGGACTATATGAGCTTTATACAATTAATTAACTAATATTTTTATTTTTGATTTGATATTCGAATAATAATTATATTAGTTAATTATACAAATAATACTATCGTTGTTACTTTCACATTAATGCTTCAAATTTTATTTAAAAGTGAATAGTTATAATTTCATCTATACATTTCCAGAAAAATCAAAATTTTTGCAAACAACAAATTTTTTTTTTATGGATATAAATGTGTGTTGAGGTGATAGGATGGACTATCACTAATGTAAGTACTTACTTTTCAACAATATTTTTTATGTTGAATTGCTGAAAATTTAAGGACCAAACTATTGTGGAACTGGATGACTTATGGATTATCACCTAACGAAACCAAGTTTTAATTTGAAAATCATGTCTTCACCAATTGTAAATGAGATTGATTAGTTAGATATATTTTTTCTTTATATACAAGTTGTTGAATGAATGTCGTAACTTCTTTGTTGCAGCCACACAAAATCAGAAAGTAATAAAACCGATATTTAAGAATTCAAAGGAGCTTACGAGATCAGTAGAACAACTATTCTGAATGATGAATGAACCATCAGATTCACCAAACAATCTTTCAAGCTCTTTGAAAGTGGTCTTGGAAATTTTTTACTATTGCTATGAATCTAATAAACAATGAAGCACAAAGGTTAGCCAGCTCATTGCCCGTAGTATATATAATCTTTCACAACCTCTACAAAGTTTTATCAGAATATGATTAATTGAATACTTTCAGTGCCACAGGTTGGTTGGGTCTATGGGTATGCAAGCAAAGACATTCTTATAGGACAAAGAATTCATGCAAAGGGTTGGTTGACAAATTTTTGCACGCCAAACACATTTTCATTCTTAGGTTGTACGATGTCTGCAAGGCCTATCTTTAATATTCAAACTGGTCTTCTAGAAAAAAAATTCATCAAAAAATAAACAATTTTCATCACCGTATTTGGTGATCTGTGGTTCAGGCAATGTTTGGTTACACTTAAATTTGTATGTTGGGCCTTGGATACATTCCTGAATTAATCTACTGCATTGTACCAACCTATTTTGTCCCCAACAACACAAAATTCTATCAAGTTACCATGTAGTCTTTTATACTACTACCAAACCTCAGAAACTTTTGAGTTCCAGTCTTTAACATGACCCTCCATCCTTCGAGTTCTCTTTTATATATATATATATATATATATATATATATATATATATATATATATATGCAAATTTTTGAATTTGGATGCACTAAAATTATTCTCTCATAGGAACCAGTAGCCAATTGAAAAAGTATTTATTTTATCCTTTGGGAATAAGTATCAAAGGAACTAGCTAACTGAGATTGATTTTGAATTTATTGTCTACAAATTTTACTATGTTGTTTATACAATTCAGTCAAAGAACGCCTCTATTTTACTATCACTTTACTATAAGTCCCAGAATTACGGGCCATTTTGCTTGATTACTATCATTTTGTTCATTAATTAAACATTATATTTCAGCATATGTAGCAAGGAGTGGGTGGTACTGACATACTGTCAAAGAAATCCAAGAAATTGTGTGGCATTGTTTTTAAAGTTCATAGGATCAGAAAATATACTGGTTTAAGGGATGCATACTAAATTATGACAGAATAATTGTATCCTTCAAGTTGATTGGGTGGTAAAAGTATATTGTACAGATAGATCTGATAAAGAAATAATACTATAGAGCAAATTGTGTTTTAGGGAAGAACGAATGATTGAACGGGCAAGACGTAAAAAGTTTATTGAAGTTGGTTTACGGTTGTTATTTTTCTTTGTATTTTGCAGTCATTGGGTCGTACCTGATGGTGCGTCAGTCATGCTGACCAAGAACTGCAACATGCTTTGATGCGATTAATGTTATATGTACCATCAATGTAAAGTTCAGACTGATGACAATTATAGATAGGTGCTTCTGATTTTGTAGATATATGATTATGTTTCTTAATATAAGGGGTGATTTAGGTTTTGGTCACCACTTTTTAGTATAAATTAGGTTTTGGAGCCGGTTTTTATCTTTATTAGGGTTTAGAGTGAGAAACTACAAATAGTGCAAATCTAATAATTGAATATTCAAACAAATCAAACGATACGCAGAAAGTAAATAACACACAGGAATTTTTAACGTGGTAAAACCCAATATGGGAAACGTCTACGGTTGTCCTCTCGACAACAAATAAATCCACTAGATGAAAAGAGATGTACAAACCTATCAACTACCTGCAATCACTGCGAGTTGACACTCCTGGTTATCTTTAACACCTTGACTTCACCAGAGCACCTTGATGTACGCACAAGACACTCGACTTCTTGATGAACACACAAGAAGACTCGAAGTCGAACTATGAAACAAGCTTACACCAGAGTTCCTTGATGAACACACAAGGATACTCGACTTCTTGATGAACACACAAGAAGACTCGAAGCTAAATCAATATAAACAATAATGAAGAAGAAGATGAATGGGGAAGAAGAAGATGAGTTCAATCACCAAAACCACCTAAACCAAAAACCTAAACAAACTCCAAGAAACAAGAGGTGAATTGGACGGCCAAAGAACTGACTTGTTCTTTGGAAGAGAAACCCTATTTATACTTAGGGTTGGAAACCAAGGAAAATGGGCCGAAATAGTGAAAACTCACTTTGGACGTACGTACGTCGATATGACGTTCGTACGTCTCCAAACAAAAATAAGCCTGCTGTCTACTTGGACGTACGAACGTCCTGTAAAGGTACGTACGTCCAGAACACAAACTTCTCTGCTGCCTAACCATACGTACGAACGTCCTTAAGAGGTACGTACGTCCTGAAACAAACATCATACTTGAGACACACGACGCGAAGACAAGGACATGGGACGACGCACGTACAACACGGTTTTCTTAACAATGAACTCAAGGCGAAATAACCAAGGACACTTTGTCACAAAATTGATGTCAAACCACTTCATGCCGGTTTCAATCTCCCCCTTTGACATTGATTTTGTGACAAAAACCTATGACTCTAATAGCACTTATAAAACGTGCTTACAAACCCAAACCATGGCATTTATAAAACATGCCTACAAAATCACTCAAGGTAAAACACATACCGAGTCACCAATTCTTGATATCCAGCTTGAGTAAGACGCTTTAACCATCAGAGACCGAACGGAAGCAACTAAGAATTTCCGAAGCAATCAAGGAGCCAACAGAAGTTCCTCGAACAACTCCCCCATACTTCATGAACTCCAAGGTTTAATACTCGAGGTTACCCAAAACTGTACATACACTTAGTGATCATCATCACTTTCACTCCATCATATATGTTCACTCCCCCATACATGTAGTATACCTGAAACATGACCCAAAACTGTACAACCTCTAAACATCAACACGTTCACTCCCCCATACGTGTAGCATACCTGAAACATAACCCAAAAATACACTAACAAGGAAGAAGAAGGTGTTAGTATTAGAGTCATAAATCTCCCCCTTTTTGTCACATATGAAGCAAGGTAACAAAAGAAAGAGAAAAGATAAATACCAAACCATAACAAATAAGATTAAAGAAGAAAAGTAAGAGAACAATCATGTTAACAACAAAAAGGATATGCAACGGAAGTCATAAAATAAACACTTGTTAACACGATGTCAATACAAAGAATTCTCCCCCTAAACAAAAGCGTCACCTAAATGCAATGCATATGAGAAAGATGCACCTAGAACAAACAAACCAAATAAGGATATTTGAAACACACAAAGAACCAATCATACAAGGGTAGAAGAGAGTAAAGAGAAAACCATACCATAAATCTGGAATCCATGACACACAAAACTAAAAAACATGAGAGAGATCTAGGCATATAAATGAAGAAGAAAGAGTACCAACACAGACACAAGACACTGAATACTTATATAGGTAACAGAGGGAAGAAAAGAAAACATAACATGAATCCCTGATAGAAACCAAGAGAATCCTATACATAGAAGAAAGAGTCAGGATACCAACAATCGGAACAAATGATTCACTAGAACATCACTTTAAACAACCGACCATAACCACCTGAGATAGAGTCCAGAGAGACGACTTCATAGTAGCAAGATATCTAGAGAAAAAGAGCAAACAAACAAAAAGGAAGAAATACCATACCTGATGAAATGGGGAAATCCAATCTGTACATGTTCCTGTAAGCCCACCCCTAGTGAAACCCAAAAATTAGTTCAACATATGCCAAACAAGATAGACAATCATCAAGCTCAAAAAAAACTTTAACTGAAGAATGAGCAAGGATTATCGATGTCACCAAGTCACAAAGCAACAATCCAACTTCAGAGTAAATTTCCTGCCAGAACACTAAGACTCCGATGACATGCCATACATTGTCAGAAAGATTAGAGAGTCAATAGAAGAGAATTGCTAAGAATAGATGACCAAACTGAGCATATGCATCCCAAAGTAGAACAGTGGTAGCCCAAAACCATTACATGAGGATTATTGCAGAAGACTACCAAGAACACATCTAATCAAACCTATTGCAGGAAAAAATAGGATCAACCAGGCACAAGAAGCAACAATAAGAGGATAGGCAAGTCTCATAAGCATTTAATCAAACACCAGCTAGCCAACAAAGTAATTCAAGAATATTAGCCCAACATAGAAAAGTATGATGAGAACCTATGAGAAAACATGAATCAATATAAATCATGACAACCGAATACACCAATAACATGATTTCATCACCAAAATATGCTTATGCATACCTTGTAGCCTTCTTAAAACAAATTGAGAACTATTACCTTGAGAAATCACATCAAACACATGTGATCCAATGACAAAAATAGAAAGCATGAAGTGTAAAACCAAATAATACTAACAATCTGACCTTAGTATGTCAATGAAACACCGACTGAAAAGAATTACCAAGGAATAGAACCAAAATAGAGTAAGCCATAAACACTTTCAGCAAGAACATCTGCCTGTAAAGTTACTGAGAGAAAAATAAAGTTGACGACACGCACATTGTCCATGAACAAGAATCCGAAGAAATGGCGCCTCTACTCCTTTGAGCACGAGGAGGACGTGTGCCCGATGACGAAGCACCCTTGGAACTGGGTGTTTCTTTGGTGGGAGTAGTCCGAGCTCGCTGAGGAGGCATGTCCTGCACACACACAACATTATAAACACCACACAAGTAAGTAAAACCAACAAGACAACCAAGAAAAACCTTAGGAAACTCCATTCAGGCATTTCACCAAACACTTGGTGAGCAATACAGAACATATAGGTAAAAACACTACATGAGCATACCAAAATGATACTAAACATGTCCAAGAAACTCCACAACCATTAATAATCACAAGAAGTTCCAAAATTATCTAGACAACAAGTATATATCCAATGGTATGAACCCAACATGATCATGGTAAACAAACTCTTAATCCAAAGCATAACAGACAAATAATAATGCAGCATCAAGATAAAATGAAAAAAAAAACTTTGCTGCCTGAACATGCGTACGAACGTAATAACACCGTTCGTACGTTCCTCCAAAAAAAATCTGCCTCCACAAACATTCGAACGTGCTAATAACGTTCGTACTCCCCCCCCCCCTTTTTTTTTTTTTTTTTTTTTTAACAATAGAGAACTAACCTTAATAACAGAAAAACAAACCGAATAACTAACAACACAAACCATAATAAGAAGATAAAAGGAAAAGTACCGATGTACCATAAAAGTGAAGAGGAATACATCAAGAACTTCCAAAACAGTAGCCAATCCCAATTCGTACAAAACTAAGAGGCAATATATGGGAATAAACAAAAGATTGAACATATAAGAGAATTGAAGTGCATCATAAACTAAACCTCGGTGTGTGTAGATGCAATGCAATGCATAAAGAGAGAGAAAGTTCACCACTAGAACACACCCTTTGAAGACCTAGAATATAGAACCATCAACAAGAGACATACGATTAGATTAGTAAGTGAGCATAGAAGAAACAAACTTCAACCCCCTTTGAAACAAACGTTATGAGTAGAAGGCAAACGAATATAAATATGATATTTCAAGTGAAAACCAAGACATTAAAAAGGCAAAGGAATATAAACTTTGTATGCCTTACATAAAAAAAAATGAATATGCGCTTGGATTTTTATTTTGCCGCATGTGGTGGAGTTTAGTCTACATCACTCTAATGTCATTCCCGCGTGGGAGGGATTTTTGCCTCCATCTTTTCAAATACACGAGGGTAGGGTGTAGCCTACATCTTTTTGACAAACACAAACTCAAGAAGTGCAATACCATGATAACGTGCAACACAAGAACTAACATCTCTTGAGTGCATCCGTCAGAGCATGACCCTCACAACCCCAACGGGTTCTTAGCCAACGGATATTGCTTTAAAGACAATCAAATGGCTGGGGATAAAGTGAGTCATCGACCACTAACAAGAGTTGTAAGAGGAAGATAAGAATACTTAATAACACAAACAACAAGATGAACACTAACCAAAACAAAGGAGAGATAGCTCAAGATAACATAAATACTCGAGAGATAGAGAAGTTCTATGAGTTCAAAGAATATGTAAGTGGTTTCCAAAAAAACTCCCATTATGCAAGCATGCTGTGCACTGTGCAAACAACCGAGGAAAAATGCATGATACATACCAAAACATACTTAAGAGTTCAAAAAGAGAAAACACCCAAACATATTGCAACTTATTTAAGACAATCGAATTAAACCAATGTCTCAGAAAAGATGTAACCAACAACACATACATGGAATAAATAAAGAAAAATAGAAGGAATAACCAACAATGTATTCAGACATGCAACATGATCTGCAAGCTAAACAAACAAAGCATAAAAAGTAGAAACACCAAACAAATAGCCTATGTGGTTAGAGAAATATGCAATTCAAATAACACAAGGCTAGAAACAACCTACATCATCCCAAATATGAGACACCACCAGACTTTTGCAAGTCCAGAAAAACCTGCAACTTATCTTTTCTTACCCATACTTGTTTAACACTAGGCGTGCACACCTTGGGAGTTGAAAAGATATGAGATCTTCCCTTAACAAGCTTTTCAATAGACTTGTCCTTAACTAATTTCACCTTTGTCTTTGACTTCCTTTTGTCGGAGTGCCTGTTTTTCTTAAACCTATGAGAAGAAGCATTAAAAGTCCGAGGTCTAGAAAATGCACAAGAAGAAACATAAGAATCAACATTATTATAACGATGAGGAACACGAGAATAGGATGCAACATGTTGATTAAAATCCCAACAAAAGATATTCAAATGACCAATTCTACCACAATAAGAACAATGAAAAACATCAGAATGTCTCAAAGAGGTTTTATAAGAAGATAAGGCAGTAGTGGGTGAAACATGTAAGTCACCATTGTGTTTGTGACATTGTCCCTTAACAAAACCTGTACCTCCAGTATGAGAACAAGACGTCTTACCAGCAAAAACAACCTTACCATTAGCCTTAGACTTAAACTTTATGCGAGAAACATGTTGAAAAGTATTAGTATTAAGTCTAGTCTCAATAGGTGGGGTAGGCAAAAGGGCAGGCAAACTAGTAGATTTTACAGGAGTCATCACACTAGATGAACTAGTAGAACTATCAATAGGAGAATCAAATCTAGTTTTGTCCAAAACCTGCAATTGGAGTTGAGTAGACGTTAAATCGTTCTTTGTTACCTCATACTCCACCAATAGAGATTTGTATTTCTCATCGACCTCCTGATTGGCCTTCTCTAAAGCTGCAATTCTACATAACAAGTCAAGTTTTTCTTTGTCAAATAATTGAGAAATAGAAATTGTATCATCTGCAGCACAAGAAATCTGTTTTTCAAGAATCTCAATTTTATCCTGCAAAGAAAGATTAGCCTTTTCCAAATTTTCAATTTTGGATTCATAAACTTCCCCTTGAAGCATATAGTCCTCTGCACAATGTCTGAGTCGTTGTTCTAGAGAATCAACCTTAGTCTGCAAAACACCATTATCTTCAAAACAAACATTATCAGAAATAGTAGACACATTACAATTAGCTTTATTAAATTTTTCCTGCAAATCAATATTAGCTTTTTGTAATCTTTCACATTCTTTTGCAGAAAGTCTGTAAAGAAGAGCCCAATTACTATTGCTAACAACATACAAATTATCATCCTTTTCAAAATCAGATTTTGGTTTTGTAGATTTAGATGATTTAACAATAAAATTATTATGACCAGACTCATGAACCATCATTGCACTCATAGGATCGTTAGCGTGAGCCTTGACGCTCCTTAACCAGCCCCCAGCGACTGATACCAATTGAGAAACTACAAATAGTGCAAATCTAATAATTGAATATTCAAACAAATCAAACGATACGCAGAAAGTAAATAACACACAGGAATTTTTAACGTGGTAAAACCCAATATGGGAAACGTCCACGGTTGTCCTCTCGACAACAAATAAATCCACTAGATGAAAAGAGATGTACAAACCTATCAACTACCTGCAATCACTGCGAGTTGACACTCCTGGTTATCTCTAACACCTTGACTTCACCAGAGCACCTTGATGTACGCACAAGACACTCGACTTCTTGATGAACACACAAGAAGACTCAAAGTCGAACTATGAAACAAGCTTACACCAGAGTTCCTTGATGAACACACAAGGATACTCGACTTCTTGATGAACACACAAGAAGACTCGAAGCTAAATCAATATAAACAATAATGAAGAAGAAGATGAATGGGGAAGAAGAAGATGAGTTCAATCACCAAAACCACCTAAACCAAAAACCTAAACAAACTCCAAGAAACAAGAGGTGAATTGGACGGCCAAAGAACTGACTTGTTCTTTGGAAGAGAAACCCTATTTATACTTAGGGTTGGAAACCAAGGAAAATGGGCCGAAATAGTGAAAACCCACTTTGGACGTACGTACGTCGATATGACGTTCGTACGTCTCCAAACAAAAATAAGCCTGCTGTCTACTTGGACGTACGAACGTCCTGTAAAGGTACGTACGTCCAGAACACAAACTTCTCTGCTGCCTAACCATACGTACGAACGTCCTTAAGAGGTACGTACGTCCTGAAACAAACATCATACTTGAGACACACGACGCGAAGACAAGGACACGGGACGACGCACGTACGACACGGTTTTTTTAACAATGAACTCAAGGCAAAATAACCAAGGACACTTTGTCACAAAATTGATGTCAAACCACTTCATGCCGGTTTCATAGAGCTCATTTTCGAACCAACAACTAAAAAAACCCGGTTGAACCAAAAATATTTTCAAAATACCTAATTTTACCCCTGAAACTCACGTGATCTGCACGTGATTACTAACCCTAATATAGTTTTGATCAGGGGTATTTTGGCCATTATAAACAATTACTTGGGTCAATTGTCGGTTCAGCTCTAAACCCTAATAAAGATAAAAACCGGCTCCAAAACCTAATTTATACTAAAAAGTGGTGACCAAAACCTAAATCACCCTAATATAAGTGACAATAAACATCTTTAGCACAAAATTTGTAAGAGTAAAATAAATCTGTGCTTCATGGGTTTATGCTAGAATGGTATTATGATGATTCAGAACAAGTCTACAAGTAGACAAAGTAACAGCCTAAGACTGTATGTGTTGAATGTATACATGTACAACAATAGATAAAGCAAGAGAATAACCTAACCGAGCAACCAAAACAAGTTGGTACTAAATATCTCACATGTAGTGGAATTATGATGGAGATTTGAAATAACAGAAACATTTCATTAAAACCTCGAATTCAACTTCGTCAGGATGACGAATACCAATTTTAATTTTGTTGTGCAATGTGAAGATAGTTTATGGGAAACGCAATCATTTCAGTTAGGCTTTTAGCCATGGTTTAGGAAATTACAGAAGGTGGGACTGAAAAATATACAGGAAATCCAACATGGTGGTTGACACCTTGCAAAGAATGATATCCACAAACCTCTTCTTATTCGAACTTATAGATCATTAAACAACATATGAGGGCCATTCTATCGTACAATGTTATGAGGGTTGCTTGACCAAATTTTTTTTTCTTCAAGTTAATGCTTATTGCTTAACCAAGTTGATCAGCCTTCATATATGGAATCTGACATAAGGACTATTCTATCAAACAGTTGTACAAGCCATACTTGGAGGCATATTTTCCAGATTTTTGAAAGAAGATTACACCTACACATTCCTTCATTAATTATGGCATAGGAAATGACCTTCAAAATGCATCCAAGAAATGGAATGACTATGCAAACATCACAATAAGACGTTGCAAATGGTGTAAAAGTAGGTTCATCATCAAAAGAAGGTGATCCACATATATCCTATACTATGGTTTATGGTCAAATGCCCAACTCAGGGATTTTCTTGACAAAAGATGAAGTCCAAAAATGGTCTAACAACTATTTTCAAGAAAGAATGGAATATGTGAAACTAATAGAAAAGATTCGTCCAGCTGCAATTGAAAATATCAATTCAGAAGACAGAAGTCATGAAGACGAAGGTATGAATATTTAATATATTCTTTATTTTATCTTTGTTAAATTTATTTTTGTCTACAACAACTAATGGTATAGGATTTATTTTTCGATAACAAAAAGATTTAATTATCTCTATGATTTATGTATAGAGGACTTTGCAAATTATATTAGAGCAATCACAATTTTTTGGAGTTTATTATCATTGAGTTACTCAATACAAGTAAAAAAATAAATTCAAATTAACTATTTTAATCAATTTAACTATCAATTGTCTATTTTAATCATTTAGATTTTAGATTTGTGTCCAGATATAAAAATTAGTAATTTAAATATAATTAAAAATATGCGTCCCGGAGGGACGGGTCATACCTAGTCTAATTTATAAAGGACAAGGCAATCTCAAGTTTGGGAGACAAACTTATATAAAATTTGTCTCTGGACGGACCAGATTACAAGTTAGAGGTCGAAATCTGATCTGAGCCCTTGGATTTCCTCGATCACAGTGTTTTGTGGGTTTTATCTAAGTTATAAGTTAAATAACGTGGGTTTAAGTTTAATCGTCTGTTGGGCTTAAGTTACAGTGGTTTCTTTCAAGTAATTCCAAGATTTCAATTTAAAGGGGCAATTATTGAGTAGAGAAGATTCTTTAAACTCTCGACCAAAGTTTTATTTTCTTAATTTAAACCCAATCAAGTAATTAATTCACTGAACTTATTGACAGATTGTTTGTTTGTTGTATTTGTTTTTGATAGTAGAGTTGTAAAAATAACATAGGTCTATGACTATGAATGATTGTATATGAAAAGAGAGCTTCCATCAAAAGAGTTTTCATTGAGCATATGATTGAGCAACAAAAGGAGAGAATTGGAAAAAGAAACCCTCAATCAAGTAACACACAATTCAATTGGTTGTTTGATTACTTTTCAACTGTTTAGTTTTTTGTTAATATGGTTTTTTCTCTCACTCAATTTTGAAATTCAAGTCCCAATGATCTAGAAGAAACAAGCAATCATAATAAGAAAAAGAAACCTATACACAAGATACATGCCCTATACCATTATCTTCTCCCCTTTCTCTATACAAATCCTTTACTTCAACTAAACCTTAGTTCCTCTCTCTGATCTCTAATCTAAGGTACAAGCCCGCTAATTGACGCCACAAAATCACATACAGAATGATACCTCAAATTCTTTTTCTAATCTCGCACAAGCCCGCTAATTGACGCCACATCAAAAAAAGATCACTAACCAACTCAGACCCTACCCCTATTAAAGAAGCAGATTTAACAAAGTATCCCCAAATAGAGTAAGAAAACTGAAAATGAATGAGAGTGTGACCTATCAACTCCCTCGACTCATAAGTCATAACACAAAGGACAAAAATTTACAATTATCATACCCCTCCTGTGCAAATTATCTATGATAAAAATACTCTCAAGACTAGCATGCCAAGAAAAGAAGGGAACCTTAGCGGGAATTTTGGCCCCTCCAACAAAATCTTGGATGAGGCAAAGGTGGTGGGTAATGGGGAGACACAAGAAGTAAAGTAGGATACCAAGACTTAACAGAGAAACATCCTTTGGGCTCTTGGACGCATACTAGCTTGTCCTCTTGGGGAGTAGGCATCGGTGGGGATCCAATACGGGCAAATAAGGCAGCTAAGTCATCAAGCTCCCAATCGTTGAACGCCTGTCTCAAGCTAAGAACCGATGAAACATTTCCATTTTTACAGTCTAACTAATATAATATTCCATTACATTTTAATCATGAAAAATCCAGATAAGAGGAAGTTCATAATCCTTTTGTTTCAATTCATTCTCGTTAAATAAAAATGTGTTCTTCGATTAGTTCATATTTTGTGTGAACACAAAAAATTAAATCACACAAAATGTACTCTTCAATTTGTACGCAAGGATTCAATTTCTCTAAATTTCAAATTATTCTCTAAATTTCTCATTAGAGTTCAATTTTTTATCTTCTTTACTCAATCTTTTTACGTCTATTATCCCTTTTTTTTTTTTTTTTTTTTTTTTTTGCGTCTTTACCCAATTATTCAATTACTCCTTATAAAAAAATGATAACTATAATCAAATGGATTATTGGGAAATCAAATGGGTCTGTTCAAAGTGAAAATTGAAAAATAATACTTGCTTTGTTGGAATGAAGTGTCATTAGGGCATTTGATGAAACATATATAATAATGTACGTGTGAGGCTGTCAAAATCATTTCACAACAACATCAGAGCATTTACAAGTGTAGGGGTAGAAATTAGCGGCACTGTTCTGTGATAAACAAGAGGTACTGTCAGCATAAGATCGATTAATTGTTATATTGCCATCTTGGACACCAATGAATAGGCAGTGAACTGGTGTTTCTTATTTTTAGTAATTAGCAACACTGTTCTGTGTAGGCAGTCTTGGTTGAATTTTAGCTTATGTCAATTGTAAGTTACATTGATTGTCAATTTGGATATTTATAAACAGCAAGAATGGTTTTGATAAGTTTGGTGTTACCTTGGAAGTATTTAGTCATTTTGATAAGTTTGTTCATATGTTCTACTTTGGATGCTTAATGATTTCAAAAGTAGTGAATGAATTTTGTTTTTTAGTTAAAAGAATATTTCAGCTGATTATCCAACAAACTTGTTCAATTGGCTGCTTATGCTAATTAGTGATTAACTAGGGACTTCGGTTTTGAGCATTAGGTTTGTTCATGTGTTGTACAGTTGGATGATGCAGTTGATTTGATTTTGGGACCGAACTGTAACCTGCTAACTTTAGAGGAAGAAAAAAGATTAGGGGCAAAATAAATATCTTCAGAAGTCAAAATCTAGATAGTCATCATATTTATACATACATCTCAATTCAACGGTTAGCAAATTATGTTGATCACCCAGTCATTGTCTAGCATTTACTGCATCTGATAGTTTTATTGTCCTTGAACAATATGATAAACAAGAGGTATTGTCAGCATAAGATTAACTAATTAACTCAAGAAAAATTGAATTTGATAGCGTTTTCTGCATGATTATAAATCTTATATTGATATTCACATCTTAAAATTAATTTATAATAAATTACATAGACATATGGTTGCTTAAATAAAATATTAAATTGTCTTCTTCAGGTTTTCTTCTCTGTTCAATTTGGCGACTGCTGACTGCTCCAACAACTCTCCTCTTCATTGGTAATCTCTATATTCCTTCTCCTTTTATAGCACTTCCTCATTCTCTTAATTTTCAAATGAAATCAAAGTAATGAATCTTACTTCTTATGGAATCGTAGTTATGAATACTCTTTGTTTCTGACCTGATTACAAAATAAATAATTGATGGGTCTATGATAATGAATTAATTTAGCTTTAGAGTTGTAGATATAACATCATATCAACTCATAACTGAGTTCTACATATATAGAGGATGGCAGTGAGACACAGAGACAGGGTGTCTACATTAATTTATAGTGTGTCCACATTATATACAAAATTTATACCAGTTTACCACTCTAAATAAAGTAGGTGTTCAGAAAACACTTATTGTTATCTGATATTTTGTCTTTTCTACCCTGCCCTGCATTGTGCTTCTCAAGCTGTAATTTTGATTCAGTCCCAATGTGGCTTTTGACCAAACCCTAAAACTAAAAATTGGTTCTCACCATATATTCGTCGATTAGAGGTTATCATGCTATGGATCATTTAAAGAATCTCATACTTTTTATGTAGAAATGAGCATCAAGGAGTTTTTCCTAATAATATCAATAACCCTTTTGCACTTAAAATTTTGTGCTGCTCTTAAAGCTCTTAGTGACCTCAGGAGATACACAGCGATGTATGTGAAATGTGGTCGAATGGAAATTGCGAAGAAGGTGTTTGATGGTATGAGTGTGAAGAATGTGGTTTCTTGGACTGTCATTGTTGATGGTTACTGTAGGCTTCGAATATTGTATTAGGCTCAATAAAAGTTCCATTAAATGCCTATTAGGAATATTGTCACATGGAATATCATGCTTGATGGGCTGACTCAATGGAGATCTTGAAACAACAGTGGTATGTTGACAATGGCAAACCAAAAGAGGCCATTAAGCTTTTTCACGAAATGTTGGAAGCTATTTTGAAGCATGATGCAGTCACCATATTGACTGTAAAATCTGTTGTTTCTCAATTGCGAAGTTTACATCTATGTGCGTGGATTGACAATTGGCGTTACTGAAAGAGGATTTGGGTTTGACCTTTGCAGTTTAAATGCCATTATAAAGATGTATGTGTAGCGTCAAAGCATAGAAAAAACGTTTGAGAAATTGAGTTAATTGAAAAGATGCCTACTAGAGATGTAATATCCTACAACTCCATGATAACAGGATATTGTATGACTGGGGATGCCAAACAGGCCTTTCCCTTCTTTTCTATGATGAATGGAGAAAATGTTCTGACAAGTAGGATAACTTTCATTGGAGTATTGAGTGCATGTGCACACAGAGGATTGGTGGAGGAAGGTCAGAGAAATTTTCGCTTGATGCTTGATTTAGGTTATGTTGAAGTCAATCGAAACACTATGTGTTTATGGTGAACCTTCTTGGCGGAGCTGGATATTTAGAGAAAGTGCATAACCCCATTTTGGACTGCCAATCAAACCCAATGCTAGCACAAGGGGCGATCCATAGGAACATGATTGTCTTAGCTGAGGTTGTTGCTCAATGGCTTTTTAGATGGAGCCTGAATTCGAGAAACTTTGTTGTTCTAGCTAGCATATACTCAGACAAAATAATCTGGAATTCAGCAGCTAACGTGAGAAGAGTGATGGAGGAAAAAAGTTTAAATAAAACACCAAGAAGTAGGTGGGCTGAAAAATACAATGCTTCAGCACCAGTATCGTATCTAATTAGTGTGTGAATTGATTTATGTGAGCAGTATATATTATATATAGAAAAAATGAAAACAAAAGAGAAGGTTACAAGCCGTATAGGAAGGACTGCATTGCTTTCCCATTTAACTGTTTTTAGGATTTTGGGACTTGGTTTGAGTGTGAAGAACAGAGAGGTGCCAGGGTTTCAGGGACGATGGACATACATTCATTTCATTGTATGTGGGGTCTTGAAGGAAAGCCCTAGTTATGTGTTTGAAATCATTGTGATTTTGATATGAATTTTGAAGCTCAAGGTAGCATTTTCATAGCTCAAGGTAGCATTTTCATCATCACTTTTGTTTCATTCATTAATCTAGCTTATATATCAACTTGTGTTATTTGCACCAATGACATAATATTCAGTGTCTTTGATATGAATTTTGAAGCTCTTTTCGGTTATGATTACAGTATGAGGTGGGGTGATTATGCGGTTAAAGGAACCTAGGGATACTTGGTATAACTGCATGAGTGTGTTGATGTCGTCGTTGAAGAAGTTTGAAGTGAAGGGATCAAGTTGCTATGGACCTTGTGATCGGTTGTTGGCA
The DNA here is from genome assembly GCA_023053565.1 of Aquilegia eximia. Classification (NCBI taxonomy): domain Eukaryota; kingdom Viridiplantae; phylum Streptophyta; class Magnoliopsida; order Ranunculales; family Ranunculaceae; genus Aquilegia; species Aquilegia eximia. Next base: position 28,206,361 of record JALIGU010000004.1, read on the forward strand.
TTGCTTTCATTCCAAAGGTATTTGTCCAATCATTAATGAGTCTTAAGTTTTACACATGGATGTTTGTCAAATATTGCACAACATAAAATTTTTATTTGAAACTTACTGTCTGAGGTTTATTATTTATCTGTTTCTAGAGACCTTCATCATATCCATTAGTCCTGGCACCGTATCCATTTCATTGTCAATATTCTCCCTCGAGCTGCAGAAATATCGATCACTCAATTTCGGAATGAGGAAGAAAATACAAACTCAAATGAAATCCACAATCTACAATTAATAATTACATGCATGAGCATTTGTACAACTTCTTTGTTAGTATGGGATAGCACATCATTTATCTTCCCTTGGTGAAACGTGTCAATATCAATGTTTTAGTACCAATATGAATTGATCAAAGGAAAGTGAGGATAAAACTATAAAACTATTGATGGCCAGTGATGAACAAATATTTCAATGCTGGAGCTGTTGTGATCCTTTTCTCTGGATCCAATATGAACATTTCTTCCAAACGACCTCAGAATTGTATATAAATTCTAGGCTATTATTCTTTAACGATTTCTCTCTTCTTCTCTCTCTAACATTTCTTTGGACCAATCAACCACTCTCTGTTATTACTTACTCTTTTCTCCATCTCTCTTCCAAACCACTCTTTGATGCGATTCTGTTTTGTTATCAATAGATAAAGCTTCTTTTGTTTTATCAATTTCACCTCTGAATATTTATGTTAACATCTAGCTCTTTTTCTCAACAAGCATCTCCATCGAAGTCCACAAACCCTTCATATGTAGATATAATCATCAGGTAATACCCTTATATATCTTGCCCAAATTGAATAATCTTTGTTTGCTTAAATTTAATCTTTGTAATTTTGAAAAGTTTTTGTGAAGTGTATAGTAGTTAGTCGCTGTTAAAGTTAGACAATGACACTCCCTTTTCAATTAAATGAAGATGCATTATACTTTTTCTCAACTAATCTTCAAGCTGCTTGATGACTAGCAATTTTGAGTTATTTAAATGGATTAGACAGCCAAATGTAGAAAACATATTACTTGATTAAGGTTTATCCAAAATATTCAGTTTCTTCTGTAGTATATTGCACATTTCAAGTTTGGATATTCATAGATGCCATGATCCTTCTATACTTGGACTTTACATAATGATTGAAGGCAAATTAGTTTTTCCTCAGCTGTTTTATTATATAGGTAGTCCATACACATTTCAACCTCACATAATAAAATGTAATTGTATACCCAGAAGACATGTATCAAATTAATGAAATGTATACAAGTATCTTGGTGTTTTTGTTCTCCCCCTTCCATTAGTTTCACAACACTAGCTTTCAATGTATTGAGGTGGATGTGGGTTGGATTGTTTGTTTTTTTCAGGTACTCACCACTTCATAATGTAAAAAGACCATGGGAAGTCAAAATAAACAATGCCAGTACCCACCCTACTATGTTGTTGACAGCGGATTGACAGAGTTGTGTTGTTGCACTCACTGAAGCTATTGCAGTAAGTTTACTATTTTGATTGGTAAAAGAACTTATCTATCATTATATTTGGTGTCACATGTAGATTAAATTGGGTGAAACGTGAGGGAATGTGGTGTAGATTGTTAATGTATAAACCATATGATCAAACCAAACAACAATATTTCGGAATTAATTTCAATTTGATTAGTTTCAGCTTCACAAATAGTGAGTATTTCCAAGTTCACTTTTGGGATTATAGAAGTAAATAGAAATGGGAAAGAAAATAATAACATTATAACCAATTATTGGTGTCACTTATTTCACATTACCTTCAACTCTTTCACCTTCCCTCTAATTCTTCCTACTTGCAAAACATCAACGAGTTTTCCAAGTTTCTTTGGTTTTTGTCCTTCTGTGTTAATATTATCAGTTAGAATACCACATTGGTATTTTGTGCAGAAAATACAATAACTTGGGAAGATTTTTTGTTGAAAATTAAATCAGGAAGTTGATGAAGGAAGGGAAGCATAGTAGTTGAATTATTGTCGTAACAAAAGATGGAACAAGAGATGTTACAGTTGCCAGTTTTTGAAGTTAAATAATAAGGGTTTTCTTCCTTCTCATCTCCTTTTTTCCACACGTTGTAAAGACATGGCTATTTTTATTATTGGATCATAGTTTGTCAATTTAGATAGGTTTCGACAATTTTAATGGATAACACAATAATACCATATCTATTAAGATTTTGCTACCAATTAAATTGTTTTTCTAACAATCCTGTTTTCGTCATCTCAACATAAGAACTGTATGTTGTTGCCGATTTTGTTAATTAATACTATAGCAATGCAAAACTGTCATGAATTCAAAATTCAAAATTCTTATCTTTCAACTTTTTTTTCCTGCCATGGATTCTGTTTAAAGCTCTAAAATTTCTAATTATCAGTGAATGGTGTTTTGTTATATATTTGCAGCAAAGTTTTGCACATCATTTATATAGGAAAACAAAGCTCGAAAAACTGATAGACATATCAACACTTCAGATAAAACTTCTAATGGACATGAGATGGGAATGTTCAATACAGCTACGGTTGAGATGTATCCACATACATCATGACAATCTTATTGTATAATATTGTAAAAACTGTACCAAGAAGAAAAGGAAGCATAGTAGACGGTTGCATTTAGGATATTCCAAACAAAGCCATGTTTTTTTGATAAAGTAAATATTCTTGGTTAACAAGACATCCTCTTTAATTTTTAAGGTCATGTAACTTTTTTTCTATATTTTTCCATATTAATATATCCACTGCTTAACTTCGTAAAAATCTAGATTTGAATGGAAGACACTGCTACTACCTTATATTCAAGGTTCTGTTGATTCCTTATTACTAACGGTATATCGCTCTCTTAAAAGGTAAAAGTTAATGAAAGTATATTACATTTACAGCTGAAGAAGTGTAAAATATGAAATGATATTTCTCATATGCATTTTGTTTTATTTTATGACTAACAAATATAGGTCATGTCCTTTGGTATACAAACTTTGATCTTTTACAGGAATTGTTGTACGTACACTTTTAGCAACAACCAACAATATGCAATCTCAATTCAAACTCACAACCTGCAGTATTGTGTCTCTACCAAATTTTTGAAGCAACTCACTAATATTTGGGTAATAATATCTGAGTCATATATAGTCATATAGATTCACATTATCTAATACTACTGCAAATCCTGCATCTCTTGTTAATAAAATTCACATGATAGATATAGATGCCCCAATCAAATGTCTTATGTAATATTGATAAAGCCAACCAACTGTTCCTTTAACTCTGTCTACATGAAGCCTGATAAGATAAAACATATGGCCATCTATCCATCTTGTCTTGGCATTTGTCGAAACCAATAACCTAACAAAGGCGAGTATTTTCTTGGAATATAGTGATATATTTCAAACCTGGGAAATATAAATTTTACTGACTTTTGCTACTGTAGGTCTACTAGAGTAAGTCTCATTAGACTTAACGCAACAAAAGGGATACAGAAAAGATTAAATTCTTGAACCAATTCAACACTGTTGGCTGAAAACATCAAAATAATAAAAATCAGTTTTAACTCTGACAATTTAATGTCACCGACACAAACAAAGGTATTTGTTCTTTAAATGATGTACATCAACTGTAGCAAAAGAACCAGGATGCGCACAAGTCTTGCCACAAAAGGGAAAAAAAAAAGTCTTCCCATGCGCTGCTGTAAATTCTATTGCAAAAACGACACTTCAAAATCTGCAAAACAAAAAATTAATGAAATCCATCTCATAACGGAAATTCAGAAGTTGTATGGTGCAAACTGCAAAGCCCCTATCATAGTGTTGAACACTTGAGCATATGAAGAAAGTTCCATCAATTACCAAAATTAAATAAATTATGATTTAATGTGAAATAATCACCGTAAGGTATTGTTCCATGCCTGAGCAACCTCTAATATGTTCAGGCTACTCTTATGTGTGTAGCTTCAAAGGCTACCATGGAAAGAATTTTCCAGGAATATTTCAGTAAACCTCTAACGGACTGCTTACTTATTTTTATTGCTCTGGAAGTAATGGACTTTCTGTGTTCTTTCAGCAAACTACAAACTATCAATGTCTTCATAGGAAAAGTTCAGGGTTTGTAAATGGCTTAAGCTTGAGATATCAAACCTGTTATTGTGGCCAGTCCCCAACTTCCTCCAATTGCATCTAGCTCATAAAACCATTTTCTGTTAACAATAAAAGCAAAATCATTTGAGATAAGTCAACGCAGTTGAAAATGAAATTCGGCATCAAATTATAAATTATAAGACACTGTTGAAACATTTAATCTTGTCGTTGGGTGCATGTTATTTTTGGAATTTGTGTTAGCAATTAGATTTTGCACTTTCTATAAGAAATCTGTCGTAGCCTTTCAAAACTTTGACTCAAAATTCACTTTCAAAATCAACTTACAATTTATTGATTGGAATTAAACATACCAAAAAACCCAACACAATCGTCAAACTGTCCTTATAGGCTCCATCGTGTGTTTCTTTCTCTATAGCAATCTCATATGTTACAGTTGCAAGTGTTTCGTTCAAAATTGTAGGTTTACACAATTAAACTAAATAAAACTATGCATATATTGTTCGCATGTTCAATATTGGTTCGTTTTTCATCAAATTTTGACTGACTCTGAACAGAATAAAACACCTAACAAAATTGTAATATTGGTTTGTTTTCGTAGAGTCTTGGTGGGAACACAACAAAATTCCTAATAAATTGTTTAGAACAATATCAATAAACAACAAAACCAACACCTTCAAGAATAATGGTAAAAGGATGAAATTTTGATATGAAACTTAATAATGTCAATTATCTCATGGCTTCTTGCATGCGAACCAAAAAAAATAATAAAAGTAATAAAAATTGACACACAGATCGACTTGGCAACCTATATCTATATAAAACAGGAAGGACACTCAGGATAGAACAAACCTAAATTCACTTTGAGTACATGTACGTACACTGTAAAACCCAATCTAAATTCATTTTAATAACCATCGCTAATGATTTAGTGCAAGAAACCATCAAGCAAGAACAATCTTAATGCAGTGGGTGCCTATCAACTGTTTTGTAGGTTGTGAGATCAATCGATATCATGCAATCAGTCACTCAAATATGCATTAAAAGAAAAGAAACCATGAGGATAACCACCAACAAACCCATAAGCAGAATCTTTACATAGTGTTAATGTATCTACAGAGCATAAACCTTTGAAAGAATGGCTGGAAGATGGGTGTAGAATTCAGTTCTATTCAATCATCTTTCAAAATAACAACAGACTAACTAAAATTTGGGTTAGCTAGTAGCAAGTTGATTAAGTAGTGTTTTAAAAACCTTGTTTAGAAAACAGTAACTTGTAAAGTGCTTATCTTTGGTGTGTTGGTTAATACTGTAAGTAGAAGGAATGGCAGTCCTTACACAGTTGAATGTGATTAAAATAATAAAAAAGATTTATGACTTTCAGTAATGTGCAATAAAGAGTTCCATTTTAAGAAGAAGAGAGTTGTCATTTGAATGTGCAATATAGTACTCTGTCACAATCCCGTGGTGTTGCCACGACTACATTAATAAGTTTCCCGATATTCAGTTTTTCAGTTTGTTTATCTCACCCTGAACAGGCAGAAAAATCAACTCAAATTCCGAAGTATTACATGTAACCATTTATTTCAAAGATTGGATGTTTCATGTTACAAACAATGAGAAGGATATGGCCATTGCTATTTTAACTTCGGGAAGTTTATTAGACACAAAAAGCCAAAGAGCTAATTAGATTCGTAAGGACACGAATCATCGATCATATCCTCTCTTTAGCTACATATTACTACACCTATTGGTTTGTCGTTTTGTCTATTCATAAAACAATCTCAGAGGATGGAATTGTTATAAGAAGCTGATCAAAACAACAACTATTTATTCTAAAAGAACACGTGATTGTGACCTGTATTAACTTGACAAAGAATTTTTTCTCTTGTCCAATCATTCTAACATTCCTTAAAATAAAACTTGGCAAGATTAATCCTTGGTAAGTATTGAATGAAACCTTAGCGATACTATTAGAATGATCTTAAACTTCATGCAGTATCAATCTAAGAAAATATTACAAATTGGACTCACTTGTTTAACGCTGATTCGTTTGAGTCTAATATTCCTTCAGTCACTTTCTCCGCTTGATCATTTTTCCTTTGGAGATCAACCTCTAATGAATCTTCGTTAGAGGCCAATATTCCTTCGGTCACTTTCTTCTCGTGGTCGTTCTTTTTTTTTGCAATGCTTCTTTGCAACCGCTACACTGCATTTTTTCTGGTAGAAGTTTTATTTTAGTAGACATTCCGATTTTAATAGTATAATTTTTAAGAAATATAACAGATGTATTAATCTATACAGAGAATACCAATAAGAATTACACATGTATTTGTTCGATATTTTATTACATGGAGACTAAGGCAGTACAAAGCAGAGCGCAGAAGATATGAATCGAGAAAACGCATAAGAAACTCAAAAACCTATACATCCAACCACAGTGTGTTAGCTATAACAAAGAGCAGAACTTGTAATTGCTTTCAGACTTTATCTGAGCTGTCCAATTTTTTGTTTTGTTTACCTGAAGTCCTGAACTGCTCTTTCTAAAAGTAATGAGTCTCACCGGCATGTAACCTCTGAGTTATGATTCCCTGAAAATTAAATCATTCCAACCATGCCCATGAAGTGGCCTTTTCCTATATGTACATACAGTTCTGGTCTTTGCTCAAAACCTAAGGGTCACTAACTTGAACAAAACCTTGTTCTAAACCAATCTCTTAGGTAAGCAATCTGCAAAAGTCTTGCAGGGACTTAAAAGTCTAGCACTATAACTCCACTTTTCCCAAGATTCGCAGAGAGAGAGGAATTAAGGTTTGGTTGAAGTAAAGTATTCGATAGAGAGAAAGGGGTTTGATTGCCCTATGATCAATTGGGTGTGCCTTGGAGTATTGTCCACGTTATCTATTCTTACTCTTAATATGCAGGTTATATACTTTGATCCTAGATAGCTTTTTATTTGATGGTTGTCGCCTACTAACTTGCAGACGTTATCTACTCTTCCCCTTAATATGCAGGTTATACATGTCAGGCACCAAGCAAAGAAAAAAATCTTATTATGTATATGAGAGAAGAATGTTGTCACTAAATATATTTTGATCCAACTAACTTGCAAAGTCAAGAAAATTTTATGATCATGAACGGGGAAGCATCGATGGGATCCCAACAATATTTTTGCAGACAACTACTCCAATTGCAGGCAGCTCAACATAGTATTATGATGATGAACTATTCCTCCTAAAGAAAAACAAATTGACTTCATTATAAAGCAGATCCTCTTATTATTATTTTTTTCTTGAACCCATGGCACAATCAAGTAAAAAAGACCAAAAATATTTCAGGATCTGTCACTTCAGAATTTATGAAATTGGGTTCAATTTAAGGAAATGGCAATTTCAACATGGATAAAAAAAAAATTAAATTAACAAATTATTGCTCAAACACCTCTTAACATAGGGGTAGTACAATTTTCTTTGTTAGAAACAATCCTCCCTTTTTTGTCAAATTTTTGGGTAATACATTCTAAAAATATAACTATACAGACTTTTTGAGTTGTAATATAGACCGTCTTCCGAATTATTGAAATATAGGTGTGGGTGATGAGAAAATCGATTTTGGATTGTGTAGAATTAATGTTTTCGGAACCCATATATCTTTCACAACAATGTGTTAAGATTGGGTCTAGCATATAGAAAAGGCAGTGTACAGCAACATAACATGAGCAATGTCCGACAACAATATTCACTATAAACCATGATTGTTTGCAAAGATTATGATTTTTGTGACTTAATTTGTAATTGAGATAGTTGTAAGCTATCCTGCTAATACATAGGATGAAATCATGAATTGTACATGAGACGTTATTCGCATTAAATGCAGAACAGGTTCATTTGTCCTAGTCTGGGAGTGCCTGGGCATGGCTGAATATGGAGCGCAGCTGCTGCATTATAAAGGAAACCTTAGCGAAGGAGAGCTGGTATGCAGGTGGGCGATAGGGATGAAAGTATAGTCGGCAATTGGTGAATAAGAGCTGAGGTAAAAGGGCAGAAAACCAGTAGCAACAGAGTAATGTGAGTAAAGCAAGACTCGACAGCACTTGTACCAGTGATCTTAGGGAGTTGTAGGTGCGCCTAACAGGGTATGAATAGTTTGTTTTGAATAGTTAAAAATATCAAAAAAAAAAAAAAAAACACACATAAATCCACAAAAACTTTGTAAATTGTTTAGGTTATTGGTTGGAAGGGAATGAAAAGCTTCTTATATAAGAATTTGTACTGCTGGCAAAAAAATTCAACAACAATTCAACAGACTGTAAGACACATGTAATCCACATACCTGACAAAATTTTGAATCCAGAGTTCTACCTTTGGTAGCCACTCTTAAACTGATCACAAATTTCATCTAATGGTCTCCTCAGTTTGCATCTTGTATTCCTAGCAACACCATATAGAAAGTAGTATATTACCAATATCCCTATGCCTATTGTTTTCAATTTTAGTTTCAGCTGCTTCATTCATACCATTTTTTATCACCCCCTGCGCTACTGCTATACATGGTTTTTTTAACTTTGTTTTCCATAAAATATTTTTGCAACATGCATAGTGAAACCGGCACGAAGTGGTTTGACATCAATTTTGTGACATTGGTCGTCCTTGGTTATTTCGCCTTGAGTTCATTGTTAGGAAAACCAAGTTGTACGCACATCGTCCCGAGTCTGTGTTCTCGCGTCCATGTGTCAAAAATAAGTTTTGGGTTTAGGACGTACGTACCTAGTTAGGGCGTACGTACGTCATGGTAGGCAGCAGACTTATTTTGGTCAGGACGTACGTACCGAGTTAGAACGTTCGTACGTCCAAGTAGTCAGCAAGCTCGGTTCGTGTGGAAGACGTATGAACGTCATATCGACGTACGTACGTCCAAAGTGGGTTTTCACTATTTCGGCCCATTTTCCTTTGTTTCCAACCCTAAGTATAAATAGGGTTTCTATTCCAAAGGACAAGTTAGTTCTTTGGCCGTCCAATTCATCTCTAGTCTTGGAGTTTGTTTAGGTTTTGGTTTAGGTGACTTTGGTGATTGAACTCATCTTCTTCTTCCCCATTCATCTTCTTCTTCCTTCTTTCCCATTCATCTTCTTCTTCCCCATTGAATAGTGATTTAGCTTCGAGTCTTCTTGTGTGTTCATCAAGAAGTCGAGTATCCTTGTGTGTTCATCAAGGAACTCTGGTGTAAGCTTGTTTCATAGTTCGGCTTCGAGTCTTCTTGTGTGTTCATCAAGAAGTCGAGTGTCTTGTGCGTACATCAAGGTGCTCCGGTGAAGTCAAGGTGTTAGAGATAACCAGTAGTGTCAACTCGTAGTGATTGCAGGTAGTTGATAGGTTTGTACATCTCTTTTCATCTAGTGGATTTATTTGTTGTCGTGAGGACAACCGTGGACGTTTCCCATATTGGGTTTACCACGTTAAAAATATCGTGTGTTCTTTATTTGTTTATTGCTTTATTGTTTACTTTACTATTGTTATATTGCACATATATTGGGTTCTCAATTGGTATCAGGAGCAGGGCGCTTGTTAAGGAGCGTAAAGGCTCACGCGTAGATCCTTAGTGCAATTTTAATGGATTCTGATAAATTTGGAACACTAATTTGTCCTCCTAAATTTGATGGAACTAATTTTCCCTATTGGAAAGTTCGTATGGCTGCGTATTTGCAGGCTATGAGTGAGGATGTGTGGATCGCTGTGGAAGATGGTTGGTCACCACCGAGAGTTACTACAGGTAGTACAGATGAGGTTGTTACAAGTGTAAAGCCACGAAACACATGGAGTGTGAAAGACAAAGCTGCTTCTACTAACAACCAAAGAGGGCTTAATGCCATATTTATGGCTTTGGATGCTAGTGAATTTCGGAGAGTTCATGGTTGTATAACATCCAAAGAGGCTTGGGATAGGTTGGTAAGAACTCATGAGGGTGACTTTGCTGTCAAAGAGAGTAAGCTTGAACTTCTTATTACTCAATTTGAAACTATAAAAATGGATAATAATGAATCTTTTGATGAATTCTTTATTCATTTGCAGGATATTATCAACACTAGTGCATCTTTAGGTTTAGTGTACACCGATACTCAAATAGTACGTAAAGTTCTTCGGTCTTTGCCATCTAGATTTCGTTCTAGGAAAGATGTCATTCAAGAAAGCAATGACTTAAAGACCATGTCCATAGAGACCTTAGCAGGAAAATTGAGAACTTATGAACTTGAGGTTCAACTTGAACAACCTCAAAATAAATCCTTTGCTTTTAAAGCTGGAACTTTTGAGGATGTACAAGATGAAAAAATTAATCATGATAAGTCTCTTGATACTAAGCAACATCTAAGTATTATTTATCGTTATCTTAAACATATTTTTAAGACTATGAAATATAATGGTTTGACTAACCATGATTTTGACGAGTGTAAGCTTCCCAAGAAATTTGGTGCACAAGGGATAGAACAACAAAAAATCAAGTTATCTACCACTTGGGAGGAAGATGAAAGCGATGATGATGATGTAGGGGAAGACCATGCTACACATTGTGTTGCCTATGGAGCATCTTTGAATGAGAATGTGGATTGTCAGGTAACCGATATTGTCGATCATGAATTCGATGATTCTATTTTGGTAAGTCCTGGTGAGTTAAGGGAATTACATATGTCATCTGTTAAACAATGTCAATCCTTGCGTAAGACTAATCAGATTTTAAATGATATGGTTGAGTCTCTTGTAAAAGAGAAATCTGTACTTGCAGGTGATATGGATGCCTTATCTGAGGAATTTTCCCAAGAAAAGCTAGATTTCCAATCTAGAATAATTTCTTTGGAAATATCCAATCGTGAGATAGAAGATAAGTATCGTTCCTTGTTGCTTGAGCATGAAGCTGTGAAAAGGGATTTATTCGCTTCTACTAAGCGATTGCGAGGGTTTGAGAAAGCTTCAGTTGATCTAGACACCCTTATTAAAAGTGGAAAGTTTTCTTCAGATAAGACTGGTTTAGGATATGACTATGTTGGAGCTTCCTCCAGTTGTGTCCCTACTACTACTTCTTTTGTGAGGCCATCATTGCCTCCTTTGTTACCAAATCCTCATATTCCTACTCCGTCTCCACCTATCAAGGCTTTTGAATCTAAGCCAAATGTGATGACCAAGAACAAGACAAGTCCTAAACATAGACATTTTAAGTGTTTTACTTGTGGTCGGTTAGGTCATACTTCAGCTTTCTGTTGGGATAAAAATTCCATGGTTCCATATTCTTCTTCTTATGGTAATAATTATTGGAACTCACATTGTTCTTTTCCTGTACAGGCTCATCATTCCTCTTGGCCTCCTTTTATGCGAAGAAGTGGCCCTAAAAGACTACAACACTTCAACAATAGAAAGAGGGTTGTGCAAAAGGTCATCAAACCACCCCACATATGGGATAGAAGCATCGATGCTGCCAAATGTAGTCTAGAGAATGAGAGGTTAAGGATTGGAAAGTCTACTATCAGGGATAATGTTCAAAAATCCTCCATATCCGGGTCCAACTTGCAGAATATCTCTCAAGTATGGGTACGAAAGGATGACTTGAACGTTCTTTTTTGACTTCTTAAAGTCAGATTGAATATCATCTTCGTATTTTTATTTTTTTGTTTGTTTTCTAGCCTTGTGTTATTTTAATTGCATATTTTTCTAACCATATAGGCTATTTGTTTGGTGTGTTTTGTCTTTTTGTTTATGCATGCGTTGTTTGTTTGGGTTGAATATTATAAAAAAAAAAAAAAAAAAAAAAAAAATAGTTTACTTTGTTATGGGTGTTTGGGATACACATACTATGTATATGCATGTGGTTAGATTGGTCTAGTACTTTCAATCATTCTTGTATGCTTAATATTCATGGATATAACTATTTTATTACACTTAGCATACGCTTGTGCTTTCATGTTTAGATTTTAGACCAACATTTATCTAGTTGTGTCTCATGCATATATCCTTGCTTGTTTACACTATGTACAGCTAGGTGACACTTTGAGAGTTTGTTTGCATATCTTTTTCCATCCTTTGAACATGATGAACTTCTAGGATAATCATTAGTTGGAAATATACGTATGCATGCCTTCTTATGTTATCTTGATTATTAGTATGAAGGCGGTATGGTAGTGGTCAACAATTCACAAAATCCCCAGCCTTTTGATCTTCTTGAGAAAGAAATCATTTGGTATACATACCCGTTGGGGCCGTGAGGGTCATGCAATGACGGATGCACTCAAGAGATGTTAGTTCTTGTGTTGCACGTTACCATGATGTTGCACTACTTTGAAAAGGGGAAGTAATGTGAAAAGATGTAAGCTACACCCTACCACATGTTGCAAAAGATGAAGGTAAAAATCCCTTTCACATGTTAATTTATGCACAGTAAAAAAAAAAAAAAAAAAAAAAAAAAACAGGTTATAAGTGCATTTCCCCGTGTCTGTTTAGGCGTTTGTGAAGTGAAATTCTTCTAGTGGTGAATACTAGTTGTTTTGAGTGTTCTTATGGTTTGTGAGTGAGGTGTGGATATGACACTTTTTGTGTTTTCTTTAGCTTTCCCACACACCAAGGATGTTTGTATGATGCATTTCTAGTAGATGTTTGGTTTCATATCTTAATCTTTGATTGGTGCGTACTTTGTTTAATGAAACCAAGTTTATTCATCTTTACTAAGTATCTTGTTTTAATTGAGCTTGCATATACTCTCTTCTACCCTTGTATGCATGGTTCTTTGTGTGTTTCAAATATCCTTATTTGGTTTGTTTGTTCTAGGGGCATCTTTCTCATATGCATTGCATTTAGGTGGAGCTTTTGTTTAGGGGGAGAATTCTTTGTATTGACATCGTGTTAACAAGTGTTTATTTTATGGCTTCTGTTGCATATCCTTTTTGTTGTTAACATGATTGTTCTCTTTATTTTCTTCTTTAATCTTATTTGTTATGGTTTGGTATTTTTTTCTTTCTTTTGTTCCCTTACTTCATTTGTGACAAAAAGGGGGAGATTTATGACTCTAATACTAACACCTTCTTCTTCTTTGTTAGTGTATTTTTGGGTCATGTTTCAGGTATACAACATGTATGGGGGAGTGAAAGTGATGATGATCACAAAGTGCATGTACAGTTTTGGGTAAGCTCGAGTATTAAACCTTGGAGCTCATGAAGTATGGGGGAGTTGTTCGAGGAACTTTCGTTGGCTCTTTGATTGTTTCAGAATTTCTTGTTGCTTCCGTTCGGTCTCTGATGATGGAAGGTTCTTGCTCAAGCTGGATGTCAAGAATTGGTGACTTGGTATGTGTTCTACCTTGAGTGATTTTGTAGGCATGTTTTATAAATGTCATGGTTTGGGTTTGTAAGCACGTTCTATAAGTGCTATTAGAGTCATAGGTTTTTGTCACAAAATCAATGTCAAAGGGGGAGATTGAAACCGGCACGAAGTGGTTTGACATCAATTTTGTGACATTGGTCGTCCTTGGTTATTTCGCCTTGAGTTAATTGTTAGGAAAACCAAGTTGTACGCACATCGTCCCGAGTCTGTGTTCTCGCGTCCATGTGTCAAAAATAAGTTTTGGGTTTAGGACGTACGTACCTAGTTAGGGCGTACGTACGTCATGGTAGGCAGCAGACTTGTTTTGGTCAGGACGTACGTACCGAGTTAGAACGTTCGTACGTCCAAGTAGTCAGCAAGCTCGGTTCGTGTGGAAGACGTACGAACGTCATATCGACGTACGTACGTCCAAAGTGGGTTTTCACTATTTCGGCCCATTTTCCTTTGTTTCCAACCCTAAGTATAAATAGGGTTTCTATTCCAAAGGACAAGTTAGTTCTTTGGCCGTCCAATTCATCTCTAGTCTTGGAGTTTGTTTAGGTTTTGGTTTAGGTGACTTTGGTGATTGAACTCATCTTCTTCTTCCCCATTCATCTTCTTCTTCCTTCTTTCCCATTCATCTTCTTCTTAATTATTGAATAGTGATTTAGCTTCGAGTCTTCTTGTGTGTTCATCAAGAAGTCGAGTATCCTTGTGTGTTCATCAAGGAACTCTGGTGTAAGCTTGTTTCATAGTTCGGCTTCGAGTCTTCTTGTGTGTTCATCAAGAAGTCGAGTGTCTTGTGCATACATCAAGGTGCTCCGGTGAAGTCAAGGTGTTAGAGATAACCAGTAGTGTCAACTCGCAGTGATTGCAGGTAGTTGATAGGTTTGTACATCTCTTTTCATCTAGTGGATTCATTTGTTGTCGTGAGGACAACCGTGGACGTTTCCCATATTGGGTTTTACCACGTTAAAAATATCGTGTGTTCTTTATTTGTTTATTGCTTTATTGTTTACTTTACTATTGTTATATTGCACATATATTGGGTTCTCACATAGTAGGACTAAAATGTAAACCAACAGTATATTCGAAGAAGATCAAACATTTTGACGAATCAAAAATAAAACTTGATTGTCAATAATACCTTTTGTATGAAGTAATAGAGAACTTCAATCGATATAGGATTTAATGGAGTTCTAACCAAAACCAGAGATTTGCTAGAAAAAACAGTTGTGCAACATTTATAAATAAGCATCAATATTGGATATAATAACTTCCCATATATCAAATATTCACACGAAGATATTAGATAGCATATAGGATGATAATTTTAACAATTGATTTCCTTATTGAAGTTTTAACCAGTAAAAAGTGTCCGTGACAGGTTGAATTAAAGCATATCAAATTTTAGGAGCACTTTATTTTGATCGATCGATCCCGGAGCACTTTATTTTTTCATGTGATTATTGTCATGTTTCAATCAGTATTTTCTTAGTTGTCCCACCTAACAAAGGATCTCTACCTCTCTGTCTCTCTTACAAAGGTTGTGTACGTCTGAAATCCCACACTTATCCTAAAAGGTTCTGGTTCCTTCACCCAGTTCTCCATTTTTTTAGTTTATTTTGGATACTTAATACCTAATGACTATAAGCAATCATGCTTTTTCAATATTCATAGTATTGTCTTTCAGCCATTGCGTTCGAAACTGGTCCATTACAGACAGTTAAGTTTGCGGCAGAGTACGAAATATATTTCCTCTAGAGAATCATGGAGACATGAAAGTAGACACCATGTATTATATGTTGTTTAGGAACATTAATGGTATGTACAAATTTGAGGAATATAATAGTAAAGTATGGATTTTTCCAACATTCTTAATATTTTTGAGAGAGTTTTGATATTGTGGGAATTATCATCAACAAGTAGGCATAATTATAATCTTACCCAGATATGTAACCTTTTGGTAAGTTTCCTAATGATTATTTTCACACGATAAAAATAAACAGCACATTTATGTAATTGAAATTTAAGAGACAAATGAGTCTAAGACCTTAATTCTTGCAATGGAGATACGATTGGTTATGTGATAGAATATGATGAAGAAAACTGATGAGAGAGCACCTGTAAGAGAGAAAGAGAAGCAATAAATTATCAAAAGTATCTGATTATCTAACAAAAAGGATAAAACATTTAACTGTGTTTGGTCTTTAATACTTTGCTTCAAGAAGATGGGATTGTTATTGCTGTAGACTTACAATGTTAGTAGAAAGGGGACCTACTAATACGTGTTATTCTTTTTTTTTAAAATATTTTTGAACAATTTGCAAAAAAAATTTCATTGTAGAATTCATGTAATTCTCAAAGTTTGAAACTGTTAAGACTACTTTTAAGAAATTGATTAAGGGCGAATTCAGTTCTTGTTCAGAAAATCGGTAATTCATCTCCACGAATAGAAATTGAGATATGACAACCCCTGTTTCTAATGTAAACTTGAAAATGATAACCACATACCTTGAAGGTGAAAATCGAAGAGGATGATGAAGACGATTAGTTTGTGTTTCGCCAAATTAAAGTTTACAGGAAACGAAACGTTAGAGCCAACAGATTTGATTGTAGAATGAGAAGAAGAGAAAAAAAATTAAGGTTTAATGAAAGATTAGAGCTCTTTTGTATGCGGTCTAACCAAGGTCCCTTTGGTTTAACCATCTCTTAGTTGTTAAAATGAATCACAGTTGCACCTAAATGATGTATGAGGAAGCGAGTCAAGCTGCTAATGATGCAGTTGGAGTATAAGAACAGTTGCTTCTTTCTCTGCTGAAGAAAAAGTGATGGAGTTGTACAAAAGGAAATGTGAAGAGCCAATGAAAACAGGGATAACGCATTGACTGGTCAGTAGAATTGGTTATGGTGTCTAATTTTTCTCGTTCTTTTGTGTTAACGCGATGTGTTTCTACGCTAGAGGATGAGGATGTGTTTCTAAGCGACTACCATTAATAATTTAAAAATTATACTCTTAAAAATATAATTTTTAAGACTAAACATCTATATATAGCAGAGATGGTGCACACTAAGGTGGTGTTTATTTTTACCTCTTATAAGAGGTTGAATTTACTAGAGCCTCTATTAAGAGGTGGACCACTAAAATGAGGTGTTGGTGGACCACTAAAATGAGGTGTTTGTTTTTCACCTCTTATAAGAGGTTACTAGAGGTTTGCCTCTTATAAGAGGCTGATTTTTGGTAGTGGCAATGACCTTGCTATTAGCCTCTTATAAGAGGTAGACACTTTCAAAATAACTATCCTACCCATGATCTTTATAACTTTTTCTTATCCCTAGTAAGAGTTTGCCTCTTATAAGATGTTTTAAAAACAAACACTTTGGCTCTTATAGGCTCTTGCAAGAGCCAAAAACAAACGATTTTCATGTACCTCTTATAAGAGGCAACCTCTTACAAGACATACCTCTTAAAAGAGGCAACCTCTTATAAGAGGGACCCAAAAAAAACAAACAGCCCCTAAACCTATTGATAGAATCAAGATATAGACATGGTATACAAAAGCCTAGTTTTGGAGCTGACTCCAACTTGGCAATAGAAAGAATACAATACAGGCAGGAAGCTTCATGGAGAGCAAGACCTCATGTGAACTTCATGAAGTTCCTGATGATCGAGCTCATTCGACAACATATTTTTTCAAGCAATATTCAGGGAAACAAACAGGTTCGGACTTTATGGCAGAGAAATGTAATAGGAGTGATGCACTTAACATGTCCATTAGTCGATTGCAATTTTCAAATACGACGAATTGATAGAATCAATACCATAACATCATAACATCTACCATTATGATAAAGGATACATGGTTCATCTTTTTAAATCAAATTCAAGAATTTTAGTGCAATAAATTGGTTTGGGGATTTCAAAAGATGCACACTAAACGCATTGATAGAATCAAATACCAATGGATACTAAACCCATTGGATGTCCAGAGAGTAGAGTAAAACAAATGAAAACAAATAGAAATGGACAATGAATCTAGTTCATGAAAACCCAATATATGCAATATAACAATAGTAAAGCAAACAATAAAGCGATAAACAAATAAAGAATACACTATATTTTTAACGTGGTAAAACCCAATATGGGAAACGTCCACGGTTGTCCTCGCGACAAAAAAAAAATCCACTAGATGAAAAAGATATACAAACCTATCAACTACCTGCAATCACTGCGTGTTGATACTACCAGTTATCTCTAACACATTAACTTCACCAGAGTACCTTGATGTACGCACAAGACACTCGACTTCTTGATGAACACACAAGAAGACTCGAAGCCGATCTATGTAACAAGCTTACACCAGAGTTCCTTGATGAACACACAAGGATGCTCGACTTCTTGATGAACACAGAAGAAGAATCGAAGATAAATCACTATATTCAATAAGGAAGAAGAAGATGAATGGGGAAGAAGAAGAAGAGTTCAATCACCAAAACAACCTAAACCAAAACCTAAACAAACTCCAAGACTAGAGATGAATTGGACGGCCAAAGAACTGGTTTGTTCTTTGGTAGAAAACCCTATATATAGTTAGGGTTTGAAACAAGAGAAAATGGGCCGAAATTGACAAAAAACATATTGGACGTACGTACGTCGAAAGAAGGTACGTACGTCCCTGAGAAAAAAGAAGATTTGTTAAACAGAAAGTACGTACGTCCTAACCAAAAATAAAAGATCTGCCTAGCTTATGGTACGTACGTCCTAACTAGGTACGTACGTCCTAACTAGGTACGTACGTCCTAACTAGGTACGTACGTCCTAACTAGGTACGTACGTCCTAACTAGGTACGTACGTCCAGACCTTCGCAATACTTGCTAACTAACACTAGGTACGTACGTCCTATACCAAACTGCAAAACGACATACAAGACGCAAAGAGAGACCCGGGATGACGCGCATACATCAAGACTTTCCTAACAATGAGGTCAAGGCGAGATAACCATGGACACACGTAGTCACAAAATAATGTCAAACAACCGAATGCCAGTTTCAATCTCCCCCTTTGACATTTATTTTGTGACAAAAACCTATGACTCTAGAAATACTTATAATACGTGCTTACATGAACCCAAACCAATCACAATGGCATTTATAAGATATGCCTACAAGAACACTCACACTCAAACCAATACGCACGAAGTCACCATCATGCAATATTCAACTCGAGCATGAAGCTTTGACAACCAGAGACGAGACGGAAGCAACAAAAATCATAAACCAAACAGAGAATTGACGGAAGCTTGTAAGAATTACTCACCCATACTTCATGAACTCCAAACATGAATACTTGTGCTCCCCCACAAGTGTAGCATACCTGAAACAAGGAAGAAGAAGGTGTTAGTATTAGAGTCATAAATATCCCTCTTTTTATCACAAATGAAACAAGGTGACAAAAGAAAGAGATATGAAAAACCAAACCATAACAAATAAGAGAAAAGAAGAAAGAAAGAAAACAATCATGTTAACAACAAAAAGGATATGCAACGGAAGCAATAAAATAAACACTTGCTAACACGATGTCAATACAAAAAATTCTCCCCCGAAACAAAGGCTCCACCTAAATGCAATGCATATGAGAAAGATGCACCTAGAATAAACAAACCAAATAAGGATATTTGAAACACACAAAGAACCATCCAAACAAGGGTAGAAGAGAGTGTATGCAAGCTCAATGAAAACAGGATACTTAGTAAAGATGAATAAACTTGGTTTCATTAAACAAAGTACGCACCAATCAAAAATTAAGATAAGAAACCAAACATCTACTAGAAATGCATCATACAAACATCCTTGGTGTGTGGGAAAGCTAAAAAAATCACAAAGAAAGTCATTTTCACACCTCACTCACAAACCATAAGAACATTCAAAACAACTAGTATTCACTATTAGAAGGATTTCACTTCGCAAACGCCTATACAGACACGTGAAAATGCACTTACAACCCCCTTTTTTTTTTCTTTTTTTTTTGTGTGTGTGTGTGCATATAAATTAACATGTGAAAGGGATTTTTACCTTCATCTTTTGCAACATGTGGCAGGGTGTAGCCTACATCTTTTCAAATTACTTCCCCTTTAAGAACAAACTGAAAGTAGTGCAACATCATGGTAACGTGCAACACAAGAACTAACATCTCTTGAGTGCATCCGTCATTGCATGACCCTCACGGCCCTAACGGGTATATATACCAAATGATTTCTCTCTCAAGAAGATCATAAGGCTGGGGATTTTATGAATTGTTGACCACTACCACACCGCCTTCATACTAATAATCAAGATAACATAAGAAGGCATACGTATATTTCCAACTAATGATTATTCTAGAAGTTCATCATGTTCAAAAGATGGAAAAAGATATGCAAACAAACTCCCAAAGTGCCACCTAGCCGTGCATAGTATAATCAAGCAAGGATATATGCATGAGACACAACTAGATAAACATTGGTCTAAAATCTAAACATGAGAGCACAAGCGTATGCTAAGTTTAATAAAATAGTTATATTCATGAGCACTAAGCATACAAGAATAACTGAAAGCAATAGACCAATCTAACCACATATACAAAGTATGTGTATCCCAAACACCCATAACAGAGTAAATTTTTTTTTTTTTTTTTTTTTATTGTGTAAAATCTAAATTTTATTGATAAGCTCAACGAATTACACAAATGTAGAGGACAAACGCGCTACAAACTGCGCGGCAAGTCCTTTCTGGATAGCAAACCCGATTCTCCTAAATACATATTCGTTCGAACCTGCAGTCATCACGTTGCTATCCATTCAACCCAAACAAATAAATAGTTATTTATTTATTTATTTATTTATTTTTAAGTAGCATGATATTCAACCCAAACAAACAAAGCATGCATAAACAGAAAGACAAAACACACCAAACAAATAGCCTATGTGGTTAAAAAAATATGCAATTAAAATAACACAAGGCTAGAAACAAACTAAAAGATCGAAATTATGAAGATGATATTTCATCTGACTTTAACAAGTCAAAAAGAACTTTCAAGTCATCCTTTCGTACCCATACTTGAGAGATATTCTGCAAGTTGAACCCAGATATGGAGGATTGATGAATATTATCCCCAATGGTAGACTTTCCAACCCTTAACCGCTCATTCTCTAGAATACATTTGGCAACATCGATGCTTCTATCCCATATGTGAGGTGGTCTGGTAACCTTTTGCACAACCTTCTTTCAGTTGTTGAAGTGTTGTGGTTTTTTAGAGCTACTTCTTCGCATAAAAGGAGTCCAAGAGGAATGATGAGCCTGTACAGGAAAAGAATAATGTGAGTTCCAATAATTATTACCAAAAGAAGAAGAATATGGAACCATGAAATTTTTATCCCAACAAAAAGCTGAAGTATGACCTAACCGACCACAAGTAAAACACTTAAAATGTCTATGTTTAGGACTTATCTTGTTCTTGGTCGACTCATCCCACACGTACGCGTCATGGATATCCTGCTTTTCTATGTTATATAGATCTAACAAGCGGGGTAGAGGAATTGGTCGACTCATCAGGCTCATGACCTGAAGACTGCAGGTCTCTTCAACCTGATCATGGCTAAGTTCTGGTGGTGAAATAGTTGGCTTAGATACAAAGCCTTGGTAGGTGGAAACGGAGTAGGAATACGAGGATTTGGTAACAAAGGAGGCAATGATGGCCTCACAAAAGAAGTATTAGTAGGAGGAGGAACACAACTGGAGGAAGCTCCAACATAGTCATATCCTAACCAGTCTTATCTAAAGAAAACTTTCTACTTTTAATAATGGTGTCTAGATCAACTGAAGCTTTCTCAATCCCTTGCAATCGCTTAGTAGAATCAAATAAATCCTTTTTCACAGCTTCATGCTCAACTAACAAAGAACGATACTTATCTTCTATCTCACGATTGGATATTTCCAAAGAAATAATTCTAGATTGGAAATCTAGCTTTTCTTGGGAAAACTCCTCAGATAAGGCATTCATATCACCTGCAAGTACAAATTTCTCTTTTTCAAGAGACTCAACCATATCATTCAGAATTGATTAGTCTTACGCAAGAATTGACATTGTTTAACAGGTGACATATCTAATTCCCTTAACTCATCAGGACTTACCAAAACAGAATCATCGAATTCATGATCGACAATATCGGTTACCTGACAATCCACATTTTCATTCAAAGATGCTCCATAGGCAACACAATGTGTAACATGGTATTCCGCTACATCATCATCATTCTCGCTTTCATTTTCCTCCCAAGTGGTAGATACTTGATTTTTTGTTGTTCTATCCCTTGTGCATCAAATTTCTTAGGAAGCTTACACTTGTCAAAACCATGGTTAGTCAAACCATTATATTTCATAGTCTTAAAAATATGTTTAGGATAACAATAAATGATAGTTAGATGTTGCTTAGTGTCAAGTGACTCATCATGATTAATTTTTTCATCTTGCACATCCTCAAAAGATCCAGCTTTAAAAGCAAAGGATTTATTTTGAGGTTGCTCAAGTTGAACCTTAAGTTCATGAGTTCTCAATTTTCCTGCTAAGGTCTCTATGGACATGGTCTTTAAGTCATTGCTTTCTTGAATGGCATCTTTCCTAGAACGAAATCTAGATGGCAAAGACCGAAGAACTTTACGCACTATTTGAGTATCGGTGTACACTAAACCTAAAGATGCACTAGTGTTGATAACATCCTGCAACTGAATAAAGAATTCATCAAATGATTCATTATTATCCATTTTCATAGTTTCAAACTGTGTAATAAGAAGTTCAAGCTTACTCTCTTTGACAGCAGTGTCACCCTCATGAGTTCTTACCAGCCTATCCCAAGCCTCTTTGGATGTTATACAACCATGAACTCTCCGAAATTCACTAGCATCCAAAACCATAAATATAGCATTAAAGCCTCTTTGGTTATTAGTAGAAGCAACTTTGTCTTCCACACTCCATGTGTTTCGTGGCTTTACAATTGTAACAACCTCATCTGTACTACCTGTAGTAACTCTCGGTGGTGACCAACCATCCTCCACAGCGATCCACACATCCTCACTGAGAGCCTGCAAATACGCAGCCATACAAACTTTCCAATAGGGAAATTAGTTCCATCAAATTTAGGAGGACAAATTAGTGTTCCAAATTTATCAGAATCCATTAAAATTGCACTAAGGATCTACGCGTGAGCCTTTACACTCCTTAACAAGCGCCCTGCGACTGATACCAATTGAAACCCCAATATATGCAATATAGCAATAGTAAAGCAAACAATAAAACGATAAACAAATAAAGAACACACGATATTTTTAACGTGGTAAAACCCAATATGGGAAACGTCCACGGTTGTCCTCGCGACAACAAATAAATCCACTAGATGAAAAAGATATACAAACCTATCAACTACCTGCAATCACTGCATGTTGATACTACCGGTTCTCTCTAACACCTTGACTTCACCAGAGTACCTTGATGTACGCACAAGACACTCGACTTCTTGATGAACACACAAGAAGACTCGAAGCCGATCTATGTAACAAGCTTACACCAGAGTTCCTTGATGAAGACACAAGGATGCTCGACTTCTTGATGAACACACAAGGATGCTCGACTTCTTGATGAACACACAAGAAGACTCGAAGCTAAATCACTATATTCAATAAGGAAGAAGAAGATGAATGGGGAAGAAGAAGAAGAGTTCAATCACCAAAATAACCTAAACCAAAACCTAAACAAACTCCAAGACTAGAGATGAATTGAACGGCCAAAGAACTGGTTTGTTCTTTGGTAGAAAACCCTATATATAGTTAGGGTTTGAAACAAGAGAAAATGGGCCGAAATTGACAAAAAACATATTGGACGTACGTACGTCGAAACAAGGTACGTACGTCCCTGAGAAAAAAAAAGATCTGTTAAACAGGAAGTACGTACGTCCTAACCAAAAATAAAAGATCTGCCCAGCTTATGGTACGTACGTCCTAACTAGGTACGTACATCCAGACCTTCGCAATACTTGCTGACTAACACTAGGTACGTACATCCTAACTAGGTATGTACGTCCTATACCAAACTGCAAAACGACATACAAGACGCGAAGAGAGACCCGGGATGACGCGCATTCATCATGACTTTCCTAACAATGAGGTCAAGGTGAGATAACCATGGGCACACGTAGTCATAAAATAATGTCAAACAACCGAATGCCGGTTTCAGTTCAGCAAGTCAAATTATTCTTGAACCCCTATTTATTTGATTAATGGGAATTAAGTGCAAACACTTTAAACAACTAATAGAGTTCACCTTAATCCGATTCCAAGGCTTGCTATTGCTGCTGATTGAAGATGAAAAAGCTTCCTGCTGATTGAAGGTGAAAAAGCTTGCTACTGTTGTTGAAGGTGTCAATACAATCAAATCACCCAAGAAATATCGAATTTTTTTTTTAGAAGAGAGAGAACTTAATCAAAGTAGATCAATTTTTTTTAGAGAAGAGAGAGAACTTAATCAAGTAGAAGAGAGAGAGACAGAGACAGAGAGAGTGTTGAAGAGTGAATAGATGAAATTAAAGAGAAGGAAAAGCAGAGATATTGGTTTAATGATGAAGAAGAACATGTGAAAAGGAGAAAGAGAAGTATAATGTTTCAACAGAGCCACGATAGAGTTAGGTTTCCTGATGTGATCTCAACCATCCAACATAACTTAAGTTTGGACCAATCTAATACAACGACTAATAAACCAGTTTGTCTCTAATCCAATCACAGCAGCAGATCTAAGCTACAACTTCGAGCTCAAGAGAATCCGGACCGCTACTTATAATCCAACTTGTCTATTTTATATATCTTTTCTAGATTATAATATAGATTACTTTTGTTTTGCTTAGACTCTGGCCAAAAAATAATTTTGACAAATCATGTTTTTTCCCATCTCCTAATGTTTCACAAGGTCTTTGTCAACAATAATTAGAAGCGGTCTCCAGATCAGATGCTCAAATACTTTGGGTAAATACTTAGGGGTCAGCTACTCACCTTCACTCCCAACAAAACCTCTCACTACAGGGTTGCAAGATAAATCCCTACTTTTATGTGACCACTGAACGAACCAGCACCTGAGCTTAGCTGGTAGGTCCATACTCATGACATCTGTATTGAATGCCATCCCTAGTTATCATTTTCAGGCTTTGAAATTGTAAATGTAAGTAAATTTGGGTTTAAGCAGGTCGGAGAAGATGATCGGAAATAGAGGAGGATGAGATGAAGTTATGAAAGTGGCTGAGCTATCTGATTTAGATAGTTGCCTACGTATCTGAGAGTGACCAACTCCCAGAATCAAGCCTACGTAGTTCATATATATAGGTGATTGGGATAACGGATAGCTCATTAATTGCTCAACGGTGTGATCAATTAATGAGCGGATATTTTGGATCTGAAAATATATTGTAACTGAAGAGAATAAAAACGTAAAGGGTTTGAATGAGAACGTTGTAGCTCGAATAAAAATGGCTCCACGTCGAGTGAGCTCGAATAAAAGTAGGTCTGTGTCGAATGAGTGTATTTTAAGGTCGGATGGTCATGAAGTGATCTCTCCACGTCGAGTGAGCTCGAATAAAAATAAGTCTGTGCCGAATGAGTGTATTGTAAGGTCGGATGGTCATGAAGTGAGCTCGAGTAAAAATAGGGTTACGTCGAGTGAGTTCGGATAAAATCGGGTTCACGCCGAGTTGTGTGAATGGGTATACACATAGCCCCTTTTTTATTTGAAGTGAAGGTGAAGAAGCTGGTCGGTGTGCTAGAATTCGACTTCAATTTGAATGAAAAATAGGGAAGGTGTTACATTGGGAAAAATGCTGAGGTGTTTTTTCTCGATTGTGGAGGCTAACAAAGATGCCTTTGTGTGCTGCAGTAAGAAAGTGTAGGTTATCAAGGCAAGATTTATGACCGCTATTATTGCAAGTGCTCTGTGGTCGGCCACGTGGAAATTTTGTTTGAATTTTGATTTTCGGAAAGTAACCGAAATGGGAGGGAAATCAAGGGTTCCAGCGGTTGGATCTTCATCGCCAGATCGGACCGTTGTCAGATTGGTTTGAACGGTGAAGATGAAGTGGTTGGGTTTTATAAAACGTAACCGTGAAGTTGGAAAACCAAGGGTTTTAGTCATCGTTTTGGTTTAAAAGACATCTGTTGCACTTCATCAAGGTAACTTTCTGCACTTCGTTCTTGTTTTTTTTTTCTTTCATTGTTGTTCTTGTGTTTCCGGTGAGATTTTTGTTGTACTGTTGTGGAATTTTGTAATATTTGTTCGAAATCTTGTTTTCCGTTGGAGGATTGCGATATCTTTGAGAATTTCTTTGATTCTTGTGTTGTTTTTCGGTTGCTGAATGGTTTGTGTCCACCATTTTTTGACCGGTTTGAAGCTTTTTTGGTTCTGGTGCGAGTAGCTACCCTTGCCGGAAACATGTTGAGATTCTTTTCCGTTGATTTGTCATAACTGAATATATACCCATCGGAAAAATGAGTGATACGGCGTCGGAGAGCATAAGTGAGAATGAAGAGGATATTGAGGTTAGTGCCTTCCTATGTCGATATGCGATTCCGAGCATAGGTGAACGTATGTCTTGTATCTTTATCTTTTATTTACGAAGTTGATTTTTGGCTGACTTCACTTATGTATTTTGTAGGTCAAACCAAAGATTATAACGAGCACATCGACGGGCGTTTGCATCCGAGTAATATAACTGACTTTGCTGAGAAATCGTGGGCAGAGAAGAGGAAGCTGCTACCCCATTTGGCACATTTTTTTCGTGAGCCCCGAGTTAAATTTGCTAAAGATACTGAAGTGGAAGTCGGTACTTCCAGTGCTCCAGTGCCGAAGAGAGTTAGGCGAAAGAAAGGGGAGCTCGCTGTAGCCCTGCCAGTTGCGGAGTTGGTCTCAGCTCGACCA
This sequence comes from Aquilegia eximia, assembly GCA_023053565.1. Lineage (NCBI taxonomy): Eukaryota > Viridiplantae > Streptophyta > Magnoliopsida > Ranunculales > Ranunculaceae > Aquilegia > Aquilegia eximia. The sequence continues at coordinate 28,232,815 of JALIGU010000004.1, forward strand.
GGAGATTTGCCAATCGAGGTTGTGGCTGCTTTGCCCATGGCCCCACCAAAGAAATCTGTTGAATTTCCCCTAACTGGTGGCTCTGCTCCCCTCGCGAGTAAGATTCCAGATGCACCGAATCTGAGTGATTTTTTTGGCTCGAGGTCACTCGATCCTGCTCCTCAGTCTAAGAAGAGGAAAGCCCCGGCAAGGGCATCTGAGCCTGTGACCACGTCGAAGGTCGATAAACCAGCTCAGGATAAGGGGAAAGGAAAAGCCCAAGTTCCTTCCTCGAAGTCGACTAAGCCTTCGGCTATCGACGTGAGTGAAGATTTTTCTGCCGGTGAGGCGAATCGGTTTTCGCCGGTGTTTCCTTGCCGTGAGGCTTATGTGAAGGCCGATGACTCGGCTTGGGATGATAAAGAGATGAGCCTTTCGTTGATGGAGAACTGTTTTCTCTTTGAGGATGCGAAGAAGATCCAGCCCCGATCTCTTGTGGAGGATTCCCAAGAATTTGCGTCTTGCGCGTATAGGGTGAGTTTTACTTATCAAGTTATGATTTGGTTTATCCTTTTACCCGTCATCTGCTTGGTTTTTTTATGCTTCCCTTACTGTATGTCAGATGAATGTGATCCATAACAAGTGGATTACGAAGCTCGAGAATGCAAGGAAGAAGGCTGAGGCTCTGCAAAAGGCCAATGTCGAGAACAAGGCATTGCGAGCTGAAGTCCAGAGTCTGAAGGGCAAACTCGATGCTTCCCAGAAAGAGTGTGCCGAATACGGTGCCAATCTGGATGAGGCCCAAAGGTTTGTGATGACTCTTCAAGGTCAGCTTGCCGGGGTGAATGCGAGCTGGGAAGCTGATGCCCAGAAGTCTATCGAGAGTATCTCGGGGTGGCGGAAGATATCTTATGCCTGGGAAGAGAGGTGCCTACGTCGTGAGGCTCACCTTGCATCCCTTGTAGAAAACTTTGATGCCTCTTCTGACAGGGAGGCCATCAAAGTTGCTGCCCTTGATCGTTTTCGTCGTGACGTGGAAGAGGAGAAGAACACTGAAGTTCCTTCTTCTAACGTCGATGCTGAAAAAGAACCCTCTCCCCAGGCTGAAGAGAATGCTGGTGCAGCGATCCAAGATCTTCCTGAGGAGCAAACTTGATAGTTATTGTTGCATTTGTAATTTTGTTGAGAGTGGTGAGGTTTCTTTTTGTGTTGTAAAACATAAGTAGGGAATTCCGACTTCGGTTGGCCGTATGTCCGTTATATTTTGTAATCCAACTATTTTTGACTTAACATTTTGAAGGAATGTATGCTGAATTGAAAATGCTTGGTTGCCATTACAACTTGTTGTTCAATGTAGCTCAAAATAGATTGTTTTGTAGTATAAGTCCCTTGTGGTTTTATTGCTTAACCTTGATGGGAGGAAATGAAAGATGTCAACCCTTGAAGGTGATCAGGGTAGATAGATTTTTAAAAATTTGGAGTTACAAGGTCGAGGCACCTGTTCCCCTTCGGTATCAATGAGTGTGTATGCACCATTTCCTAAGTTATTTTTGACAATGTATGGTCCTTCCCAATTAGGATTTAGCTTTCCATCCCCAGGCTTCTTAGTATTGGAGAAAACTTGTCTGAGGACGAGGTCTCCAGTTTAAAATTCCCTTGATCGAACCTTTTGGTTGTAGCTCCTTTTTAAAACTTGTTGGTAACGAGCAGTGGTAATTATGGTTTGGTCTCGTTTTTCTTCGAGCATGTCAACTTCGTGGGCCCATAAATCTTCATTTTCTTTGGATTGTACGAGCTCAGATCGAGTAGTGAGGAAGTTTAGCTCAATTGGTATGATAGCTTCTGTGCCATAACACAAGGCAAATGGGGACATTCCTGTAGATGTGCGCGGTGTCGTTCTGTAAGCCCATATAGTACCCTATCGAGTTCCTCTATCCATTTCTTTTTGTGTGCTTCAAGTTTTTTCTTCAGATTATTCATGATGGTCTTGTTGGTGGCTTCAGCCTGACCGTTGCTTTGAGCGTAGAGAGGTGTTGAGAGTGCATGGTTGATTCTCCAATCGAGGTAGAATTCCTCGATTACAGTTCCACAGAATTGTTGACCATTGTCGGTGACTAGAGTATGTGGTAGTCCGAATCGGGTGATAATGAATTTCCAGATGAAGTTTTTAACATCTTGTTGGCGTATGCGTCGTAGGGGTATTGCTTCGACCCATTTGGTGAAGTAGTCGGTTTCCACAAGTAAGAATCATTTTTTGGATTTATCCTTCAAGATGGGGCCCACAATATCGAGCCCCCAAATTGCAAAAGGCCATGGGCTTGAGATTGTCTTGAGTTCTCGAGCTGGCTGGTGAATTAATGGTGCAAATCTTTGGCACTCGTCACAGTGTTGGACAAACTTGTCTAAATCTGACTGCATGTATGGCCAAAAGTAACCTTGATTTCTTGCTTTTTGGGCTAAAGACCTAGCCCCTGCATGGTTTCCACATTCTCCATGGTGGATCTCAGCGAGAATTGTGTGCGCTTGTTTTGGTGGGAGGCACCACAGATATGGCCTTCGAGTTGACTTTCGGTAGAGTCTTTTGTCGAGTAAGATATAGCTTTTAGCTTTTCGTTCAAGTTTACGTAGTTCGAAATCATTATCTGCGTATATTCCCTTTAAGTAATTGATGATTGGTCCCATCCACGAGTTTTCTATTTCACTTGGTGGGATATCTATGAAGTCTGAAACTTCATTTACCTGATGTATCTGTGCCTCATATCCTGGAGCTGACTGTATGTCAATTTGTATTGTTCTAGGTGACTCGGTGTCGATTTGCGAGGCTAGATATGCCAAGCTATCGGCATGACGGTTGTCATCTCGTGGGACATGTTGAATTTCCCATTTGTTGAAGTAACTTAATAATTTTTTGGTATGCTCCAAGTATAGCTTTAGAGTCTTTTCCCTTGTTTCGTAGTCGCCGAGAATTTGGCTAACTACCAACTGTGAGTCACTTAGGATTCCCAATTCTTTGACCTGTAAAGTTATGGCCATTTATATGCCAGTGAGGAGTGCCTCGTATTCTGCATCATTGTTGGATGAGGTGAAATTTAATCGGACTGACTTTTCTATGATGGCGTCGTCCGGTGAGATTAGTGTGGCTCCCACTCCTGAGCCATTGAAGTTTTTGGAGCCATCGACGTAGAGTTTCCATATTGGAGTCTTTGTTATTGGTTGGTCAATGACCTCATTATCGGGTATCCATGAGTGGTCGTCGATGGCGTAGTCGACCAGGAGGTCGGCCACGATTTGACCTTTCCTGCTACTTCGCGGAGTGAAAATGAGCTCGTGGTCTCCGAGTTCTTGGGCCCATTTTGCCATTCGTGTAGATTTGTTTTTGTTTTCCAATACTTGCCGAAGAAGTGCATCTGTGATGACTCTTATTTTGTGTGATTGGAAGTAGGGCTTCAACTTTCGTGAGGCGAAGAGTAAAGCTAAACCTACCTTTTCGAGGCTTGAATACCGAGATTCGGAACACAGCAATGTCTTACTGATGAAGTATATTGGTCTTTCTATACCTCTTTCGTCTCAGAACAATACTCCACTAATTGCATGTTCTGACGTGCCGAGGTAGAGCCCCAGTACGTCGCCATCTTGGGGTACCGTGATGACCGGTGGAGTAGCCAAGTATAACTTGAGTTCGTCGAATGCTTGCTGGCATTCAGGGGTCCAGCTATAAGTTGACCCTTTCTTTAGTAGTTGAAGTAGTGGGCGTTGTTTGTCTGATGCCCGGGCTATGAACCTGTTTAAGGCTGCTAACATGCTGTTAAGCTTTTGGACTTGTTTCTTGGTTTTTGGGCTCGGCATCTCAAGTATAGCTTTGATTTTTTCTGGGTTGGCTTCGATACCCCTTTGTGTGATGACGTAACCCAAGAATTTTCCAGATGGGACGCCGAACAAACATTTTTCCGGGTTGAGTTTCATGCTGTACTCATGAAGTCGGAGGAATGTTTTTTCGAGGTCGGTGACATGGGTAGATTTGTGTTTGCTTTTGACAATCATATCATCTACGTAAACTTCCATTGTGTTACCAATCATATCGTGAAACATTTTGGTTGCAAGTCGCTGATACGTGGCTCCTGCATTTCTTAGTCCAAATGGCATGACTGTGTAACAAAAAGTACATTGCTCAGTGATGAACACAGTTTTCTCTTGATCTTCTTCTGCTAGTTTTATTTGATTGTATCCTGAATAGCCATCCATTAAGGAAATGACTTTGTGACCTGCTGTTGAGTCAACGAGTTTGTCTATTCGAGGGAGAGGAAAGCTATCTTTTCGACAAGCTTTGTTAAGATCCGTGAAGTCGATACATACTCTGACTTTACCGTTAGGTTTTATGACTGCGACAATGTTAGCGAGCCAGTCAGGGTATGCGACCTCACGAATGAATTTTGCATCTTTTAACTTTTGTATCTCTGCATTAACTGCATTGGCGAGATGAGCTTCTAGTTTGCGAGCTTTTTGTTTCACAGGCTTTTTGTTGGTATCTACATTTAACTTGTGGCAAGCAATAGTGGGATTGATCTCTGGCATATCGGTATAAGCAAAAGCAAAAACATCTTTATTCATTTTGAGAGTCAATAAGTTGTTGTTTTACAATGGGGTCCAAGTTAGCCCCGACATAGACATATTTAGCATTTTCTTCCGATCCTATGTTGACCTTTTCACCTTGTTCAATGACGGGTGGGTCGGATGGATGAACAATTACCTTGCCGTTTTCAGCTTGTGAGATCTCATCCCCAGTGGGTTGAGTAGATTCTTCGACTGCATTGCATATTGCAGAGATCATATTGACAGTGGGCTTAGATGAGCTCGCCACTGTTGTGAGGGTATCCACTTTATTAGGGAGTGGGATGACCTCGGGTATGGCATGGCATCCATGTGCTTCGATCTGGTCACCTCGTAATTCCATGATGCCTCTGGGGCCAGGAAATTTGATGACCTGGTGATATGTCGATGGTACTGCTTTCATTTTATGAATCCATTTTCGTCCGAGAATTGCATTGAACTGAGCAGGGACATCAAGGACGAAAAAGGTGCAATACACAGTCACTTAGTCTTCATTTTCACCAGTTGTCACAGGAAGGCAAATTTCACCTTTTGCCTCAGTTTCGGTCGAGTTAAATGCAAAAAGGGTGACTTGAGGTTTTTGGAGGACCGAGTCGGGCATTTGAATCTGACTGTATGCTTTGTTAAATATCACGTCACATGAACTTCCGGGGTCAATAAGAAACTTTTTTCATTATCCATCCCCCAATGTTGATGTGGACAACCAGTGCGTCATTGTGAGGAAGACACACTTTTTTGAGGTCGAAGTCCGAGAATATCAGAGCATTGTTCCCGGTGACTTGTTTAGCCACGATCGCCTTGTGAGTCAAGTGGAAAGTATGATGGATGTGATGAACCTTCTGTTTCTTAGAACGAGCTGACCATTCTGGGGGTCGAGCATCCATGATCATGTTGATGGTTCCTTTTGGTTTTTTACCAGTCTCACTTAAAGTCTTTTGCCGTTTGGCCTCTAATTTGTTGCGGAGGTCTGGCTCATTTTCGGAGAGGAAGTCATCGAGGTGACCCTCCTCCTTAAGCTTATGACAGTAAGCTCGTAGGATACGGCAATCTTCCGTAAGGTGGTGTCGACACTTATGTAATTTGCAGTATGGTTTTCCTTCAATCGGTTCCAGGTCGTGTACTTGAGGCTAGAAGTAATCCTCATCTTTGATTAAATCAAAGAGTTGATTGTATGAGCACTTGAAGGGATTTGGGAATTTGGATTTGGCATTGGATGTGGGCTTCCCTTTGTAATCTGATCGAGTCGCCTTTGGTTTGGGGTAGGTGGACTGTGTTGTTTGAACAACAGCCACTCGTTCTTTGGATTTTATGAGGGCCTCTTCTAGTTTGATGTACTTGTCAGCGCGTACATATAAGTCTTCCAACGTTGCAGGGGCGTCTAGGATAATATTCTTTCCTAGTGCCGTATTGGGGTTGACAGCGGAGATAAAGGCCAAGAGGCATGAATATTCATCCGGATTCTCGGCTCGCAAGCACTCCTTTTTGAATCTTGACATAAATTTCTTTGTTGTCTCAGTTTCGTCCTGCTTAATACGAAAAAGGGCAGTGACCTCGATTCTTCTCCTCTTGTTGTGGATATACTGGGTGACAAAGAGTGACTCCAGTTGGTCATACGAGGTGATGGACCTTTCTGGCAGTCGATGGTACCAATCTATGGTACTCCCACGGAGTGATGCAGAAAACAGTCGGCAGAAAATATCCTTGTACTTTGGCCATAAGGCCATGCTTGTCTTGAACTGTAGGATGTGGTCCATTGGGTCTCCACTTTCGTTGTAAGTGGTGAACTTTGGAGGGATGAAGTTTGGTGGTGGTTCCTGTTGTAGTAGGTCATCATGAAGAGGTTCGATTTTGTAACGTTCAAGGGTTGTTGATGCTACCTTTTGTGCTGTATTGGCCTTGAGTGAGTCTTGGTGATTTTTGTCGAGTTTTTCTGACAGTTGGAGGATTCTGTCATGAGCAGCTTGAAGGTCAGCCATGGTTGGGGCGGTGGTATTACTGGAGGTGGGTAGGGCAGGGTTCTTGACAGTTGTTGTGACTTCTTCAGTGTTGAGCATATTGGTAGCAACTCCGTTGAGCGGTGTGCCATTATTGGTGGTGGTGGTGCTCTTAAGGTGGATGTTTTCAGCCACCAGTCTGTTGATCTGCTCTTGCTGATCGGCCATTTGCTTCTGGAGTTGCTCAAACTGCTCATTAGTGATTGTTGCCATGGTCGGTTGTCAGTTATTATTCGTTCACGAATCAGTCGACGCCAATGTAAATTTGGGTTTAGACAGGTCGGAGAAGATGATCGGAAAATAGAGAAGGAGGAGATGAAGTTATGAAAGTGGCTGAGCTATCTGATTTAGATAGTTGCCTACGTATCTGAGAGTGACCAAGTCCCATAATCAAGCCTACGTAGTTCATATATATAGGTGATTGGGACAACGGATAGCTCATTAATTGCTCAACGGTGTGATCAATTAATGAGCGGACATCTTGGATCTGAAAATATATTGTAACTGAAGAGAATAATAACGTGAAGGGTTTGAATGAGAACGTTGTAGCTCGAATAAAAATGGCTCCACGTCGAGTGAGCTCGAATAAAAGTAGGTATGTGCCGAATGAGTGTATTTTAAGGTCGGATGGTCATGAAGTGAGCTCTCCACGTCGAGTGAGCTCGAATAAAAATAGGTCTGTGCCGAATGAGTGTATTGTAAGGTCGGATGGTCATGAAGTGAGCTCGAGTAAAAATAGGGTTACGTCGAGTGAGTTCGGATAAAATTGGGTTCACGCCGAGTTGTGTGAATGGGTATACACAGAAATTACCAATTCTAGCTCTTCAGAAACTAGATCAAATACGAAAGAACTTTATGTGGAACCATTAAGCTCACGAGAGAAAGATGCATCACATTAACTGGACAATTATGACAACACCTAAGGAACTGGGAGGTTTGGGTCTCAAATATTTAACTCTCATTAACTTAGCTTTCTTAGGAAAACTAGCTTGGCCTATACACACACAACCCGACAAGCTGCTTTCAAAAATCCTGAAGGCTAAATACTGTAGGAACATTGATATGTTACATGCCCAATGGAAGAAAGACCAATCATGGGCATGGAAAAGTATTGTCCTCGGGTTCCAGTCCCTAGAAGGGGGAATACAATGGAGAATATGGAGGGTACAAATGTTAATTGTTGGACTGAGCCTTGGCTCGCAACTACACCACTTAACCAATTATGCCCCCACTTAGTCAACCATGACAATCATTCTTGGATAGTTCATGATTTGATGATAGGTAATAAGTGGAATCAACAATTGTTGTACTCCACTCTTCCCTTCTCTATGGTAAATCAAATACTAACTATCCCTTCACGATGAAGCAGACACCCTGCACTGGGCACTAGACACTACGAGAGATGTCACTATCCAATCTTTGTACAAACACTTGGCTACTAAACATTTCCATTTTCCAGCCTCGGAGTTTTAAATAGAAACAACAATGGCAGATTGAGTGTCCGCCAAAAATTAAAACTTTTGTGTGGCTTCTTTTACATGATAGACTTCCCACTAGGGTGAAATTAGCTCAGAAAGTTCTTGGGATCGATCCTTGTTGTCTGTTATGCTCAGAACAACATGAAGATGTTGCTCATCTATTCATATCCTGACCTAACATCCAACCTCTAAAGCACCTTGCACCCCAACCTGGTATGGCCACACACAATGACTACAACTAGGTGGATACAGGATTTCAAAAGTATGAACAAGCATTTCCCCCATGCTCTAATTATTTTACTATTCTTAGTTTGGCATATTTGGAAGTTTCGAAATCAAAAAATATTCCACAATGTGCCTTTCAATTACTTCCATGTGTTCAGTAGGGCATGCATGAAATGTACAACATATTTGCATCATTCTCTGACGATTGAGATGCACCACCCACACACTATTAGGTATGTTAGATGGATGCCACCCCCACCTTGTTGGATGAAGGTGAATGTAGATGGTTCTTGTAATGGGACTTATTCTTGTATTGGAATTGTAATTCGAAATGAGACTGAAATTTTTTTTACAGGCCTCTCTAAATTCATTGGATGCTACACCAATGATCTAGCGGAGTGGTGGGCTTTCAAAGAAGGTTTAATGTTGCTGAAAGAGTTACAACTCTCTAGAACCATTGTAGAATTAGACTCTACTTTTGTTATTAATAATTTGTACAACAGACGTAACTATGCTTTAAGTTACAAGCATATCATAGAAGAATGTAGATATCTACTAGAAGGTACTCAAATAACTCAAATAATCTGCACCCATGTTCTTAGGGAAGGTAATTGTAAATACATAAAATTTACTAAAATAAACGAGTTATCAAATAACAAAATAGAAGTAAGTAGACACATGATTTTACGTGGTTCGGCAATGATGCCTACGTCCACGGGAGAGATAAGTGTATTTTATTGATCTGAGATGAGTAGAGATGAGAGAGCTAGAGAGAGAGAGAGAGAGAGCTTGTGAGGAGCTAGAGAGCTCTCCCCTTTTACATTAGATATGTCCCTTTATATAGATAGGAAATTACAATTGAGCACATGTGATATAAATCACATTGATGTTGTAACGGAAAATAACGGACAAGTAATAATGGAGAATATTAGATCTTGATCTTGTAATTATTGGCATTAACATGCATTGCCACGTAAGCGCCACACGAGCTGATGAGTCATCGAGTTGGGCCAAGTCGGAGCATGACTTGTACTGCATGTCGGGCGGGCCAAGTCGTTGGAAATATACTTGAGCTCGGGTGAGCTCGATAAAAATAAGTTTGACGTCGATGTAGCTCGATTGAGGTCGGATGAAATAAGTGCGGAGTCGGTTATTGGAGTTCCGAGTAATAGAGATGAAATAAGTACAGAGTCGGTATTTGCCATTCCGAGTGAGAGGGTGCTCGGTAGTGGGTATATACATGGCCTATTTTCATTCAGATTGATGGAAAATAGTGTATACGAGTTGACTTCGATTTGGATGAAAACGAAAAGAAAGTTAGATTCAGCTGATTAAAAGGGCGCAATGCCTTGTTCAATTTTCGAAGATTCCTTGGAACGAAAGGTCCTGATGCCTTGTTCAATTTTTCGAGATTCCATTTGATTTTGAACAAAAGGGCGCAATGCCTTGTTCAATTTTTGGAGATTCCTTGAAAGAAAGGTCCCGATGCCTTGTTCAATTTTTGGAGATTCGTTGAACGAAAGGTCCTGATGCCTTGTTCATTTTTTTGAGATTCCATTTTTGAACGAAAGGGCGCAATGCCTTGTTCAATTTTTGGAGACTCCTTGAACGAAAGGTCCCGATGCCTTGTTCAATTTTTGGAGATTCGTTGAACGAAAGGTCCTGACGCCTTGTTCGTTTTTTCGAGATTCCATTTTATTTTTGAACGAAAGGGCGCAATGTCTTGTTCAATTTTTTGGGACTCCTTGAACGAAAGGTCCCGATGCCTTGTTCAATTTTTGGAGATTCGTTGAACGAAAGTTCCTGACGCCTTGTTCATTTTTTTCGAGATTCCATTTGATTTTGAACGAAAGAGCGCAATGCCTTGTTCAATTTTTGGAGATTCCTTGAACGAAAGGTCCCGATGCCTTGTTCAATTTTTGGAGATTCGTTGAACGAAAGGTCCTGACGCCTTGTTCATTTTTTCGAGATTCCATTTTTGAACGAAAGGGCGCAATGCCTTGTTCAATTTTTGGAGACTCCTTGAACGAAAGGTCCCGATGCCTTGTTCAATTTTTGGAGATTCGTTGAACGAAAGGTCCTGACGCCTAGTTCGTTTTTTCGAGATTCCATTTTATTTTTGAACGAAACGCGCAATGCCTTGTTCAATTTTTTGAGACTCCTTGAACGAAAGGTCCCGATGCCTTGTTCAATTTTTGGAGATTCGTTGAACGAAAGGTCCTGACGCCTTGTTCATTTTTTTCGAGATTCTATTTTATTTTGAACGAAAGGGCGCGATGCCTTGTTCAACTTGTTTTTTGAACGAGAGAGGCTAGTGCCTCGTTTTGAGTTTGATAGATGACATAGTGACACCATTTAGAATTTCACCTGTAAAATAGCAAGTGAAGACGATCGATGTGGCCCATATGTGTTAAAGTAGCTCATAGATAGTGAGGTCGTATTTGGGTAACCTGCACATACAGAGAGCTACACCAAAAATATTTATTGTTAGTAGCAAGTTATGGAAATTAGATAAAGTGAGAATAGCCCCTTGTAAGGCATAAATATTCTTGAGGTCGTTGAAAGACCTGTAATTTGACGAGGTCGTTGATAGACCTGGTGAAGTCCCAATTAGAGACCTGAACATAAAGTGAGGTCGCGACGAGACCTGAGTGTTGGAGAGATCGCAATTAAAGACCTGGTGAGGTCGTGGTTAGGGACCTGGTGAGGTCGTGATTGGGGACCTGGTGAGGTCGTATATGGGTGACCTGCACATACAGAGAGATTTTGCCTCCATAGTAGAAAGAAGGTCTTACGAGGCCTTGCTAAGATTTTCCTGAGACTTGAGAAATTGATTAGTACTTGAGGCCTTTTAAATTAGCCCCAATATAATATTAACAATATTGAATAAAAAATAACATTTAGAAAGCAATAGATGCGACCTGTACACAGAGACAGAGAGCTACACAACCTATGTTTTCATTCCGAGTTCTAGAAACATTGATTGGTTGATGAAGAACACGAAACCTTTTGTTCGATCACAAACAGTCGGCGCCAATGTAAATACATAAAATTTACTAAAATAAACGAGTTATCAAATAACAAAATAGAAGTAAGTAGACACATGATTTTACGTGGTTCGACAATGATGCCTACATCCACGGGAGAGATAAGTGTATTTTATTGATCTGAGATGAGTAGAGATGAGAGAGCTAGAGAGAGAGAGAGCTTGTGAGGAGCTAGAGAGCTCTCCCCTTTTACATGAGATATGTCCTTTTATATAGATAGGGAATTACAATTGAGCACATTTGATATAAATCACATTGATGTTGTAACGGAAAATAACGGACAAGTAATAATGGAGAATATTAGATCTTGATCTTGTAATTATTGGCATTAACCTGCATTGCCACGTAAGCGCCACACGAGCTGATGAGTCATCGAGTTGGGCCAAGTCGGAGCATGACTTGTACTGCATGTCGGGCGGGCCAAGTCGTTGGAAATATACATGAGCTCGGGTGAGCCCGATAAAAATAAGTTTGACGTCGATGTAGCTCGATTGAGGTCGGATGAAATAAGTGTGGAGTCGGTTATTGGAGTTCCGAGTAATAGAGATGAAATAAGTAGAGAGTCGGTATTTGCCATTCCGAGTGAGAGGGAGCTCGGTAGTGGGTATATACAGTAATCAACCTGCTGATTAACATCAGGAGGTCTGTGTGTATAGTTCTTATGGTATTCTTGCCATTCTGCATGTTGACACTTGACACATGTGCATTGTTCGTATGCCTATACTGAAAATTGTATCGAGTACTATGGTTACCTCTGCTATAAATATATACAAACATCATCTCTTCTTTATCATATATGTAAGATATTCATCCTAGATTTTAGACAAAATTTGTTCATATTACAAGTACTTTAGTGCTTCTTATCATCATTTTTTTGTTATGTAGTAAATAATCCTACTCTCTTGGTAGATTATTACATTGTTCAAGCTTAAGGCCCTCTATTCCTTTTGAGTAAATAGATATAGTTTATACCTTCTTCTCTAGATATGTGAAGTCAGGTAGGCATGTTCTTATATCTACAATCATTTCCTTATTCTGTTTAGTGGATTTGTCATTAATTTCTTCTTTGAAAAGTTGTTTATCAGTCGTTGCCTAAGTCATGATTCCTTCTAGTTATGTCAACATATTCCCAAATTAAATAGCCAGGTTGGGCATATGAACATGAACTCAGCTTGCAAGGCCGTCATGTTTATGTTGTCGTCCTATAAACATGATATCATGATATCACAGTTTGTTTATGCAACTTTTCTATTTTCCATCATTCTTCCGTGCTGAAAATACATAGAATATATAACCGTATGAACAAGAATGTAAAAAAAAAAAAAAAATGAACAAAGTATGTATATAAATATACACACCATTGATGGTTGCAAAGCATCCTTGTCTGATTTCACAAAGCCAACTGGCTTATACTGATAACAATGAAACCATTTTGGGATTTTGGGGTGGATCGTGGATGATAGGGAAACATGCTTCAAGAATGCATTTAAGGCGGAGAACAATTGGAGATATGAATGACCTGGTTTTGTAAGTAGTTTAGAGAGTCATGAACAAAGCTACTTCAGATTTAGCTGAAGATGATTTAGTCGTAACTGAGTGTTTATTCATTCCCTATTTTCCTCTCCATAAATGTAACTTTCTAATGATCCATACAAATTCATGTGTTTGTGAAAAAACAAAAAAAAAAAGAAAATTTCAAATCGGACTCAACTAAATCATCAGATTTAAACTAATTAGTATACTCGGTTAATATAATAGATTTTTGAACCACCCCAGAACACATCATGTTGTGCGCAGCGGAAACTAATGCACAAATAAGATGATCGAACTAGTGTATGAAAATAAATCAAAACGACAAAATCAAACAAGCAACCACACAAGACACAAGATATACGTGGTTCGGCAATATGCCTACGTCCACGGGGAGAAAGGATGATGCTTTTCTTATCGAGACAATTGTACAAGCCCTCACGAAGAAACCGAAGTCTTCTTCCTCACAAAAGTTCTCAAAACTCTCTAATGGCTTCTGATAGAAGACTTTTTACACCCTCTATCAAAAGATCGTATTTTTAAGTTGAAGTTCCTTCTTGTGCCTATATAAATTGAAGATTAAAGTAGACAAGTAACAAGCAAGGGTCGTACCCACCTCAGAGGGGGAGATCTTAGCTCAAACACAATAGAAAACAATGACTAAGAAACACCAAGGGAATCAATAATAAGATTGGAGATTGATTCTACTTCCTACAGGCAATAATAAATAATAAATCATAACTTAAGAATATGGAAGATATGAAAAGAAGATATATGATGACATAGGGGGAATAATTGGTATCCACAAACTAGATCATGCAATCATAACATGTTGTTCCTTATGTTCAATCTATAATAACTAATTAGTCACCTCTCAGCTATTCCAACTAGTTATTAATACCTATAATAATCAAGTAGTCACCTCTCAGTTATTCCACCTAATTAAAACGGGATTCTCTTATGCATGCTATTGAATATGTTTCATTAATTAAATCCTCACCTCTCAGCTATTGAATCAAATTAACTCAACATATTATTCATAACTAAATCATCACCTCTCAGCTATTTGATTTAATCACAAAAGGGTTCCAATAAAAGATATATATTATAAACATGTAATAATCACCTCTCAGCTATTTCACTACACATCTACAATAAATATAAATACTACCATTAAAAGCTAGGTCTCCCTAAACCCTAACAATAATATTTTAACATCATGGATAACAATAGCATACAAATAATCATACTTACCTCATACTGCAGATAGAAGCAAATAAGCATTAAGAACTTTGAATCACAATGAACAAGAGAAACAAACATGATACTTTTACATCACCTAGAAAGCTTCCACCATCCCCCCATGAAGAATTAAATACTCATCCTCAGGGAACGAATAAATAAATCATAAAACATCATAATGGAAAATAATGGATTGATATTGAATTGAATACAATGAAGAAGAAGATCAACTCTTCTTCGATGGATCTTAAAGTGGAGGCTCAAAGATAATAAACCCTAGTTACAACTTCTCTTATATAGATATTACAAAGTAGAATACTTGCATGCAAAGACTTCCAAACTTGGTGAAATTCGTGGCTGCTGCTGTTGGTCTCCTAGAGGGATTAGGCAATCAGCAAATCCTAATTCTCTTGGGCTTAAATTATTGCTTGGGTCAAGACCTTCAGTTTGATAGCTCATGGGCCCCAATCGGACTTCTGGATCTTCTTGTGGAGCATTTTTAAGATTAAGACCCAAAATAGAAATTCAGGTCAACGAAAGTCAATAGAGTTGATCAAAGTCAGCAAGGTCCAACAGTTGACCGAAAGTCAACAGAAGTCAGCAGAAGTCAACCAAAGTCAACAGTTGACCGAAACGTCAACCAAAGTCAAAGTTGACAGAAAAGTCAAGTCAATAGGGTGACCAGAGTTGACCGCGGGGTGCTCTTAGCATATTTTGTGGGTGCAAATATCCATTCTTTTTCCCTTGTGCCAATAAAACCTCTTTGTATTATTTCTAAGTATTGATATGGTGATCACATCTTGAATAAGCTACAAGACCCAAGTTTATATTGCACCCACTTGATGTCATCTCAAGGCTAACTATAACAATGAATATGAGACTAAAAACAGACTAAACTGAGAGGTTGAGTCTTTTGACTCTAGATGTACGTAATAACTCTCCAAGAAAAGGACGGGGCTCAAAAGCTCACTAGGTTAAGTCTCTACACTTATTCCTCAAGTTTCTCAAAGTGTAGTTGTATTTGCAGATGTAATCTATAATAAATGCAGATGAATGTCATGCTTATGCTCATGCAAATGTAGTATAAAACTCAACTACTTGGTGAAGCAATAAATGTCCTTAAACTTGAAAAGGAAAGAATTCAACCATTATGTTCATCATTGATGGTGTACTTATCCTATTTTCGAAAAAGTCTTTGTAAGAAAGATTTTTGTTGATTTTTCTCAAAATATTTTTGAATTTTTACACAAGTATGGATAAAGAAGTTTGAAAATCTTTTGCAAAAAGGATTGAAATACTTCCCCACGCCCAAACAAAGAGATTGCCTTGTCGTCAAGGCTCATACTAAGCATAGGAAAGAGAGAGAGAAAGATATTACCATGAATGTGCTAAAAATTCAAACCGCTTTATAGATTCCTGTCAAACAAAATTATCTCCACATAGAGATTACAAGGAATTCCATACTGAAATAAAATATGCTGAAATAAAGGACTGACTCAACAGAAAAGGAAATCCTAACTTAAAACAATGCATTTTGTAACTGCAATAATTATCAACCGGCAAATAGAGAGTGGGTGGGCCGGCCGCGCCCACCCCCAAACAGAATTGAGCACAGATAGTAGAACATGCGGTTTAACAGCCAAAATGCAACTAAAACCGACAATAAAAAGATAAGCAGTGGAGCACGATCGGGTTTGGAAGATACACAGGGCTGCCTCCCAGGAGCGCTAAGTTTAACGTCTTCAGCCAGACAGAAGGACAAACAGGACTCACTCCCTAGATAAACGTTACTCGAAACAAAGATACAAGAGAGATAAAACGTTAGAGTGGAATGCGCAAGATTCTGATGTCTAAGATACAACAACGAGTCGTTTAAAGTAAGATACTCGAGACTTAATAGAAGATGGGAAATGACTTCCCCACCCCCAAACAGAGCGGGAAACAAGTCTGTTTGGTGGTGACGCTTAAGAAAAAAACGTGCACTGGATCAATAATACTCAGCCAGTAAGAGTTTGTGGACTAACGGTCCCGGCACTTTCAACCACACCTCTCAACAGAAAAAGAGAGGGTCCGGATACTAGCAGGTCAAAGGTCAATCTAAATAGGTAGGATCCTCTAAGAGAGTTTCAGGAGGCCTTAACTCATGAAAAAGCTTAAGACATTGACCATTGACATGAAATTCAGAACCGTCTGCATGATTAACACATGTAATAGCATTATAAGGATTTACTGCAGACACATCAAAGGGACTTGACCAACGGGACATAAGTTTGCTAGAAAATAAATGCAAACGAGGATTATAAAGCAAAACTTTGTCGCCAATTTGAAAATAAAGCTGATTTTTCTGTTCGGTAGTAAGAGATGAAGAGATGATAACAGGATCACATTTCAGCTCGGGAGGAAGAGGATCAGGAGATGGAGGGATGGTCTCGACTTGGAACTCAGAATCAATGCAACAAGCCGAATCAAGGGCCTCAGGGTCTTTGGGGACAAAGATAGACACAGAATTAAAAAGAGTCTTGGTTTGGGCAATAGATTGGTCGATGTTGAAGTCAACATTATCCATGGTAGGGCAATTAACAACCGGATCTTTAGGGTAACAACTAGGTACCATCTCATAAGGTAGAGAATCGAGAAGGCACACATCTTTAGATAAAGAAAGATCAGGGGGTCGTTGGCCAAGATTAAAGATATTTACTTCAACAGTCATAGATCCAAAAGTGAGAGCCATAGAACCATTTCGGCAGTTTATGAGAGCATTAGAGGTGGCCAAGAATGAATGGCCAAGGATGATGGGAACTGAGTCATCGGCAGTAGGCTCAGTATCCAACACCACAAAATCAACAGAATAGTAAAAGCCAGACACTTTAACTAATAGATTCTCAACTATTCCTCTAGGAACTTTCAATGATCTGTCGACCAATTGTAAAGGCATGGTCGTGAGTTTCATGTATGTTAGACCTAGGCTGAGGTACAAGGAATAAGGCAAGAGATTAACACTCGCTCCTAAGTCTAATAAAGCTCTACCCATGAACTTATCACCAAGCTTGCAGGGTATGGTCGGTTTTTCAGGGTCCTTATATTTTACCACGCCGTTATGTTGGACAAGTGCAGAGAATTCTTCCGCCACAAACGCGTATTTAGGCACATTTGTTTTTCTCTTGGCGGTGCACAAGTCCTTCAAAACCTTAGCATAGGAAGGTATCTTCTTAATAGCTTTGAGGAAAGGTATGTTAATATTTATATGTTTAAACACATCAAGTACCTCCTCAGTTTGTACTTCCTGGAGAGACCTTGTGAGTCTCTGGGGGTAAGGTACAGGCGGGTTGTAAGTTCGTGGAGAATCCACAATCTCACGAGCAGTCTTCTTCGGCTTAGAGGTGGTTGCCTCATTAGCCGACGGTTTAGGTGGGGCAACAGGTGCAGAGGTAACCGGGGTCACAATGTTGGGACTCGGTGTATAACTAATTTGATTATCAACCTGTTTACCTGACCTAAGGGTGGAGACCGAGTTAACTTCAACAAGTGGTGCAGATGTAGACGGAGTTTCCGTCACCAAGGCAATTTCTTTGCCCTTGGGGTTCAGGATGGACTGTCCCAGAAATTTACCCTTTTCATCAAGTTTTTGTTCAATCCTCTGGATGGCTTAGGCATTTGCTTCAATGGACGCTTGCGTCTGTTGAATGAAACGGGCAAGCACATCCTTAAGGGAGGTCTTAGGAGGGGAAGATTGATTGGTCGGCACCTGGTCCCTGGAACTACTCATGTGATGAGCATTGTTCGAATGAGGGGGGACCGTTACCTTGTTCTGATTTTCATTATTACCAATGTACGTGGCATTACTACGTTGCCCATAAAAGTTATTAAAACTAGTTGGAGTCGCATAATGATTATTTGAATAAGAAAGATTGGAGCGGTCCATGTATGGGTACGTGGCATTGCCCATAGTAAAGTTGGTTTGCCCGACGTAGCTGAACGTGGGCTTCCTCAGTTTTTGGTGAATTATAAAGGAGAGCGCACACATCGGCAGTATGGGTCTGGTCATGACATGCATCACATTGGAGAGTGGAGGTACTCATTAGAAGTGATGTGGGCTTTAAGGACACCTCAAGTGTTTCTACCTCTTTTACTAAACCTTGAAGTAAAGTTTTAAGCTCGAGGTCGGGTTTGATTTCATATGTGCTTCTAGGTTTATCATATGAGTCCAGGGTAGTGTTTCTCAGGGTTGGTCCAGGTAAGTCCCAATTTTGGCTATTATTAGCTAGTTTTTCAAGGAATGCAATAGCCTTGGTGGTGGAGAAATCAATGAAATCTCCACCACTCATGTTATCAACTGTGCCTCTAGTTTGAGTATTAAGGCTCCTATACAGAATCCTAAGTTTTTCAGTGTCATCGACTTTGTGGTGTGGACATTGAAGAAGTAGGTCGTGAAACCTCTCCCATGCATCAAAGAATACCTCACCCTCTTTCTGCTGGAAACTTCTTATGGCATCAACTATGTCATTAGTTCTAGTAATAAGAAAGAATTTGGTCAAAAACCTTTTACTTAGTTGAGCCCAAGAGTTAATGGAATTGGAAGGAAGGCTATGTAACCAGTGAGATGCTCTATCCTCCAGAGAGAATGGAAACAATCTCAAGCTAACTTCCTCCTCAGATAAATGCTTCTCCCTAAAAGTATGGAGAACAGTCAGAAACTTATTGAACTGTTGATATGGATCTTCCCGTGGAAGTCCATGGAACTTAGGCAACATGCTCACAATCTGTGGGCGAATGCCATAGTTATCTGCATGTGTCTCAGGTAAGACAATGCAAGTAGGTGGCCCAGTGACCAAAGGAGAAAAGTAATCCCGAAGGGTAGCTTCTTGAGCCATAGTTGCAGGATGTACTTCAAAAAGTGAAGTTGAGTCGTTGAACTCTTCTTCAGAAGGTAAGGAGGTTGAGTTATGAAACTCTTCCTCAAGAGGAGTAGAGAGCTCCGTGATTGTGCTCTTTGTGTAGATTATAGCTTTGGACGAGATTTTACCTGATCTAAGATGCATGCAACATGCGCATTACATATGCCACAGAAGTCATAACCATTCAAAAGCATCTAACAAGGGGCTCAAAAACTGACTCTATTTTGTGTTCACCCAAGTCAATGAGTTCTCTCCAAGCTTCGTGAATGATTCTTCCTATATCTCGAGAGTCAAGCAGCTAATAACCAATGTGCGAGGTTGTCCGTGCCGAAACACGTTCCTTAATTATATAACCACAATTGATTCTACAGATAAATCCGTAGGGGTTCCAGACCCAATTCCTGACTTGTGCTCCAATCAAAGAAAAATCAAGCAGTACTGGTTGAAGTATCCGTCAAGGTCTCAATGTGAACATCGTGATAGCATGGCTTTAGTTGATTCAATTTTAAGGCTTAGGATATTGCAATCAATTGATATTAAGTTTCACTTATAGGCCAGGTCCGCCTTAGAGTCCCGGTTTAACAAGTAAAAACAGAAATTAAAATCATGCAACACTCAAGGTCATGCTAATCAATACAGAAACTCCTCTTGCAGGGGATTCGAGGAGGGTTGAGAGAATGCTTACCTCCCACTTTGTGCTAAAAGTAAAAATTGCCAAACAAGTGCACAAATGTGGGGAGAAGACGAGTTGAAGTCGACTAAAGAAAAACCGCTCCTTGGGTTTTAATCGTCCTTAGGAGTCGTTCCTTAGTAGACCCAAGGCTAGCTCCACAACCTTGCTCTACTACCCGCTTAGAACACACAATAATAAAAATCCTAGCAACACCTACTTTAAAAATATTACAACCGCGACCCCTTCGTGGATCGAATAATTAAATAACTTACAAGTCCTTAAAAATACTGAAAAATATAGACTACCTAGTTAACCTCACGATCTCTCAACAGTAAAAAGTTTAGCTAATTTGGAGTTTTGGAGCGTCCTGGAAAAATCACGCAAAACGAGCAAATTCCTTGCCTGGAACTGCCTGTTCAGTAATTTCAGCAAAACTTCCGGTCTTTGGACAAAAATTTAAATAACTTCTGCTGCTCGAAAAATTCCGAAAACTTTAGGGCAAGTAACTCACCCCGAAATCTTTCAACAGTAAAAATTTCAGCCAAAAAGAAGTCTTGGATCGTTCTGGATAATTCACGCAAAACCGGGCCAAATTTCTGCCGAAAACTCGATTCGAGATTGTTAATGACCAAAGTGATCTCGACTCGAGGTCAAGCCCACTTCGGAACAGTAACTTCAGAAACAAATTTCTGAATGCGTGCCTTTCTTCAAACTTTGATATCTACTCCATTTTTCGAGCTTTTTCAGATCCGTTTTCACTGCAAGATCAACAAGAGGACTAAGTAACTAGACACTTAAATACAATAATTAAAAAAAATAAAAATTTATGGGTGGGAGGGATAGAAGTGGGATGATGTCCCGAAACAACTATTCTCTTTTGTGCTTGAATGAACTTCGTTCCTTAGAGCGGCAACATCGCCATTTTGATAGAAGACTTATTACACCCTCTATCAAAAGATTGTATTTTTAAGTTGAAGTTCTTTCTTGTGCCTGTATAAATTGAAGATCAAAGTAGATAAGTAACAAACAAGGGTCGTACCCACCTCAGAGGGAGAAATCTTAGCTCAAACACAATAGAAAACAATGGTTAAGAAACACCAAGGGAATCAATAATAAGATTGGAGATTGATTCTACTTCCTACAGGCAATAATAAATAATAAATCCTAACTTAAGAATATGGAAGATATGAAAATAAGATATATGATGACATAGGGAGAATAATTGGTATCCACAAACTAGATCATGCAATCATAATCAAGTAGTCACCTTTCAGCTATTCCACCTAACTAAAATGGGATTCTCTTATGCATGCTATTGAATATGTTTCATTAATTAAATCCTCACCTCTCAGCTATTTGATTTAATCACAAAAGGGTTCCAATAAAAGATATATATTATAAACATGTAATAATCACCTCTCAGCTATTTCACTACACATCTACAATAAATATAAATACTACCATTAAAAGCTAGGTCTCCCTAAACCCTAACAATAATATTTTAACATCATGGATAACAATAGCATACAAATAATCATACTTACCTCATACTGCAGATAGAAGCAAATAAGCATTAAGAACTTTGAATCACAATGAACAAGAGAAACAAACATGATACTTTTACATCACCTAGAAAGCTTCCACCATCCCCCCATGAAGAATTAGATACTCATCCTCAAGGAACGAATAAATAAATCATAAAACATCATAATAAACCCTAGTTACAACTTCTCTTATATAGATATTACAAAGTAGAACACTTGCATGCAAAGACTTCCAAACTTGGTGAAATTCGTGGCTGCTGCTGTTGGTCTCTGAGAGGGATTAGACAATCTGCAAAACCTAATTCTCTTGAGCTTGAATTGTAGCTTGGGCCAAGACCTTTAGTTTGATATCTCATGGCCCCCAATCGGACTTTTGGATCTTTTTGTCGAGCCTTTTTAAGATTAAGACCCAAAATAGAAATTCAGGTCAACGAAAGTTAATAGAGTTGACCAAAGTCAGCAAGGTCCAACAGTTGACCGAAAGTCAACAGAAGTCAACCAAAGTCAACAGTTGACCGTAAAGTCAACCATAGTTAAAGTTGACCGAAAAGTCAAGTCAATAGGGTTGACCAGAGTTGACCGTGGGGTGCCCTTAGCAGATTTCGTGGGTGCAAATATCCATTCTTCTTCCCTTGTGCCAATAACACCTTTTTGCTTGCTTTTCTCGACTTTTTGCGGGTTTTTACACAATATTCGCATTTCGGCTCATGAAACCTACACAAAAGACAAGAAAACACTAATCAATAGATATGATGCAATAATATAATCTAAGTGCTAGACAAACAAGGTGTTATTCGGGGGATAAATATACACTTTTGAGGTCCGATCAGCTTCTCACAATCTCTCTCTCATGTAGATTAAGGGTTTTCATCTTCTAATTGGCTTTATAACATAGCCTTACAGTAGAGCACGAAATGGGCCTAAAATGGGCCCATATGGTAAAAAACCAAGGAGGACGTACGTGCATCGAACGTACGTACGTATGTCATACCGAGAAGGAAGAGTCTGTGATGGAGGACGTACGTACGCCCTAACTATGTACTTACGTTCCTAAACGAAAACAATTAACGTACGTGTATACGAACGTACGTTCGTACGTTCTGCGATCTGCAAGTTGTCTGTGATACGGGACGTACGTACACCCTAACTGCGTTCGTACGTTCTGCGATCTGAAAGTTATCTGTGATACGAGACGTACGTACGCCCTAACTGTGTTCATACGTTCCTGAACAAAATTCTTCCCTCTCCTTCATTTCCAAAAAAAAAACCCAACAATTATCCACCTCGGCGAAGATTCAATAAATCTAAGCCGACACCCAAGAACAAAACAAGTTCCAAACTCCCATACATGTCCCGAAGGACCACCTCGGCTGCACCACCTCATGGTTGCCTACGTACCCTTCTTCGGAGGGATAAAGCCATCGTAGTTCACTTCAAGATATACTATCGACTCGAAGGTAGGATATGGACCAATTCTAAGCAATAGAACTTAGTCCCATACACCACTTTAGTCACAGTAATATTCCAAGCTTTTGTCGGAGACAAAGCAACCATAGAATGTAATGTAGACAACCTGCTGATAGATCTCACTGCCAATGTAAACACATATCCAGGAGTAGACCAACGTCTATCTAAGTGACAATCATACTCAACATCCACATAACCAACACACCGCAGACTCAAAGTCCTTCCATGTTGAACTAACAAACCAACCTCCACACTGCCTTGAATGTAGTGGAACATCCATTTCATAGCTTCCCAATGTCTCACATCAGGATCATGCATGTATCTGCCTAATGCCAACTGCATGTGAAATGTCGGGTTTGAAACATACCAACTCATCATAATTTGCAACTCCCAAACAACTAGGCTGAGACAAATAAATCTCCTCATCTAGCTCACCATGTAGAACAGTCGTTTCCATATCAAACAGAGCTAATACCAAATCAGATCGCACTACCAAGGCCATAAGGATGCAAAAATTTACCTTCAGGTGCACATCTTTACTTGGAGATCTTTCTTCCTTCTTAGATAATCTAGTTGCAATTGGACCCTCATCAATAGGATCACCATTTTCTGCATCTTCAACCGTCTCATCATCTGTCATGTCATCAGAATTTGAAACACCTAAAACCCTTACAAGAGTTTCCACATTAGATACAGAACCCACTGGAACATATGGAGATATACCAATCTCCACCCACTGCAAAACCTCTTTGGTCTTGTTCTCCACCTGCTGAGAACTCTCAGGCTCCAACATAGAAACCTCCATAAGAGTTTTACCGCTAATCACAATCAATGGAAACCTGTTAATAAGATGACATGTCTCAACCCAAAACACCTTGCCTAATCTAGCCATAGACAACATGTGTTCTGCCACCATATTTGCAGTGTCTTTCTCACAGTGAAGTGACACTCAATACCCTCAGTCTGACATACTTGCAAGACCGGATCATCTTTGTACTCTATGCTATTATCTAAGCACAATACCATGATCTTTGTGTCAATTCGGGCCTGAACTAGTTTCTTCCACTTCAATATTTCTAGGACTTCATCCTTATGCTTCATGATGTACACCCACACACGCCTAGAAAATTCATCAACTAAAGACACAAAATAAGACTTACCTCTCCAAGCTGTGTACTTGGTAGGTCTCCAGACATTCATCTGAACATAATCAAGAACTCCACTCATACAATGGATAGTTGTGCCAAACTTTGCCCTTGTCTGCTTGCCCAGATCACAATGCTCACCAAACTCTAACTTGCAGGCGATAGCACCCATAAAAAACCTTTGCTCCATCAATGTCTGCAAAGATTTTTCACATTTATGCGTAAACTGCATATGCCACAATTTGGTAGTCTCTCTAGCACACTTAATTGTAGCCCCTGACATGGGCATATCACATGTAACTATACTATCCTGCAAGAAGTACAAGTTACTTCGTCGAATACCCTTTAGTAATACCATTGCACCAACAATAACCTTTAGAACACCATTCTGAGCTACTACCTTGTAACCTTTGGCTTCTAAAATACCAAGTGAAATAAAGTTCTTTTTCAAATCAGGAACATATCTTACATTCCTCAGCTCTCTTATCTTTCCATCAAACATCTTCAATCGAATAGTACCTATCCGCAATACATGACAAGGTTGATCATTCCCCATCACTACTGCACCATTATCTAGCTCTTTAAAACTAGAAAACCATTCCCTTATTGGACACACAAGATAAGTACCAATCGAATCTAATATCCACTCATTAACACTAGTGGAACAATCGATGGATGAAACAAATAAAGAGTAATCAGAACCATCATCTTCATCTCTATTATTATGTGCAATATTTACCTCAGAGTTATTTTTCTTGTCCTTTGCCTTGGCTTGAAGACAATCTTTCTTCCAATGCCCTTTCTCATGATAAAAGGAACATTCATCTTTTGCTAGAAACCTTCTCTTCGTCTTTGAACGAGACTCACCCCTACTATTGTAGCTTCCCCTTGCCACTAAGACTTCTGGTGTTTAGCTTTTGGACTCTTCTTTGTCTTTCTTCATACATACATGATTTAACAATGCTGCAGAAATCTCACTATACACCAACTTGTCTTTTCCATATGTAAGTGTGATAGCCAAGTGTTCATATTCGTCCGGTAACGAATTGAGGAGACACACTGCCTTGCTTTCATCACTTACATCTGCTCCAAAATTCACCAAGTCGGCAATTACCTTGGTAAAATCATTAAGATACTACGCCATTGAAATACCTTTGCTCATATCTATTCGATAAAACTTTTGAAGTAGATAGTTTTTATTGTGGATAGTCTTTGTCAAGTACTTCTCCTCCAATATTCGCCAAATCTCCTTTGCAGAAGTATCATTCATCACAAGGTATTTAATAGCTTGAGCCAAGCACGATTTTATGATTCCATAAGCTCGTTTGTTCATCTTCTTCCAATCCTTCTCTTCCATACCTTTTGGCTTATCCTCCAGAACATCTTCAAGGTCTTGTTGACATAGAGCATCCATTACCTCACACCTCCACATACCAAAGTTATTGGTGCTGGTAAACTTCTCTACATCAATCTTTGCTTGATGAAAAACCATTGTCTTGATTTCCCCCTTCGAATCCTTCGAATTCAATTCTTCTGTCATCTTTCCACCAACTTTCAAGCACTAAACAATCACCAAACGAAGGTAAACAAATCTGAAATTCACACCGAAATTTCAACAAACACCTTCTATGCAACCCACGAACAAAAGGTAGAACCTTGGACTTGAAACACAATTAAGAAACTCACTGTGGAATTTCTTCAAACACCTTCAAGACGCTCAAGATCTAACCGAAGCTTTGATGCCACTTGTTGTGCGCAGCGGAAACTAATGCACAAATAAGATGATTGAACTAGTGTATGAAAATAAAACAAAACGACAAAATCAAATAAGCAACCACACAAGGCACAAGATATACGTGGTTCGGCAATATGCCTACGTCCACGGGGAGAAAGGATGATGTTTTTCTTATCGAGACAATTTTACAAGCCTTCACGAAGAAACCGAAGTCTTCTTCCTCACAAAGGTTCTCAAAACTCTCTAATGGCTTCTCACAATCTCTCTCTCATGTAGATTAAGGCTTTTCATCTTCTAATTGGCTTTATAACATAGTCTTACAGTAGAGCATGAAATGGGCCTAAAATGGGCCCATATGGTAAGAAACCAAGGAGGACGTACGTGCATCGAACATATGTACGTACGTCGTACCGAGAAGGAAGAGTCTGTGATGCAGGACGTATGTACACCCTAACTACGTACGTACGTTCCTGAATGAAAAAAATTAACGTACGTGTATACGAACGTACGTTCGTACGTTCTGCGATCTGCAAGTTGTCTGTGATACGGGACATACGTACGCCCTAACTGCGTTCGTACGTTTTACGATCTGAAAGTTATCTGTGATACGGGACGTACGTACGCCCTAACTGCGTTCGTACGTTCCTGAACAAAATTCTTCCCTCTCCTTCATTTCCAAAAATAAACCCAACACATCACTCATATCCACTTTTAAATTTCTCGCTCGGTGAGCCACTCGAATGGAGGTGGGGCGTGATAGATTGAATATTGCTATCTCTCTAATCAAAAGATGAATTTGTATGTTTATTTTCATTCTTATGCCTGTAAATATTGATTATCAATGTAGAACAAGTAACAAACAAGGGTCGTACCCACCTTGAAGCGGGAATTCTTAGCTCAAACATAATAGAAAAGACTAGTTAAAGAACACCAACGAATCAATGAATAAGATATGGGATTGATTCTACTTCCTACAGGCAATAAATAAATAAACTAATAGTTAAACTAAGGTTGTGTTTGGTTCACTGGAATTTAAATTCTAGGAAAATCAGATCAAAACCACTTAAGTTTAGGCATAAGATCTGCACAAGATTGGAAAACAGATTCCAGTTTAAATTTTAGATTTTGAATTGCGGTTTCCTTATTTGAAAAAAATAATCCAGTTTTCAAAATTGATAAAACAAAACCGTCAAAGTATCTTTGTCTCACTGTATTCCCTCTATTTTTGTCTGTATTCCTCTTCCTTTTGTGCGTAGATCTCTCTCCTGATCATTATCTATTCCAATCCTGCACTCCTTTTTCCTGGAATTTAGATTTCACGAACCAAACACAGCCTAATAGTAGAATATGGAAAGAGATGGAAAGACGATCTTATGAGGAATAAGGGAAAAGTTGATATTCACAAAATAAACAATGCAAAACATACATGCCATTCAATCATGTTCAATCTATAGCAATTACTTAATCACCTCTCAGCTATTTCAAATAATCACTAATGCTTATAATAATCGAATAGTCACCTCTCAGCTATTCTATTCAATTAAAATGAGATTCTTTATATGTGTTTATTGAATATATCTCATTAATTAAACCGTCACCTCTCAACTATTCAATTCAATTGATTCAACATATTTATTTGTATTCAAGTTGTCACCTCTCAGCTATTCAACTTGATTACAAATGGGGTCCAATTAAAGAGATTAATTGTAGATATATAAAAATCACCTCTCTGCTATTCCATCACATCTCTCCAATTAATCTAACACAATCATTATGGCTAGGTCTCATTATACTCTAATAATAGTATTTAACAACATGGATACAATAAACACATAAATAATCATGTCTACTTCTTATTATGAATTAAAATAAATAAGCATTAAAAACTTTAAATCACAATGAACATAAGAGAATAAACATGGTGCTTTTGCATTATCTAGAGTGCTTCAACCATTCCCCCTAAAGGGAACTTAGATACTCATCCTTGATATGACACCATAGAATAAGTAAATAAATAACTCAACATCATAAAAGAAAAGAGAATTGATTATTATTAAAAATAAGAAGAAAAGTCAAGAATACAATTTTGAGACTTGTTCAAGAGAGAAAAAAATTTAAACTATCTAAACCCTAGCTACTACTTCTCTTTATATAGAGAATACAAAGCATGAAACCTAATAAATTAAGAAATTACTTTGCTTGCACACAAAGGATACTTGCTCACCAAGTTAGGTCAAAATTTGTGGTGACTGTTGTAAAGCTTCTAGAAGCAAAAAGACCATGTGGAAATCAAATTATCTTGGGCCTAGGTTGTAATTTGGATCAATACCTTCAGATAAACAACTCATGAGCCTAAATAGGAGTTCTGGATCATCATATATAGCTCATGGGCTTCAATGGATCTTTTGATCTGTGGGCTTCATTATAACTTGGATTGAGCTGGTGCAAATATCAAGGGGGTGTCCTCAGCAACTATGCTGGTACAAATATCAATTTTTTTTTCTCTGTGTAAATAACACTCTTTTAATGGCTTTTCTTGGCTTTTGGCAGGCTTTAAAATAATATTCTCGTTTTGGCTCATGAACATAAACAAATGATAAGAAAGCATTAATCAATAGATATAACACAATAATATAAGCTAAGTGTATGCAAACAAGGTGCTATTCAGTGGATAATATACACTTTTGAGGACTTATCAAATACCCCCAAACAACATTTTGTTTGTCCTCAAACAAATGTGAGAAGAAAAATAAATAAGGAAAAAGAGAAATAAAACTAAGGTGATTGCATTAACTATATGCATCAAGGCTTTAAAACCACAAGGGTTTCCTAGGTGGAGGAGTTATAGTCTCCTGAGGGTTTTCCATATAAGTTACCTGGCAAGTCCTCAAAAGTGTATATTTATCCTCAGAATAACACCTTGTTTGCATAACACTTAGCTTATATTATTGTGTTATATCTATTGAATAGTGTTTTTTTTGTCATTTGTGTAGGTTTCATGACCTGAAATGCCAATATTGTGTTAAAGCCCGCCAAAAGTCAAGAAAAATCACCAAAAATGTGTTATTTGCACAAAAAAGAAAATACATATTTGCACCCACAGATTTGCTGAGGGCACCCCATCACTGGTCCTATGGACTTGACTTTATGCCAAACTGGGGCGGTCCAATTCTCAGCCCAAACCGGGTCCTATTGAAGCCCACAAGTCAGAATTTCTATTTTAGGCTTTTATTTAAGTCCAATCTTAAAAAGGCTCTACAAGAAGATCTAAAAGTCTGATTTGGGCCCATGAGTTGTATAGAACAGCAACAACCACGAATTTGATCTAATGCCTCTAGAAGATCAACAGCAACAACCACGAATTTGATCTAATTTGAAAGTCTTTGCATGCAAGTATTCTTTGTATTTACTATATAAGAGAAATAATAGCTAGGGCTTAGGATAGTCGATGTTTAAGAGACACAATTTCATCATCTTCTTCTTTTGTATAGAACTCAATTAATATTATCAATATCAATCCATTATCTTTTCCCTTATGATGTCTTGTTATTTTTTTTATTTATTCCATGGTGTCATCATCAAGGATGAGTAGCTAAATCTCCTTAGGGGGATGATTGAAGCACTCTAGATGATGCAAAAGCACCATGTTTGTGCTTAATGTTCATTGTGATTCAAAGTACTTAATGTTTATTTACTTCTAATTCGCGATATGAGGTAAGTATGATTATTTACATGTTTATGTTATCGATGTTGTTAAAATACTATTGTTAGAGTATAGGGAGACCTAGCTATAATGGTTGTATTTATATTGATTGGAGATATGTGATGGAATAGCTGAGAGGTGACTATCATATATCTAGAGTCAATATCTTTTATTGGAACCCTTTGGTAATTAAATTGATATCCGAGAGGTGATGGTTTAGTTATGAATTAATATGTTGATTTAATTACATTGAATAGCTGAGAGGTGACGGTTTGATTAATGATACATATTTCAATAGCATGCATAAGATAATCCTATCTTAATTGAGTGGAATAGCTAAGAGGTGACTACTTGATTATTATAGGTATTGATGATTAATTGGGATAGCTGAGAGTTGACTAATTAATTGTTATAGATTGAACATGAGAGAATAACATGTTATGTTTGTATAATTTAGTTTGTGGATACCAACTTTTCCCCATATGTCATCATAAGATCTTCTTTAGATCTCTACCTATCTTCTTAAGTTAGTTTAATTATTAGTATTTATATTGCCTGTAGGAAGTAGAATCATATTTCTTTCTTATTTGTGATTCCCTTGGTGTTTCTTAACCATTGTTATATTGAGTGGTTCTAAGCAATTGTTCATAATATTGACCAACAATAATCGTATAAACTAATTACCTTTTGAGCGAGAGGAGGATGATAATGATAAAGAAGACAGTGAGGTGTGGTTGTGATGAAGACGATGATCAAAGGTTATGTAAGAAATTAAGAAATTGCAAAGCTTTAAGCAATTGATTAGTTATAAATTGGTTTTGAAATTGGGAAATTCAGAAAAAATAAAGCTCTAAACAATTGATTGGTTATAAATTGAGAAATCAAAAAAAATAAAGTAGATGATGAAGATGATTGACTTGATGATGATGAGTTTTAGAAGTAGATGAAGAAGACGATTGACTCGACGATTAAAAGTTTATGATGTTTCAGTAAATGACACGATTAAAGTTTTAAGGTTTACGAAGGTTTAAGGTTTATGACTTTTTAAAGTTTAATGATTATTAGTCCTAGTCATACTTTGAAAAATCCTAGTCATACACATCCATCCTAGTCACACTAATTACTAATCCTAGTCAAATTAAACACCCTTTGCTGGTTATAATTTAGATTTTGTCAAAATTATTAATTAAGCATATAGGTCTCATGTCGGGACCGAAGAATGTAAGGGAGATTAGTAACTTACAGAGTAAATTTAAAGAGGTTTTACTGTATATCGAGACCTACGAAGTTTTGGATTAAAAGAGTGATGTTAGATGAAAAAAAATATCTTAAATGAAAGAGAAAAGTAGAATATGCTTTAGTTATATATTTTATTGTTTTACCGCCGTATGGGAACCTTAATTAACTTGATAAAACATAGTAGATAAAATTCTTAGGTTTGAAAGGAAGTAATTTTAAAAAGTTAGAAAATGAATTATTGAAGAAATTTTCTTTTTTAAGCTTTACGAAATTCATTCATAATATTGCATTGGTTGTCAAACGGGTCCTAAATTGTTTTAAAACAAATATATACTCTATATAATTAGAGAACTTGTTCAAAAGAACATTTTCCCTCTCTCAATTGATAGTCTAATTGAAGAGAGTTGATCGAGTTTAATTTTAATTTTAATTTTATGAAGGTCAAATATATATTTTTACAATATTCTTAAGTGGACCACAACTTAAAGAGGCTTAAATGGGCTGCAACTGATAAGTGTCAAAATGTGAGTTTTGCACCCTCAATTAACGTAGAGTTAGTACTTCATTTAGGTGGATTATGCTTGGAAATGGGTATTTGTGTATATTTTGTAGGGGAAAAAGCTCAAATGAAAAAACAAATGAAAAAAAAACTACAAAAAGACATATTGCGAGCATTTTTATGGTGTATGGAGGAGTAATTAATCAACTTGGAGCAATTGAAGTCCATTTGGGTTTGGTCAAAGACCAAATACCACTTAATCAACTCAGTTTGACCAAAAAGCAACATAGTCTGACCGGGCCATATCTCCTAATCCAAAAGGCCAAATTGGGCCCATTTACATCAAATTGGGTCCTATGGCCCAATTCACTTCCACAATTCTGAAATACTCCAGGACATTTTACAATGTAAAATTAGGGTTTAAAATCGTAATAATAGGTAAGCTCTTCAAGGGATGACTGATAAAAGCACAAAAGTGTTATTCCTTAATACCTTATGAATAACACTTTGCCTACTCCTATGTGATCTAATGTCTCTTTTAGTCTTATTTGCAGGTTTATTATATTTCACGGGCCTAAACTCTCACTAAGTTGAATTAAGGCCTACGATATTTAATATTGGGGTTAAGTTGATGGATTATGAAATAAAGTGAATTAAAGCTCCAAGTCCACCTCCTCAAAAACTCCTACAAGAAAAAAAAGCCCAAGTCCAAGAGAAAGAAGACTTTGAAGCCAAATAGGAAGCCACACCTGTATTAAGCTCAGAAGAGTATTTCAACTGAATGGAAGTCTAATACAACAAAGTTATCTTCATCTACACAATTTGCGGAACAGAAGACAAGTGGAGGAAGTTGAAAAGGCAACAGTTAACTCGCCACTTGGCGAGTGGATCGGCAATCTGGCTGTTGGGCCTTGTGCCAACTTGAAGCCCATGGATCACACACCGACCTACTTCTATCCTATTGCTGACTTGTTGATGTGTTTGAACTTGCTTGCATGCACGATCGATATATATATACTCTAGAAAACTAGGGTTTTGTATCTTTTGTAACTTTTGCATCTTGGAATATTATCTTCTCCTCTAGACCTTTTGAAGAGATTTTTATTCCTAGGCAAGTAGTATTAGGTTTTTAAGGTTTAAGAGAAATAAATATTTGTTCATCTTATTGAGGATGACTTTTCTTCCTCAATGGAAAGCTAGACCCTTAGGGGATAAGTAGCCTCCATTTACGAAACCATGATCATCTTTTGTTTTTATGCTTGTTTTTAATTGAATCGTTTTCATGCAGAGGTAATAACAATACTTTCATATTGTCATATCGAGAGAGAAAGTAATATATTTATTTTACTATTTTTGTTCTTGTATGTCTATCGTACCTACATGCTTAATACTTACAATACTCGAGAGGTGAGTATATAATAGGGTTTCAATAGTTTACTATTTTTATTCATTGTATGCTTGTTAGTCTTGATTAAATTTTAGACCAATATTTTGTTTAGTGTTTCTCTTTCCTTTATCATTTTTATGTTATATCCACCTTCTTTTGAGTAAATCGATGTGTCGTCGTAGGTATGTTTGATGCTAATGAATTTGCAAGGTTGTTTGCTTCTCCGAAAACGACTGCAACTAGTTAACAAGTTGTTGGATCCTTCTGATCGTATGTTTCATCTCCCATGGTGGCTTAACTTTGTCCTTCAAGAAAAAACAACATTTGTTTTGTTGAGTTCGTTTGCACCTTGACGTGATGGATGTTGTTTAGGATGGTTAACTTCACACCCTTTAATGAAGGCAATGGACTTGTGTGTTGACTTTTCCTTGCTTGTTGTGTTTCTTGCTCCAGTGTGGTCTCTAATAACTGCAACCCATCCCCCTTCACCAAACAACATTAAATTAAACCAAAAACTCACTTTCTTCATAAAATTACTAAATTGCCCTTAAATAAAACTACTAGATAAAATGATACTTCTATTCTCGGGGCAAATGACTAATATACCTATTATCCAAATAAAATCTAATATGAGCTATTTAGCGATACCCCCCCCCCCCCTCTCGGTTTTAGAAGGTTAATTAGGAGACCCAACAAGTTCAAAATAGTTTGTTGTTTCCCACCCCCAATTTACAATTCCGGCCACATTATGAAGTGAACAACCCATAATACCCTATTGCCACATCATACTTTTCTGGTGGTGGTTTTACCCCAATCCACTTTACCACATTAGCCATAAAGTGGTTTTAACCAAGATCGTCGATTTTCAATCAATTGGATCTCTAAATCTCTAATTAATCTAACCGTATAAAAAACGACACATGGATTAAACCAAGTTCTTCACTTCACCATTAATGAAACTAAGAACAACAATCCTAAGATATGACTAAAACAAGTAAATGAGATAAATGAAGAAATTCTAATATTTTTTGTACTAAGGAACTTAAACTCAAGATTTTTTACCAAATCCCTAGTTTCCTAAACACTTATCACTCTAGTTCCATTCTTCCATTCCAAAAAAACCCTAGTTTTTTAAACACTCAAAATTCTCTTCAATTTCCTTAAAAAATAACAGTAAATTCTTCCAATCAACCATATTTCTAACTTAAATTTCATTTTCTTTTAACAATGTTAATTGTTTTCCTCAAATTAGTAAGCCTATAATTTTTGTATGTAACACCAAATAAATGACATAATGAGGGGGTAACACTAAACTTTTCTAATCATCAGATTCGCTCATCACATCTACCACATCAACTACAAAAATTTAATAACAAAACGAAAGCAAATATTGAAACATTTGCGCTATGAAGAAATATACACTAAGTATAAACTTAATTTCAATAATTATGTTGATTTGCAAATATGAGTTTGAATTGAAACTATTGAAATAAAACTAGGATTTTTCTAAATCCAAAAATAGAAAATAGGAAAATAGTGAGTGGTGGATTGAATAAGTTAGTTAAAGGATTTTATATTATTGTGTTAACGATTGATTTGCTACCAGAAGCCATGATACAATATTAAAAATCAAAACATTTGGATGTGAAGAAGTAGAGATTAACAACAACAAAGAGAGAGAGAGAGGTGAAGAAGATGATAATATACTTAGGTTTTGTCTCTAGTAGGTGTAATAAAACTAATTTGGTAAAGTGTTTATGTCTAATTCACATGTCCACTTCACGACGGTTAGATTTTATTATGATTTGAAAGTTTGATCGATCTAAAATCGACGATCCTTATTAAAACTAATTTTGTTGCTGATGTGGTAAACTAGGTTCTTTAAAACTACCTACAAAATAATCTGATGTGGCATGAGGGTGCATGAGGGTATTTTAGGTACTTCACTTTATAATTTGGCCAAAATTCAAATTTGGGGGAATCACGAAACTTTTTTTAACTGGTTGGGTCTCCCAATAAACCTTTAAAACCCAGGGTTGGGGGGTATCGCTAAATAGCTCATCTAAAATTTTTATTTTTCATTAAGTCAAATAATCTAGGTTGTTACAAGAGAAGATTAGAAAAAAATGAAAAAACGGTTACAAATTACAATAAAAATAAGTTAAAAAATCCATTCAACAATAGAAGAACAAAACTGAGTAGAGATAAGTGGAGTAGGAGAAGGAAAGAGAGATAAAAAATTAGAATAGAGTTTGATTTTTGGGTTTGTTTGGGTGTAACTGTGAAAAGGGTAATCTGTAACTGAATTATTGTCCGGTTGGGTTTTTGAAAGAAAATATTTAGATTGGGTTTTTGACGAATCTATTGGGTGGCAATAAGATCTCCTCAAAAAAATAACCTTGAAGTAATGGTTTTATTGTAACTTAACATACTAAAGTAATGGTTTTATTGTTTAACATATTATTATTTATGGGATGGAGTTTTATCAATGAGCAAGAGACCCAATAAAAAAAAAAATTAAATTCTTAGTACTGTGAACCCAAAACACTATATGTATCAACGTTATTGCATGGATAAAAATTGTGATAGAATTTTTTTATTAAATAAAGTGGAAATATTTATTTCAGTTATTGTTGACATCAAACCAAACTAATGAAAACAATCAAAGTTTTACAGATATGTGATTGCAACTGTGTACGAAAGGAAAAACTTCTAGTTTTCTTCCAATAACACGACAAAAACATTCTAAGGAAGGTCGCAAAAAGAATTCTCTACAATAATAGTTGTAATGCAATCTGACATTGG
This sequence comes from Aquilegia eximia, assembly GCA_023053565.1. Taxonomy (NCBI): domain Eukaryota; kingdom Viridiplantae; phylum Streptophyta; class Magnoliopsida; order Ranunculales; family Ranunculaceae; genus Aquilegia; species Aquilegia eximia. Next base: position 28,268,010 of record JALIGU010000004.1, read on the forward strand.
GACTCTAGTAGACTCTATGGGATGGTTGAGATTGGCTGCAAGCAACCTTTTCATAACTACTCTTACATACAAGGAGTTAAACAACATCGGCCCAGGAACACATACAGATCAACGAGTCAACTGGCCAGTTTACAAGGTTATGCATGAGGATGGGAAATACCATTATATTTTAAAGAGAAAGCTGAAGAATAGTTATTGCATTCAAGTCTCTCGACCTTAGGTAAGTCAGTTATCTCTCACATTACATTCATATTTTACTATGTTATTCATTTCCTATATTAATTATATATTCGAATATATATTTATCATCATATATAGATTATACACATGAAATATGATTATTTGGACTTGATAATAAGATTTTAGATATGTGACATGCAAGGACGAACCTAGGATAGGTAACACGCATCCTGGAAATATTCTATTATGGCCAAAACGTCTTTTTATTTATTTTTTTTTTGGGGGGGGGGGGGGGGTTATTCTATTAGTACTGTAATTCATAACGATTAAAATTGATAGAAGTTGGTAATATCCTTTAGTTAATATGACTTCAAAATGTTCATATATATATAAACTAAATTTTATTCAATATAAACATCAGTTTTACAAGTACTACCGACACAAACATGAAGGAAACAACATGAGCAACTACATATTTATACAATCCAAATCTTCCATAAATCTTAGATTCTTACAACATCCATTATCGACCCAAAACTAAATTCAAGAAATTTTAATGAAACCAGGATTCATTCACGAGCATAATCTTCCTTTCGAGCCACCACAATGAAAGCGAACATCTCCCTAAAAACTTCAAAGAACCAGAAGAAAACCTGAGGACCAAGAAAGGATACAACCAGAGAAGATCCTAAGCCATAGGGGTGGGTAAGATTAAATGAAGGACATCTGCCCTGTCACCAGACGCTACCATAAGGCTAATCTGACGAGAGAGATCACGCCTAACAAATAATAAAAGCAAATGAATAGGTATACCAGAAAAAAAAAAAAACATTGATTCCCTATAATTCTCAAAACTAATTGAGGGAAATCAAAGGATCATGATAAGTCCTCAAAAGTGTATATTTATCCTCCGATTTACAAAGCACTTAGCTTACATTATTGTGTTATATCTATTGATTAGTGCTTTCTTGTTATTTGTGTAGGTTTCATGAGCCAAAACGTGAATTAATATATTATGTTAAAGCCCACCAAAAGCCAAGAAAAGCTATCAAAAAAATGTTATTAGCACAAGGAAGAAAAATTACTATTTGCACCTATAGAGTTACTGAGGGCACCACTTAGACTGGTCCTGTGGACTTGATTTTATGTCCAAGATGGGTGGTCCAAATCCAAGCTCAATCCAAGTTGTAATGAAGCCCACAAGTTAAAAGATCCATTGAAGCCCGTTACTTGAAGTCTAATCTTAAAAAGGCTATATATGATGATCCAGAACTCCGATTTGGGCCCATGAGCTGTTTATCTAAAGGTATTGATCCAAGATACAACTTAGGATAAGAATTAGGTCTCCATGTAGTCTTACTGCTTCTATAAGGCCTACAACACCCACTACGAAATTTAACCTAACTTGGAGAGCAAGTATATTTTGTGTGCAAGCAAAGTAATTTCTTAATTCATTAGGACTCATGCTTTGTATTCTCTATATTAAGTGAAGTTGTAGCTAGGGTTTACATAGTTCAAGTTCTCTTCTCTCTTGAACTCAAGTCTTGAAATTATATTCTTGACTTTTTTTCTTATTCTTAATAATAGTCAATTCTCTTTTCCATTATGATGTTTTGTTCTTTATTTACTTATTCAATGGTGTCATTATCAAGGATGAGTATCTAAGTTCTGTTTAGGGAGAATCGTTGAAACACCCTAGATAATGCAAAAACATCATGTTTATTGTTTATGTTCATTGTGATTCAAGGTTCTTAATATTTATTTATTTCTATTTCGCGACAAGAAGTAAGCATGATTATTTATGTGTATTGTTATCCATGTTGTTAAATGCTATTGTTAGAGTATAGGGAGACCTAGCAATAATTGTAGCGTTAGATTAATTGAAGATATATGATGGAATAACTGAGAGGTGGCTTTCATATATCTACAATTAATCTCCTTAATTGGACCCCATTTGTAATCAAGTTGAATAGCTGAGAGGTGATAACTTGAATACAAATCAATATGTTAAATTAATTGAATTCAATAGATGAGAGGTGGCAGTTTGATTAATGAGACATATTCAATAGCACCTATAAAAAATCTCGTTTAAATTGAGTGGAATAGCTGAGAGGTGATTAATTAATTGTTATAGATTGAACATGAATGAATAACATGTATGTTGGCATTGTTTAGTTTGTGGATACAAACTCTTTCCCCTATTCATCATAAGATCTTCTTTCCATCTCTTTCCATCTTCTATTATTAGTTTAATTATTTGTTATTTATTTTATTGCTTGTAGGAAGTAGAATCAATCTCATGTTATTTGTTGATTCATGTGGTGTTCTTTAATTATTATTTTATTGTGTTTGAGCTAAGTATACCCCCTTCGAGGTGGGTACAACCCTTGTTTGTTACTTGTTTTACATTGATAATCAATATTTACCGGAACAAGAAGGAAAATAACTATAGAAATTCTTCTTTTGATTAGAGGATACACAAAAGTCCATCTATCAGATCATAATCAGAACAATTCATAGAAAGATTAATCTTGTTCCGTAGTATGGCGTAATACTAGGGGAGGGAATGCCAAAGACAACAATAAACCTGCAAATTTCAAGGTACGACGAGGAAGAGAAGTTGTGGGTACTTTAATAGAATTGGGGTATGAGTTTAAGCAAACCAACTACTAAACAAGATGAAAATAAGAAGACAAAGGAATATATTGATTAAACAAAAACCTCACGAGAGCATTAAACAAAGCTAATGATGAAACTAGAATTAGATGAACAAGAAGGAAAACATTAAAACCCACGAAGTCAATTCACCTTTAGATGAGAAGGAAAAAGCAAAAGGAATGATGGGTTCTTAATAAACCTCAACCACAAACAACCAAATGAAGCTTCTTGTACCCACCTGTTATGTATTGGCTCGCCAAGGTGGAGATTGTTATATTGGCTCGCAATGCGCAGGATCATGGCTTATATTAAGTGAGGTCTATAGGATCATACCTTATGTTTGTTTCTAGAAACAATGTAGGTAGGAATTCTACTCCCATAAGTACTTGGTATTCTAATTGGTAATTGGTATTGTTATTCAATTAGAATCCTTGTATGGATTAGGAACTCTTGGGTATTATATATACTCAACTAGTTGGCTATTGTAAAAGGGTGGTAAAGAAGAGAGAGTGAACCAAAGGGGAAAGCATTACTAGATAGGGAGAGACAAATTTATGAGGGTTTTCATAATAGGGTTTCTCAGGTTCTAGTGTGTGAGAGAAAGAGAGACAAGGAATTATAGATTTGTAATTAGGTTGTTTCTTTTCTCTGATTAGTAAAATCTTCTTGATCGGTTGCCGGGTGGAGTAGGCAGGTTTGCCAAACCACTTTAAAAAAAAAAAAAATATTGTTTTTTTTTTTTTTTAACGTGGTTCGGTATTACAACCAATCCTTGGGTTAGAGCTTCCGTTGCACAACACCACCAACACCGATTTTATGCACAGTCGATCTTACAAATATATCCCTCGTCTACAATAAAATTACAAATATATCAATTTATAAATGGTTGGTCTATTTGTTTATAAAAAAAAATAAAAACATTTTACCTAATATTTTGGCAATGCAATAAGAAAAATCTTATATAAAACAAATAAAAAATAAATAAATTAGTTCAAAATAGCAACGGTAAAAGTGGAAATAAAATGGTAAGTGCAATATATTACAGGTGCTTCGCAACCGGACAACCTTGTCACTATCTAGTGTGGTAGACACACTATTACCATTTTCAATCTCTCTCTTTTTCTCTATCTCATTAGTACCTCTGTTTTCTCTGTAAGAAAAAGAAGAACATGGGTAGAAAGAAGAAGAATCCCACAACCTTTGTGGGAAGTAATAGTTCTCATCCACAAGAAAAAAAACTTGAAGATGAGTCACAACTACACAGTGAACAAGACCATCAATCGCAAGAATTGAAAGATGTAATGACACTACTATTTCGAAGAAAAGATAAGGGAAAAAAAGTAATATCTAGAGATGAAGAAGAACAAATGAATGAAGAAATTGAGGATGAGTATGTTTTCTTGTTTTATTTATTTATTTCTTTTTTCATTTCTTGTTGATTCTTTTATGTTTTCCTATATTCTAATATTTTTCACCTTTTTTCTTTTTTATTAGTATTTGACTTTCATCTATTAAGGAAAACGATAACGGAATATCTTTCTTTTCAATAGAAATATTTAGATTATTTAGATTTTGCGAGGGAGGTGAGGTTTGCATCTATGGAGTTTATTTGAACGTTTCTGCGAGATTTTTCTTGTATGTTATATAATCTATTTTTAAATCCATAGTTGCAAGTTGGATTTGCATTTTGACCGACGAATACTTAATGTATAATTTGGACGACATAGTTCTTCTCTGATTGATTTCTAATTTAGATCTCATGGAGTCATGTTTAATTTTTTTTTAGCTATCCATTTTAGTGATGATTTAAAACTAATAATCATAAGAAAACAGGATGCATATAATTGGTATAATTTTTAATGGCTACCATTACTAAATGGTTTATCTTTTGTTACAGAAATGGATGGATGTATCTTTGTTCAATTTTAATTGTGAGATCTGATGTTACTACCAATCATTTGGCCTGTTTTACCTTTCTTTGATTCTGATTATGGGATTTGCTTGCATGTTTAAAGTGTGATTGATTTAGTACTTGATCTAATTAATCCTTTTATAGATGTTTGTGGTGTTCGCTATTACATGCTTACATTCTTTTTGAATTTGTTTGCAGACTTGACTACGATGTGTTAATCTGTGTTATTTTAAATAAACAAAAGAAATTATTATTTTTCTCCACAACAACAACAACACTATATTCCCAGGAAATTGTGTGTGTAGTTTTCTTTCCCCCGTGATATATTTGAACTTTATATAGAAGGGAAATCATTATTTTCTTAACACAGTGTGACCAGCTACTAAATACTTTAGTATTTTGTTTTGTTTCTAAATTAGCTATTTCCTTAATGGAAATAATGTGAATACACAATTATTGCCTAATGTTTGTTATGTGTGCAGGTTTATTGATGTAGAAGAGTCAGATATTCGAAAATATCTGGCATGCCCTATATGCCTAGGTATGTTTTACATTCTATTCACATATCCATTTGAATATTGTTTGATTCATCCATGTGAAGATTTATAGAGTATATATATATATATATGTGTGTGTCAGACTGTCAGATATCACAAACATTAAAAAATCTTTGAATCCCGCTCGATCACGTATGCCAATATTGAGCAATGTAGGCTTTCTGAGTGATTGAAACCTAATAATCATGCTTGTTAGTAATACGAATCTATCGATTGAATCTTCAGACATAAAAAACACACTGGAATTCTCCTTAGATTACTACTAACTTTGAATAACCTTCACTTGAATAACTTTGAATTTTGTAATGAACTTATTATCTGAGATTGATGAGAAATTCTTCTTCAATTTTGCAATCATACTTTTTGGTTCGGTACACAAATCTAATGTTGCTATGTATAAACCATAACTTCTTTGTTCTAGTTGTAACTGAACTTTGATAAATTACTTTATCAATGTTGCTAGGTATAATGAAACAAATGTTGTGCGCAGCGGAAACTAATGCACAAATATGATGATTGAACTAATGTATGAAAGTAAAATGAAAAAGACAAAATAAACAAGCAACTACACACAAGACACAAGATATACGTGGTTCGGCAATATGCCTACGTCCACGGGGAGAAAGGATGATGCTTTTCTTATATAGACAATTGTACAAGCCCTCACGAAGAAACCGAAGTCTTCTTCCTCACAAAGTTCTCTCAAACTCTCTAATGGCTTCTCACAATCTCTCTCTTAGAAAAATTAAGGTTTTGTATCACTTCTATTTGGCTTTATAGTATAGCCTTAAAATAGACCACGAATTTGGGCCCAAACAGGCCCAAATTGCACATAAAACCCAACAATTCTCCACCTCGGCGAAGATTCAATAAATCTAAGCCGACAAACACAAGTCACAAACTCCCACACATGTCCCGAAAGACCACCTCGGCTGCACCACTTCATGGTTGCCTACATACCCTTCTTCTAAGGGATCAAGCCATCGTAGTTCACTCCAAAATATACTATCCACTCAAAGGAAGAACATGGACCAAATCTAAGCAATGATAGAACTTAGTCCCTGAAACCACTTTAGTCAACATGTCAGCCGGATTATTGCTAGTATGAATCTTCTTCAATAAAATCTCACCCTCTTCAATAATGTCTCTGACAAAGTGATGCCGCACATCAATGTGCTTTGTACGAGCATGATAAACTGAGTTCTTTGCCAGATTTATGGTACTTTGATTGTCACAATGAACCATAAGCTGCTCTTGCACAATACCCAAGTTTTTCAACATACCTCGTAACCAAATGGCTTCTTTAAAGGCTTCAGTCACAGCCATATATTCTGCTTCTGTCGAAGACAAAGCAACAAGAGATTGTAATGTAGACCGCCAACTAATAGGACCACCTGCCAATGTAAAAACATATACAGTAGTAGACCGATGTCTCTCTATTTGACCATCATAATCAGCGTCCACATAACCAACACAAAACTTATTCAAATCCCTTCCCTTCTGGAATAGTAAACCAACCTCCACACTACCTTGAATGTAGCGTAAGATCCATTTCACAGCTTCCTAATGTTTCTCACCAAGATTATGCATGTACCTACTTACAGTGCCAACTGCATGCCCAATGTCGGGCCTTGTACATACCATCGCATACATCAAGCTACCAACCGCACTTGCATATCGATAACGTGTCATGTAAGCACGTTCCCTATCAGAATTAGGAGACATGGAAGCATTCAAGTTAAAATCTTTTGAGAGAGGTATACTCACAGCTGTACCAATCTCATATTGGCTAAATCTCTGTAGCACCTTCTGTAAGTAGGCCTTTTGAGATAACCACAATCTTCCATTGTCTCGTTCCCTCTGAATTTCCATGCCAAGTATCTTTCTCGCTTCACCAAGATCTTTCATCTCAAACTCCATAGACATAGTCTTTTTCAACTTGTCTATCTCCACATTGCTTTTAGAGGCTATGAGCATGTCATCAACATATAAAAGCAAATAGATAAAAGAACCATCACATACCTTGCGAAAATAGACACAAAGATCATATGGACTTCTTGTGTACCCTTGCCCTAGCATAAACCGAGTAAACCGCTTGTACCATTGCCTTGGAGATTGCTTCAACCCATACAGCGATTTCTTCAATTTACACACCAGCTTGTCATTACCCGCATCTTTATACCCACTCGGCTGAGTCATATAGATCTCCTCATCTAGCTCACCATGTAGAAAAACAGTTTTCACATCAAGTTGAGCTAACTCCAAATCAAATTGTGCTACTAAGGCCAATAGGATGCGAATAGAGGAATGTTTCACAACTGGAGAAAATATTTCATTATAATCAATTCCCTCCTTCTGAGCATAGCCTTTTGCCACCAATCTTGCTTTGAAGCGTACATTTTCACCAGGAGACCCATCTTTCTTAGTGTAAACACATTTGCACCCGATTGCTTTCTTTCTCTTAGGTAACTCCATGAGTTCCCAAGTTTCATTCTTATGAAGAGATTTCATCTCCTCATCCATGGCCTTCTTCCACCTTTCATAATCACAACTCTGCAGTGCTTCACGAAAAGTCTCTGGAATACCCTCATCAACAACCGAAAGTGCATAAGCTACCATATCGTCAGTAAGCCGTTTAGGAACACCGGCATTTCTCTTGGATAATCTAGATGCAATTGGACCCTCATCATTAGAGTCCACATGTACTGTATCATCAACCGTCTCATCATCAACCTCATTATCTGTCATGTCATCAGAATCTGTAACACTAGGAACCTCAATACTTCGAACCCTTACAGTAGACGTTTCCAAAGATACAGAACCACCTGGAACACGTGGAGATATTTCAGTCTCCACCCACTGCGAAACCTCTTTGGTCTTGCTCTCCACCTGCTGAGAGCTCTTAGGCTTCAACATAGAAGCCTCATCGAATGTCACATCTCTGCTTAGAATAATTTTCTTCAATTCTGGATCCCATAGCTTATAACCTTTTACTCCACTCTATAGACCCATAAATAAAGACTTCTTTGCACGAGGATCCAACTTACTCTCTCGGACATGATAGTAAGCTGGACACCCAAACACATGAAGAAAACAATAGTCTGAAGCAGGCTTACCAGACCAAACCTCCATAGGAGTTTTGCCATCAATCGCAGTCGAAGGCAACCTGTTAATAAGGTGACAGGCATACACAATAGCCTCAGCCCAAAACACTTTGCCTAACCCAGCATTAGACAACATACACCGAACTCTCTCCAGTAAAGTTCGATTCATCCGTTCTGCCACCCCATTTTGCTGCGCTGTCTCTCTTACAGTGAAATGACGTTCAATACCCTCATCCTGACATACTTGCAAGAATGGATCATTTTTGTACATTCCTCCATTATCTGAGCGAAGTAACTTGATCTTTCTGCCAATTCGGGTCTCAACTAACTTCTTCCACTTTATGAAAATTTCTAGGACTTCATCCTTGCTCTTCATGGTGTACACCCACACACGCCTAGAAAAATCATCAACAAAAGACACAAAATAATGCTTACCTCCCCAAGATGCATTCTTGGTAGGCCCCCAGACATCCGTGTGAACATAATCAAGAGCTCCACTACTATTATGGATAGCCGTGCCAAACTTTACTCTTGTCTGCTTGCCCAAAATACAATGCTCACAAAATTCTGTTTTACAGGCGATAGCACCCTTTAACAACCCTTGCTTTATCAATCTTTGCAAGGATTTTTCACCGGTATGCGCCAACCGCATATGCCACAGCCGCATAGTCTCTCTAGCAATCTTTGATGTAGCCTCAGACACGGCCACATCCCCAGTAATTGTGTTACCTTGAAGGAAGTACAAGTTCCTTTGTCGAACACCCTTGAGTACAACTATTGCACCAACCACAACCTTTAGAACGCCATGTTCAAGTACCACCTTGTAACCATTGGCTTCTAAAGTACCAACTGAGATAAGATTCTTCTTCATGTCAGGAACATACCTAACATTCTTCAGCTTCCTTATAATTCCATCAAACATCTTCAGACGAATGGTACCTATACCCATTATGTGACAGGGTTGATCATTCCCCATCACCACTACACCACTCTCCTGCTTCTTAAAATCAGAAAACCATTCCCTTATAGGATATATATGATAAGAAACAGCACAATCTAAGATCCATTCATTACCACTAGTGTAACAAACCATTGATGAAACGGATAAAGAATAATCAGAATCTACATCATCATCTTTAGTATCACATGCAACATTTACCTCAGAGTCTTTCTTCTTGTCCTTTGCCTTGGCTTTAGGACAATCTTTCTTCCAATGCCCTTTCTCATGACAAAAGGAGCATTCATCCTTTGCTAGAAATCGACCTCTTGACTTTGACCGAGATTTCCCTCTACCACCTTGGCCTTTCTTGTCACTAGACCTTCCTCTTGTCACCAAGACCTCAGGTGTAGAGCCCTTGGACTCTTCCTTGTCCTTCTTCATACACGCATGAGTTAACAATGCTGCAAAAATCTCACCATACACCAATATTTCTTTCCCATATGTGAGTGTGATAGCCAAGTGTTCATATTCGTCCGGTAACGAATTTAAGAGACACACTGCCTTGCTTTCATCACTCACATCTGCTCCTAGATTCGCCAAGTCTGCAATTAGCTTGGTAAAATCATTAAGATGCTCCGCCATGGAAATACCTCTTCTCAAATCTATTCGATAGAACTTTCGAAGTAGATAGTTTTTATTGTGGATAGTCTTTGTCATGTACTTCTCCTCCAATTTTTGCCACATCTCCTTTGCAGATGCATCATTCATCACAAGATATTTAATGTCTTGTGCCAAACACGACCTTATGATTCCACAAGCTTTGATACCACTTGTTGTGCGCAGCGGAAACTAATGCACAAATATGATGATTGAACTAATGTATGAAAGTAAAACGAAAAAGACAAAATAAACAAGCAACCACACACAAGACACAAGATATACGTGGTTCGACAATATGCCTACATCCACGGGGAGAAAGGATGATGCTTTTCTTATCTAGACAATTGTACAAACCCTCACGAAGAAACCGAAGTCTTCTTCCTCACAAAATTCTCTCAAACTCTCTAATGGCTTCTCACAATCTCTCTCTTAGAAAAATTAAGGTTTTGTATCACTTCTATTTGGCTTTATAGTATAGCCTTACAATAGACCACGAATTTGGGCCCAAACAGGCCCAAATTGCACATAAAACCCAACAACAAACTCATGCAGTGAACGAATGCCTGCACCGTTTCTACAAGAAATGCATTGACAAATCATTGCGTTTAGTGTATGTTCTACAACTATCGCATTATTGAACAATCTTACAGAAGTAGAAAATTCATATTGTAAACGCTTGTGCTTATTATTTGATTATTTAGTCTAATAAAGTTCATGGTACAAAAATCATGAGTGCCCTGCTTGCCGCAAACATTTACCAAGCAAGCGTACTTTGAGAAAAGATATCAGATATGATAGAATTATTATGGCGTTTTACCTAAATATCAATGATGACAACTATGGTGACATGGTCAGCTAATTAGACTGAAAACCAAATTTTCTATTAAATGCATATTTCAATAAAAAAACTAGATCTTAATCCATTTGCTTTAAAATTTGGTTGTAGGAACTTGATGAAGAGGAAAAAGCTTACAATAAGCAGGTAGAGTACTCACAATGTATATTTACTTGTAATAAAAAGGATTTGCTTGTTACGTGATGGTCATTAGTACACTACCAGAAACTCAATTACAACCATACTTCGTTTACTACAAATCACACTTATTTGGCTGAAAGATACACCAATTCTATTGCATAAAACTTTCATCCGAACTTTAATTTCTTCTCACTGGTGTGATTAAAGCATACATATACTTGAGTACTAGACCCAATTTCTTTTTACCAAAATCTCTTTTACCAAAGACAATAAGCTTATAATTTGTTGGACAGATCCAAATATCATTTGGGGTGATTTAGGTTTTGGTCACCAAAGTTTTATATAAATTAGGGTTCGGAGACGGTTTTTTTTTTATTAGGGTTTGGCCATCAACCAGGATTTGAACCAAACAATATTTCAAAATAGCCGAAATGCCCCTGTGAAAGTCACATGGTTTGCACATGATAACTGAAAAATGAAAACTAAAACGAAATTAATATTTTCTAATTTCAAACCATCTTCTTCTCCCTCACAAAACCCTAATCACAATTCAATCTTAATTTCCAATCTCAATTGACAATTCAAAACTCCCAAACCATAATTAAAATCTCCAATTCTCAATTCTTTACAATCTCCGCATTCACTAAACAACCTCATTCAGACCTTTTATCAAAAGCTTTATTCACTCTTCCCCTTGTAGAATATGAAGTAACCAATATAATTGATGTGAAAGACAAAGTTGCAACTTTGGTGTAAACCCCATTTCCATCTTCTGGTGTACTACCTTTTTAGCTTCAAGTGGTTCATGGTGTTGAAAGGATGAGGGGATTAAAGAAGAAGAAGAAGAAGAAGAAGAAGAAGAAGAAGAAGAGAGAGAGAGAGAGAGAGAGAGAGAGAGAGAGAGAGAGAGAGAGAGAGAGAGAATGGAAACAAAATTACTGGTCATCATCCTCAAGGCAAGGTGATAGCTGAATTAGATGTTAGATCTAGTTCGGATTGTTATGAAATTGGGATATGTTCTTTGAATTTGAATTTTGAAATTTAAGATCTGAAAAAATCAAACTATCTAGATATGTTTCTCTTCGAATTCGATTATGTTTTTCCCATCTTCTTACTAATCCAATTGTTTCTGATAGAGGGGGGAAAGAAGAAGAACCAGGTGGTAGTGGTTGGGGTCAGCAGTAGACAAGGAAAAGAGAAGATGATGGAAGTTAAGACTTATGGTTATCATGTGCAGTGCACATGCATTTTTCAAGGGCAAATTCCGGTATTTTGAAATTTTTCTTGGTTCAACCGGGTTGTTTTAGCTGCTTGTTCAAAAACCAGCTCTAAACCCTAATAAAGAAAAAAACCGTCTCCGAACCCTAATTTATATATAACTTTGGTGACCAAAACCTAAATCACCCTATCATTTGCTGAGACATTCAAGTTACAATTAGAATCTCTGCCGAAAAGACTAGCACAACAGACGCCCTTGAGTTCCAGGAGCAGATCACCAGGAACTGATAATGATGGAGTCAGATATTCATCTTCTACTGATCACAGTTTTTCACCTTCAGACAATGGATGGTAATTGAATTATAATGATAAAGTTGGAGAAAGGAATATTCCTTCTACTGAGACTGTTAAGTGGGGGAGGGATGGTCAACGTAGTCAGACTCGACGTGATAATGGTAGCAGTAGTACTGCAAAATCAAAGGATAAACACTTATCTCAATTGACAAATCGCATTAATAATATCAAACTCAACCCAGAAGCGGTAAAGGAGCAGTTCATGGTGACAGACATTACGTGCTTATACTTTCTTTTCTTTTATGACATAATATGAGTTTTGAACTTTCAGGTGGAAATATCTATTGTATTGATTCCTCTGAATGAACAAACTTTGCCAAGCTTGGATAGCCCATATATTACCTGCCCATCTACAATTTCAGTTAAACAGCTACGCCAGGTTATTTTCCAACTCCACCTCCTTAGTCAGCTGGCTAATTTTAAACCTTAGGTATCCGCATATTTCATTCCGCACCAATGGAATAATTGCTTTCCTAAAATCTTGTGAACAGTATGTTGCTAATCAAATGGGTATGCAACTCAAAGAAGTTGATATCTCACTAGTAACAACACCCACTTTTCCAACTTCTGGATTGATGCCCGTATATGATCCAACCAGAGGTGATCTGCAGCTACTGCATTCTCAGGAAACTGTGGGAGCGTTACATAATTGTTTTAGCCCTGATGATGAACTGGTGAGTTATTCCTTCCACATAAAATTATATGAAACCTAGTTTGTCTCATCAATCTTTTTAATCAATAACATATTTTGCCTTTTACAATCATATAGGTTCTGGGATATCATGGCAAGATTTTCGAAAGTGGGAATCAGTAACGATGGGAATTTCATTATCCTTCAATGGAGAAGAGATTATTGACATTCTATATACATCGGAAGGCGTAAGTGTGCATGTAAGATATTAATTAAGCTCCCCATCTACTTTTTGATGTAAGAAACTTGACAGATTGAGGACACTTGAACACTTGGTTTTAGTGTGGCAATAATGCTGAAATTATCATATGTTATAGCTCAATACAATTTCAGTGTGGCAATAAGCGAAAATGTTGAATTATAGCTCTATACAGTTTCATTTGTTAAATTCATATTTCTTGATGTGGTTTTACTGCATGTTTTATGTTAACTTGAACTTCTATGTAATGAATCCTCAAGTGGCAGCAAGAGTCGCACAAACTATCAGAGGTTAGCAAGATCTTTCCTTGATATTCTGTCCATTGCTCTTGAGCATATACGATAGTTTTTCTCCCCTCTACATACACCATTTTACTAAGATAACAATAGTCATTGTTAATTGATAGTAGAGGCCAAACTGAAATGAACGACGATTGGTAATTTGAAGTGAAATCGTCTTTCTATTTATTTTTGCATGAAAGATTGTTTCTTCAACTTTCGTGGCACTGTGCCTGATGTAGCTGAAACTGCTTGTGGATATCAATATATTTGGACTCATGGTATAAAGTTTAAACTGTATCTGTTTCATCATTTGGACTCATGCTGAAACTGCCTATGGATATCATTTAAGCTGTGGTTTTCTGACAAAGATAGAAAATTTAAAACCCTTCTTTGTGGAACTCTTTTAGGGTTTAGGTGCTGCTATTGAAGGTAGAAGTTTTGATCCAGAGTTAAAAACCCCTCTCTGTGTCTCCATTATATTTGTTTCATTAAGGTATACATCAAATACTATAATGCAAATAATACTTTGGCACAACACTATGTGTGAAACATCAGAACTCAGAAGATCCTCACTCAAATTGCGAAAACCCATTAAGTCGCAGAATCAAACTGTTTGATTCGAGAGGTAAACTGATTTACTGGCGAACGAATGGAATTTTTAAAATCTGGATAGACGGAGAAGAAGAAAAACACAAAGCATTAGGATATCTTCTTCTTGGAAGATTGTACAATTATTAATCTACCCCTCTTAATTAACCGAAAAAAATCCCGCCCAAATCAAATAGACCCTAAAGTTCAAATGGGGGTATCTCAAAATTTCAAGTTCAAATAGGGTATATCCAAAAATCTTTAATAACAGCACAGGTAAAAAGATAGCTACTGTTGGAAGTCTGAATGTTGAACAGGTAAAAAAGATGGCTACATCTTCAGTCTTAATAACTGAAGTCCGTATAAAAAACACCCAGTAGGTCAGCACCATGGTGAAATTATAAAATTGGCTTGAACTCAATAAAGCTACATAGTATACAAGGCATTATTTACTTTGTAACTTTTTTGCAAAGTATTCCATTACTTCATTTTGCATACAGGACCATAACACTATTGACTGTTTTAGCCTTGTAAATTTTTTGCAACTTTTTCACTACCAAAATCCACTATTCTATTCCCAACATACTTCACAAGCATAACAATGATCGTATCATTCCTAAACCACGACACTCACTGCAAGCACAATAGCACATACAGGCCAATCTTAAACCAAGCTATAACTACAGTTTCAATGAAAAACGAAAGCCAAAACCAACGGCAACCATTTTACCTTACCCTAACAGAAAAAATGACTTTACCACAGAACATCTAACTGCAGCAAAAAAATTTAAAAATTTCTTTTTGCGAGGAATAGTTAAAATTTTCAAAATCTAAGCTTGCATTTCAAGTCATTCCAACAAGATTTCATAACATCATTGTTCTACCACTCATTAACAACAGTACTTATTTAATAAGACATCCTGAGAAATCCAATCACTTATTCACTGCAACAAAATACTCAATCCAAAACTACCCCTAATATATCAAGGTCTCGAGATTTAGTAAGGTTCAACAGGCTTGCGGAAGTTTTGTCCAGCATAAATTGCTCCAGAACCCAGTTGTGTGTACCCTAGATAAAAAACCCGACATGTGTCACCGATGGCTGTATAAAAAGCTAAACCGGGAGCATCTGAGCAGTAGCCAGCCAAGCATGGGCTATCGGGTAGGGCCCAACCCAGTTTCAAGAGAGCAGCATACGCTCTGTGGACTTGACTCACCAGATAGTCCACTATCAATGGGTGGAACCCCGGTTACTGTATAAGAAGTTAAACCGTGGTTCTAGCCCGCTGAAGAAGATAAAGGAAACCCAAACCAGGACCTATAAGAGAATGCCACGGGGATTCAAACCAAGGAGATAACCACTCGGCAGCATGCAAGCTATCTCCATGGAAAGCATCTTCACAGTTGAATAACCTGAGTTCGTGGAGTCAAAACTGGAGGGGTGGTTGAGCCAGCCTCCTCTAAACTACTACAAATACATGAGTTAAACCTACTGAACGACGAGTTTTTCACTGAGCAATTCCATTAGAGCTTAGTGGAAGCAGAGACTTGATTTCAAGTTCATCATCTTGGATACGTAGGCAGCCTGATCCCGATCAGGTCCAGTTTCAATGTATACCCCCCATCCTATCTCTGTCTATACAAGGCCTCCATTGTAACTGTACGATCAATCTATACATATCTCGAGTTTGTGGATCAAATTTTTGCACCCACACTCTTTGGCGCCCACCGTGGGGCTGAATCTCCCATCAGTTCCAGAGCCTTGGAAAGGATCTCAATCCAGTCATACCAGAGTTGCTGCAGCAATGGCTGGAAGTAAGAGACGCCCAACACGTTCCAACAATGGATTTACTCAAGTTACTGAAAGTCAGCAGAGAACCTTTTCCCCTGTCTCCGTTCTTGAAGCAACAGAACCAGTGAATCAAGAATCAATCCTCGGGAGTGAGGGCCACGACCAAGGCTCACAACACTCTGAAAGTAGACAGCCGAGGGCAGAGAACTTAGTGGTACAAATCACTAACAATCCTGGTGATCCTAATGCGATCAACAGGACTGTCAGGATACCAACATCACTAGATCCTGAACCGTCCAGGGCAGCTGCTGCAAGAAGAGACCAAAGAATCTCTCCCCTGACAACGGGAAGAGGTTATACCGAGCAGCAGAAGGGAAAAATACCAGCGGTCGAGCCCTCAACTGCAATCATTAAACGGCTAACCAGGAAAAACCCAGATTTAAGGAGAAAGAAGAGAACCAGGGCTGGAGATAGCCAACCAGGACAAGCAGTGACCGTAGTCTTACCCGTCACAGCCATGGTCCCCGTCCTATCTGGGACAGGCTAGTACCAGGGAGAGATATGATGTCTATCTCTCCAGTTCAGAGATAGACATCATATCTGAAACCCAGGCCGCGTGATGGCTGCAGGATTGCCCGCAGCAGATCTATCGAAGAAGCCACTCCTCCATGGAGACTGCGCCGGAGGAGGCACCAGAGTACTCCCCCGGCACGCCACGGTCAGAGAACAAGGAGCCCGCAAAGGGCCCACATTCATCAGAGACAACCAGAGTTGAATGTGGAACAGATGAATCCACTCAATCTACAGGAGATGATCGACAAAGTTGTTTCTAACAAAACCAACCGGGAGGAGCGAATCAGAAAGCTTGCTCTTTCGAGACTAGCCGTATCACCTCTAGCAGAAGAGGTCAGGAGCCATATGGTCCCAGCCAACTTCAAGCAGCCGTCCTTCGAATAGTATGACGAGACAAGCGGTTTTCCGGTTTAGCATGTTATGAACTACAAAAGCACCATGGCCATCTGGGACCATGATGACAAGGTACTAGCAAAAATGTTTGTTGTTTCACTCAAAAGCGAAGCACAGACGTGGTACCACAATCTGCCACCCGCATCCATCAACACATCCGTACATCTGGTTGAGTTGTTCGAGGAAAAGTACAGGTCAATGTGCAGACCAAGACATGAGCTGAAGTCTTGTTCTCCCTACAAATGGACTAGAGCGAAACACTCAGGAATTTCACCCAGAGGTTCCAAACCTTATTATCTGAGGTACATGACGCATCTGATAGCGTCGTCATTCAAGCTTTCAAATATGCTTTGGAAAACAACCATGAAGAATTGTATCGGTCACTGGCAAGGAAACCACCCTCATCTGTTTCATCCTTGCTCGATAAAGTGGAAAGGTATACTCAGGAGGAGGACGATCTGAAAGCCAGAAGGAAGATACTTGCCGGAGGCCAAACCTTCGAGAAGCCGCAGAAGGCAAAGGAAGAAAGCTCCGGCAGGGACCACAAAGAAGGAAAAGCCCATGACAGGACAAGGACATGAAGGGAAAGCGCCAACCCGACAACCCGACCGCCGGTCAGAGAAGTCTACCGGGGGCGAATGCAAGGAAAGAGAGTTCACTCCCTTGAGATTCCCTCTCGAGGAAGTATTCAAAAAGATCAAGAATATAGGGCTGCTCAACAAGCCTGCCCCTCTTCCGGCAGACTCGAAGGACAGAAGAGATAAGTCCAAGAAGTGTGATCATCACAATGACTACGGTCATGAGCTGATAAACTGTAGGTCATTGAAGTATGAAATGCAGCGCCTGGTCGACGTCGGCCTCATCCCTGATGTGATACAGACCGGAGCAGTCGAACAGGTAAAAACCGGAGATCGAATTGTATATGTCTGCCACGTGGATAGGGAAAAGCTCCGGTGGATAGGGCATGTCCATGAAGTTAGACAGCTCAACTTCAACGAAAGGACGAACACTGAGTCCATTGTCCCCGAAGGTTTAACATTCACCGAAGAAGACGAAAGGGGTGTGCATAATCCACACAATGATGCCCTGGTCATCACAGCATGGATTGGAGTCTACCAGGTCTAGCGAGTCAAGGTCGATGCCGGCAGCACCTCCAGTGTTATGTTCTTATGCGCCTACAAAGCTATGGAGCTATCTAAGGGTCTCATCGAATCTGATGAGACTCCTATCTATGGGTTCAACGGGGAGCCATCACAGTCCTCCGGGCGAGTCCTCCTGCCAATCAAGGTGGGGTTCAACACCGTCGGGATAGACTTCCTGCTAGTCGACTTCCCCTCCAGCTACAATCTTATTCTGGGAAGGGATTTTATTCATCAGATGAAAGCCATAGTGTCCACCTTCCATCAGAGCCTCAAATTCCCGACTCCCAACCTAGTTTATAGAGTCAAGGGAGACCAAGGGACGACATTGAAGTGCCATCTCGATGCTCTCAAAGGAAAGTCCATCTCCGAGATCAAGGGGAAAGCTATCTTCCTGACAGACTCTCATCAATAGCAACTAGCTCCCGATAATTCTACCAAGGGGAAGCCAGACACAAAGGCCGGGATATTACCAGCGGTCGAAGAGCTGGAAAAGGTTATTGTGGGATTGGAGTTCCACAAGACAACTTACATCTCTTCCGAACTACCGAAAGTAGAGAAGGATTCCATGATCACTCTTCTCCGGCGGAATCACCACGTCTGCGCCTGGAGTGTCAACGAAATATCAGGAATAGACCCTGCGGTCGTCTGCCATAAGCTGGACATTAATCCTTAGTACAAACTGGTCAAACAGAAACCAATGCGAATGACACCAGATCGAAAACTGGCGGTCAACGAAGAAGTCGATCGGCTACTCTCAGTCAACTTCATCAAGCCAGTCATCTACCCTACCTGGGTTTCCAACATCGTGGTTGTTCTGAAGAAGAATGGTAAGATTCGGGTTTGCATCGATTTTACTAATCTTAACAAAGCATGTCCTGTGAACCCATATCCACCCCCCAGGATCACAGACATGGTAGACGCCACCGCTGAATATCAAAGATTGTCCTTTATGGACGCATACTCCGGTTACAACCAGATTCCACTTCACGAAGAAGATCAGGAACATACCGCATTCCTCACCGACCGAAGACTTTACTACTACCGGGTGATGCCATTTGGTCTGAAGAATGCCGAAGCAACGTACCAGAAGCTGGTCAACACCATCTTCAACGAGCTCATAGGCCAGACGATGGAAGTCTACATAGACGCCATGGTGGTCAAAACCAGGGAGAAAGACAATCATTTGCAAGATCTGCAGTAGACATTCGACATCCTGACACAATACAACATGAAGCTGAATCCAGCTAAATATTCTTTTGGTCTTTCTTCCGGCAAGTTCCTTGGCTTTCTCATGACCAACCGGGGCATAGAAGCCAATCCAGATTAGATCCGGACAGTCTTGGAAATGCCCACCCCAAAGACAATAAAAGAATTCTAGAGACTGATTGGGAGGTTAGCCGCCCTCAACAGGTTCGTCTCCCGGTACTCGGACTGGTGCAAGTCATTCTTCAACGCAATCAAAGCTAATGCGGAATGGAATCCTACTTGTCAGCAAGCCTTTAATGAAATCAAAGCATATCTCACTCATCCTCTGTCCTCACAGCACCACAGACCGGGCAACCAGTCGGCATCCATCTGGCTGCATCCGATATAGCAGTCAGTGCGGTCATATTTGTGGAAGAACCGGAGGAGAACCAGTCTACTTAATAAAAAAAGTACTACACGGAGCTAAGAAAGATATTCGAAAATCAAAAAGATAGCTCTAGTTTTGGTACATGCAGCCAGGACGCTGAAGCCTTATTTCCAAGGAAGGGCAGTCAAAGTCTATACAATGTTCCCGCTTAGGAAAGCTCTTGGGAAGCAGAAAGAGTCTAATCGACTAATCAAATGGTCCAGTTACCTCAGCGCATACCACATCCGGTATGAATCCAAAACCACAGAGAAATGGCATGTAATAGCCTCCTTGAAGGAAGACTTTCCCATCAAGGATATCCCGGTCAAACCAGAATTAGAGGACGATGATCGGACCTCAAAAGTGTATATTTATCCCCCGAATAACACCTTGTTTGTCTAGCACTTAGCTTATATTATTGTATTATATCTATTGATTAGTGCTTTCTTGTTTTTTGTGTAGGTTTCATGAGCCGAAATGCGAATATTATGTAAAAGCTAGCAAAACATCGAGAAAAGCAAGCAAAAAGGTGTTATTGGCACAAAGGAAGAAGAATGGATATTTACACCCACGAGATATACTGAGGGCTCCTCCACGATCAACTTTGTTGACCTCTGTTGACTTGACTTTTGGTCAAAGTGGGGCGGTCCAAATCTCAGCCCAAACCGGGTCCCAATTAAGCCCACAAGTCAGAATTTTTATTTTGGGCCTTAAACTTATAACTACTACACAAAATGACATATATCACTGTTGAAAACTGTGATATAAACCTATATATCACGGTTTTTATATTTTCAGAAACTGTGATAAATACTGGGGTGATAAAAGCTTGTCTAAACCGTGATAATTGATGCAAAGATATATCACGTTTCTATTCAAAACAGTGATACAAAAGTACCTATTTTCGTAATTATCTCAATTGAAACTGTGATATATTAACCCAAAACTGTGATATATTAACTCAAAACCGTGATATATACATTCATTATATATCACGGTTTTGACTCTATATAGCACTAAACTTTTAAAACCGTTATATATAATTTTTTTTTTTTTAAAAAAAATAGAATTTTAATCTATATCCTCCTCATGACAATGCTGCGAATACAAATTATACCATTCCATAGAACAAATCTATTTAAATGAATTATACTTTCCAATTGAAAAATAATTACAAAAAAGTTTTGATACATCAATTTACATGAAAATGGCAAAACTATCATCCTCTCTATCAATGTTTTTATATAAATCTATAAAAAAAAAAAACAATCAGTAATCTCATGTCAAAGTTTGTCCATGTGATTGTTTGAGTAGTTATATCTTTATATTCAACTTCTTCATCTGCAATACAAAGTATACAAAGACCAACTCATTAAATTCTAAATAAAAATTGTTTTACTATCCCAAACTAAAACATCGCACTAAATTGGTTTAACAATATACCTATTGTACTCGATGTTTTATAACATTTGAAATCTGATTCTGATTTGGTGTTGGTATTGTGTACAAGTAAGCCAAAATGATAAATACTACTGTTAAGGTGACAAACCAGGAATAAGCATTCAGAATTTCTTACAGTTTGGGAGTAAAAAACCAAAATGATTAATAACGCGTCTGTTCCCTTACAGTCCAGGAAACCTTGTTACGGATCTTCAATGATTGTGAATTACATAAGGGAACAGACACATTGTGGTGAAAACCATCCAACAAATGGTAGTTCAATGTAAAGTCTTTATACAGTACGTGAACTAGGATTAGCTGGGAAGGAATAACAGATAGCAACGGCAGGCCCCTTCCCTTATAAGATTGCATGGAAGGCTCTTTTAAGGTAAAAATTTCCCTATGGATTATTTTACATGACAGGTTGCACAATAAAGGGACGAACCTGATTGTGAAGCATCTTTCACAATCAATGCTGAACTTTTACTTCTGCCTTCATCAATATAGTGCTACTTATTAGAACAAAAAAAAAATTAGAATCTATTAGGTTGAAAATATACATAAATACTTCATTGGATCTATGGGCATTTTATCTCATTTTATTTATCAGCGCTAAAGTACTTCATCTAAATGAGGCATGCATATTGTTTTTCCTTGGGCTCTATGCCAAACACCCAATTTAATATACACTACAAATCAGTAGAAGATTTTGGTAAAAATTGGAATGGTGATTACCTTAAGCCACGGTCGCATACTATTCTTTGCATCTGTCTGTATTATGCAAAAATACAATAGCTTGCCTCTTTTGTTCGTTGCTTTCATTGGTGCTTACAATCAACACAGGTAACAGTCCTTGCTCACTTTCCTATTAATAGAGAATGAAAAACAAGAACTAGACGAAATTGAAAGAATTTCCGCACATTACTTACCTCAGTAATCAAGTAAAGGCTCTCTTCTTTCAATTGTTCATTAAAATTATCATCATTCTCCTCCTTTGGGAAAGATACCATTTCCTAGTAAGATAATAAAGAAAACAACAATAGATAGAAATCTTTTAGAAGCAGAGCATTTGAGTAATATGATCTGATTCTAACCTCACTAAAGGTTTGTCAAGAAGATTCTTGAAACATTGGATCTGAAATTGGTTTCCCCCGATCTCAACGGAAAGAGGAACTGCAAATTTTCATAATCACAGAAAATTACAATCATATAAACTGAAATTCGATTCATAAACTATGATCAAGATCATCAAATTCCTTAAGAGATGCTTACCACTAGTTGTCTAAGCTTTTCTCCAACCTTGAGAGATTTGGTTCTAGCACCAAACCAGGCAAATTGTTAAATGTTATGTTGATTAAAATTAAGTGTGTTATAGTAAAGTAAGAGATAGTAGTGGTCGGGTATAGCAATCACCCTGTAGCCATCCTACATTAGTTGAATTTTAATTAATGAGATGAATCTGCAGTATTATAAAGAAAACTAAAGGCTACTCATTTCAACTGAGCTTCCATGGTTTTAATAATTAATTTTAGGATGATAAGTTTTGTAACAACGATGCGGATGAATCAAAACGACAACAAACAAGGTTATCTAGGCAAGAGAAGAGCATGCAGCAGTGAAGAGCTGGGCAATTTATTCTCACACATTTTGCTGGTATTTCGCTGCATCAATAGTCTAGGAAACTGAGAATAGGTACTAAATGGCTTCTTGGAGTGCTGCAAGCAACAAGAATAATATTAATAGGGACTCTGAGCAATATCAGGAACAACACTGCCAGGAACTGTTACGGCAACAGTAGAAGTTTAGGTTTATATTGTATTTTTGTGGTTCCTTTTGGTTTGAACCTGATAGTGCTTATGCACGCTGATCAGGGTTGTAAAGATTCTCAAGAAACAAACATGCTACTAGAAAAGTGATTTAAAAGAATTCAACAACTTCATTTTTGTGGTATAACTAGGAACACTTCAGTTTTTTAATAATAAATAAGTTTATATGGGAAGAAGTTCAAATAGGCATAATTTTAGATGAAAGGTGACTTAGCTAGCTAGGGTTCTTACCTGGTCGAATGGTAGATATACGCTTTATCATTCACTTGTATTCGCGTGTTAGCCGTAACATTCAGTTTCAACTAGAATACTATGATCACATCTAGGCATTTCAGCAAACAATATAAATGCACTAATGTCATTATATAAATCAAACAAGTTGGAAGCTTGAAAAAACTAGCAATTGAAGCAAAACTTGATGGGAAATCCTTTAATAAGACATTGAATGAAAAATTTCGCACCTTTGACTTGAAGAAAGTCAATCAGTTGAGTTACATAACCAAAAAATAATCAGGGGAAAGAAGATTTTCTTAACTTTTTCTAAATTATGCTAAAGCTTTTAAGACAATTCACCAAAAAATAAGTTATTAAGATAATCATTCAATGCCCTAATTCTCAAACCCCCAATTTCTAAATCAGAACAAGAAACAATTTAACGGGACTAAACCAAAAAATTTAATCGGAAAAATAAAGATTGGGGTTGAATACAGAGAAAGAGAGAACACTTACACTTGCAAAGAGATAACCTGTATTTCAATCGATCTAACCATTGGGGATGTTTCATTAAGCATTGAGAGAGACAGTTGCTAGAAGAAATAAGAAAATAATTCTGCCATTTTTGGATGAAATAGAAGTATGAACTAATGAAGTGGGACTGTGGGAGAGTTTAGTAGAGTTGGGCTCAACTGCTCCACTAAACATGTGCAGACGTGCAGTTAGTACTTGGTAGTAATATTCCAATATTATTATTTATTTATTTTTATTTTTTTAGTATTGGTCCTGGAAATTCTCACCATACCTATACATGATATAATATTCTATATCACGTACCTAGTTGAAGTGTTAAACAGTGATACCAATTTATAACTGTGATATATGATTGTTTCATTGTCACATACCTAATTACACAGTGATACCAGTTTATAACCGTGATATATGATATTTTTATTTATCACATATCAGACTAAACAGTGATATTTGTTTGAAACCGTGATATATGTTATTTTTATTTATCACGTACCTGACAAAACAGTGATATTTGTTTGGAACCGTGATATATAAGTTGGCATTTTTCATTTATCACGGTTATATACACAACAGTGATATATCAAATTTAAGAACCGTGATATATGGCCATTTTTGTAGTAGTGTATATTACTAATTACCTAATCCCTCTAGAAGACCTACAGCAGCAGCCACAAATTTCACCTATTTTGGAAGTCTTTTCATGCAAGTATTCAGAAGTCTGATTTGAGCTCATGAGCAATCAAACTGAAGGTCTTGGCCCAAGCTACAACTCAAGCCCAAGAGAATTAGGTATTACTAATTACCTAATCCCTCTAGAAGACCTACAGCAGCAGCCACAAATTTCACCTATTTTGGAAGTCTTTTCATGCAAGTATTCTACTTTGTACTTTCTATATAAGAGAAGTTGTAACTAGGGCTTATTTATCTTTTAGCCTCCACTTTAAGATAAACTTTCATTGAAGAAGAGTTGATCTTCTTCTTCATTGTATTCAACTCCTTATTCAATATCAATTCCATTATTCCATTATGATGTATTGTGAATTACTTATTTATTACTTGAGGATAAGTAGCTAAATCTCCATGGGGGGATGGTGGAAGCTTTCTAGGTGATGTAAAAATACCATGTTTCTTCTTCTCGTTCATTGTGATTCAAAGTTCTTAATGCTTATTTACTTCTAATTCGCGATATGAGGTTAGTATGATTATTTGTATGCTACTGTTATTCATGATGTTAAAATATTATTGTTAGAGTTTAGGGAGACCTAGCTTTAATGGTAGTATTTATATTTATTGTAGATGTGTAGTGAAATAGCTGAGAGGTGATTATTACATGTTTATAATATTAATCTTTTATTGGAACCCTTTTATGATTAAATCAAATAGCTGGGAGGTGATGATTTAGTTATGAATAATATGTTGAGTTAATTAAATTGAATAGCTGAGAAGTGACGGTTTAATTAATGAAACATATTCAATAGCATGCATAAGAGAATCTCGTTTTAATTAGGTGGAATAGCTGAGAGGTGACTACGATTATTATAGGTATTAATAATTAGTTGGAATAACCGAGAGGTGACTAATTAGTTATTATAGATTGAACATGAGAAACAATATGATATGATTACATGAACTAGTTTGTGGATACCAATTATTCCCCCTATGTCATCATATATCTTCTTTTATATCTTCCATATTCTTAAATTAGGATTTACTATTTATTATTCCCTGTAGGAAGTAGAATCAATCATCCATCTTATTATTGATTCCCTTGGTGTTTCTTAATTATTATTTTCAATAATGTTTGAGGTAAGATCTCCCCCTCTGAGGTGGGTACGACCCTTCCTTGTTACTTGTCTACTTTGATCTTCAATTTTTACAGGCACTAAAAGGAACGACTTTAACTTAAAAAATCAAATCTTTTGATTGTGGTATCCTTTTACCACACATCAAAATGGCGCCGTTGCCGACAGAGTTCATTCAAACACAAATGAGAATAGCTGTTTCGGGACATCATCCCACTTCTATCCCTCCTACCTGAATTTTTTATTTCTTTTAATTAGTTTTTTTAAGTGTATTGTAATTTACTCCTCTTATTGATCTTGCAGCAAAAACGGATTGGAAAAAGCTCGAAAAACGGAGTCAATATCAAAGTTTTAAGAAAAGTGCGTGTTCAGGAAAATTCCTGAAAGTTACTGGTTCAAACTGGGCCCGATCTCGAGTCGAGTTCAGTTTGGCTTGTATCAATCTCGAGTCGAGTTCTAGGCAGGGAATTTGCTCGTTTTGCGTGATTTTTCCAAAGCGATCCAGAACTCCTTTTGAGGTAAATTTTCTGTTGTTGAGAGATTGTGGGCGAACTACTCACCCAAATTTTTTCAACATTTTTGGAGTCGCAAAAAATATTTAAATATTCGATCAAAGAACGGGATTTTCCAGAAATTACTGATTCGACAGTTCCAGGCAGAGAATTTGCTCGTTTTGCGTGATTTAGCTAAATTTTTTTCTGTTGAGAGATCGTGAGGTGAACTAAGTAGTCTATTTTTTTTTCAGTATTTTTAAGGGCTTGTAAGTTATTTAATTATTCGACACACGAAGGGGTCGCGGTTGTAATATTTTTAAAGTAGGTGTTGTTAGGATTTATTTTATTGTGTGTTCGTGGTAGATAGTAGAGCAAGGTTGTGAAGATAGCCTTGAGTCTACTAAGGAACGACTCCTAAGGACGATTGAAACCCAAGGAGGGGTTTCCCCTTAGTCGATTTCAACTTGTCTCTCCCCACTTTTGTGCGCTTGTTTGGCAATTTTTACTTTTTAGCACAAAGTGGGAGGTAACCACTCTCCTAACCCTCCTCGAATCCTTTGCAAGAGGAGTTTCTGTATTGATTAGCATGAGCTTGATTGTTGCTTGATTTCAATTTCTGTTCTTACTTGTTAAACCGAGACTGCAAGGCGGACCTGGCATATAAATGAAACCTAATATCAATTGATTGCAATATCCTAAACCTTAAAATTGAATCAACTAAAGCCATGCTATCACGATGTTCATTTGAGACCTTGAGCAGAGATTTCAACTAGTACTGTTTGATTTTTCTTTGATTGGAGCACAAGTTAGGAATTGGGTTTGGAACCATTACGGATTTATCTTTAGAATCACTGTGGTTATTTAATTAAGGAACGTGTTTAGGCACAGACAACCTCCCACATTGGTTATTCGCTGCTTGACTCTCGAAATACAGGAAGAATTCACTCACGAAACTTGGAAAGAACTCATTGACTTGGGTGAACACAAAATTGAGTCAGTTTTTGAGCCCCTTGTTAGATGCTTTTGAATGGTTAGGACTTCTGTGGCATATGTAATACACATGTTGTATGCATCTTAGATCAGGTAAAATCTTGTCCAAACCTATAATCTACACAGAGCACAATCACGGACCTCTCTACTCCCCATGAGGAAGAGTTTCACAACTCAACCTCCATACCTTCTGAAGAAGAGTTCAATGACTCAACTTCCCTTTCTGAAGTACATCCTGCACCTATGGCTCAAGAAGCTACCTTTCGGGATTACTTTTCACCTTTGGCCACTGGGCCACCTACTTGCATTGTCTTACCCGAGACACTGGCAGATAGCTATGGCATTCGCGCACAGATTGTGGGCATGTTGCCTAAGTTCCATGGACTTCCCCGGGAAGATCCATATCAGCACCTCAATAAGTTTCTGACTGTTGTCCATACTTTTAGGGAGAAACATTTATCTGAGGAGGAAGTTAGCTTGAGATTGTTCCCCCTTCTCTGGAGAATAGAGCATCTCATTGGCTACAAGGCTTTCCTTTCTATTGCCACTTGGGCTTGGCAAAGTAAAAAGTTTTTGACCAAATTTTTTCCTATTACTAGAACTAATGACATAGTTGATGCCATAAGAAGTTTCAGGCAAAAAGAGGGCGAGGTATTCTTTGATGCATGGGAAAGGTTTCGCGACCTATTTCTTCAATGTCCACACCACAAAGTCGATGACCCCGAAAATGTTAGGATTCTGTATAGAGGTTTTAATACTCAAACTAGAAACACAGTTGAAAGCATGAGTGGTGGAGATTTCCTTTATAACTCCACCACCAAGGCTTTAGCTTTCCTTTAAAAGATTGCTACTAATAGCCAACAATGGGATGTACCTGGACATACCCCGAGAAACACTACCCTAGACCCACTTGATAAACCTAGAGTCATATATGAAGTCAAACCCGACTCTGAGCTTAAAAATCTACTTCATGGTTTAATTAAACAGGTAGCAGCACTTGGCGTATCCCTAAATACCCCATCAACTGATATGAGTGCCTCTACTCTTTCATGCGATGCTTGTCATGACCAAACCCACACTGCTGAATTTTGCCCTCTCCTTGTTAATTCACCAGAAATTGAGGACGCCTGTGAGTTTAATTACACATTGAGAACCAACTTTACTAAGGGTAATGCCACGTACCCATACATGGACCGCTCCAATCTCTCTTATTCTAATAATCATCATGCGGGTCCACCTGATTTTAATAACTTTTATGGGCAACGTAGCAATGCCACGTATGTTGGTAATTTTGATAATAGGAACAGGGCACCGGTCCCCTCTTACTCGAACAATACTCATCCAATGAGTTGTTCCAGGGACTGTATGCCAAGTAATCAATCTACCCCTCCTAAAACCTCTCTTGAGGATGTGCCTGCACGTTTCATCCAAAAGACCCAGGCGTCTATTGAGTCAAATGCCCAAGCCATCCAGGTAGATTTCTGGGACAATCCATATCGAACCCCAAAGGCAAAGAAGTTGCCTTGGTGACGGAAACTACAACTCCGTCTGTACCGCTTGTTGAAGTAAAATCGGTTTCCACCCTTTGGTCAGGAAAACAGGTCGATTACCAAATTAAGTATACACCGAGTCCCAACATTTTGACCCTGGTTACCTCTGCACTTGTTGCCCCACCTAAACCTCCGGCTAAAGAGGCAACCACATCTAAGCCAAAGAAGAATGCCCGTGAGATGGTGGACACTCCACGAACTTACATCGCACCTGTACCTTACATCCGGCTATAGGAAGTCCAAGCAGAGAAGTACTTGATGTGTTTAAACAGATAAATATTAATATAACCTTCCTCACGGATATTAAACATATACCTTCCTATCCTTAGGTCTTGAAAGACTTGTGCATCGCCAAGAGAAAAACAAATGTGCCTAAAAACGCATTTGTGGTGGAAGAATTCTCTGCACTTGTCCAACATAATGGTGTGGTGAAATATAAGGACCCTGGAAAACCGACCATACCCTACAAGCTTAGTGATAAGTTCATGGGTAGAGCTTTGTTAAACTTAGGAGCGAGTGTTAATCTCTTGCCTTATTCCTTGTACCTCAGCCTAGGCCTAACATACATGAAACCAACGACCATGTGTTTACAACTGGACGACAGATCTTTGAAAGTACCTAAAGGTATAGTTGAGGACCTATTAGTTAAAGTGTCAAACTTTTACTATCCTGTTGACTTTGTGGTGTTGGATACTAAACCTACTGACTCTAATGCTCTCATAAACTGTCGGAACGGTTCCATGGTTCTCACTTTTGGCTCTATGACTGTTGAAGTTAACATATTTGACCTTGGCAAAAAAAAACCCTGATCTTTCCTTATCTGAGGATGTGTGCCTTCTAGACTCATTACCTTATGAGATGGTGCACAGTCATTACCCTGAAGATCCGGTTGTTCATTGCCTTGCTACGCATAATGTAGACTTTGACATTGACCAATCTATTGCCCAAACCAATGCTCTTCTTGATACTGTGCCTATCTTTGAACCTAAAAACCCTGAGACCCTTGATGTGGTTTATTACTTAGATTCTGAGACCCAAGTAGAGACCATTTCCCAACTCCTGTTACCTTGAATCCTCTTCCTCCTGAGCTGAAATATGCTTATCTTGATTCAGACTATAGTCATCCTGTTATCATTTCTTCATCTCTTACTACCAAACAGGAGAGTCAGCTTATAGAATTTATTTTAGAGCATCGTTATGCTATTGCATGTTCCATCCACGACATCAAAGGCATTAGCCCTTTTGTCTGTTCTCATCGTTTTCATCTTGAGGACGATGCCAAAACTTCTCGTGAACCTCACAGACGTCTTAACCCTGCAAGAAGTTGTTCGAGCTGAGATTCTTAAACTTCTGGATGCAGGTGTGACTTATCCCATCTCGGATAGTCCTTGGGTTAGTCCCATTCATGTGGTTCCTAGGAATGGCCGACATGACTGTAGTTGCTAATGATAAGAACGGACAAGTTGCCACTAGAGTTCCAACTAAGTGGCGTGTTTGTATCAACTAAGAAAACTTAATACAGTCACCCGGAAAGACCACTTTCCTCTTCCCTTCATAGCCAGATGTTGGAACGTCTAGCTGGTCATTCCTTCTATTGTTTCCTGGATGGTTACTCCGGTTACAAGCAAATTCCTATCGCCCCTGAAGATCAGGAAAAGACGACATTAACTTGTCCCTTTGGCACTTTTGCTTATGTCGTATGCCTTTTGGTCTGTGTAATGCAACTGCTACTTTCCAGAGGTTTATGTTACACATCTTTAGTGATATGGTAGAACGATTTATGGAGGTGTTTATGGATGACTTCTCGATATATGGTTCAACTTTTGAAGAGTGTCTTAGTCATCTTTCGTTTGTTTTTAAACGTTGCATAGAGAAGAATTTGGTACTTAACTGGGAGAAGTGCCATTTTATAGTTAGGAAGGGGATAGTTCTTGGTCATGTAGTCTCTCCTGAGGGTATTCAGGTTGATAAAGCTAAAGTAGATCTTGTTTCATCCTTACCTATTCCTAAGTCTATTAGGGATATTCGAGCCTTTTTGGGCCATCCAGGATTCAATCGACGTTTTATCCAAGATTTTTCCAAAATAGCTCGGCCCATAACCAATTTATTGTGTAAGGATGCACTTTTTGATTCACAAAAAATGCAAGAGCGCTTTTGAAAATCTTAAGACCGCCATCACGACTGCACCCATTATTAGGCTTCCTGATTGGAGTAAACCTTTTGAGCTGATGTGCGATGCATCAGACTATGCTGTTGGGGCTGTTTTAGGTCAACGTCTAGATGGTAAGCCCCATGTCATATATTGTGCTAGCAAGACTCTCAATGACGCTCAACGTTATTATACGACAACTGAGAAAGAACTGCTAGCTATAATATATGCTCTTGATAAGTTTCATTCCTACCTTTTAGGCACCCGTACTGTCATTTTTACAGATCATGCCGCTATTAGATTCCTTCTATCTAAGAAGGAGACTAAGTAACGCCTTATTCGTTGGATATTATTGCTTCAAGAGTTTGACCTTGAGATTAGAGATAAAAAGCGACCAAAAATATAGTGGCCGACCCCTTGTCTAGACTAGATCGTCCTGAGGATTCTAGTGTCATTTCTGAGAACTTTCCTGATAAACTTCTTTTTGCAATATCGAATGCTCCATGGTTCGCAAATATAGTTAATTACTTGGCTAGTAACAAGTTCCCAAATGATTGGAACAAGCAAGATAGATCCAAATTCCTTGCTAATGCCAAGTATTATTTCTGAGATGACCCTTACCTTTTTAAGTACTATCCTGACCAGATAATTCGTCGTTGTATTTCCGATTGGGAGCAACAAGAGGTCCTTAAGTTCTGCAACGAGCTTGCTTGTCGTGGACATTTCAGTGCCAAAAAGACAGCTGCTAATGTAATGCAGTGTGGTTTTTATTGGCCAACCCTCTTTAAGGACTCTCACATGCATTGTACTGTCTGTACTCGTTGTCAACAACTAGGCAAAATCACTAGGCGACACATGATGCCTTTAAAATCAATACTTCCTGTCGAAGTGTTTGATGTATAGGGCATTGATTTCATGGGTCCTTTCCCTGGTTGTCATGGTTTTTTATACATTCTGGTCGCGGTAGACTATGTTTCTAAATGGATCGAGGCCATTCCCACAAGGCACAACGACGAAAAAACTGTAGTAAATTTTCTAAAAGAGTATATATTTGCCCGATTTGGCGCTCCCCGTGCGATCATTAGTGATGGGGGGAGCCATTTCTGCAATAGAGCTTTTCGAAAACTTGTCCAAAAGTATGGAGTTACTCACAAAGTGGCCCTTGCGTACCATCTGCAAACTAATGGCCAAGCTGAAAAAACATTTTGCAAAAAACAATTGACCTTAATAAGGTTGATTGGTGTCGTAGAGTTAGTGATGCATTATGGGCCTATCGTACTGCTTTCAAAACTCCCATAGGCATGTCTCTTTTTCGTTTTGTTTTTGGAAAACCCTGTCACCTACCTGTAGAGCTTGAGCATCGAGCCTTCTGGGCAATGAAAAAGCTCAAGTTTAATCTCGACCAGGCAGGTAAGAGGAGAAAACTACAGCTTTTTGAGCTTGAGGAACTTCGGAATGAAACTTATGATCTTTCCAAGCCCTACAAAGCTAATATGAAAAAACTACATGATCGTCAGATCTTACGTAGAGATTTTCAAATTGGGGATAAAGTTTTATTATATAACTCTAGGTTGCATTTATTTCCTGGTAAACTACAGTCTCGTTGGTCGAGTCTCTTTGTTGTGTCTGTTGTAACACCCTTTGGTGCTATCACTTGTCTACATTAAGCCCCTTGAAGTAGAGGAAACTCTCTTAGAAGACCCTACTTATTTAGACTGACCTTTGACCTGCTGGTATCCGGACCCTCTCTTACGCTACTCTATTTTTGGGAGGTGTGGTTGATAGTGCTGGGCCATAGTCCACAAACTCTTACTGGCTGAGTATAATTGATCTAGTACACGTTTTTCTCTCAAGCGTCGTCACCAAACAGGCATGTTTCCCGCTCTGTTTGGGGGTGGGGAAGTCATTTTCGGTCTTTTCTAAGTCTAGAGTATCTTACTTTAAAAGACTCATGTTGTATATTAGACATCAGGATTTTATGCATTCCATTCTAGCGTTTTGTCTCTCCTGTATCTTGTTTAGAGTTGCCTTTATCTAGGGGTGAATTCTTGTTGTCCACCTGTCTGGCTGAAGACGTTAAACTTAGCGTTCCTGAGAGGCAGCCCAGTGTATCTACTAAACCCAATCGTGCGTTAGTGTTTTTTATTAGTTGCCCGGTTTAGTAGTTATTGGCTAATAATTATTTATTTAGGATCCTGGATTAGATCTCTTTGGGGGTGGGCGTGGCCCACCACTCTTTGTTGCGGTTGCTTGGTTAAATAATTATTACAGTTACAAATTTGAAATTATTTCAATTTTTAGAATTTTTAATAATTATTATGATCTTCGGGATTTTATTTGACACCCTTAATGGTACTTATATTCGCGAGAATATAATTATATATTATAGCGGAATTTTTAAATTTAAATTTAAATTATTTCGTGCCTTTACGCTTTCCAAGGGTAAAACCGTCATTTTCACTAATTTCACTAGTGGGGGAAGTGGCTAGGGAAAGTCACTTCTCTATATATACCCTGGGTGTCTTTAGAAAAGTCACAACTCACTTTCAAAACCCAAGTCAACGTGTGTCAAACAGTAGTCTTCATCTTCTCCAGAACTCGACTCGAGTTGATAACAGTGCAAACTGAACTCGACTTGAGTTTCGAGTCAAATCTGTTTTCTCTCTCTTCGTATCTCTCTCATGCCTCCTAGAAGACGAGAGAGAGTGATTATCCGAGAACGCGATTATTTTCGTCTTTTCGACGATAATCGCTTTGGGAGCACTTTTGTAGAGAGAATTCATGCTCGAGGATGGGATGTACTCCTTAGCTCTGATTACGGGCCATTTGATCCTCAAATGGTTCGTCGTTTCTACGAGTCAATGGAGTTGGCTGATTACGGCGTGTATGTCAACTGGGATCCGACTCATCGTTTCTTGTTGACGCTTGAGACTTTCTCCATAGTCACGGCGCTCGAGCTTGATGAGGCTCCCCTGCTGCAGGAGGCTCAACTGGTGACACTAGACATTATCGTGGTCGTCCTCATTGATGATTTGGTACTGCACCGGTATAGCAGTCATATCTCCATCGGTTGGATCCGAGTCAACCAGAGCTTGGTGGCACACTAGCAGACCACCAATGTCCTTGGGACGACAAGGACGAGCGAGCTGTTCTCAGAGGGTATCCATATCCTCCGCCTGCTTCAGGAGGATGTCTATGACTACTGTATGGTCGGCCGTCTCTTCGCTACTATCACCAGAGCTCGAGCCACTTCTGCTCCTCTTCCTAGCCTGCTAATGGTTATTTTGCGCTATTGGGAGGCGCCTTTTCTTCCTCCCATTTCTCTGGAGTTTGTCGTCCGACTCGAGGTCTCCAACCCTGGGCTGTCTGCTTGTCGACAGTTGTTGTGGGACCCTCAGGTAGATGTGCCAGTCCAGTACAGGCCCGGCGACCAGCGGGCGTTCTTTTCGCTCCATACAAATGAGGAGCGGTTCCAGCTTCTCTGGAGGGGTATGGGCGAGATTCTGACTGCAATCGAGGACTTGCAACGTCGCTTCGACGAAGGCCAAGGGCAATCTCGTCGACGACGGGGTTGAGTTTTATTTTCTGTTATTAGCCATTGTATTTTGTTTATGTATTTTGTTTTGTTTATTGCACTTTTGTATTAAAATTTTCAATCGTTATACTTTATTTCCAAATATTAATGAAAATGGTTGAAATTTTAATTATCTTGCAAACTTGTCATTTTTTTGAAAAATTTAGCCATTCCTGGGCTTTATTGAAAAAATTTGGATTTTTGGAGTAAATTTGAATATTTCGGTCCTAGGGACCTTAGTCCAAATATTTTAAATAGAAAAGAGGTTAGAGTTTGATTTTTTTGGAAACCCTATGGTTTTAGGCAACTTTTGGAGTCCTATTAGAGCTCAAACTCTTTAAATCTAGCCTATATATACCACACCATGTTTAGAGGACCGTCACTTAAAAATCAGAATTCTTTAAAACTTTTTTATTTTCTGATCTGGGCCCGAACTCGAGTCGAGTTCCTTATAGGCCATTCCAATCTTGAGTCGAAATTCAACCTGGCAGTAGTTTTCTGAGCTTGTTTTGAGTGATTTTTTATCGGTTTTCGTGCTGGTTTTTGGTGTTTTCTTCTTTCTTTTGCAATGGGTAATATTCAGAATGAGTTGTGGATGCCCGATGGCATGGATATCATCCCCAAGATGGATTTCGGGAATTATGGATAGTCCTTATGGAGTTTCCTTTGGGGATGGGATTTTTGACAAAGGTTGGGAAGGTTTTCTTTATGATTCTACTGTTATGTATTCCCTTTCTATGGTAAGAGACTCTTACCGTACGTTGCCCTTTGGTGATGCTATTCCATTTGATGGTTTCAAAGTTACTATGCATGGATTCCTCGTCTTTATCAAGTCTTTTTCTATCACTCGGGCATTGGGTATTCCACTCCAATTGCGACCTGTTTATTCACATCCTGATTACTTCCTCTCAATTATGTTGACATATTGGATAATTACTTAGACCACTTTGGACCTTGCATTTTTTTCTTCCATCCTGAGAATTATGTTAATGTGGCACCTACCACTTGCCTACCTGCTAATGTAGCTACTGTTGTTTTATGGGTCATGAGGAATTTATTAGTTGCAAATAGGTTAGATTATATCAATGATACCACAATGCATGTTCTTTACGACATTGTTAATAATTTTAATGCTCTTGACATAGCATCCTGGTTATGGATGGCATTCAAAATGTTTTCAAAATTGGTCAGCTAACTTACCCTACTGCTATCTGTAAGATAATCCTTCGTCTTATCCTAATTGGAGGAACAGGTACAATGATTGGACTCACCTTATCCCTATGGATCCTACACATCGTTTTATCAGGAGAAGTCGCCTAATCACTTGGGTGCCTAACAGGCTAACAATGTATGGCTATGTTTGGTTCACGGAATTCAGATTCTGGGAAAAAAGGGGTATTAATGGAAGAGATAACAATAGAAGAAAGATAAAGCAATCAAAAGGCGGAGATATAGAGTTTAAGATGGAAGGAATTCTAAGGAGATCAAAACACTTGACATATTTGTCCGGACAAAAATAGAAACTGGTTTCCATTTTATAAAAAAGGAAACCATATTCCTTTATTTTAGCCTTCACCGGAATCTAAATTCTGATCTTCCGTCCAAAATTAGCGGGTCTTAGCCTTACTTTCTGGGAACCTGAATTCCCTCGAACCAAACATAGCCTATATGTAAAGTATCCAAAGTTGCATAGAAATGATAATTTTATGGATAATGGTGAGGGATCTTGGAATGTGATCAAAGAGGCATTAACTATGTTGCGTGATGACTTGGATGGTTTGCCAAGAGAGGTTGTTTGAAAACAATAGTGTAATATAGGATTTCTTTTTTTG
The DNA here is from genome assembly GCA_023053565.1 of Aquilegia eximia. Taxonomy (NCBI): domain Eukaryota; kingdom Viridiplantae; phylum Streptophyta; class Magnoliopsida; order Ranunculales; family Ranunculaceae; genus Aquilegia; species Aquilegia eximia. Next base: position 28,304,244 of record JALIGU010000004.1, read on the forward strand.
TTGCGTCAGTCCTTTATTTCAGTATATTTTATTTTAGTTGTGTCATAGTATGGAATTCCTTGTATTCTCTATATGGAGATAATTCTGTTTGACAGGAATCTATAAAGCGGTTTGAATTTTTAGCACATTCATGGTAATATCTTTCTCTCTCTCTTTCCTATTCTTAGTATGAGCCTTGAGGACAAGGCAATCTCTTTGTTTGGGGGTGGGGAAGTATTTCAATTCTTTTTGCAAAAGATTTTCAAACTTCTTTATCCATACTTGTGTAAAATTCAAAATATTTGAGAAAAATCAACAAAAATCTTTCTTACAAAGACTTTTCAAAAATAGGATAAGTACACCATCAATGATGAACATAATGGTTGAATTCTTTCATTTTCAAGTTTAAGGACATTTGCATGAGCATAAGCATGGCATTCATCTGCGTTATTATAGATTACATGTGCAAATACAGCTACACCTTGAGAAACTTGAATCACTTTCGTTCTTATTACCTGAATCACTTTGGCCCATGTACCTTCTCACTCCATCCCGAAGGATACCCTAGTATTGCGCCTACCACTTGTCTTCCTGCTAATGTAGCTACTACTGCTTTATGGGTTTTGCGTAATTTTTTGGGTATTGAGAGGTTGGATTATGTCAATGATAGTACTATGCATGCTGTAGTTAGTATTGTTACCAATTTTTATGCTCTTGACCTATCCACTTGGATTCTGGATGGTATTAGGAATGTGTTCTTATTAGATGAGGATAAACTTGTCTTCCCTACTGCTATATGTAAGATTATCCTTGATAGTTATCCTGATTCGAGGAACAGAGACAATGATTGGACTCATCTTATCCCTATGGATCCTACACATCGTTTTATCAGGAGAAGTCACTTATTCACTTGGGTGCATAACACTTATGTGTAGATTATCCAAAGTTGCATATAAATGATAATTTTATGGATAATGGTGAAGGATCTTGGAATGTAATCAAAGAGGCGTTAACTTTGTGACGTGATGACTTGGATGGTTTGCCAAGAGAGGTTGTTTCAAAACAAGAGTTTAATATAGGTTTTTTTTTTCTGTTGAGTTAGCCCTTTATTTCAGTATATTTTATTTTAGTTGTGTCATAGTATGGAATTCCTTGTAATCTCTATATGAGATAATTTTGTTTGACAGGAATCTATAAAGCGTTTTGAATTTTTACCACACTCATGGTAATATCTTTTTCTCTCTCTCTTTCCTATGCCAAGTATGAGCCTTGGGGACAAGGCAATCTCTTTGTTTGGGGGTGGGGAAGTATTTCAATCCTTTTTGCAAAGGATTTTCAAACTCCTTTATCCATACTTGTGTAAAAATTCAAAAAATTTGAGAAAAATCAACAAAAATCTTTCTTACAAAGACTTTTCAAAAATAGGATAAGTACACAATCAATGATGAACATAATGGTTGAATTCTTTCCTCTTCAAGTTTAAGGACATTTATTGCTTCACCAAGTAGTTGAGTCTTATACTATATTTGCATGAGCATAAGCATGGCATTCATCTGCATTTATTATAGATTACATGTGGAAACACAACTACACCTTGAGAAACTTGAGGAATAAGTGTAGAGACTTAACCCAGTGAGCTTTTGACCCCCGTCCTTTTCTTGGAGAGTTATTACATACATCTGGAGTCAAAAGACTCAACCTCTTAGTTTTGTCTATTTTTAGTCTCATATTAATTTTTGTAGTTAGCTTTGAGATGACATCATGTGGGTGTAATATAAACTTGGGTCTTGTTGCTTATTCAAGATGTGATCACCATATCAGTACTTAGAAATGATACAAAGACATTTAGATAAACCTTATTTACCTTAGCCTACCCTGATGATATTTTATCCCTTAGGTTAACCATTCTGAGCCTTTCCTTGTTACTTAGCCTTTTTCTTGAGCCCATTATCCTTACCCAACTCCATTGTAGGAGTAAATACCCTTAGAATGTTTTAGGTCCTCTTACCCATTGTTTTGGGAACATGAGGATAATTGTTTATGTGGTTACAAGAAGAATGGAGAAATACAAAGAAATCTCTAAACTAGTGAGATGAACCAAATATTGAAAATCAAAGTTTGAAGAAATTCCAGAAAAACCTAGAGTCTTCCAAAACATTCCAAATCCAAAAAGAAAAGAAGATTCCCAAATAGGCTAAAGCTTCATTGAAATTTTCCCAAATGAAGATGAGAAATACTTCTTCCAAAAGAAAAATTCCAAAAATTTCTCCATGTGCTGCTATTACAAATCACAAGTATTAAAGGCCCGAATGTTCCAAAAATGTTTCACAAAAGCCTGTGCCATTTCTAGCCCTATCCTAAGCAAAGTTACAACCTATTACTGTCTTTTGTAGATCTAAGCTGATATGGTAGGATGTGGCGAGTAAGTGAGAAAGTGCTGAGGTGAAAAACCCGACATCTCAAGCAAGGCTAATTTTTCCATTCTTTGAGACTGAGTTCATTCCATTACACCAGTCCGTTCTTATTAATATATGTGAGATGATTGTCCGTCTTCTTTCCTCACATAGAGGTAAATGATAAACACAATCTCTTAGTGATTTTATTTCTGGGTGTATGTTTGTGAGGCAGAAGTTAAAGCGACCTTTCCAAAGGTGACTTAAGACCCGTGGTAGTATAGGTAGATGCCCGTATTCGTTGTATTTGAGATCGTTATGCTTGGTTTATATTTTATATCTTATTCATGCATTGGTAGTATATTATCTCATATGAACGGTTTTGCAATACTTATCCTTAATATGACCATTCTAAGGTACATGGTACAAAATTCTATTCTTGAATTAGTCATTGTAGTAAGTTTGTGGGTATCTTCTCTGGAAAACCCTCAGGAGACTATAACTCCTCCACCTGGGAACCCCTAGCGGTTAAAAGCCTTGATGCATAAGGTTAATGCAATCACCTTAGTTATACTTCTCTTTTGAGTTCCTTATTCTTTCTTCTCATCTTTGTTTGAGGACAAGTAAAGTGTTGTTTGGGGGTACTTGATCGGACCTCAAAAGTGTATATTTGTCCCCCGAATAACACCTTGTTTGTCTAGCACTTAGCTTATATTATTGTATTATATCTATTGATTAGTATTTTCTTGTCTTTTGTGTAGGTTTCATGAGCCGAAATGCGAATATGTAAAAGCCCACAAAAAGTCGAGAAAAACAAGTAAAAATGTATTATTGGCACAAAGGAAGAAAAATGGATATTTGGACCCACTAGATTTACTGTGGGAACCCCCACGGTCAACTCTGTTGACCTATGTTGACTTGAATTTTGGTCAAATCTCAGCCCAAACTGGGTCCCACTTAAGCCCACAAGTCAGAATTTCTATTTTGGGCCTTCAACTTAAAAATGCTCCACAAGAAGATCCAGAAGTCTGATTTGGGCCCATGATCTATCAAACTGAAGGTCTTGGCCCAAGCTACAATTCAAGCCCAAGACAATTAGGTTTCATTGATTACCTAATCTCTCTAGAACACCTACATCAGCAGCCACGACTTTCACCTAGTTTGGTAATCTTTTCATGCAAGTATTCTACTTTGTACTTTTTATATAAGAGAAGTTGTAACTAGGGCTTATTTATCTTTTAGCCTCCACTTAAGATCAACTTTCATTGAAAAAGAGTTGATCTTCTTCTTCATTGTATTCAACTCCTTATTCAATATCATTCCATTATTCCATTATGATGTATTGTGAATTACTTATTTATTCCTTGAGGATGAGTAGCCAAATCTCCATGGAGGGATGGTGGAAGCTTTCTAGGTGATGTAAAAGTATCATGTTTCTTCTTCTTGCTCATTGTGATTCAAAGTTCTTAATTCTTATTTACTTCTAATTCGCGATATGAGGTAACTATGATTATTTGTATGCTATTATTATCCATGATGTTAAAATATTATTCTAGGGTTTAGGGAGACCTAGCTTTAATGGTAGTATTTATATTTATTGTAGATGTGTAGTGAAATAGCTGAGAGGTGATTATTACATGTTTATAATATTTATCTTTTATTGGAACCCTTTTATGATTAAATCAAATAGCTGAGAGGTGATGATTTAGTTATGAATTATATGTTGAGTTAATTAGATTGAATAGCCCTGAGAGGTGACGGTTTAATTAATGAAACATATTCAATAACATGCATAAGAGAATCCCGTTTTAATTAGGTGGAATAGATGAAAGGTGACTACTTGATTATTATAGGCATTAGTAATTAGTTGGAATAACCGAGAGGTGACTAAGATATGATTGCATGATTTAGTTTGTGGATATCAATTATTCCCCCTATGTCATCATATATCTTCTTTTCATATCTTCCATATTCTTAAGTTAGGATTTACTATTTATTATTGCAGAATCTTCCAAACCATTCCAAATCCAAAAAGAAAGGAAGATTCTCAAATAGGCTAGAGCTTCATTGAAATTTTCCTAAAAGAAGATGAGAAATACTTCTTCCCAAAGAAAAATTTTCAAAATTTCTCCATGTGTTATTATTACAAATCACAAGTATTGAAGGCTCGAATGTTCCAAAAATGTTTCACAAAAGCCTGTGCCATTTCTAGCTCTGTCCCAAGCCAAGTTATAACCCATTATTGTCTATTGTAGATCTAAGTTGATATGGTAGGATGTGGCGAGTAAGTGAGAAGGTGCTGAGGTGAAAAACCCGACATCTCAAGCAAGGCTAATTTTTCCATTCTTTGAGACTAAGTTAATTCCATTACACCAGTCCGTTTTTATTTATATATATGTGAGATTATTGTCCATCTTCTTTCCTCACATAGAGGTAAAATGATAAACACCATCTCTAAGTGATTTTATTTCTGAGTGTATGACTGTGAGGCAGAAGTCAAAGCGACCTTTCCAAAGGTGACTTAAGACCCGTGGTAGTATGGGTACATGCCTGTACTCGATGCATTTGAGACCGTTATCATTGGTTTATATTTCATATCATATTCATGCATTGGTAGTATGTTATCTCATATGAACGGTTTTGTAATACTTATCCTTATCCTTGATATGACCATTTCTGAGGTACGTGGTAGAAAATTCTTTTCTTGAATTAGTCATTGTAGTAACTTTGTGGGTATCTTCTCTGGAAAACCCTCAGGAGACTATAACTCCTCCACCTGGGAAACCCTTGTGGTTGAAAGCCTTGATGCATATGGTTAATGCAATCACCTTAGTTATACTTCTCTTTTGAGTTCCTTTTCTTTCTTCTCATTTTTGCTTGAGGACAAACAAAGTGCTATTTGGGGGTATTTGATCGGACCTCAAAAGTGTATATTTATCCCCCCAATAACACCTTGTTTGTATAGCACTTAGCTTATACTATGGTATTATATCTATTGGTTAGTGTTTTCTTGTCTTTTATATAGGTTTCATGAGCCTAAATGCGAATATTGTGTAAAAGCCGGCAAAAAGTCGAGAAAAAAAAGCAAAGAGAATTGGCACAAGGGAAGAAGAATGGATATTTGCACCCGCGAAATCTGCTAAAGGCACCCAATGGTCAACTCTGGTCAACTATGTTGAGTTGACTTTTTGGTCAATTTTGACTTAGGTTGTCTTTTTTGTCAACTCTAACTTCGGTTGACTTTTTGGTCAACTGTTGACTTTGGGTCAACCATTGCTGACCTATGTTGACTTTCGGTCAACTGTTGACTTCGTATGACTTTGGGTCAATTCTGTTGACTTATGTGGACCGGACTTCATATTTTGGGTCTTGATCTTAAAAAGGCTCTACAAGAAGAACCAGAAGTTCGATTGGGGCTCATGAGCTATCAAACTGAAGGTCTTGGCCCAAGCTACAATTCCAGCCCAAGAGAATTAGGTTTTACTGATTGCCTAATCCTTCTAGGAGTCCAACAGCAGCAGCCACGAATTTCACTAAGTTAGGAAGTCTTTGCATGCAAGTATTCCATTATGTAATGAATATATAAGAGAAGTTGTAACTAGGGTTTACTATCTATCTAGAGTCCATCTTTTAGATCTTGATCTTTTAGCCTCCACTTCAAGATCAACTTTTGTATTCAATTCAATATCAATATCAATCCATGATTTCAATTATGATGTTCTATGATTTATTTATTTGTTCCTTTGGTATGAGTACCTAAATCTTCATGGGGGGATGGTGGAAGCTTTCTAGGTGATGTAAAATTATTATGTTTGTTTCTTCTTGTTCATTGTGATTCAAGGTTCTTAATGCTTACTTATCTCTAATTCGCGATATAAGGTAAGTATGATTATTTGTATGCTATTGTTATCCATGGTATTAAAATATTATTGTTAGAATTTAGGGAGACCTAGTTTTGATAATAGTATTTATATTTATTGTAGATGTGTAGTGAAATAGCTGAGAGGTGATTACTGCATGTTTATGATATTTATCTTTTATTGGAACCCTTTTATGATTAAATTCAATAGCTGAGATGTGAGGATTTCATTATGAATAATATGTGGAGTTAATTAGATTCAATAGCTGAGAGGTGAGGATTTGATTAATGAAGCATATTCAATAGCATGCATAATAGAATCCCGTTTTAATTAGGTTGAATAGCTGAGAGGTGACTACTTGATTATTATAGGAATTAATAACTAGTTGGAATAGCTGAGAGGTGACTAACTAGTTATTATAGATTGAACATGAAGAACAACATGATATAATTGCATAACCTAGTTTGGGGAAACCAACTACTCCCCCTATGTCATCATATAACCTTCTTTTCCATATCTTCCATATTCTTAAGTTAGGATTTATTATTTATTTTTGCCTGTAAGAAGTCGAATCAATTATCAAACTCTTATTATTGATTCCTTGATGTTTCTTAATTATTATTCTTAATTATGTTTTTGCTAAGATCTCCCCCTCTGAGGTGGGTACGACCCTTGCTTGTTACTTGTCTACTTTGATCTTCAATCTATACAGGCACAAGAAGGAAATTCAACATAAAAATACGATCTTTTGATAGTAGGATCGTTTTCCTCAACATCAAAATGGCATCGTTGCCGCTCTAAGGAATGAAGTTCATCAAAGCACAAAAGAGAATAGTTGTTTCGGGACATCATCCCACTTCTATCCCCCCCACCCTTCAATTTATATTTGTTTTAATTAATATTTTTAGGTTTCTATTTACTTAGTCTTTTTGTTGATCTTGCAGTGAAAACGGATCTGAAAAAGCTTGAAAAACGGAGTAGATATCAAAGTTTGAAGAAGAGTGCGCATTCAGGAAATTTTTCCTGAAATTACTGTTCCGAAGTGGGCCTGACCTCAAGTCGAGATCACTTTGGTATGTAACAATCTCGAGTCGAGTTTTAGGCAAAAAATTGACTCGGTTTTGCGTGATTTTTCTAGGACAATCTCGAGTGCGCATTCAGGAAATTCATAATGAATGAACATGATGTAATATGTTGAATTGTGTATTTGTTTGGTTTGTGGGACATATACCTGGGAGATATGATACTGAAAATCTAGAGGACATATATCTTAAGATATGATGTTGAAGCTCTATGAGGGTGTATATCAAAGGGTATGATGTTGGAACTCTATGAGGACATGTATCAATAGATATGATGTTGAAACTCTATGAGTATGAGGTAGAGATATGGTATGTTCATCCTCTTGGCCTGTTGGTGTCGTAAGGACACGGGTGTGAAGAACACATAGCTGGTTGGTCAGCTTTTGGGTAGAGATATGACATGTTCATTCTCTTTGCCTGTTGGTGTCGTAAAGACACGGGTGTGAAGAACACATAGCTGGTTGGTCAACATTTGGGTAGAGATATGGCATGTTCATTCTATTGGCATGTTGGTGTCGACGGACACGTGGTGCAAGTGGCACATAGCTGGTTGGACAGCAATATTGGTGCAAGTGGCACAAGATTGATATGTTATGATTAGTTTGGTTATGTGTTGGTTGTGGTAATATATATTTCTTTATATATATGTATGATGTGTGATATGATATCAGATTTGATTTGCTAACGGGGCAATTACTCGACGAAATGAAGGGATCTTGATCCGTATGTTATTTGATAATCTCTCAGGTGCGTAGCATAAGTTTTGGATTTAGTATGAACTAATTATGTTGGACACAGATATTAATTTATGTTTATATATCGTTCACCTTATTGTTATTGATTATACATTATTATTATATATTGGGTGCGCTGATTCTATTCCTGGATTTAAGATCGAGACCCAAGTTCAATAGTTTGCTTAGACTTTATGTCTAACCCTTTCTTCTTTTCATGTAGTGGCTGTTTTATTGTTGTAGTGTTCGTTGAGATGTCTGGTGGTGGTTGTCTTGAGTTGCTCATATGTCTAGTTGTAGTTTTGATGAGTTGTAACCTTCGGGCATGACTCTGGTTTATATTTATATTTATATAGTTTCTATTTAGTTTAGTCTTTCGTTGTTAGTTTATTGTTTGTGTTTATTTATGTTCTTCTATGGTCTAGAGGTGTGATGTCACGTGACAGTAGTCTGACCCTATGGTCCATGGAAGACATATGGTGATCATTATGACTCTGTTGCCCGATTTTGGCCTGGCTAGCTAGAATTGGATTTCAGGGGCGTTACAGTTGGTATCAGAGCTTAGAGTTTATTTGACCTTTAGGGAGTACCTGTGGAGTCCAGTTGAGTCTTTAGAAGTATGAGCAACCATTGGTAGAGTTTACTTTAGACTCTGCCTGAGTGAGGATTGTTTTGGTTGAGTTTCTATATGTATAGATATATTATATTGTTTGTTGTGATGAGGTGCTTCTAGATATTGTTGCATTATTATTATGTGCATGCTTGCCTTGTTTAATATTTCTTTCTGAAACATATCTTTAGATATATGCAGTGTGGATAGTCACTTTCTAGAAAGAATGGTTGAACTAGATCCTTGCGAGGATAGTTTGGTTGATGCCCATGTTGTTTGGGATGATATTCTGTGAGGGAATGAGGTTTGGTTGCAATCATGTTGACGAATATGGTTGAGAGATTTAATTAATATTATTGCTTATATTTGTTTAAGCATGATTAGAGCATATATGTTGATGCATATGAGATTATGAGATATTTGCATGAGCTTTATATCACTTTTGATATGATTGGTTAAGTGTTTATTTCTTTCTTTGGAATGGAAAATACTTTATGATTATTTGTTTTGGAAAAACAAAATTTTCAAACTTGAAAGATAGATTTTTATTTGGTAAGCGTAATGTTTTTAAAACATTTCAAATTTGTTGCTTGATTTTAAAGCATGGATTGTTATATGTTATATGAAAATACAGGTATATTTTTTATGATAAACAAATTATACTTGAATTTGGAAGATGGAAGCATGATAACAATTGTTTATGAGATCATGTTTATTGATGAGATATGTTTGGTATACACGAGTTGATTTGATTGTATAATTCTTTGCATAAGGATTTTTTTTTAATAAATATATTCTTGAGAAGATTAAGCATAATGATATGAGTTTCTTATGTTATTGGAAGCATTGTTGAGGATGATTAAATATCTTATTGAAAAGATATATGTTGTATTGCATGCGGAATTAATAATAAAGATTAATTGAATTTGCAAGCTATGTTTATCGCATTATTTAAAATGGCTTGGTTATGTAAAAGGAAAGATAAAAATTTGAAGAGGAAAAGGTTTTGATTGTATGTTGTAAGATTTGGCTAAGGTAAAGTTAAATCTATAAAGCATGCTAGTATATATTAATTGTGATATATATAATTTTGGAAGAAAGTATGAGAAAGTATTCGTTTTACATGTTATATTACTATTCATGCTTGTTTCAGAGTTTTACATCAGGAATTTTTGAAAATTTTCTTCTGGTGATTTGTAGATAATTCGAATACGGTCGTTTTGATATATTGTATGCATCGTTTCAATATTTTGTTGGCAAGAATTTCGAAAAAGTTTTTTCTAACAAAATGTAGTAATTTCTCTTTACAAAGATTCTGACATATTATGCATGTCGTTTGGATTAGCGATTGTTAAAATATGAATTTTTGAGTGAGTTACATCAGATTTAGTTATTGCTTGTTTCAGAAATATTTGTCAGTCTTTTGGGAAAATTTTCTTCTGATAAGCTGTAGAATAATGAATTATGGACATTTTGATATAATGCATGCCTTGTTTAGATCAATCAGTAAAAATATATGAATTTCCTTGTATAAATCTAGTGTAATTCGAGTATTTCAACTTTTCTTCTTGAAACTGTCAGAAATTTTCTTCATACATAGTGTAGACTTATTTACTATGATCATTTGGACATATAATATGCCTTATTTAAAATCTTGGTTTGTGAGTTATGTATTTTTGAATATTATGCTATGCTTAAAATAAAATTGGTAATATGCTTAATGAGTTTGTGGTTAGTAGAATCTTGTTTTATTCGTGATAAGAAAGTTGTAAGAATATAAATCGTTGTCTACTTTATTTATTTATAATAATTTCGTCAAATCATAACATGATTTTTGAGTTATATAAAATGTTGGATAGTTATGGAATAAGGTTAAATTAATGTTGGGTTATACATCGAATGATATAGTTTGAACAGGTTAATAATTTTATTTCCCTTGTTGTTTAGTTTTGGTTTCACATTGCATTATTTATATCCATATGCATATGTAGAAATTATGATAATTGCGGATTATTGTTTTGGATAGCATATTCAATGTTTTGTGTAGAAGCATGAGTAAAGTTTGATTATATTCATGATATCGTTTTATTTTGATGAGATAGATTGAAATCATGTGATGAAAATTATTTATAGTTTATTCTATATATTGAGAGGTTTGACTTGGAGAAAAACAAATGTTTTCATAAATCTTGAACCTTGATAATTTTTATGTGCAAATAAAATATATTTTTAATTTGCAGTGTTGAGGAATTAATGGTGCCTATTTCGCTAATTTTGCTAATTTTGTTAGTTTAAGCTAATTGGACGATTTTAACAATGTTTCATCATAGGTATGAATTATCGAAAGTTCTCAAGTAGTAATTTGCATTTTGTATGCCTAAATGGATGTGTTCAATATATCTTTGAAGAAAATGGAACGGTTTTTAGTTGGATGGCATGAGATAATACTATGCGTTAGTTTTGGATAAAATTTTGATATATTCAGGACGAAAATTTATTTATGCTTAAAAAGCTTATTGATTTATTGGAAGACAACCCTATATAATGGATATCAAATATGAGGTTTTGAAATCATAGTAATTGGTATGTGGAGCAATAGTACCATTTATTCAATACATTTTAACTAAGTACATTACGGTGCGGGTAGCCTTTTCGTCCACACGATGTGACTAGGACAACTTGGTAACCGGTTAAGCAATTTTTATTGTTTCTTTCAGTTTTCAGTCAAACATACAGGTGGCAGCTGACTGTATTAAGTTAAAATCTCTCTCTTCCTCCTAGCTGACTGTACTAATTTAAAATCTCTCTCTTCCTTCTCTTTCTTTCTTCTTACTTCAATTTGAATTTTTAAAGAACATATTCTAAAGGAAGTCATTAAAGGTTTTTATAAGGAAGACATTCAAGGTTTTTCTTTTTTGAGCTAAGGCAACCATATTGAATACTAAGGAAACCATATTGAATAAATCTACACATGATGGAATAAATCCATTTTTCGATCTCATTACTAATATATAATTGTTTCGTGCCTAACGCAATATGAGTTGATTACTATTATCTCTCTTTTGTTTTTAAATTGTAAGAAATGCAATTAAATATGATGAATTCTGTTGATGTTGATGAACTTGAGAAATGGGAAGAGATATGGTTGGGCCTTGGGTTGGGCTTGGTTTTAGATATGATAATAAAGCCCAACAGTGACTTGTGATTGTTTAACAACCAGCAAATTTGACAGTTCACACTTGTTGGTTTGTCACTCACATGATACTTTACATCCTGAAATTGAATGATATTGTCACTCATATTTGCCATTCTACCATCTAACAGTTTGCCTGTGCTTTGTAGAGGTCGGAGCTATACTAGATGGATTTGCACTATGCAGATAATTGGGATACACTTGTATCCAAATCATTACTGATTCTATGCCAATCCTACAATGGTACAACCAATAAATTACAATTCCATGGCACCTCAAAGATTGGTGTAGACAGCTCCGAGAGCTGGTCAGCAATCTAAACATTCAAATCATACATACATACAAGGAGGGAAATAAAGCAACATAGTACGTAGCAAGCCTAGGAATGAAATTCAAATCAGATGTAGCAGCTTTCATCCATACAAACAGAGAACTAAAGTAAAATCCTTACAGGTGATAGTCTTAACATAAAGAAAATTAAAAATTCAGACATTAGATTCATACTGCATTTTCACTGACCTGAGCCACTTGTCCCCCTTTCATCTGATTCCCAGGAACAACTAATCATGTCCACATTTGGAAAGAAAGGTGTAAGAGAAGATTTGAAGACAACTGCATTGTCAAACCCAACTTCTCTAATCTCCTATTCCTCAAAATCATATATTGGAACCTAAAATTGGCTACCCTCCACAAACCTACTGCCAGGTCTAGTCCCAATTTTGTTCCCACAGCTCTTAAGCTTGGCATAGTGTTTCACTTCAAAACCCCCCTCTACACTTATTTATTGGACAAGACCCCCTGACTCCTTCATTGCCCTTAACACTGATGGTTCTTCTAAAGATGATCTCTCTTCTGGAGGAGGTATTATCAGAGATGCTCTGGGCATACACATTGCCAATTTCTTCTCCTTCTATGGTGAAGGATCGAACAACACTGTTGAGTACAGAGCTATTTTAGATGGGATTACTCTCTGCAAAGCCTTGGGATACCATAATATTTTTATCTCAACAGACTCATTGCTGGCATCAAAATGGTTTACCAATTCTATTTTTGTCCCCTGGCACCTAAGTATTGGGTGGATTAAAATCTGGGAATTGGTTACTTCTCTCAATATTCATGGTTATCACACCTTCAGGGAAGGCAATAGGGCTGCTGATTTTCTGGCAAGCATGGATTGCACTTTAAAGCTGATGGAGCTATATTGGTCTCCCCTCACTCAGAACTTAAACAAATTCTATGTGGAGACATAATGCATATTACTAATCTAAGGATCCACTCTTAACCTCTAACAAGGAACCTTCTCACCTCACATTATTTTAATTACTTAGCTGCATGCATCTTATTTTATATTCTGATAATAGATAATAGATACTAGACTTTAGAAGTGAAGCTAATGCATCCATATATATATATACATATATACATATATAACATATAGGTTTAGGATTTTATGTCATTTTACATTCAACTAAATTGATAGTCTTAAGAGAGATTAACCTACATGCTTAACTAATTAATTCCTTGCATGATTTTCAGTCTTCTTCTGCATTGGAGTCTATTGGCTCATACTCCGGCTCTTCTTCCCACTTATCATCATCAGAAGGAGTCATGTACTCCTCCTCAGAATCAGGCGCATCCATATCCATCTCACCATCTCCTCCTGTGGTGGTTGAAGAGGAATCATCATCATCATCATCCTCATCTTTATCTTCATCATCTTCATCTTCATCTTCATCATCAGCATCAACATCTGCCTCCATATCATCTTTATCATCAGCATCTGGCATTCGTGGAAGGAGCAAGTTTAATTATTGTTAACATATGCCCTGATAAAAACAGAATTTAATAATTTAATCTTGTTTGATTTTGGCTGATTAGGGTTTACTCACCTGCTACATCAACGTCCCCACCAAACATAGGCGCATCAGCATCATGCTCCTCATTCTCTTCAACAAGTATTGGAGGAACTTGTGGGTCTCCATTCAGAGGATCAACTTCATCAATTGGTTCTTCCTTAGGCTCCTCCATAGGGAGAATCAGCTCCCTTGGCTCCTCCTTCACTTGGGATGAGGACCCAACAATCTCTTCCAGCTTGATCTCCTTTTTCACTTCTGGAATCAACCTCTCCACCCCCTTACAAGCCTTACAAGCTGCACAATGTCTCTTGCTCTGCTGAACAAGCTCCACCACCCTATTCCAGTGTTCCTTGCACAGTGTCTCACTAACCAACATGACCATTATCTCTGGAGCCTAATCCTCCTCTGGCTCAATCTTAACACTTTTCATTTTCTTTCCGCTTGAGGCTGCCATGGATGCTCCGCTTCTTGGTTGCTAAAGTTTTTTGGTCTTCTAGCTCTAGAAGCTCTACTAACGAAGAGTCATGATGGTTTTTGAAGGATTGAGTTGCTTTTACTCCGCGCTACAACTTCCAAGACAACTTAAAACAAGCAAAGTCAGTCCTTCTCTGATCTTGGCGCTAGGCCTCAGCCCTATGGGCCTTGTTAAATTAGCTTTGTGGATTTGAACTATTCTCGCCCATCGGGCCTTGTATCACGCTTCGGCCTATATATGATTAATTCATAGGTTGATATTGACAAACTTGAGAAATGGGAAGAGATGTGGTTGAGCCTTGGGTTGGGCTTCGTTTTAAATGCGATAATAAAGCCCAACAGTGACTTGTGACTGTGTAACAACCAGCAAATTTTATAGTTCACACTCGTTGGTTTGTCACCTACATGATACTATATATCCTGGCATTGAATGATATTGTCACTCATATTTGCCATTCCACCATCTAACAATTTACCTGTGCTTTGTAGAGGTCAGAGCTATACTAGATGGACTTACACTATGCAGATAATTGGGATACACTTCTATCCAAATCATTACTGATTCTATGCTAGTCATACAATGGTACAACCAATAAATTACAATTCCATGGCACCTCAAAGATTGGTGTAGACAGCTCCGAGAGCTGGTCAGCAATCTAAACATTCAAATCATACATGCATACAAGGAGGGAAATAAAGCAACAGACCACCTAGCAAGCCTAGGAATGAAATTCAAATCAGATGTAGCAGCTTTCATCCATACAAACAGAGAATTAAAGTAAAATCCTTACAGGTGATAGTCTTAACATAAAGAAAATTAAAAATTCAGACACTAGATTCATACTGCATTTTCACTTACCTGAGCCACTTGTCCCCCCTTCATCTGATTCCCAAGAGCAACTAATCATGTCCACCTGACCTGAGGACTTTATTTTGATCAAAATTGAAACCTGAACCTGACCTGTCAGGTTATCAGGTCAGGCTCCGGTTGACCTGAATACATGACCATTTTCTTTTCAAAACTGAATGTAGCTAAATAATGAGAACTCATAAAAAAGAAGCTCATAATAAACCTTGGGAACTTATCTGTCTTAAAAAAATACCAAGTACGATGAATTATTTAGGGTTATAATTACAACTTAGAAAAACAAAATAGAATCCTTCAGACCTTCACCAATGATATGTACAAAACCAAAATAGAATCCTTCAAAATGACCTGGACCTGTACAAAACCAAAATAGAATATGTATTAAAACACCATTGATAAGCGATAACATGATGATTAATACTTGCAGATTCAAATACTCAAATTGTCGTGATCTGTACCAAAAATTTAACATAATTAAATTCTTAGCTTTATTGGTAGTTGTAGGGGTACTACATACTCCAACCATCAAAAGCAGCCACGTGGCACAATCATTCATCCATCAGGTCGCCACGATCTCTACCTGATAGTAGCTCGACCATAACAGCTCAATCTCATAACGAGCAGCGACCTGCTTATGCACACGTGCTCTCATTCAATGCACAGAATATTCTCGTCAGTTACATAATTAATTCACAGGGATGATCCTCGCGCGTTACACAATTAATCCTCATTATGATGACGGAGAATCTGCAAGATCCACGATCCACGCCTTTCTACCTTCTATAAGAACAGAACTACGATGGCTTGATCTCTAAGTTCAATCCCCTCGAGCTAAGAGTACGTAGGCAATCTCAATCTCAACGAGGTGCAGCCACCCCGACCTAAAACTTCCCTTTTGGTCAAGTCTCCCAGCGACCTGACCTAGTAGTGCATTAATCTAGAAATAGGTTAATACATTTGGCGCCGACTGCAAGGAATTCGATATAATCGAAAACCCAAACCCTCCCACCCTTCTCAAAGTCATCTATTCAAATGACTACCCCAGAGCTAACTATCCACGATCTGCATGCACAAATCACTCTTTTGCAGGAAGAAAACACACGTTTGAAGGCCGCACAAACCAACCCCCAACAAGGTGAAAATAGCGGACATGGAGTCGTTCCCGCTGATGATTCCAACCAGAAATACGAACAACTCAACCAACAACTGGCGGAGTTCAAAGCCTCCCAGGCTCTCCTTCACCATTCCAAGAGCCACACCGCGGAGAAACTTGCTATACAGTCCCTCCAACAGTTCCAGGAGTCTCCTTTCTCCAAGGAGATCCTTGAACATGATTTGCCGAACAAGCTCAATGCCCCCAAGTTCGACCAGTATGCAGGAGTCGGAGATCCAACCGACCACATCAAGGGATTCCGGAAATCCCTTCCTCTGATCAAAGAGGATCACCTTTTGTGTTTGCTATTCCAGTCCAGCCTCACTGGACCAGCTCTCGACTAGTTTCACCGATTGAAGCCAGGATCCATCAGCTCGTTTGTCGAGCTCGAAAAGCAATTTTTCATCTTCTACATCCACAACAAGAAGCGCCCCATCACCATTGATTCAATCTTTAAAGTCAAGCAACGAGATGGTGAGTCACTAAGCGTTTTCTTTGCTCGTTTTAAATCTGAATTACACTCAATTCAGGATTTTGCAAAGGAGCACGAGACCTTTGCAACCATCGCATTCACTCACGGTCTGACCCAGGGGTCCGACCTCCACAAGTCACTAGCCATGAAGCGACCTTCATCACTGGACGAGCTCTACCTAAAGGTAGATCATTATATCAAGCTCGAGGAAGCCCTCACTGGGAGGGAGAAGAATCACGTAGTCAGCAATGTGGAGTCTGGCTCAACCAAGCGACCCCGGTCAGATGGCAAGAGGTTCAAGGCTAAGTCGTTGCCTACTGAGCAACGAGAATATCACCGGATTACAAGACCATCCAGTTACATCTTTGAGCGAATCAAGCACAACCACTGGTGTAGGATTCCTACCTTCACACAGTTGGAAGATACATCTGGACGACCGTACTGCAAAGTCCACAGGGTACGGTGTCATCAAACAGATGACTGTCGCGTTCTAAAACGCGCACTGCAAACTTAGGCCGACGAGAAAAGGCTCAACAATTGGATCCTCGGAAGGAATGAGGAATCCACAGGCAAACGGGTGAGGAAGGAGTCCAGAACACCTCCCCGTTCCCCAAAAAGAAATCACAGCAAGGCCAGAACGGCCTCAGCAAGCCCAGTCCGCAGCAGAGGGCGTAGCCTCTCCCAACGTTTAGGTCCAACAAGAGACCTACGCGACCAGATCAACAAGAAGGTCGCGCATAAGATCGACAGTGACAGCGAATCGGACAGTCATGTAGTCTACATGATTGACGAATCCAACCACGTCTCTCGAGAGAAAAAGAAACGAGTAGAGCATCTACACCATGTCTACTCCATTACTGGGCGAGCAGCTCGTTTCAACATCCCTGCCCGCCAAGAGTCTGACATCACTTTCACCGAGGACGATCTCAACAAGGTCGTTACTCCTCACAACGACGCTCTTGTCGTCGAGCTGCGGATCGCAGACTATACCATCAAGAGGGTATTCATAGACCCTGGCGCATCATGCTACATCCTCATGTACAGAACCTTCAAAGACATGAGGTTGCCTGATTCAGTTCTCATCCCCGATTTCACTCCCATCTTGGGCTTCAACAGTTCAAGAGAAGATCCCAAGGGTGAAATTCTGTTGCCTGTCACCGTGGGCAGGAAGGAAGACAAGGTCGTTATGACCACCAAGTTCAGCATCCTTAATATCGCAAGCAAGTACAATGCGATTTTGGGTCGAAAGTGGATCCATGCTATGAGAGGTGTGCCGTCAACGTATCATCAGGTATTCTGCTATCCTGGCCCTCATGGGATAATGGAACTTCGCGGCAATCAGAACACCGCACAGGAATGCCATGGCATTGTTGAAGTTGTGCCACAGTCAAAGCCATCCACCTCTGGAGCCAAGGATGCTGAAGTCAAAGGAAAGAGCCCAATCTCACCAGAGGCTCAACAGGGCGACAACAAGTCAAAGAGCCCTTCCAAAGAAAAGAGTGAAGCCACCAAATAGCAACTACAGAAGGAGCTAGGGAGCTCCCCCAAGCTAAATCTCGGAAGTACTGATCCAGGTGTACGTGTGAACATTGGGTCAGAAGATGACCCGAGATATATCTATGTAGGTGCAGAGTTGAAGGAAGATAAGTTCAATAGCTTTGTAAATTTTCTTTCAACTAATAAAGATGGTTTTGCTTGGTCGTATATCGATATGCCTGGGATAGATCCATCAATTGCATGTCATAAACTGCGGGTCAATCCCAATTATCGACCTGTAAAGCAAAAACCAAGAAGGCTTGCTCCCAAATTTCACGAAGCTGTCAATGAAGAGATCAGCAGACTTAAACAGGTCGACTTCATCAGAGAGGTCGATACTCCAGACTGGCTAGCCAACATCGTACCAGTCTTAAAGAAGAATGGGAAAACAAGAGTCTGCATCGACTTCACAAGTTTGAACAAAGCTTGTCCTAAAGATTCATTCCCACTGCCACGAATCGATAGGCTAGTCGATCAGACATGCGGTTTTGAGCTACTGTCATTCATGGACGCATACTCAGGGTATAACCAGATCCCAATGTACGAGCCTGACCAAGAGAAGACCTCTTTCACAACAAAGCAAGGTATTTTCTGCTACAAGGTTATGCCATTCGGGTTAAGGAATGCGGGTGCGACCCATCAAAGACTGGTCACCAGAATGTTCGACGACCTCCTAGGTCGAACAATGGAAGTCTACATTGACGACATGCTAGTGAAGAGTAACCAAGAGCAAGATCATTTGTACAATCTCGATCAGGCATTCCAAAGATTAAGACAATACAGAATTCGTCTCAATCCAGAGAAGTGTCTATTCGGGGTTGCATCAGGAAAATTCCTCGGCTACCTAGTCACCAGACGAGCCATTGAAGCAAATCCAGACCAGATCAGAGCCCTGATCGACATGCCAAGCCCAAAAACAAAGAAACAAATCCAGAAACTCAACGGCATGGTGTCAGCTCTGAACAGATTCATCTCCAGAGCATCAGACAAATGTCGACCAATGCTCCATATTCTAAAGAAGGGGGCTACATATGAGTGGACAGAAGAATGCGAGAAGGCATTCAATGATCTCAAGGCATATTTGTCTACTCCACCAGTTCTCACAAGGCCCAACGATGGAGATGTACTCGGCGTTTACCTCGCAACATCAGATTTTGCGATCAGTGCAGTACTCTTTAAAGAAGAAAACCAGGTCGAGCGACCTATCTATTTCACAAGCAAAGTCTTACAGCAGGCCGAAATAAGGTACACACCTTTGGAGAAGTTAGCATTAGCCTTACTTTACGTTGCTTGCAAATTCAAACCTTATTTCCAAGCGCACACTGTCAAAGTAATCACCGACCAACCATTACGACATATACTGGAAAAGAAAAACAAAACAGGTCGTATGGCTCGATGGGCAGCCGAGTTGGGTGATTACACTTTTGAGTTCGTTTCACGGCAGGCCGTCAAGGGCCAGGTCGTTGCAGATTTCTTGGTAGACTATCCAGCAGAGGATACCAATTGGGAACCAGAACCTGAAACAAGGAAAGTCCAATACAGCCCTCCTGACACATGGCAACTGTATGTAGATGGTTCCCACAACTCCAACGGAAGTGGCATAGGTGCTGTATTAATTTATCCTGAAGGATCACAGCTCGAGAGATCAACTCGTCTCGACTTCGCGACCTCCAACAACGAGGCCGAATACGAAGCTCTAATACAGGGCCTACAAATGGCCATCGACCTACAAGCAATTCGCCTGAAGGTGTACAGTGATTCACAACTGGTAGTCAATCAGATTACCAGTAATTACCAGATCAATGGGGTAAACCTAATCAGGTATGCGAGCAAAGCAAAGGAGCTCATCAACAAGCTCAGTTATTTCACAATCGAGCACATACCGAGAGATGACAACAGGCATGCTGATTCACTGGCATTCTTAGCATCTAAGATCGAGTCAGACAGACCACGGGCTCTCACTATAGCAATCAATACACAGCCCGCATATCTATTCAAGGAGGAAGATGTTCATCAAATCTCTGATCTACTAGAGACAACTCCAGCAGATGTCCAAGGGACTTGGATGGAGCCTCTCATTATTTACCTCCAAACTGGTGTCCTAACATCTAACAAAAAGGAAGCCAGTCAGCTGTTGCATAAAGTCACAATGTACAAACTCCATGAGGGTAAACTTTTCAG
This sequence comes from Aquilegia eximia, assembly GCA_023053565.1. Taxonomy (NCBI): domain Eukaryota; kingdom Viridiplantae; phylum Streptophyta; class Magnoliopsida; order Ranunculales; family Ranunculaceae; genus Aquilegia; species Aquilegia eximia. Next base: position 28,324,635 of record JALIGU010000004.1, read on the forward strand.
AAGGTCCGCAACTGGTTTGTTATTACGATGCCTAATCCCCAAACAGGGCCAGATGATATTTCAAGAAATCCATGAAGGGGAATGTGGAAACCACTCCGGAGGGCGAACCTTAGCCCATAAAGCAATCTCCTAGGGATACTTCTGGCCAAGAATGAAGGAAGATGCCAAGAAATTCGTTTTGAAGTGTAAAGAATGCCAACGATTTGCTGATAAGCAACATCAGCATCTCAATGATCTCATCAACGTCACTGCACCATGGACATTCCACATGTGGGGGCTTGATATCATGGGCCCCCTAATCAAAGAGAAGAAATCAGAGAAGAGATTCGTTCTAGTGGTCGTCGACTACTTCACTAAATGGGTGGAAGCTGTTGCACTAACCAACGTTACTCAAGCAGATGTTCAGTGATTCATGTGGGAAAACATCATCACAAGGTTTGGCCTACCAAAATGGGTAGTCACAGACAATGGTACTCAGTTCGTTGGCAAAAACATCAAGGCTTTCTACGACCTATGGAAAATTGAGCATTCAAGGTCAACGCCCAGATATCCACAAGCCAACGGCCAGGTTGAAGCTGCAAACCGACAGATTCTAAACAACCTGAAGAAAAAGCTCGAAGATCAGCATGATCAATGGCCACAACAGTTGGAGAACATCCTATGGGCTTATAGGACAACCCCTCGTACATCCAATGGGATGTCACCATTCAGTCTTTGCTATGGAGTGGAGGTCGTTATTCCCACCGAGTTAGCATTTGGAACGACCAAATCTCTTCTGGTCGACACTGAACTTAACAATCAGGTCTGGTCGTTCGGAATCGGTCTCCTCGAGGAGCGACGAAACCACGCCGTTATAAAGCTTGAGCAATACCAACAAAGACTAAAGCGAGCCTATAACAAAGGCGTACGACCTAGATCTTTTCAACCACGGGAACTGGTTCTAAGGAAAATGTTCCACAACAAGAGGAAGAATATCATTGGCAAGCTCAATGCCAACTGGGATGGACCTTACATCATCACCAAGGTTCAAAACAACGGTTCTTATCGCCTTCAAACACCAGAAGGGGAGATCGTTAAGAACCCATGGAATGCTTTTCACTTGAAAAAGTTTTATCAATGAAATGTATGCATCTATTCATTACATTTCAATATATAAACTCATCTTTGCCTTCATCTCAGCTCAAACATGAATGGCTCTTAAAAGGTCTAAACCCTCGACCTACAAATTATCAAAACTCTATTCCCTTTGATGATTTCAATTTTGTTAAGTTCAAACATTTGCAACTTAACTTGGTGCATTGGTCATATCAATCCCACGACCTATGTACATTCAAGCAACCGTGTACACGACCTCATCCACCAGCAGGTCCAACACTATGGTTATTACTTGTTTGCAAAACTCATACAAACAGACAACGTAAAAAGAATGACAATAAAAGGTAAATCATTGAATTTTCTTTTTACTTGATGAGATTTTAACCATTACAGGTAAAAGCAAAGTCAAATTAAGGCATACAAGAAGAACTGTTTCAGTTCGTCCTGCTTTCAGCCATTCATCTCGTCTACCTGCCTTCCGAACGAGCTTCCAGGACTCCCTGGAAACTAGCTGATCAGAACGACTTAAGTATAAACTCATTAAAATTAATGTTGTTCAACACAACTACAAACAAAACAAGCAATTGTTTTCTCAAGCTCACAAACTCAAAGGACTGCGTTGGGGAGAACCAAAGAGGACATACTGCAAGAACAAGGAGTGCAAGAAGCAAACTTTGCACAAGGTTACCCAATACAAGAAAGTTGGTACCCGGACTAGTTCATTGCTGCGCTGGCTGGTCGCTAGAACTGTCACGACCCTAATTTCCAAAAATTGGCAAAAAGAGAGAATTTACAAAATTACCCTCAATAAGCCAATAAAAAGAAAAAGGATCAAGACAGTAATCTAAATAAACATTTGCACAAGGTAAAAATCCATAACCATTAAAGACAAACACTTCAACACAAATAATTTGAACTCCCGATAACTTCCATATATAATCAAAAAACTCCAAATATCAAATTACACAACTCCAATAATAAAATTCAACAACTTCTACTGAGGTATTGTCTTTCCCAAATCAACAATAATCCAATAAATGAAATAAACTTAAGTAATCAACTAACAACGAATCAAAGAACTAAACCTACTGAGAAAGATAACTCTTGTAAATCTCAAACTCCCTCTCGATCAACTGGATCAGCCCGAGCCTCCTGATGTTGCTCCTGATCGTACCCAACTTGCTGCTCTCCTCCGCCTACGCTCCATAAGGATACGTACCCACGTGCAAAACAAGCAACATGGGTCAGCAAATTATGCTGGTATGAGTAGACAAGGGTAGGGAACTCTATTCCCAAAAACAATAAAAATTACAGACTCCGCGGTCTTTATACATTTATCTCGTTTACTAAGTAAATACTATATATTATATTAATACCTTACCTGAGCTGCACCTCCTATTAGGATAGGTCGAGCCCTGCAAGAAATGTTAATTGACCTATCCTCCTGCAGAACTGTGTTAGTACAATAATATATAATTCATGGCATCTCAAGTCTCCACATTATATCTCAATCACTACAAACAATCATTCGTAACCACACAACACTTCACAACCTATACCCAATCACTAGTACACCTCCCACAGGATGCACTCCACACATTTGCCATACCCACACTGCACCAGTGTGCCTTGACCATGGTTAAGACCCTCTACGCGGAAACCAAAACCCAAGTGGGTGCTCACCTGCAAGCTTTGGCTAGCCTCGACATATGCCTAACTCATGGCCTCTACTAGCTCCCTTGAGCTTTCTAATGTGGCGCCCAGACCAACCCCGAAGGCTATGAAGGTCTGTAGGGTCAGTTCCGCAGGCTAAGCCGTCTAGGAAATACCCAATAAAAATATATTCCAAGTGTCAACCCGCAGGCTAAGCCGTCTAGGGTGAAATCTAATTCCTTTAAATCCTAATTCCACAGGTGCGGCAAATGTACTAATGGTTGGGCGACTATTCAACATCTAAACTATCAATCAATCAAGTAACACGCGATTATAAATTTCACATCAAATTCACATCAATTCATTTTTGTATTCCTTTCGCATTTTCTAGATTAATCAAATACCCTCCATGGTATATAAAGCCCTTCCAAGGCATTCATTAACAAACTCCTCAAATTTAATATCACAATATTTTTTTATATTTTCCAAAATAAGAATTCTATTTACAGTACAACCACAAAGAGTACACATTCGGCGGACAATATTTACTGTACCACTAAACTACATAAATCCCTCTAGCCCTAGTCTCATTAAAATTTTATCTATTAGTATATATATATATACCTAGTCTAAATAGGTGAACAATAACCAAGAGTGATATCGAAAACTCGACAATTTATAATCACACGCGCCCATTTCCATACTATAGGTATATATGTATACACTGTTCAATTCTTATAAATGCAAAGCTACCAACAATTGTATTCAAATCAAGCAAATCAAATAGGAGTAATATAAAAAAATGCTCTTATCATGCTGACACACCCAGAATTAATTAACAGTGTGCTATATGCCTTAACCAAACATTAATACCAAGGGATTTTATATCTAGTCAATCACTTGAGTACCACTCACAATGTACTGTACTATCTTACATATACGTATTTCAAGAGTTTCCTTGCCAAAAGCAATTCCAACAGTTACTACATTAAACCCAAAGAAGAAAAATTAAAAAAGTATAAAGAAATCCATGGTATATGTCACTCACCTGCTACACTGTTCTTCTTCTCTACAGATCTGCAACTCCCTGTCACAATAGCCGACAGCAAATACTACTTCTAAACTAAGCAACCTCCGGTCAACAGCAACTGCAATTTCTCTTCTTCAATTTCGATCACTCTAGTCGCAGCGCCGCCACTCTCTCTCTCTCTCTCTCTCTCTCTCTCTCTCTCTCTCTCTCTCGCTCGCTGTTTATCGCAAACCTCTTTTTTAAACTAAGCAAACAAAACCTTAATTAAATCTCTATATAATAGTGGTTAAGTCGGCTGATCTAACGGTTTACAATTAATCCGATTCGCAATACCCCACATCTGATCGTGTTTTCCGAAATTCATAAGCCCAAACTGTTCGTGGGTGTTTTCTCCAAGTTTGAGTTATTTAAACCATAGTCCACTACTTTACAGTAATTATGCTTAAACCCTTGGTCCAGGGACTTTAACCCAATTACTTTTAATTCCAAATTAAAATTAGCATAAAACATAAAAGAGGGGGTTTACAAGAACCATCAATTTCCATACAGCCACTGGCGACCTGGTCATTAGGGCCCATCGAGGCGTCCTGAGCTGGCACCAAAGCTCCATCAGCACCACCTCGCGTCTCCTCTCCTTCGGGCGACCCCTCCAAAGCTTTCATCAAGCTATCGCAGTAGGCCTTCCACGCTGCACCATTCTCTTGGCATGCGTGCTCCCAGTATTCAGCAGAAGCCTTAGCACCAGCGGAGTCTATCTTCAACTGCTCCACCTTCTCCTTCAGCTGCTCCACCGTCTCCTTCAACGCCGCGACCTGCGCATCCCTGTCCTTCACCTTGCTCTCAGCAACAACAACAACACTCTTCACCTGCTCGAGCTTCTCGTTAAGATCCTTCAGCTCAATCTCAGCTCGAGCACCAACCTCAGCAACCAGACGCACCTCCTGGAAGCTTGCGTTGAGCTGTAAGGGCAAACAGAGTTTAGTCAGCAAAGATTAAACAAAATCAAAAGAAAAACTTATTACCACACTCACCAAAGAAAGCGTTGCGTTTATCTTCGAGCATGTCACCAGCAAAGTCTGCGACTTCACTGCTCGAGCATCAGCATCCAAAACGATGCCCTCATTTACTGCCCAGGCAACGCAGGGGTCCTCAATCGCACTGTCGTTATCATACACGACATGTGTCTCACCACGGCCATCCAAATAATCGAACGGCCTAGGGCGGAACTCGGACGATACCCCCTTGCCTTTCTGCAAGGACCGAGCAGCAGTCTTCCTGGACATAAGAGGAGTCTCAGGAGACTTCACAAACTTTGCAGGAGCAGGGGATGGCACAGTTGGAGGCTCCATCAACTTCAGGTTCCCTGCAAGTGATTTTTTCTTCCCAGCCAAGGCAGTTAGTTTGGGAAGCAAGGGCGGAGGAGATACAACTGGGGGGCTCGCCACTACCTCCGCCTGGCGCGAACTACCACCAGCTCTCTCTCCTTCTCCACAGGTTGTTCTTTCTCCGACCTCCGAGCAGCAACACCAGACCGCTCTCTCTCACCAGTCCTCGAGCTACCACCAGCTCGCTCCTTCTCCCCAGCACGCGAGCTGCCACCAGAACGCCCAGCCTCAGCTTTATGAACAGAAGACATATGGGCCTTCCTCAGCGACTTTCTCCTTTCGAGCTCGTCTTCAACGGTTTTGCACCACCTTTGGGAATGAAATGCTCCTTCAGGTGGGGTAAGAACTTTATCTTACGCTTGTCGGACAAGAAACCAAAGCCGTTCAAAGAGGAATTCAGATTGTTCTTTCTCACAAGATGATCGTCCCTGATCGCTGCACAAACATACAACATAATCAAGTACAAAAAAAGGAAAATCTCCTAAGGCTAACCACCAGAAACTTACGAGCATCATTCCTAGTCACATGACGCAACTGGATGCTCCCCTCAATGATCGAGCCAGTAATCAGCATGGGATCTTTCCACCATGGCTCACTACTTACAGGATAGATCAAAGGCAAACGTTCTGGCCTAACTTGCATGTTATAGCCGGAAAAGTCAGCCTTTGAAGAACGTTTGAAGCTGAAGTGGTCCAACACATCCTTCACAGTGATGTTCCACTTATGCAGCTTATTCAGGTCATCAATGACCCTCATGTTCCTCCAGAAATTGCCATTCATCTGACAGGGGGCTCGACCAATAGCATTTAACAGGTCGACCACCAAAGAAGACAATGGCAGCCTCAGCCCAGCTCGAAATTGGGTCAAGGTAAAAACAGTCGAGAAAGGATTCTTGGGTCGATACTCAGCAGAAAGTAAACGATCTCCTAAAAATCTAATCTCCAAATGATCAATGGAGCTAAGCCCATACTGCTTCCTAAATGCAATGTGCCTATTTACATACTTAAGGTTCACTACTCTACACATCGAACCATCGTCTCCTTCCACCATCTCCTCGTCAGACGAGTCAGCCCCGTGAGAGCCGTTACTCTGGGGGCTATCAGGGTCTACACCATGAACGGGCGACAAGGGTTCAGAATGAGTCCTTTCAGACTCATATTCCTCAACGCCACCACCACTCAAGTTATCATTTTGAGAATCACTCAAATCAGACATTTCTCTCAAGCAACAGAAATGAAAACAGAAGATGAAGGGAAAAGAAAGAAAAGAAAACTAACCTCACGAGCTCTTAAAGTTCTTCAGATCGCAAAAGTAAAGCGGCAGCAATTCAAATGAAAGCGAGATAGGTAAACCCTTCTCAACAAAACTATAGTTTAAATACTGTAGCTCATACAATCCCGGCCATCAGTTCGAAACAGGTAAACGGCTGAGATCGAACAGACGATCCACTTCCATTGCAGTTATTTTCCACTTAACAAAAGGTTCACGTCCACCGTCGGATCAACCCACGTGCCACGCAAAGACTATATCAGGCAAGAAGTGCGTCAGTTGCCATAACTGCACAGTTAACTGCTCGAGGAAAATCCTCCACTTCCCCGTAAGATCTCCATGATTAGTACAGACAAGTCCGCATGACTGCCACGTCAGAAAATTCAAAAAGCAAACTACAAATCAGCATCGATAAAAGTCCTTAGTCTTTTCAGCTCGACTTTTACAGCCGACCTAAAAAGAGGGGGCTTATGTAGGGGTACTACATACTCCAACCAATCAAAAGCAGCCACGTGGCACAATCATTCATCCATCAGGTCGCCACGATCTCTACCTGATAGTAGCTCGACCATAACAGCTCAATCTCATAACGAGCAGCGACCTGCTTATGCACACGTGCTCTCATTCAATGCACAGAATATTCTCGTCAGTTACATAATTAATTCACAGGGATGATCCTCGCGCGTTACACAATTAATCCTCATTATGATGACGGAAAATCTGCAAGATCCATGATCCACGCCTTTCTACCTTCTATAAGAACAAAACTACGATGGCTTGATCTCTAAGTTCAATCCCCTCGAGCTAAGAGTACGTAGGCAATCTCGATCTCAACGAGGTGCAACCACCCCGACCTAAAACTTCCCTTTTGGTCAAGTCTCCCAGCGACCTGACCTAGTAGTGCATTAATCTAGAAATAGGTTAATACAGTAGTCAAACTGCTTGTGCGAAATATTGGTGTTTCCTAAACTTCAAACTAAACTAAGCAGCTGACTATAGCAAAAAGTATTCAATGACTATAGATACCACAAAAATTAGACCACAATAGACCATTAGATCGCAAAAACTTATGTGACAACTGAAGCAATATCTCCAATTAGACCACAATAAATCCAAAACATATATCTATTCCATCTAGATGAACCATAATTAGTACACATTTAACAAGAATTCACTACACCTATCTACATTTGTTTGACAGTCAATCAATTTCTCCACATAGTACAACTCTGTATCCAACATTTCTTAGCAATTCGCCGTGAGTTGCTACGTGTTTCAGACACATAAAATGGAAGCACAGTGGACTTGTATGAATCAAATTCAAAGAAAGAAAATGCAGCTAAGAAAATTTATGATAAAACAGAAAAAACTGAAATTATAAACTGAGATTAAAATTTAAAGATGATGATGATGCTCGACAATGAATTCGTAAACTGAATTCACAAAATGAAATGCACGTACCAGTCATGTCAACTACTATTCAGTATTCACTAATGAAGTAGTTATCAAATAAACAACTTTCAGTCACAAATCTGGTATCATCTTAACCTCTTCATCATAGATTCCAAACAAGTTGATTAACCGAATCTAAATCATTTCATCATCATTATCGAAGCTCATGAATTCATAAACAACAAAATCAAATTCAATAATCGATTATCAATCAATCAATCAATAAAAAACAAAATATAAAAACATCAACTAAATATATCAATTACTTAGCAGGTATGTTAACATTCATCTTTGATTAAACCATCCTAGCAGATTTTATTATAAACCAGTCATCAACATCATATGTAGTTTCAATCTCATTAACTGCTAAATACTAATGGTTGTCTGTATGCAACATACCTAATCCTCTTTAGAATCAGTTGGCTCATACTCTGGCTCCTCCTCCCAACTATCCTCTGAAGGAGTATCAGGATACGGCTGCTGCTCCTCCTCTAGATCCATATCCCTGTACAATATCTCAATAGCTGCGGCATCTCCACCATCACTCTTTGGAGAAGAAGAATCTGAAGAGTCTGACTCTTCAGGCACTATCTCATCATCTACATCTTCTTCATCTTCCTCCTCCTCTTCAGCATCTGCATCTGCAAATGGATGAACATTATCATGTAATCTGCATAAAATTTTAGGGTTTAGGGCAGACTATTAGGAGCTTTACCATCCATGGCAACTGATCGGACCTCAAAAGTGTATATTTATCCCCCGAATAACACCTTGTTTGTCTAGCACTTAGCTTATATTATTGTATTATATCTATTGATTAGTGCATTTCTGTCTTTATGTAGGTTTTCGGAGCCAAAATACGAATATTGAGTAAAAACCCACAAAAAGACGAGAAAAGCAAGCAAGAGGTGTTATTTGCACAAGGGAAGAAGATTGGATATTTGCACCCGTGGAATCTGCTAAGGGCACCCCATGGTCAATTCTGGTCAAATAAGTTGAGTTGACTTTTTGGTCAATTTTGACTAAGGTTGACTTTTTTGTCAACGTTGACTTCGGTTGTGTTTTGGTCAAGGGTTGAATTTTCGGTCAACTGTTGACTTTGGGTCAACTGCTGCTGACTTAGGTTGACTTTCGGTCAACTGCTGACTTCTGAAGACTTTGGGTCAAATCTGTTGACTCATATGGACCGGACTTCTTATTTTGGATCTTAATCTTATAAAGGCTCTACAAGGAGAACTAGAAGTCCGATTGGGGTCCATGACATATCAAACTAAAGTTCTTGGCCCAAACTACAATTATAGCCCAAGAGGATTAGGTTTTACTGATTGCAATCCCTCTAGAAGGCCAACAGCAGCAGCCACGAATTTCACTAAGTTAGAAAGTCTTTGCATGCAAGTATTCCATTATGTAATGTCTATATAAAAGAAGTTGTAACTAGGGTTTACTAGACTTTGGTTGGTCATCAACTTGAAGACCAACTTTTGTACTCAATTCAATATCAATATCAATCCATGATTTCAATTATGATGTTCTTTGATTTAATTATTTGTTCCATTGGTATGAGTAGCTAAATCATCATGGGGGAAGGTGGAAGCTTTCTAGATGATGTATGATTATTATGTTGTTTCTTCTTATTCATTGTGATTCGAGGTACTTAATGCTTATTTACTTCTAGCTGCAGTATGAGGTAAGTATGATTGTTTGTATGCTATTGTTATCCATGGTGTTAAATATTATTGTTAGAATTTAGGGAGACCTAGTTTTGATAATAATATTATATTTATTGTAGATATGTAGTGAAATAGCTGAGAGGTGATTACTGCATGTTTGTAATATTTATCTTTTATTGGAACCCTTTCATGATTAAATTCAATAGCTGAAAGGTGAGGATTTAATCATGAATAGTATGTGGAGTTAATTAGATTCAATAGCTGAGAGGTGAGGATTTGATTAATGAAGCATATTCAATAGTATACATAATAGAATCCCGTTTTAATTCAATTCAATAGCTGAGAGGTGAGGATTGATTATTATAGGCATTAATAATTGATAGGAATAGCTGAGAGGTGACTTGTTAATTATTATAGATTGAATATGAAGAACAACTTGATATGATTGTTTAACCTAGTTTGTGGAAACCTACTACTCCCCCTATGTCATCATATAATTCTTTTTTCCATATCTTCCATATTCTTAAGTTAGGATTTATTTATTGTTTATTGCCTGTAGGAAGTAGAATCAATTCTCCAACTTTTATTATTGATTCATTGATGTTTCTTAACCATTGTTCTTAATTGTGTTTGAGCTAAGATCTCCCCCTCTGAGGTGGGTACGACCCTTGCTTGTTACTTGTCTAATTTGATCTCAATCTATACAGGTACAAGAAGGAAAAATCTACAAATATAATCTTTTGATTTACAATACATAAATATTGTAACACCTGCAACTTCATCATTGAAGAGAGGTGCATGGGGTCCTCCCTCATCATCTGCTGGCACCTGATCCACAATTGGAAGCCCTGTCTCTTCAGCTTCCTGCTTGGGACTTAATAACTCCCTTGGCTCAACCTTCAAAACTGATGAAGATGCAGCTTCCAACCCCGATTCGATCTCCTTCTTAGCATCTACCATTGGAAGAATCTTCTCATCTCCTTTGCAAGCCTTACAGGCAATACACTCCTGCTTCCTCTTTTGTATGGTTTCAATAATCTCCTTCCAATGGACCTTGCATAGAGTCTCTCCTACTGAGATCACCATAATCTCTGGTGCCTCCTCCTCTTGCTCCTCCATCTTCACACCCTTCATCTTCCTTGGATCATTTGAGGTTGTGACTCCCTCTTGCTTACTTTTTTTCCTTTTTTGCTCTTTCCTCCCTGCAATAACAATTACAACAAGCAGCTACTCCACATCTCGAAGTGTATTGATGAAGAATTAAAGTAGTTTTTTTCCGCGCTCTAACTTCCAAGACCACTGTTGAAAAAAGTCAAATTTATTTTGACCTTCTCTCTATTGTTGCTCTGTATCTCCCTAGGCTATTGGGCATTGATTGTTAAGGCCACTGGCCCATCCTTTTCTTAGATATGAATCAACAGGTAGGGGTCCATGTCAAACCCCATTCTTTCTTTTAATAAATAAAAAAAAACATCCATTTTTTTTTCTCACTGAACACCTGACCAGAAAACACAGAATGCAAATACACAAGTATCAATTGAAGATATCAAAATTATGTCCCAAGCTGGTGTCAGAACAATAACGCGACATATCGTGCTCAACAAAGTTGTCATCTTGCGGACAATAATGTTTCACCTTATTATGTTCGGACATTACAATATCCAATGCCAACCGCTTTCTGTAGAACGGCATCTCCGACTGGATAAACAAGAAAATTAAATCAGTTCCACATCATGTAAATACAATATAATCTATTATACATGACACAATTACATATATTCAATCCATATATGACTCTTTGACAGACACAAATGCTTCTATGGATGAAACATATCCTGCAAATACAAATTAAACATCAATGACACAAGTCTAATACATGACACAATTATAAATACCCATGCCATATAGGATTATTTGAATGACACAATTGCTCATATTGATGAAACAAATTGTGTAAGTTTTTGTGAATTGATTTACCGACAGGTTCGTCGACGTGAGCCTTCTGCCGTTCCAACATTCCATGAATTTCATAACAAAGACTCCACAATCAACCCTATTAATATCGAATTAGTTATATTTAGTCTGCGCACTGTACAAAGATAGCAAATGTGCGATTGTATTTAAATTAACTTACCCATTATTTTGTTGTGGGCAATCACGTAGTTGACGGATTGTCCACACAGCATGAGCTCTTCCAAGAACTTCAGCACAACCAAGATGTTGTAGTGCAGCGTGCACATTTCGAACCTATGAAATAAAAAGATTGATAGGTTATTCTTACCAACTTGTAGAGCAATAATTAGAATTAAAAAACGATGGTACAATGTAAATCACACAACAAATCAAGAGGCACACCAAGTTGTTCACAAATGGTACACCTCCAGATGGTTGAGTGGGATCACTGTACAATGAGTCAAGGATCCACAATTCCAGTCTTGGGATCTCGAACACATACAATACCCAATGATTATCCTTCACCACTGGGAAAAGAAGTTGTATATGCGCAGAACATCGACTATTAGAATTAACCTTACGATAAATAAAATACAAAGTTTATATTGTGAACGTATTTAATTTAATACTCTAGAGTAATTCTCAATCCCGGTGTCCAGCATTAAGCTCCGGACTGCTTGTTCAACATTGAATCCTGAATACGAGGAAGTGAACACAGACTGCATCTGAAATAGTGTTATATTAAACACGATGGATTTGGATTGTGTTATAAATCACAAATAAAACATGTCTATGAAAATGCCCAACCATGTGCTTTAAGTGCGAGACAGTGTGATGATGATGTTTTGACAGTGATATATCCCTTTTTTTAGAATTCAATAGGTCACACCACACTGACATCATCTACAACAACGAACACACGATAATTGAAATCTGAAGTATTATTACAGAAAAAGTGCACAAACAAACAGTGAAATACGAGGCAACTTACCATATTGCAAAGCCCACGATTGTCTAGCATATCCTTGAACATAGCTCGGGGTTCTCGGACATGCCATATATCTGCAATGATGCAGCTAGGAAAGACAAACTGATAACATTAGTATATATACTATTAGCTGTATAAGAATTATACAAGTGTTGTTTATAACTCTTACTCTTGCTTGTCAACAGCATGGATATATTTATAAGTCAAATGTTCTGCATCCGTAAATCTGCGGACTGTACCAATAGGCTCACTCTCGTCATTGGTTTGGAAGAGATAATTTCGGGTGCTCTCTACAGCAGAATGTGGTTTTGAATTGTTTGTTTGGGACAATGGTGAATCGAGTAAGTGCTCAATAGCTTTAAACTTGTCCCTTTTGGATTTTTTGGTTGTATGACTCTTTCGAACATCTGTGATGACAATTGAGTCACCATCGTCCGAATTGATTGAGGTATTGTCAAGTTTATTCAGCATGTCTTGCATCTCCTGCAGATGATCTAATTGTATTTTTTCCTCGCTGGTAATGGTAGCCAAATGATCCTTTAGGTCTTCAAAATTAGCAAAAATTGGTACATGTTACACTCTGATTACAATATTCTATTGTTCATCAACAGAAATAATAATACTAAAGGCAACTGGATAACTTAAACTTATTGATAATGGTATCATGCATAGGTACTTACTAATTAGAGATTTTTTGACATACCCCCATTTGGAAGTCGAAATTTGAGATGGAAGGCTAATAAAAGTTTACTTTTAACTAGATTGTCGAAACAGAAAAAAGCAAATTCAAACTTCAAACATTACAAAAAGCAAAACAATACAGATTCTCGAAAAGTTGGGAAAACAAAACAAACCTGAACACAAATTCTTGATTGTTCCTATTTCCTCGTTCTGAAGAAACTGTTGAAAGATTTTATGTGAGATGAAAGTGAAAAATACAGAAATAATCTTGTCTGAGTGAGATGAAACTAGAAAATGATGAGACAAACTGTTAGACTTGAGAGATAATAGAGAAGTTATTTAGGTAATGATTAAGATAATATTATTTTTCTGTCCTTTTAGATATAGAGTTTCTCACTTCTGACACTTGATTTCTTTCCTATGAAAGGCGTGCGGCTCCAAGAGAAAGTACAACGATGAGAAAAATGGTTAAGACAAGTTGTCTTCTCCTGTTTGGACAATCTCGTTAAAAGTAAACTTTTCTAGTTACAATCTAGTTAAGGCTTTGTACCATCACGGTTGGAGATGGTTTACCCTCCATTATCTTTATTTTTCTTTCCATTTTTGCCCTCTTTAATTATTAATACGTATAATCACATAATTTACATAAATGTTTTTATTATATTAAACAAACAGTAATTAACGGTACAATGTTACTAATTTATTAAACTAACTAGAAAAATAAAAACGTTGATTACACGTGGTACAATATAAAAAAATATATTAAAAGAAAAAAAATAAGCAATTTAGTTTTAATTTTATATAAGTGTGTTTATTTAGTTTTATTTTAAGTGTGTTTATTTAATTTTTGTTGTTGTTGTTGTTGTTGTTGTTGTTTTTATTTATAATAAATTATATCTTATTTGATTAGTATTAATTGTTTATTTATTTATATTTTTGCATAATTTATATGTATTTTACTTATCTTTAATTATATAAAACAAATTAACAATAAAATTTAATAAAATTTATTTAATTAATAAAATATATGTTAAATATTAATTAAGTGATATAAACATATTATATAACTAATATATATCGACTTTAAATTTAATTAAATATTTAAAGAAATAATTTAAATATTTAAAATAATTTAATTAAACATTTAAAATTTATTTAATTAATAAATATATTTTATGTAATTAATATATATGGACTTTAAATTTAATTAAACATTTAAATAAACTATTTAAATATTTAAAACAATTTAATTAACATTTAAATGAATAAGGGTAGATTGGTCTTTTATCACATTTAATGATTATAACACATTTTATCACGCTAACCAAGACAAATAATGATTGGAACCCCACCAAAAAATCCCCCTCTATTCTTCCTCCAAAGGCCACTATTCCCTCTGTAAGTAGAGAATGGAGGAGAATCTTATGGAGGTGAAGGACCACTGGAGATAAAAATGCATGAATAGTAATTGTTATATAGAGGAATAGAGGACCACTATCTCCAGTGGTTCCTCCAAATTTTCCTCCAAATCTTGTCTTTTGGAGGTGGAAATGGAGGAAAATCGGTTTTGGTCTCCAACCGTTTTCTTCATTTTTTATCCTCCAAAATCAATGAAATAGAGGAAAATTATGGAGGAACGGTTGGAGATGGTTTACCCTCCACTATCTTTATTTTTCTTTTCATTTTTGCCCTCTTTAATTATTAACACGTATAATTTACATAATTTTTTTATTATATTAAACAAATAGTAATTAACGGTACAATGTTACTAATTTATTAAATTAACTAGAAAATAAAAAAGTTGATCACACGTGGTACAATATAAAAAAAAACATATTAAAAGAAAAAATATAAGCAATTTATTTTTAATCACCCATTTCTCCACGACGATCCCGCAAGTGTTGAACAAGTCTAGCTTGGAGCCATTATGTTCTCCAGGATTCATGAGCTCACGATGCACACCAAGCCATCTTATATGTCACTATTTCCTCGATCTCTTCTCACTCTAACTTTAAGGACAATTGGTGAACTTTCGTATTCAATATCTAAAGCCGGCAGATTTTCATCGAAAACATATGTATTTTACTTATCTTTAATTATATAAAACAAATTACAATAAAATTTAATTAATAAAATTTATTTAATTAATAAAATATATGTTAAATATTAATTAATTAATATAAATATGTTATATAGTTTATATATCGACTTTAAATTTAATTAAATATTTAAAGAAATAATTAAAACTTTTAAAATAATTTTGTTAAACATTTAAAATTTATTTAATTAATAAAAATATATTATGTAATTAATATATATATGGACTTTAAATTTAATTAAAAAATTAAAATAATTATTTAAATATTTAAAATAATTTAATTAAACATTTAAAATTTATTGAATTAATAAAACTTATGTTAAATATTACTTAATTAATATAAACATTTTACGTAAAGTCACGCTATTATTTTTGTTGGTGACTTTAAACATATGTTAGTATATTTGTGGGTATGTTTTTCGAAATTGAGGTATGATTTATATTGTGAATTGTGATAAATAATATATGATTTATATTTATATTTAATCTTCGTCTAATCGTTTTAGTCGCGGGGCACTACCAAACTGCCTAGCTTCCGACTAGCGATTTTTATAACACTATTTTTGATTATATCAAACCGATCAAAAATTGCTTTTGAAGATCGCTAACTCAAATGTAATTCCGATTGAACGACTATATGGGCTTTTTCTGTTATTGTTCAAAGTCCATAAATTTCTAAAAGCCCACTAATCAAATAGCTTTGGGCCAACAAAAGCCCATAAATTTCATAAAAGTGTTATATAACATACCCCCCAATTTGGAAGTCGAAATTTGAGATACTCCCCATTTGAAAAAAATATTTGAGATACCCCCCTAATTCAAGATGTGGTGTTATCTTAGCCGTCCGTCATAAAACTCACCTACGGCCGTAAGCCTGTAAAGCTCTTTTATCTTGAATTGGGGGGGGGGGGGGGGGGATATCTCAATTTTAAGAGATAGTGGGGGGTAATCCCAAAATTCGACTTTCAAAAGGGGGGTATTGTTCAAAAATCTCTATTTTTCTAGGCGAAGTGCATAATATTTGAAATATCCAATCAATTCAAAACAAATAGGTTTACTTTATTTATTGATAATAGATAAATTAAATAAATAGGTGATTCCATGACCGCACAGACCAAAGACCTGGGGGGGGGGGGATATCTCAATTTTAAGAGATAGTGGGGGGTAATCCCAAAATTCGACTTTCAAAAGGGGGGTATTGTTCAAAAATCTCTATTTTTCTAGGCGAAGTGCATAATATTTGAAATATCCAATCAATTCAAAACAAATAGGTTTACTTTATTTATTGATAATAGATAAATTAAATAAATAGGTGATTCCATGACCGCACAGACCAAAGACCCCCTATCAAAGGACTAGATAGTGTTCAAGACTCCAACTATCTACCAATCTTTGTTGTAGTGTCTTAGTGTTTTATAACCTGTCTACCTGTATGGAATCATTCCACCCCACGAAAAGACTACACTCCCAGTGTCCCACACCCCACGAAAGACTACACTCCCAGTGGCCAGTGTCCCACGCTACCTCTATTAAATGAACAACTCAGCCTAGTTACAAGATGGCTAGCTATATAGTTCAATGCTTAGCCTAATCTCAACCCCAATTCTGCACTACACCATTATTTCCTTTTTCCTTTCATCCCCTCCCCAAAAAACAAACCTATTTTGAACGTATCATTTCCATGGCAGAAACATCAGTTCTTCCAGGTCTTCCAGGTCGTCCGGTTACCATCACTATGAAGGTTGTATTAACCTATTTCTAGATCAACACATTCACTAGGTCAGGTCATTGACAGACTTGACCAATAGGAGAGAGTTTTAGATCGGGGTGGCTGCACCTCGTTGAGATTGAGATTGCCTACGTACTCTAGTTCGTCGGGATTGAACTTAGAGATCAAGCCATCGTAGTTCTGTTTATATAAAAGGTGAAGAGGCGAAGATCTTGGGATCCTGCAGATTCTCCGACATATTTATGGTGATATAATATTCTCCAACGATTGTGTAACGGTTGTAATGATCGGACAACAGCTGGAGAAAATATCTTGTACGCCGAATTAGGGCATGTGCGTATTAGCAGACCGCTGCTGATTATGTAGTCGAGTTGTTGTGGTCGAGCTACGAGTAGGTCGAGATCGTATCGACCTGATGGATTAATGACTATACCACGTGGCTGCTTTTTATTGGTTGGAGTATATAGTCCCCCTACATGTGAAATGGCCATGGTATCGAGCCCCCACATGTGAAATGGCCATGGTGCTGTGATGTTGATGAGATCATTGGGATGCTTATGTTGGTTATCAGCAAAACATTGGCATTCTTTACACTTCAACACAAATTTCTTGGCATCTTCTTTCATTCTTGGCCAGAAATATCCCTGGGAGATCGCTTTGTGAGCTAATGTTCGACCTCCTGAATGGTTTCCGCATTCTCCTTCATGGATTTCTTGGAAGATGATTTGTCCATGCTTGGGTATCAAGCACCGTAATAACAGACCAGTTGCAGATTTTCTGAATAGCTTACCCTTACGAAGTTTATACATAGTGACTTTATGTAATAACTGATTGGCTTCCTTTTTGTTGGATGGTAACACACCAGTTTGAAGATAAGTGATGAAAGGTTCCATCCAAGTCCCTTGGATGTCTGCTGGTGTGGTGGCTAGTAGATCGCAGATTTGATGAACATTTTCTTCTTTGAGTAGATATGCAGGCTGTGTACTGATTGCTATAGTGAGAGCTCGTGGTCGATCTGACTCGATCTTAGATGCTAAGAACGCCAATGAATCAGCATGTCTATTGTCATCCCTAGGGATGTGTTCTATTGTGAAATAACTGAGCTTGTTGATGAGTTCCTTTGCTTTGCTAGCATATCTGATTAAGTTGACACCATTGATCTGGTAATTATTAATAATCTGATTGAGTACCAATTGGGAATCACTGAATACCTTGAGGTGAACTGCCTGTAAGTCGATATCCATTTGGATGCCCTGGATTAGAGCTTCATATTCGGCCTCATTGTTGGAGGTCGAGAAGTCGAGACGAGTTGATCTCTCGAGCTGTGAACCCTCAGGTGAAATGAGTACAGCGCCTATGCCACTTCCGTTGGAGTTATGTGAACCATCAACATATAGTTGCCAGGTGTCGGGAGGACTGTCCTGGACTTGCTTTGTTTCTGGTTCTGGTTCCCAATCGATATCCTCTGCTGGATAGTCTGCTAAGAAATCTGCGACGACCTGGCCTTTGACGGCATGCCGAGAGACGAACTCAAATGTGTAATCACCCAGCTCGGCCCCCCATCGAGCCATACGACCTGTTTTGTTCTTCTTTTCTAATATATGGCGTAATGGTTGGTCGGTGATTACTTTGACAGTGTGGGCTTGGAAATAAGGTCTGAATTTGCATGCAGCGTAAAGGAGAGCTAATGCTAACTTCTCTAGGGGTGTGTACCTTATTTCGGCCTGCTGCAACACTTTGCTTGTGAAGTAAATTGGGCGTTCGACCTGATTTTCCTCCTTAAAAAGCACTGCGCTGATCGCAAAATCTGAAGTTGCGAGGTAGACGCCGAGTATATCTCCATCATTAGGCTTTGTGAGAACTGGTGGAGTAGATAAATATGCCTTGAGGTCGGTGAAGGCCTTCTCGCATTCTTCTGTCCATTGATACCCAGCCCCCTTTTTGAGAATATGAAGCATTGGTCGACATTTATCTGATGCTCTAGAAATGAATCTATTGAGAGCTGATACCATGCCGTTGAGTTTTTGGATCTGCTTCTTTGTTTTTGGGCTGGGCATGTCGATCAGGGCTCTGATCTGGTCGGGGTTTGCTTCAATACCTCGTCTTGTAACTAGATAGCTGAGAAATTTTCCTGACGCAACCCCAAACAGACACTTCTCTGGGTTAATACGCATTCTATATTGTCTTAACCTTTGGAATGCCTGGTCGAGATTGGACAAATGATCTTGCTCTTGGCTGCTCTTGACTAGCATATCGTCGATGTAGACCTCCATTGTTCGACCTAGCAGATTGTCGAACATTCTAGTGACCAGTCGTTGGTAGGTCGCTCCTGCATTCCTTAAGCCAAATGGCATAACCTTATAGCAAAAAATGCCTTGCTCTGTTGTGAAAGAGGTCTTCTCTTGGTCGGGCTCGTACATCGGGATCTGGTTGTAGCCTGAGTATGCGTCCATGAATGACAATAGCTCGAAACCACATGTCTGATCGACTAACCTATTGATTCATGGCAGTGGGAATGAATCTTTAGGACAAGCTTTGTTCAAGCTTGTGAAGTCGATGCAGACTCTTGTTTTCCCGTTTATTTTTAAGACTGGCACAATGTTGGCTAACCAATCTGGAGTGTCGACTTCTTTGATGAACCCGACCTGTTTAAGTCTGTTGATTTCTTCATTAACTGCTTGGTGAAACTTAGGAGCGAGCCTCCTTGGTTTTTGCTTAACAGGTCGATAATTTGGATTGACGCGCAGTTTATGACATGCAATTGATGGGTCTATTCCAGGCATATCGATATACGACCAAGCAAAAACATCTTTATTAGAAGAAAGAAAGCTTACAAATTTGTTGAACTTATCTTCTTCTAATTTTGCACCTACATAGACATATCTTGGCTCGTCTTCTGAGCCTAAGTTCACACGCACTCCTGGATCAGTGGTTCCGAGATTAATCTGGGGGGAGCTCATTTGCTCCTTCTGTAGTTGCTATTTAGTGGCTTCGGCCCTTTCTTTTGATGGGCTCTTTGATTTGTTGTCGCCCTCTCGAGCTTCTGATGAGATCGGGCTTTTCCCTTTAGTGTCAGCATCCTTGGTACCAGAGGTGGATGGCTTTGCAGGCGCCACAACTTCAAGAATTCCATGACATTCTTGTGCAGCGTTCTGGTTGCCCCGAAGTTCCATTATCCCATGAGGTCCAGGATAACGGAAAACTTGATGATATGTGGATGGAACACCTCGCATGGCATGGATCCATTTTCGACCAAGAATCGCATTATACTTACTTGCGATGTTGAGGATGCTGAACTTGGCGGTCACAACGACCTTGTCTTCTTTTCTGCCTACAGTGACGGGCAACAGTATTTCACCCTTAGGATCTTCCCTTGAACTGTTGAAGCCTAGGATGGGGGTGAAATCGGGGATGAGGACTGAATCAGGTAACCTCATGTCTTTGAAGGTTCTGTACATGAGTATGTTGCAGGATGCGCCAGGGTCGATGAGTACCCTCTAGATGATGTAGTCGGCTATTCGCAACTCAACGACAAGGGCGTCGTTGTGAGGGGTGACGACCTTGTTGAGATCGTCTTCTGTGAAGGTGATGTCAGACTCCTGGCGAGCCGAGATGTTGAAGCGAGTTGCTCGGCCAGTAATGGAGTAGACATGATGAAGATGCTCTACTCGTCTCTTCTTCTCTCTTAACACGGGGGTGGAGTTGGATTCACAAATCATGTAGACTACATGACTTTCTGACTCGCTGTCACTATCAATCTTGTTTGCGACCTTTTTGTTAAGTTGGTCGCGTAGGTCGCCTGTTGGACCTAAACGCTGGGAGAGGCTACGCCCTCTGCTGCGGACTGGACTTGTGGAGGCCGTTCTGGCCTTGCTGTGATGTCGCTTTGGTGAATTTGGAGGTGTTCTCGACCCTTTCCGGGCTCGTTTGCCAATGGTATCCTCCTGCCTGCCAAGGATCCAATTGTTAAGCCTTTTTTCATCGGCCCAAGTCTGAAGAGCGCGTTTCAAAACGCGACAGTCATCAGTTTGATGACACCGCACCTTGTGAACTTTGCAGTACGGTCGACCAGATGTGTCCTCTAACTGAGTGAAAGTAGGAATCTTGCACCAATGGTTGTGCTTGATTCTCTCATAGATATAACCGGCTGGTCGTGTGAACCGGTGGTAATCTCGTTGCTCAGTAGGCAACGACTTTGCTTTGAAGCTCTTGTTGTCTGATCGAGGTCGCTTAGCGGAACCAGATTCCACGTTGGAGATGACATGATTCTTTTCCCTACCAGTTAGGGCTTCTTCGAGCTTGATGTAACGATCTACCTTAAAGTATAGCTCGTCCAGAGATGAAGGTCGCTTCATAGTTAGAGATTTGTGCAGGTCGGATCCCTGGATCAGACCTTGAGAGAATGCGATTGTTGCGAAGGTTTCATGTTCCTTTGCAAAATCTTGAATGGAATGTAGTTCAGATTTGAATCGAACAAAGAAATTGCTCAATGATTCGCCATCCCGCTGCTTGACTTTGAAGATGGAATCGATGGTGACAGGACGCTTCTTATTATGGATATAGAAGATGACGAACTGTTTTTCGAGTTCTGCAAACGAGCTGATGGATCCTGGCTTCAAACGGTGAAACCAATAGAGAGCAGGTCCGGTGAGGCTGGACTGGAACAGTAGACATAGTAAGTGATCCTCTTTGATGAGAGGAAGGGATTTACGAAATCCTTTGATATGGTCAGTTGGATCTCCAACTCCTGCATATTGGTCGAACTTGGGGGCGTTGAGCTTGTTAGGCAATTCATGGTCGAGGATCTCCTTGGAGAAGGGAGACTCCTGAAATTGCTGAAGGGACTGGACAACAAGTTGCTCTGCGGTATGGCCTTTGGGAAGTGGTAGGATGGCCTGAGAGGCTTTGAACTCCGCTAGTTGTTGGCTGAGTTGTTCATACTTATGATTGGAGTCATCAGTAGCAACGACTTCCTGTCCACCATTTGCTCCTGGTGTTGGGTTGGTGGTTTGTGCAGCCTTTAACCGTGCGTTTTCTTCCTGCAGACGATTGATTTGGTCTTGCAGATCTTGGATGGTCAATTGATGGGTAGCCATTTGAATAGATGACTTTGAGTTGGGTGGGAGGGTTTGGGTTTTTCGATATAATCGAATTCCTTACAGTCGGCGCCAAATGTATTAACATATTTCTAGATCAACACATTCACTAGGTCAGGTCGTTGACAAACTTGACCAATAGGGGGGAGTTTTAGATCTGGGTGGCTGCACCTCGTTGAGATTGAGATTGCCTATGTACTCTAGTTCGTCGGGATTGAACTTAGAGATCAAGCCATCGTAGTTCTGTTTATATAGAAGGTGAAGAGACGAAGATCTTGGGATCCTGCAGATTCTCCGACATATTTATGGTGATATAATATTCTCCAACGATTGTGTAACGGTTGTAATGATCGGACAACAGTTGGAGAAAATATCTTGTGCGCCGAATTAGGGCATTTGCGTATTAGTAGACCGCTGCTGATTATGTAGTCGAGTTGTTGTGGTCGAGCTACGAGTAGGTCGAGATCGTATCGACCTGATGGATTAATGACTATGCCACGTGGCTGCTTTTTATTGGTTGGAGTATATAGCCCCCTACAAAGGTCTCAAAGCTCAGCAAATCAATGGAGGATTTTGAAGATCATATAAAGGATGGTTGTTTCCTTCATATTGAGTTCAACAAGGTCAAGCGAGAATGGTTGGAACTATACCACATGTTTGTTGCTCATGATACACAAGGTCTCCGAATAATGGAGAAAATGCAGAAAGAGATGAAGGAATTGAGGGCTTTGGTGCATGAAGAGAAAAGGAGAAAAACCAACTAGTCATTATGTAGTTTTGTGTTTTGTTTTGAAGATACCTTGTATGGTGGATGGCACTAGTGCACCTGTTATCCTTTTCTAAATTTTATGTTAATTTTGTTTGGCTCTCCCTTTCTGTGTTAATTTATCAAACTTAGTTTAACAAATTAGCAAATCACAGAAGCCTTTCCAAAAAGGACAATATTACACTGCTGTCAGTAAAATTTAGATATTATAATGAGTCCAAAGAAATTACATATATTGGTCAAGTCTACCAAATGGCAAAACCATATATACTGGGAATTATATCGCCCTAAACTTCTTATTAGACACTAATAATTAAAACTTCCAGTGCCAAGTCACCCAACTATGATGAACATCCAAAATATTCCACTACAATTAAGATAACCAACATCAATCTACCATATGGATTATTACTGATCTGTTGGTTTTTTTCTTGTATAGATGTATGATGTCATGCTTTTATTGAAATATGAATTGCTGATGAATTGCAGATTCTGATGTGGCTTATTTTATTCGATAAAAAGCTGACGTGGTTTAAACTTAATAACTCAGACAGGTGTCTTAATCCAACGAATGAGATGTGTTTTTAATCCAACGGTGTCAATATGTTGTCACTGTTACCGTTGGACCGACTAAATAATGCCCTTAAATAGTGTCTTCTTGCCCAATTTGTTAATCTGGAACGCAAACAGAGATAAGAAGTGATAGACACGATTTCGTTTGGTCGCCTTCTTCCCCAGTTTAAGATTAGAATGAATTCAAAAGGTGCTTCAAACTCAATTTTTTTGAAGTTTAAGTGTTTCATCTGTGGAGGTGGTGGCCACGTCGCAAATGACTGTGTATTTCATGATTTCCCATGTGTCCTCCTCTGCGATGATCACAAGATGAAGTTTGGTACTAGTTCACAAAAGCGATCACTTGGAAGACAATTTTTGAGCTGCTAGTTTCAGTCAATTGTTTGCAAAGGATTTTTGTGGGTGGACGAAATTGAAGATGTGGAGTTCAAGAAATAAGAAATAAGAAATAATGAGCAATATGTGGAAGAAAAAGAAGATGGGGAAGCAACCTGTTGATGAAGAAGATGCAGTCACACTGAAGAATAAGAAGATGGAGAAGCAACCTGTTGATGAAGAAGATTCAGTCACACTCAAAATCTCCATAGACCAGAACATGGACATGAGTGTACATGGGAGTGCTAAGGCAATTAGTAATATTATGAAGCTTTTAGCAAAAACTAATGTGAGTGAGTGAGTGTACCCATAGTACAAAATATCGCGATATATCACGATATTTATCGGTTTTCAAAGAAAACGATACGATATATTCCCGAAATTTTCGCCTTAAAGTATCTGTAAAATATCGGCCGATATTTTTCGATATATTCCGATATATTCGATATTTTCCGATATTTACTGATATTTTCCGAAATTTTCTGGAAATATTATTTTTTTTCAAATTTTTTTTTTTAGAAATAATTTGTTTATTCTATTTTTAGTAGATATGATGTTTTTTAGGTAAATACTATGAAAATATACTTCCAAATTTGATTTTATATATATTTTGTATAACAAATTGATATATTAGTCGATACATTCCATGTAAAATATCCACCGATAGATTCCAATATATCCCGATATATCTATTTTTTGGAGATCGATACATTAGCCGATAACGATATTTTGTACTATGAGTGTACCAGATGTTGTTCTAGAATCTACAAACGACTCGCAGACAGAATCGTTAAGGCACATTGTTCGTTAGGAGTGCAAGTGTGTTCCCTTTCTATGTTAATTTTGTGGCTCACCACTTCACCTGAATATGTTACAAGTCTTGAATATTTTGAATGCAACATTATGTTAGACAAATTTGTCAAACTAGTTTAAGTGTTTAAGAAAATATCAGATCACAGCATAGCAAATCATAAGCTTAGCATTAGGTTAACAAACAATTAAGAAAATTAACATCCATAGCAAACAATACACCATTGAAACATTCCCTCAACCAACAATTAAGAAAACTAACATTTCATCCAAAACCAACACCTAAAATAGGTAAGTTTGATTTAAACACAAACCATAAAGCTTTAGTGTATTGCCTTTTAGTGCTACACCTTCCTTAGTTAGCTCTTGTTTCTCTTACTTTCTTGTAGGTGCGACACCACAGTCAACAAAATCCATTGCTACACGGTTTCGCAAGTTTTCAGGTTTAGGCTTTGTCTCAAACATCGTTGATTTACCTCTAAGAATACAATCGACAAAAGCAAGAATATAAATTCCACATGCGCAATAATCTGGCTGTCGAGAACATGGTACGAATTCGCACTCCCAATTAATATCCAACTCTACGTGATCAGATGTGGGGTTAGCGGCATACACCACATAGGGTAGCATCTTTTCCACACCAATCTGTTGAGGTGATACTTTAGTGTAGCCAAGGGAATCATATACATATACCTTCTTCAAATTAAATTGAAACCCAACAGTGTCCGGTGGTCGCAATAAGTTTGTATTTGAATGACAAATTAAGCATTATGGGATCCATAAACAGATATTAGGAAGACAATTAAAAATCAGAGATCCCAACAAAAAAATCAAACACTACTAGAAAAAGCCATTTTCTTGACGATTTAAAACTGTCATAAATTGTTAATTATGACGGTTTTAAATTTTTTTAAAAATCGTCATGTTATGTACTGTCAAGAATTATTCCCAAGAAATTTCAGTTATTCTTGACAATTATAGCATTAATCGTCATCATAAAATTATTTGGTATGACAGTTTTTTAATAAAAAAAAGGAATTTTAAAGATAAAAAACCGTCATCTTATCAATTTTGTTTATATCAGTTTGTATAAAACCGTCATCTAATTTATTAAACCGTCATCTAATAGCATAAAACCGTCATCCAAATTCCTTTAAACCGTCATCTTATAGCATAAAACTGTCAAAGACATTTATATTGAAATTTAACAAAAACTGTCAAGAGTAATCTATAATTTTTATTTTTTTATTTTTTTTTAAAAAAATTAGTATTAAATTAGATCTAGATGGATTCGAACCATCAACCCCTCAACTAGTGAGCACTCTTGCCATTTAGAGCTTATAGATCTATGAACCTCTAAGAAATAAATAAAAAATAAAAAATGAACAAGCTAAGTGAAAGCAATACTTAAATTTTATGAAATCTAAAAAATAATCAAACTAACAAACAAAAACATGATCTACCCAACAATAGCTTCTTGTAGACAATCAAGAGCAATGCAATAATGAAACATAGGTAACATACAAAGACTAACGAATGCAAAACGAATATTCTTGTACCTATGCAAATCACAAACTCAAAATCTATGTAAAGACATGCATGCGTAACAGGACTTTGAATATTCAGGAATTGTCTTCACACTCCAATTGCTTAACTAACTAAAACAGAAAAAAACCTCGAAACATTTAAATAGCTTGGCAATCTAGAGGTCGGAAGATGATGAACAAAGACTAGTCCTTTGGCAGAGATTACGATCAATTGAAGCTTGTTTCTACTGCCACGATTGAAGGACCTTTTCCCCTACATTAACAAAAGTCCACATGCCCAAAAAAATAATAACAGATAAAAACAGAACCTGCTCTCATAAATGGAAAGCAGAAATTGACAGATTAGTGAACATAGACCTGTAAATGGCTTTCTTAAGTCCCTTGATCAATAGTTGAGTCCTTTTGGTTATTGAAGCCGAGTATGCCGAATCTTACCCCACAACACCAAGTCACCAACTATAAAAACCTACAAGATTTCGTCAATAAAGAAATCATCTATCTAGACTTCTTAGATAATTCCCACTTTCTTTAAAAGCTTTTATTTGAAAAAATCAAATTTAGGTTCGTTACCTTGGTACCAATAGCTACAACAACATGTCATGTTCTGACTACGGTTGAAGAGATCCTCAGAAAACGAATGGTGGGACTGTCAATTAAATTATATAAGATTGATACAGTAAAGAAGTGAGACCAAGAAAGAACAAGCTAAAAAAAATGAGTGAATAACTCACAATTGGTTTTTTCTTTCAGTAGACAACTAAACTCTATTTATTTTGCACGCACCTGTACAATCATATAACTGGAAGAACCAAATAGCTTGTTGTTTAAAACATTAAATGTAAAAGAAAGCGGGGGTTAGGTAAACCCCAACCAGTTCAATAAATAAAAAATCATGCTCTGTAATACATCACTCCATTAGCATCATCACTGATGATAGATAGAGTGCACACCCACTTTCCAGCGGCATTTTTATAAGGATAGAGGCAGGGGTAGTTATTGAACAGATGCCTCAACGGGAGGCTCTGGTGGCTGGAATTTTGGCAGGGATGATGGGGCAGACAAGGCTTTAAATAGCCCAAGGGTGAGTTCTTACAGTGGACAGACTAAGAACAATGAGTTCAATATTGACAAAAATGTGTGTGCTGTGTAATGCAGCTGAAGAGACACTATTGCACCTATTCTATACCTGTCCTTTCGGTAAAAAACTGTTGAGGTAGAGCATGGAGGCACTGCTAGACACTATGAAACTAAGAGGTGTTGAAGGTTCTTGTTCGTTCTTTTTGGAGTATTTCTAAACAAATAGTGAACTGGGAAATGCAGAACATTAGGGATCAATTGTTTTTTATTGCGATTTCTGGGGGAAATGGTGGAACATACAATTGTGAAAATTCAGCTGAACAAGGAGCGAGCTGATTTCAGACAAGAATGTTGTTCCATAGAGGCCTGCCTAGAAGCGAGAACACACAAAGGTAAGTCAAGC
Organism: Aquilegia eximia; assembly: GCA_023053565.1. Lineage (NCBI taxonomy): Eukaryota > Viridiplantae > Streptophyta > Magnoliopsida > Ranunculales > Ranunculaceae > Aquilegia > Aquilegia eximia. Next base: position 28,352,285 of record JALIGU010000004.1, read on the forward strand.
ACCTACTGTCCGATGAATTCATACGATAAGTATACTTGATCAACTTAAAATTCACAATAGACTACAACTACTACAGAAATAGAGATCAAGGGTCCCAAATCAAATAAGATCATTGTCCCTTATAGTTGTTTGGTCCCTATGCTTTCTTTACTATGAGATAATACAGTAATGAAACCATTAGTGGTTGTAAAGTCCCTATAGTATAGAACTGCACAGTACAGTTTAATTTTTTCTTGAAGGGGAACTGGTACAAACCAAGAGATCATCTGAAAAGGCATGGCTGGAAGGTATGTCGACAGGTTGTTATTAGACATTGGGGAGAGGAAATCAAACATTTAACGCCAACCAAAAAAAAAAAAAAATCAAACATTTAACACAACAAAACAACATAAACCATTAACTAGCCAATTCCAGGGTTCTTTATCACACAATTCATCAAACACTTTATACGCAATCAAACATTCCCTACTGAAGTATACATCCTAATATGAATAAACAACAACTATGCATCCAAAGTATTCTCTCTTCACTGGCTCAATTCAGGTTACTATGCCCATCAACAATTTGAAAAAATCTCCAATTTTTTTTTTTTATCTCAATATTCGAAGTCATGTCAAAGTTCATAGAGAAGTAGTAGAAAAAAACAAAACACTTACAGAACCAAAACAAAGAGAGGGAGAGAGATCTAAATTCTTACCTTTGCGAAACTGTGAGGGGGACATGGACCTGACCTCTTTACAAGCACAGGGCTTGGAATGCCATATCAAAGTAGATAGGCTCTCCCAAAACTAAAAGTCTAAGTAAAAAACCCAAACCTTAAATCCACCTAAAAAGTCCAATAGCAACAGCAATGACCTCGAAGTTGAAGCGCCAAAAAGGCATTTGTTCTTCAGAAGGTGGTTGGAGAGTAGGGCACTGCTCAAGAAGCTTGAACCTTGTGCAGTGAGAACAATGTCTTCTTCTTCTGATTCTTCTTCTGATCATGCTCTTGAGGGAGCTATGATGTATGATCGCCTGTACTCTGCAGTCAAGCGTTCCATGTGTTGTCATCACTTTTCAGAGTTTGAGAGTTTCCACCATGGATTGGAAGAGATGTGTAGACGAGCTAGTAGGGTATCTGATGAGATCAAAGGCCCCATGATGTCTATGTTTCCTGAGCCCCCCCAGAAAGTCAGCCGCGAGAGGTGGGTGAACTTTGAGTAATTTTTGATTACTGAACAAGGAAGACCCTTCCAGAATTTGTGCGACCCCTGGTGCTTTTATGGCAGGTATACCATAAGAACTTGTCGTGTCTGTGCCCTTACATCCACTGCTATCAATTATGAAGATCTCAGTTTTGATGATACTGAAAAGGAGGATGAGCCAATCGATGGAGGCTCTGATAATGGTGAAGGTGGACAAGCTGAAGAAGGTAACCAGGTTGATGACAACAATGATGAAGATGAAGATGTCCATAATGATGCTAATAATGAAGAACTTGGAACTGAAGCTAGCAATCAAGAGGTGATAGATGACCTTGGACCAAGTAGTTCCGATGAGGAAGGTGGAAAGGCAAAAAAACCTAGGATGAAATGTACCCAGGTAGTCTTTCTTTTCATCCTGGGATGTATTGTTTCTATTATTGTCTGACATGTCTCAAATTTGGTATTCCTGCTTTGTCTCCTGCATGTAATTGCCTAAACTTGACTTCAGCATTGTAGTTTAAAGCACCCATACACTTCTGTTTTAGCCCTTGCTTAGATAAGTAGTCTGCCAAGCAGTTACCCTCCCTGTAAACATGTTGCACTGAAACCTGCAGACCCAAAGAAATTCTTCTAATATGATTCCACCAGATCCTAAGATGCCAAGGTATAGAAATGTCTCTGTTGAACCATTTTACAGCCATTATTGAATCTGTTTGAAGACAAATTCTATTATAACCTAGCATAGTGCAAAGAGATATTCCATCAAGGATTGCCCTTGTTTCCGCAAGGTTATTAGAAGTGTTGTTATTCCTTATTCGTGTTGTTGCGTGGAAGAGATACACAGGGGGAGGAAAGGAAGGGAAGGGAGGGCAAAGTAGTAAGGAGACGGTGGTGATTTACAATTAGGAGGCGGTTTTGTTATCTCCTCCACTCGCTCAATTCAGGTGTACTAATAGCTTGAGTTTCCAAATTTCTAGTTCTTTTAGGTTTGGTTTAGTGTTGACGGTTTTGGAAAATAAAAATTTATGGCAGTTTTTAATTTCAATGTCATTATTTTTCTCCAAAATTTTGCAATTATGAAAGTTTTATAAAATCCGTCCTCATATTTTCTCCAAACTAAACCCGTTGACAGTATTTTACAAAAACTGTCATCACATCTTTATAATATAATGACGTTTTTTAAGAAACTCACATTATAATCTTTTTAAAAATAAACCCTTTGATAGTATTTACTAAAACTGTCATAATTCTTTGTAATATTACATCCCACAACAGTTTTTAGTAAAAGCATCAAGAACAAAATTCAAAAACCGTCATAAAATGGCCTTTTCCTAGTAGTGAAATTTACCTGCATAGGTATGAGCAGAGCCTTAATTAGCTTTCCAAGGGTTTACTTGACCACTTAGTCCTTCAGTTACATCAACAAATATAGTATCAGGAAGGCTAATTGAGAAACGACCACTATCGATTCTTTCCTTTGGTGTGAGATTAACAAATATTGGATCTTCAATCAGTGAATTAAATTTCTTTTGGACCATAGTGTGACATTTGGTCTGATATCATTGATGACTTGGTTAGTTCTTACAACCAAATGTAGTTTCTTCACAACAAACAAAAAGTAAACGAATAAATATGACTTACATCAAAATGTACGCTCCTCACAAGTGCAAACTGATCTTGCTCTGCAATGTGAACTATTTGCTTGCCATACCACCTTCTTAGCAAATCTAAATAGCTGTAGATGACATCATCATTCACCCAGCTCCTCCCTTTTAATGTGCTGAATGAGTAATAAGAGAGTTCTTCACCATACCCAAATACCCTCATCGGTTTAATAGCAACGTCAAGGTTCCTTGCAGAATTCCAATAACCCTGGAGGCACAACTTGTCCTTTTTTGTTGTTGTTCTCCCGATGAATGAATCTTTCAAGGTTTCAAAAATCTTCTCATCACAAATTCTGCCCAATTCTGCTGCATCAAAATCCACCATTTTGTTCTTTCTCTTTTTCATGTTTTTTCTTGTGTTCTCTTCAAATTTATCCATTTGTTCATCTGTAATCGCTTCTTCATTTTCAAGGGGTTCCACCAGAGATAAAGTATTAATAACTGACATGGTACTGTCAAGAATATCACTTTCCTTCAGTAAGGATAACCCATTAGCAACAGCAACATCTTTTTCATCATCTACACCTGCAGCATCATTTCTTAAATTTTTGGTAGTCCTTCTTTTGTTCTTCTTCTCAATTAATTCTTCTAGCGCTGTCTCATTCCAGTTCTTCATCTTCATGCATGTTTGTTCATTTTTAGTTCCCTGGGCAAACTGTACTTTTTTGTTCTTAATCATCAATAATGTTTCTTTTCCTTCCTTGCCCGTAACTTTCCTTTTCTTCTTGTTTTCTAACTCTTCATTCATTTGTCTCAGATTTCTTGTATAAGAATTTATCGCCACCTTAGCTTTCCTTTCAGGCTGTTGTCTAGATGGCAGAGTGCTCTTTTCTTTCTTCATTATGGTCTTGGTATCCTTGTTTTTTCTCTCAGAATCTTTCTTTACTTCAAAATCATCCATTCTCACAACAACCTCCTCATCTGGTTTTGCTTCTTGCTCGGTATCATTCATTACTTCAAAATCATCCATTCTCACAACAACCTCCTCATCTTGTTTTGCTTTTTGCTTTGTATCATACTTTCATTCCTTCTTTTTCCTGACCTTGGGGATCCCCTTGTTGTATCAACCTTCTCGTTACTTTTTGTGGATGTTTGTTTGTTGTTGGTGGTGGTGTTTCTTTTGGGATTTCCTCTTGCTTTTGTATGCTTGCTAACAGGATTTCCTGGCATTGATTTGGTGGAAGCACCTGCTTGAAGGGCAACCATATCAATTACACTCTTAACAATCCTATCACCCTGGGCTTCTTCAACAATAGTTGTAACCTGTATAGAAAAAACAAGAAAGATAAAATCAACCGTAAAAGCCACCATTTGAAAGCCAGAAATAGCTATATGAAAGGCACAAATAGCTATATGAATGAAGACATAATAGAATATAATTACCACTGCCTTCAGAATAGCTGCGAGGGTATTGATTGGTATAGTAATCATCTGATCTGGCTCATCTGGTGGTTGTTGAAGATAAGTAGTTCCAATCGATCTTGCTTGGTCTCCAAACTGCCAATAGTATATCACATAATTTAGGTATGGAAAATAATGGATTATGGTGAGAAAAATGTTTCGGCAAAGTGATAAAAAGTTGGGATTATCATTGGTTTAGTGTGCATGGTTGAGAAATAGAAAACTTACAAGACAACAAAAATAAGTTTTAAGTGAAATACTCATCATAAGTCATTCTGGTGATAAAATGTCTCATATTACACATGGGTAAATAAACCAAATATGAGACTGTAATCAAAAGGTTGGATTGTATATATACCTCTAAAGCTTCTGCTACAACTGGTTCAAGCCCCTCACTTGCCGATGTTAACAATGGGTATGACACCCCAAATTTTTTTTTTTGGGGTTGTATCTTTCTATTAATCGTAGTCCTATTTGTGTTAGGACCAGGCAGAAATTCCCAATCCAACATCCTTGGAAATCTTGCATTCTCTAGTTTTCTTCTAGGACCAAGGTCGGGCAAATGCAAGTACACCCAAATAATGAAGGCTAACACACAACCATGTATTCTGTACTTATCTTTATCAGCTTTAACAAAATTATAGGCTTCTTCCAATGATTCATGAAGCAACTTAAATACAACTGTTCCCCAAGGAAACTTATCAAATTCGGACAAATCTGCGGCAAGATCAACATACCTCACATCCACCTTCTTTAAACTATCAGGTAGCAAACAAATTGCCAAAAGGTAAGACGATTCAGCCGATGAACGTCGTCAACATCAGCGGCAGGGTCATTGTGCGCCCGAATAAGTGCTTCTTTGATCTCCTTTGCTCCTGGAAGGACTTTTTTCCCAAAATAATTCAACCTAAAATCACTAACTTCGGTTTTTTTCCTCAACAAAAAGGACTTCGACACTTCACCGATCCTCAAACCAAGAATAAGAGCCACATCCATAGGCGTGAAAGTTAGATCAATACCCCATATTCTATACTTCAAAGGAGCAACACTTCGCTTACAATACCTGTAACCATGTGAATTTTTTTTGTTTGAAGTTCAAGAAAATTACCAAATGGTGAAGCCCTAAATGCCTTCCTCTCTGATTCCGGTATTGGAGTTTCTCCTTTGTCTAGCTTATCTTTATCACCATTTTTTCTCCCAATGTAATGGCTTTCCAACTTATTCAAAGAGTATCTAACAATAACCATGATCTTCTTGTTGTTTTCTTCATCATCAACTTCAGTTTTGCGTTTTGATTTCGTTGATATTTTGGAAAATAGGAGTTCGAAATTGAGGAAAGAAGTTAGAAATTGGTTTTAGATCGAAGAAAGGATGTAGAAATCGAGTAAGGAAGAGAAATTGGGGATCAGTTAGGGTTTGAAATTAGAAATTTTGGCGGCCAAACGGTGTGAATTGACGTTTACTTGTTCCTGTTTTCTTCTTCATCTTTCTTGCTGTTCTGTTTGTTTTTAAATGCTTAATTTAATTAGTGTTTCCTAAAATGGCGTGATATATACAAAAAAAATCTTAAAAGTTTAGATTAGCTTGATTTTTATGATCAATATAACATATCCCTTTGCTACGTGGAAAACTAACCTATTAAACAACCATTTAGCTAACTAGCAACTAGTTCTATCTTAATATTATTTAGAATTTTCAAATTTTTGGAGTTTTTGTAAATTTAGAGATTTTTGGACATACCCCCGTTTGAAAGTCAAAATTTGAGATACCCCCTATTTGATATTTTATGTAGATACCCCACCAATTCTAGATGTGGTGTTATCTTAGCCGTCCATCATGCTGTAAAGCTCTTCTGTCTTGAAATGGGGGGTATCTAGAATTTAGACTTTCAAATGGGGGTATGTCCAAAAATCTCTAAAATTTAAAATGGAAAATAAACACATATTTTATGAAATAATTATTAAATAAATATATTTTAAAATAAAAATTACATTAATTATATATTAAAAATTATATTAATTTATTATATTTTATGAAGTTTGGCATGGACCCATACTTGTAGATAAATCAGATTTGGGTCGAGGCCTGGTATAAGGCCCAATATATATTGTATAGATTTATAGGTATATATATATTTTTAGAGAAGGTAAGATATTACTGGGTAGTGGATATGAAGTAATTAGGGTTCTCATAGAGTGGTAGTTGTGAATTTATAGTAGTTTGACTGGAAATGATGTTACAATGAGCTAGTCTATACATTGGGAAAGGTAATAAATTTTTGGAAAAAGAAACAATAGGCCAAGTGTCGATATTTATAGTGAGGTGGGAATGTGGGATACTTTTTAGGCTAAATGTAGTTGAAAACCATAAAGCTATACGTTGTTTATGAAATTTTTAGATTGAAACTAAGGTTTTATGAAATTTTTAGATTGAAACTAAGGTTTTTTCTTTAGAAAGGTGAGGAAGAAACGAAGCTTTCATGGTGCCGTTTAGCAAAAAAAAAAAAAATTCCCTGGTGTTATCAATCTTCTTCTCTATCTCTATCTCTATCTCTTCCTTCTGGAATTATCATTACTTAAAATGATAATTGATTGTATTTGCTTCATTAAATAATGTTTATATATTTTGGCTAGTGAGATGCAGACCAAGATTTGTCAGAAAAATATTTATCTTACACCGTCATACATATATAATCAATCACATATCCTTTTGTTTTTGCTAGCTAATTATAAGTAAGGATAAAAGGAAAGACAGTTTTAGAAAGCTAAATTAGATAATGTTGCATAATGCTGTTGTCAGTAATCTTGGTTAGTAGGACCACGAAGCTTATTCAAATAATGATAAATTCTTTACATGCAAATAGTTTTCATTACTTATTTTTGTATTTGATATATATAGTGTTGTTTCATTAGTTTATCTTTATTTTGTTAATTTATTTGATGGAGTATGTTATTTGGTTGCAGTTCATATGAGTATTGAGGCTGGCAACAGTGTACCTGAGAATTCGATTGATTTTGACACTCGAATCCGCAATGCGTTTCGCAATTCATTATGTCAAAAACATTTTAATGCATTGATGTGTGCTCACGGAGAAATAGATATGGCATCCGAATGGTTGGATGATGAGGCCCCAACTGATGTGAAAGATGAAGCTGAGAATATCTTTCCTGAGCTGCCACTTTTAATGACTGAAAGTGATTGGCAATATTTGGAAGATGGTATAGATGATTAGGGGTCGAAAATGGCTAGGATTATTTGTCGAAGATGGGGTAAATTTGGTCAAAAGTGTTTGCGAAAGTGTAGAACATGTCGAAGGCTTGCTAGTTCGAATAGACCTTGTGGAAGTGTTCCAATTACAGAATGTTCAATTTGTTTGGAATCTGTTTTTACTGGTGCGGAAATGGAATTTCTTACTTGTGGCCATATCTTTCATCGACAATGTATTTTGCAGTGGTTTAAACATAAAGCAAGTTGTCCTGTCTGTAGGGCAGTAGCGTCGTAAATGTTTTTCTTGTAGCGTCATGAAGGTTTTGTTGTTAAATTTTGTTGTTAAAGTTCAGTTAAATATATATATGTAAATATTTGGTTATTAGAAATAGTACTTTTTATTTAATAATACAGTTGAAGTAAGGAAGTGTATTTTTTTGGGCTTTTAACTGAATGAGTGGAATGCACATCGTCTGGATGTATTATAGAGAAGGAAACTTTTGAGAAAGAAAAATGATAGTATTTTAGGGTGCATATAAAAGATAGGGTAAATTTATAGTATCGCGATTTTAATATATTACATGTAGGAAGTATACAAGTATGAGGCAAGAAAGAAAGAAAAAAAAAAGGAAAAAGATAAATGATTCTTTTTTGGAACCATGTAAATAGAAATTATTGTTATTAGAAAATGTCCATTCTCCGTCTACGCTTCCTTTATATGTGCGGATACCATTTGCAGCAATCCTACAATAAAGTTTACCATATACACTAGTCCAATCAATAATAAAACCAGATAAATTTACTTTTTATTTTAATTAAATAAAATGAAAATTATATTCTAAATAGTAATTAACGGTACAATGTTCCTAATTTATTAAATTACCTAGAAAATGAAAACGTTGATAACACGTGGTACAATATAAAAAAAAACATATTAAAAGGGGAAATATAAGAAATTTAGGATATTAATAAAATGTATGTTAAATATTAATTAATTAATATATTATGTAATTAATATATATGGACTTTAAATTTAATTAAATATTTAAATAAATAATTTAAACATTTAAAATTAATTTAATTAATAAAAATATATTATATAATTAATATATATGGACTTTATATTTAATTAAATATTTTAATGAATAAGGGTAGATAGGTCTTTTATCACGTTTAATGATTACAACACACTTTATTACGTTAACCAAGAGAAATAATGATTGGGACCCCACAAAAAATACCCTCTTCATTCTTCCTCCAAAAGCAACTATTCCCTTCCAATGGAGGAGAATCTTATGGAGGTGGAGGACTACTGGAGATGAAAATAGATGAATAGTGATTGTTTTATGAAGGAATAGAGGACCACTGGAGATGGCGGCCGCTTTTCATCTGCCCTTCCAATCATTGCTTATGCATATAATATGAATATTGCAAGTGGCAAAGCTACAAATAGAAAGATGCCAATTTCAACTCCAACCAAATTTTTCATTTTCTCATTTGCATTTCTATAAAAATAGAAAGATGCCAATTTCAACTCCAACCAGATGCCAATTTCAACTCCAACCGATTTTTTTATTTTGGTTTTTAAACGAGAAGAAGACAAAATAAGGTATGGTATAAGAAAGATAATAAAAATTATTAGGGAGGGTAAAAATGAAATTTTCTATAAGTTTAATTTACTTTTATGTCACCAGCCTTTCATTTCTTTCCCATAAAAAGCTGGTGAATATTCTATCGAATTCTTTTGTCATACGCCTATAGCAAAAGGCGGATGAGATATATTTTAATAATATTTTTATTTTGCTATTTTTTCAAAAGTTTTTTCATATATATATATGAGAATGAAAGTAGCAAAATAGCAATACAAATAGAAATATGAAAATGGGTTGAAGGCTGAAATCAGTGAACAATACCAAGATTTTGACAAAATAGCAATGGGTTGGAGATGGTTTTAAGACTATTTCTCCTCTACCTTAGACTTCACCAAAATATACCTTTTGCAGTTTCTCAAAGACTTCACCAAAGTTCACCTTTTGCAGTTTCTCAAAGTGTCTTGCACAAAATCTTTAGCCTAACGTTTGTAGCACTCTCTCTCGTACACAAATCTTTTGGGAAGACCATCTTTCTCTCTCTTTCTTCTTATTAGCTATCCAAGTAGGCTAGTACCCATCAGGCCATCACCATGACAACATCCTATACACAACCATGTGCTTTTACATACAGCACTACAACCTCCTTGGGACTACCCCATCCCATACTTTTTTTGGTTCGGTAAAACTACACATCCTGTACAAAGCTACATATAATGATTTTGTGAAAATATCAAGATGTCGGACTAATTTTGTTTCATTCAAATCAAAGCAATTACAGTAAATCAGAGTTACTCCCCAGACACGTGGATGATAATATGACCGTAGATTTTGTCAGACCTTGAAACGTGACACGAGTTATGAGTATTGGGCGGGAAATTTCTTGCTGCTACTAACTAGTAGCGGGAAGTTGTATTGGTCATTGTAAACAGAAACCACTCTTTTAACTTCACTCTGATCTCTTTTGAAGGTGATCAACCTGTCTCACCAACGTCTATCTCTTCCACTCAATTTAATTCTTTTACCACCATGTTATCTCTCTAGAACAACCCCATCTCATCACATCTCAACATTGAACAACCCCATCTCAACTCAAATCTTCTAAACCAGCAACCCACATCAACAATACCACCACCATCTCGAATCAAAGAAACAACAACCCATCTCAGAAAAGGAAGGAGCTTGAAAAGAAAGAAGATTGAAGAAGAAGACACCACCAGACAAGTTCAAACCCTAGAAAAGGAAGTAGTTCGTGTTAAAACAATGGAAGTGTTAGTGAGTATATGAGAGTCAAGAAGAAGAATATGACAAAATAACAAGTTTATAAAAGAACTTTGTTTTTATTACAAAAGAGGACTTCTAGTACTAGAGAACTTCTTTTCTTGATTGATTTGATCAAACAACATGTTCACCTCCCTATTTATAGGACATTATAACCGACTTTAATTGTTCTACATAGTTCTGATTTTTTCTCATACATTCTAGATTTCTCTATTAACTATTAACTGTTATATGCTAGATAATTCTTTATACTTCTGGACACTTCTATGGACTAGATAATTCTTTATGCTTCTGGACACATCTATGGCTTTTCTTGGACTTGGACATTACAGATTACATTTTTAACACCCCCACTTAATCTGTAATGTTCATGTTCCTCCTAAAGTGATGAAAATTTTCACCTCCAAGTGGCTTGGTAAATATGTCGGCACATTGATCTTCAGTCTTGCAGAATTGTAGCTCGATCTCTTCACTTTCAACCAAGTCTCTGATGAAGTGGTGACGCAACTCAATGTGCTTTGACCTGCTATGGAACACTGGATTCCTGGTCATAGCTATTGGAGACATATTGTCGCAATATATAGTAGTAGGACCTTCTTGCTCTTGTTTTAAATCTGCCAGAATTCTTCGAAGCCATACTGCCTCACAAGCTGTACTTGTTGCTGACATGTACTCAGCTTCTGCCGACGATAGTGCCACTGTATTTTGCTTTCGTGATGACCATGTGATCACCTTCGTACCTAGGAAGAAAACATAACCTGAAGTGCTCTTCCTGTCCTCTATTGATCCTGCCCAATCGCTATCTGTATAGCCAACTAACTTGTTATCTTTCTCCTTCTTGTAGTTGATGCCGAATCCTTTCGTTCCTTTGACATATCTCAGTACTCTCTTGGCTGCTGCATAGTGTAGTTTGCTTGGATCACTCATGTAGCGCGATATCATGCTTACTGCTTGAACAATATCTGGTCTTGTATTCGTGAGATAGATCAACGAACCAACCAAACTTCTGAATAGTGAAGCATCGGCCTTAGCTGCTCCATCATCCTTACTTAGCTTTTCATTCACAGCCATTGGTGTCGTCACTGGTTTGCAGTCGACCATCTGGAACTTCTTCAAGAGGTCTTCGGCATATTTTTCTTGAGAAAGAAAAAAGCCTTCCTGAGATTGTCGTACTTGGATCCCGAGAAAATATCTCATGAGTCCCAAGTCAGTCATCTCACATACTCCTTCATCATCGCTCGTTCGAATTCTTCTCCCATTGCTTGCTTGGTGCTGGCATAAATTAAGTCGTCAACATAAAGACAAACTATAAGGAAATTACCCGCACCATCTCGTTTCACATTAAGCGATGGTTCACTTGGACTTCTTTCAAATCCATTCTGGCGAAAGTAGCGATCAATTTTACTGTTCCAGGCTCTTGGTGCTTGCTTTAGCCCGTACAAAGCTTTGTGAAGTCGATAAACTTTTCTTTCTTCTCCCTTGATCATATAGCCTTGAGGTTGTTCCACGTAGACCTCCTCCTCAAGTTCTCCATTCAAGAAAGCTGACTTCACATCCAACTGGTAGACTTTTATCTCCAATTGTGCTGCAATTGCTAGTACTGTACGAATTGTCTCCATCCTTGCAACGGGCGCAAATGTCTCGTTAAAGTTTATTCCAGGTTGTTGGGATTAACCTTTTGCGACAAGCCGAGCCTTGTGCTTCTGGATAGAGCCATCTTCATTATACTTGGTCTTATAGACCCATTTCAGCCCAATAACTTCTTTCTCTTTGGGCTTTTCAACCAGCTCCCATGTTTCATTTTTATGGATGACTTTCATTTCTTCATCCATAGTTTTTCTCCATTTTTCTTCAGTTGCTGCTTCTTCATACTTTTGTGGTTCACAAGCAAGAAAAGCAACTGGACCGCATGAGTTGTAAATATCTTGTAAACGACGTACCTTTCTTGGGGGAGAGCTTGACCCTGATGAAGATGAACTTCTTGGGCATGTTGGCGGAGTAACTGGTTCAGGTTCTGGACCTGGTTGCATTGTTCTTGGGTTGATTCTTCTTCTTCAAGTATTAGTGGCGCCTCGACATTAGTGTTGTTTCCATCATCCCAACTCCATGCATTATGCTCATCAAAGATGACATCTCTGGAGATTACTAACTCATTGGTCCTGGAATTAAGTAGCCTGTAAGCTTTGGATTCTTCGCTATACCCGATGAAGATGAGCTTTTCTCCCTTCTCATCAAACTTTTTTCTGTGTTTTGATGGAATATGAGAATATGCGATGCATCCAAAGACTTTGAGAGACGTTACCGTGGGCTTTTGATGATGCCATGCTTCACACGGCGTCCTGTCTCGCACTACTTTAGTTGGCGAACGGTTGAGAATGTAGACCGCGGTGTTGACAGCTTCAGCCCATAGTTTGTTTGGTAAGCTTTTTCCCTTCAGCATGCTCCGAGCCATCTCCACGATCGTCCTGTTCCTCCTTTCTGCCACGCCATTTTGTTGAGGAGTGTATCAGACTGTCAGCTCCTTCTTGATTCCTTGATCTTGACAATATTTGTTGAACTCCTTAGATGTGAATTCTCCTCCTCGATCAGTGCGTAACACCTTTAAGGAATGCCCACTTTGTTTTTCAACGAGCGCCTTGAACTTCAAGAATGTGGTGAATGCTTCCGATTTTTGTTCTAGGAAGTACACCCACATCATCCTGCTGTAATCATCAACAAACAAAAGAAAATATCTTTTGTTGTTTAATGACGGTGTTCGAACTGGTCCGCATATGTCAGCGTGAACCAATTCTAAAGACTTCCTGGCTCTCCATGATGACTTAGCAAAGGGAAATCTATGAAATTTCCCAAAAATGCAGCCTTCACAAACTCTAACTTCTCCACCAATACTAGGTAGCCCAATCACCATATTTTTGGACTTTAGAACCCTTAAGGCTTTATAATTCAAATGCCCAAATCGTAAATGCCATAATTCAGTTTCATCAACTGCAGCTGCTTTCATAGCATAATTTTATACCGATGACATCACCAATGGAAAAACCTTATTTTCTGTCATCTGTACTTTGGCAACCACCTGCTTCTTTCTTTTATCGTAAATTGTGCATTCATTATCTTCAAAATGCACAATATACCCTTTCTGGATAAGTTGCCCAACACTTAGTAAGTTTTGAGCAAGACCGGGGACATACAGAACATCATGCATATTTTTAGATGCTCCTTCTCCAATTTTTACTGTAACTATTCATTTTCCTTCTATTTTCTGAAGTTTACCATCTCCTAGCTTAACTTCAGAATCTACGTCTTCATCTAGACTTATAAAACCTTTCTTATCTCCGGTCATGTGATTACTGCAGCCACTATCTAAATACCAAATATCTTTAGGTTCTTGCATTGCATTATAGCAAGAATAAAATACTTGGTCTGGAGATTCATTTTTCTCCATGTAGTTGGCTTGATTTTTCTTCTTGAGCCAACAATCTTTATCCACGTGATTTAACTTTTTACACGTGGTGCATTTATATCTGCAGTTTTCACTTTTATGACCGGGTTTTTTGCAAACATTGCAATAAGGTTTTGAAGAAGGATTTTTGTCATACCTTCGGTTGTTGTTGCTGAATTTTCCTTCACGTCCCCAGTTTGAGCTTTCTCCTCGGCTAAATTCTTCGGGAATCCGGAAGCTTCATGACATTTCTTTCTTGTCCCCAAAAGTCACTTTGGACTGAAATGCCTGCTCCAATGATTTTTCAGCTGTCCTGCTGCTCATCCTTTCTTCATGTGCCTCAAGAGAACCCATTAGCTCATATAATGATAATTTTGACAAATCTTTTGATTCTTCTATGGCGGCGACAATATGATCAAATTTTGCGGGTAAACTTCGCAAAATTTTCTCAATAACTTTCTTATCTTCAATAGTGTCTCCATAACTTTTAATTTGGTTGATAACGTTGGAGACCCTATTGTAGAATACTTGAACTTTCTCATTATCTTTCATGAGAAAATTATCAAATTCTCGCCATAAAGATTGGAGTTTGATAGAAATTATCTTTTGGGTTCCTTGAAATTCTTTCTTAAGAATTTCCCATACATCCTTAGAATTTGAAGCGCCAAGAATTCTTGGAAAAATTGATTTGCTTACCCCTTGTTGGATGAACAATAATGCTTTGGCATCTCTCTTTTTCTTCTCCTTGTACTCCTTTTGCTTGCTTTGATCCCATGTTTGTAATTCTGCCGTCGACTCCGGTACATCATAGCCATCTTCAATTAATTCCCATAAATCTTGAGACATGAATAGAGTTTTCATTTGTAAACTCCAATTATCATAACTATCACCATCAAATATGGGTATTAGATTTTGGGTATAATTGAATGTATATGGGGTTTGATTTATGGCCATGGTTTAAGTGTAAATAATGGAAATATAGTGGTTTAAGGTGTAGATGATGGAAAGTGGTATGGGGGGACCAAAGAAAAAACTTGGCTTTGATACCAATTTGTTAAAACAATGGAAGTGTTAGTGGGTATATGAGAGTCAAGAAGAAGAATATGACAAAATAACAAGTTTATAAAAGAAACTTTGTTTTTATTACAAAAGAGGACTTCTAGTACTAGAGAACTTCTTTTCTTGATTGATTTGATCAAACAACATGTTCACCTCCCTATTTATAGGACATTATAACCGACTTTAATTATTCTACATAGTTCTGATTTTTTCTCATACATTTTAGATTTCTCTATTAACTATTAACTGTTATATGCTAGATAATTCTTTATGCTTCTGGACACTTCTATGGACTAGATAATTCTTTATGCTTCTGGACACTTCTATGGACTGGGCTTTTGTTGGACTTGGACATTACAGATTACATTTTTAACAGTTCGAAAGAATAAGATAGTTTTGGTAATATTGCACGCGACCTAATCTTTACATAGCTATTGATGGATTTAATTTATGTCCTTTTGTTCTATGAAAACCCTAACTGCTTTAAATATTCACGTGGTCACCAAAAACCCTAATTTAATACTATGCATTCTCGATCAGGTTAACCCTAATCAACCAAAAATTGGTTATTGTTAACTCTAATTAACTTTAAATTGGTTAATATTAAACCCTTCTTAAACCTTAAATTTGTGATTTTGGTGTTATAAGCATGTTGATATAGGATTTAACTGTAGAAATTTGGGGATTTAGTGTTTAAAACCCTCTTGAACATATAAAAATTGAGGATTTAGTGTTTAAAACCCTTTTCAACATATAAAAATTGGGGATTTGGTGTTTAAAACCAATTTCAACTTATAAAAATTAGGGATTTGTTGTTTAAAATCCTGTTGAATACATAAAAATTGGGGGGTTCTGTAGTTAACAACACTACCACATGTAAATAATGGGTTTTTTTTATTAAAAATTACTTATATAATACTTGGGATCTGACAAGAATTAATTTTTATTCATTATATTTGCTAGTGTTAAGTATATTACAGTTTGTTTACTGTTATTGTTAGTGTTAATTATATTTGCTAGTGTTCAGTATGTAGTTTAAGTATGTTTAATGTTATTGTCAGTGTTAAGTATGTATATGTAATATCTCAACATATACTTAGATTACTGTTACTGTAAGTGTAATATGTTTAAGTATATAGTTTAACCTAAGTTAATTATGTTTGCAGCATCATGCCTCCAACCCAAGTCTTGCCTAAAACTCCAACAAACCTTAAGTCCAAAAATGTCGCTCTCGCTCCAACAACACCTAGAAGATCCCCTAGACTCCTCTCTAATCCCAAACCGGACTGTCAGACTCATTTAAATGTTGAAGATGAAGTGTTGTTGATTGAAACTGATGAAGAAGTTGAGGAAATACCTGCAGCTGATGAAATTGAAGTCACTTTCTTAGCTACAGCTGGTGGTAGCACATCCTCAACTACCATTGACGAAGTGTCACCCAAATTATCGAGAAGTTGGATCAAAGTCCTAGATTCGCTAAAAGATGAACCAAATGCAGCTCAAGCTTTCAAGAGTTTTGATGAAGTGCTAGATTTGTTTGGTGATGGGATCAGGCAGAGAATTGGTGTTGATGACACTATGGATACAGAAAATGTTGACTTTGGAAGTGATAATGATGATTATGTAAGGTTAGGGTTTGATGCTGGATCAGATTTTGGTCCTTGTGTGAAACTCATTGCAGGTTATGGGTCTAGTGATGATACTCATGATTTGGAGGACATGAATGGCATTTATGAAGAATCTTTTGCTATGGTACCTGAACTTAGAAGACAGATTTTGAAAGAGAATCCTGACAGTTTGTGTAGATGGTTTGTGGATAGAGAAACTGAGGAGTTTGAAGGATTTTTTATTGCCTATAAGGCTTCTCTTGATGGATGGGTGGCAGGTTGTAGACCAGTAGTTGGACTATCTGACACTTTATTAAAGGGCAAGTATGAGGGATGTTGTTTAAGTGCTATGGGCATGAATGCAATGAATGGCTTGTTTTCACTTGCAATATACATATGTAGGGGTGAGAACAAGAAAACTTGGAGTATGATTTTAGGGTTGCTGCAACAATATCTACTGAAGCATAATAATGTAAAGAGTCTTACTTTCATATCTGATAGAAAAAATGCACTTATCCAAGCTGTGGCAGACTCATATCCAGATGCTGATCATAGGTATGTACAAGTATATTGAATACAGGCCTGAATATACTGAATTATAATGAATATATACTTTTTAATATACTGATTATATATTGAATTGTTTGGATTAACAGGTACTGTTTTAGACATATGTACAATAACTTTAAAACTTATAAGTCAAAGGGTGATCGTGGGGACTCGAGTGCATGGCGCGCTGCAGAAGCTTATAGGGATGTTGAACATGATATAAGTATGGAGATTTTAGAAGTTGTAGATGAGGAAGCTAAGGAGTGGTTAGAGAAGGAGCCAAAAAAGTCGTGGACAAGAAGTAAATTTCCAGTTGGTTCAAAGTGTGATGCGGTTACCAATAATTTCAGTAAATCCTTCAATGCATGGATCCTGTGGTGTAGAGACAAACCAATCTGCAAGTTTGTAGACAAGTATACCATTGGTTTATTTGTAATGATGTGTGACAGGAGGGTGGCATCAAGAGACATGGATGATGGTGGTCTAGTCCCAAGTGCAATGTATGTGATTAACAAGTTCGCGAAAAAGTTCAAATAGGTATAGGATTGAGGGGGTGTCAGATCATGTTTTTTATGCTGTTAACATCAAGTCTGACAGGAAGTTCAATGTAGACTTAACTGCTCACAAATGTGACTGCAATGTGTGGGACTTAACTGGTATACCTTGTGTACATGATGTAGCTGTCATCATGCCAAGAATGGAAAGTTAGATTAAGTAAGTATTTAAACTTATGTTTTTATTTGTTTATTGCAGTTGCATATGTATTTATGTTTTTACACCTTACTGCAGGTATACTAGTCCATATTACACTGTTGACAAATTAAGGGAAAACTATGCTGGCTACACCTCTCCAATAGCTAATGAGAAAAACTGAGGCAAGGTAAGTTGAGAAAGTTAGACCAACCTATATTGTCATGATTTAATGTTTTATGGGCAGTTTAAGTAGATAATAACATACTTGTTTACTATGTAGTTAAGTGAAGAAGAAAGAATATTACCTCGTCCTTACACCGCTGCACACCCACGCGGCACAAAGACATTCAGAATTCTGGAAGAGCCTGAGCTTGATTCAACTTCCAGCAGGAGATGCAGCAAAGGGAAAATTAGACTTAACCCCCCAAACAATGGACATCTTTTGATTAAACCCCCATATATTCAAAATATTTGACTTTCCACCCCACCGTTTGATTCCGTTAGGTTTTCCATCCAGACCTAATTTTGACTTCCCTAAATATCTCTCTTTCTATTATTAGTCAAAACCCCCTACATAAAACCCGTTTTGTTAGTAGAACAGATGGAAAATTACCTTATCTTCCCATCTTCTTCTTCTTCTTTATACAAGTCAATACAATAATACATGAAATTCCAATTTTCGCAAAAGAAAACCATAAAAAACAACGTGTTCGTCAATTGAATTCAAAAAACAAAAAAACAACTCAAAGATAAGTAATAATCACCTGTTCCCTGGAGTAATAAACATTGCTAACATGAGCAAGAACATCAGCTTGTTCTTTAACTGCATTAACCCAATCAGAATCAGCATGACCAAGTGCATTCACAGCAATACCAGAAGTCATATCCAAATACTCTCGCCCTTCAACATCATATAATTTACAACCTTTGCCACTTGCAAGAACAATTGGAACTCTAGCATAAGTTCCAACAATAATCTTAGCTTCAGCCGCCATTATTTCTTCACTCTTTGTTAACCCTAATTTCGTTCCTACTGTTTCTACATTAATCGATGCAGAAATTCGCCAACAACCATGATTATTAAATCTTCCTTTATTTATCTTATTAAACAAACTAGAATGATCAATTATTGATGAAATTGAACTGTTTAACATTAGATTCGAAGAACCCATCTTTCAAAATCTCTTCTTTAACCACCCTTTTGCTTGAATTCGCTAAAATTAATCTAAACACTTCTCCTTAAACCCTTTTCTACTTCAAATAATAACAAAAAGTGATGAAATTTCACCAAAATTGCGTTTTTTGCACGAAGTAGCTGAGAATACTTAACGAAATGCTCTTACAAATTACAATGGAGTTTAGACTTTAGAGGATACAAGATATTTAAGGGCATGTGTGTCTCGTCGAAATAACATGAAAATGGTGTAAAGAGATTTGAAAAAAAAGAAGTGGAGAAAAAGAAGAAGTGGAGAAGAAGAAGAAACAGTCGTAATAAAGAGATGTGATGAAGAAGGAGATTTGCTATCGATTTCAGATTCTAATTTTTTAAGAAGAAGATGGGAAGAAGATAAGGTAATTTTCCATCTGTTCTGTTAACAAAACGGGTTTTATTTAGGGGGTTTTGACTAATAATAGAAAGAGGGGTATTTAGGGAAGTCAAAATTAGGTCTGGATGGAAAACTTAACGGAATCAAACGGTAGGGGTGGAAAGTCAAATTTTTTGAATATATGGGGGTTTAATCAAAAGATGTCCATTGTTTGGGGGGTTAAGTCTAATTTTCCCTGCAGCAAATGTAAGCGGCCAAACCACAATGCTAGAACATGCAAGGCTCTAGCATTGGAGAAAGAAAAGGCAGAAGCCTCAAAACTGAAGAAACAAAAAAAAAATGGTGGGAAGAGCAAAAGTGTTAAAACGAAGAAGCCAGGAGACAGGCGTGAGCTCACTGTCCAACATACCAAGAAGAAGCAGAGGAAAGAGATATGAATGCCAAGCAAAACTCCATGGATATGTTAGTTTTTGATATTTTGGTGAACTGCATGGATATGTAGATATTTTGGTGACAAGGAGTCAAGGATCACTTTATTTTTGGTTGTTTTGGGACTTTCAATATTTTTGAATGTTAATATTATATAGCAGTTTTATGAATGGTGTTATTACTAGTTCAAATGTATGCTATGGATATACTGCCAAAGTCTTTTATTTCATAGTAGATTTGGTACAATAATTCCTGCACTTGCAGCATTACACTTAGGGTTTATCACTACATTTTGGACACTCAGACCTTGGAAGATAGTGATTGATTTTGATGGGTTCATTCCCTGGACATGCATCAACCTCACACTTCAACAGTTTCCATTCTTGAGTTTCATCTGCATTTAAGGCTAGTATCACATCCATGATGCCGTTACAGCCAGCTTCCTTGCATCTAACCCTTAGGAATGGACATTTTGCAGCCTCATGTCCCTTTTCTTTACAAAGTTGACACACCTGCACAGTTGGAATAAAGTTAGGTTACACCTGTATTAAAGGTATTTCAGTTTGAGAGTTGTGAAAGTTTAAGTTTGAAATTATCGGAGGTGGGACCCATATTAGAAATCCAGTTTCATCACCCATGGTTGTTGTTTGAACAGTTAAGGAATTTAGCAAGGAGTAATATGTTGAACAGTGTTGTGCTGGAATGGTATTCGAAGATGAGAGAAGAATGGAGGAATGAGGATGATGGGAGAAGAATGGAGGAATGAGGATGAAGATAAGAAAGAGGGTTATATACAAATAAGAAAATTTTAATCCGTTGGAGTTTGGAACGGATAGTATTTTTGTGCCGTTGGATGAAAATACGTTGGATAAAGGGAGATTGTGCCACGTGTCCAAATTAACTGTGTTTACATATTTTGAACTGGTCACGTGCGGAACATTTTAGTTGACTCGGTTTTGAAGTTTTCAAACCTCCTAATGTGCAGAACATGTGCAGGGGCATTTCTGGTATTATGAAAATTAGGCGTGTTGACTAAGTTGGAACAAGGTCTTATTAGGCTATTATTGGATGCCCCAAAACCTAAATAATTCATGTCGGGTCCATATCAATTCGGTATCTAATAATCCTATACCCGAACTAATAAGAATCGGGTTTTATTTTTAAGAACGGGACCCGAACCTAAACATAAAATTATAGAGCCAAACCCGTCTATCTCTTATCGGTTGGGTTTGGAATCGATTTGGGGTCTAACCCGGTCTATTGCCAGCCCTACTTCTATTCATAGCTTAGGTCAAGTTTATATGACTTCATGCCTTATCGAAGGTAGGTTTTTACAGATATAGTCAGCTGACACATCAACATTGGCAAACACAGTTCTAGGTGGGTTTTACAGGAGCAAACACAGTTCTGCAAAAACTTAATCTGTAAGATATTTAACTGCCACAATTTCAAACGTTAAACCCCATTAAAGCTGCCCGTTGCCTGGGTGACAATTTTAAAACCTAACTAAAACCTCCTTAAAACCTACCATGACCACTGCCCGTAACTAATGTCGCGATGAACTATACCAATGATAAAAGTGCCACCTAGATGTTTATCAGGAAAGTCAGGTGACACATCAAAATTGCCAGTAGGTTTTCATACTAATACTTGTAGGTGGGTTTTAGGGGAGCCAACGCAGTTAAGCATTTCTTAAGCTTTCAGATACTTATCTGACAACTAAGACAGGAAATCAGGTTGGATTCCTCAGAATATCTGTCGGACCAAAGTCAGGTGGCACATAACTGCCATAGTTTGTGGCGGATAAATTATTTGCAGGAAAGATTGTTCTACTTCTACAAAAGAATGTTCTATAAAAAAACACCCAACAGAGAAAAGAAAGTATCTTTTACCTTTTTTGTACTATCTGAAACCAAATCTATCAAACTTTTATTTGTATACTCCGTATTTTCTTTCTTATCTATGTCCCACAAAAATAGGTGTAAAAGTCCAAATCTAACCCACTCAACACACTTCATTAACTACACCACCAACCCTTCTTCTTGACTCAAAAAAAGAAGACAGCAACTGTTAAAACAATGAAAGAGTTAGTGGGTATATGAGAGTCAAGAAGAAGAATATGACAAAATAACAAGTTTATAAAAGAAACTTTGTTTTTATTACAAAAGGGGACTTCTAGTACTAGAGAATTTCTTTTCTCTTGATTGATTCATCAAACAACATGTTCACCTCCCTATTTATAGGACATTATAACCGACTTTAATTGTTCTCATACATTCTAGATTTCTCTATTAACTACTAACTATTATATGCTAGATAATTCTTTATGCTTCTGGACACTTCGATGGACTGGGCTTTTCTGGACTTGGACATTACAGATTACATTTTTAAGACCCCCACTTAATCTGTAATGTTCATGCTTCTCCTAAAGTGATGAAAATTTTCACCTCCAAGTGGCTTGGTAAATATGTCGGCACATTGATCTTCAGTCCGGCAGAATTGTAGCTCGATCTCTTCACTTTCAACCAAGTCTCTGATGAAGTGGTAACGCAACTCAATGTGCTTTGACCTGCTATGGAACACTGGATTCCTGGTCATAGCTATTGCAGACATATTGTCGCAATATATAGTAGTAGGACCTTTTTGCTCTTGTTGTAAATCTGCCAGAATTCTTCGAAGCCATACTGCCTCACAAGCTGTACTTGTTGCTGACATGTACTCTGCTTCTGCCGACGATAGTGCCACTGTATTTTGCTTTCGTGATGACCATGTGATCACCTTCGTACCTAGGAAGAAAACATAACCTGAAGTGCTCTTCCTGTCGTCTATTGATCCTGCCCAATCGCTATCTGTATAGCCAACTAACTTGTTATCTTTCTCCTTCTTGTAGTTGATGCTGAATCCTTTCGTTCCTTTGACATATCTCAGTACTCTCTTGGCTGCTGCATAGTGTAGTTTGCTTGGATCACTCATGTAGCGCGATATCATGCTTACTGCTTGAACAATATCTGGTCTTATATTCGTGAGATAGATCAACGAACCAACCAAACTTCTTAATAGTGAAGCATCGGCCTTAGTTGCTCCATCATCCTTACTTAGCTTTTCATTCACAGCCATTGGTGTCGTCACTGGTTTGCAGTCGACCATCTGGAACTTCTTCAAGAGGTCTTCGGCATATTTTTCTTGAGAAAGAAAAAAGCCTTCCTGAGATTGTCGTACTTGGATCCCGAGAAAATATCTCATGATTCCCAAGTGTAACGCCCCAACTCCGTATATCCCAGTCGGCCGCTCTGGAACATAAGGAATTGTAGCGCCCATGTTACTTGACCAACCAGGCAAAAGCCCACCTGTTCAAGGAACACGTCAACAGGAAATAATACCATTGCAAAACTCTAGTAAAAAAGAACAATCTGTTAAAAAAAAACAAAACCTGGTATTTGTATTAAACAATAAACTGTATGTATGTACAAAGAAAAGTTTCTTACACAACTAAGTCATAATAATATATATCGAGGTTTCAAAAGGTACAAACTCCTCTGATAACACTACAAACAAAAAGAACTATATACAACCCAAAAAAAATCCCTGCGCTCTCAACACACCTAAGACGGCGCTCGCGACACTACTGAAAGTGATCTCCTAAAAAAGATTGTAAACAACAAGGATGAGCTACAGCTCAACAAATAAAATCCAACTCACTAAACTTATCACAAAGAATAGAAATACACTAGTTTAAACCAAATTCACCTCATACGAAGAGATCATATCAGTCATTCCAATTTATTGGTACCTTAATTTATCTTTATTTAGTTTGGGGAGTACGCCTGCATGTACTTATTACACTACAGATACACACATGTAAATTTCCCTCCATATGCGGATAGCTGGAGGTACAGTCTATACGACCCCACGCATGGTCACACTCCCATCACCCGCAAGTGACTGGTACTGCCATTGTATAGACCCATATGCTTAACACTTCCTCCCAAGCTTGTATTAAATGTGTGTGAACGCATCCACCACACGGCCGAAGCCCCCATTTCATAAATGTCTGTGACCTCAATCAACACACGGCCGAAGCCCCAAATCACATAATAGCGCATAACCACAGTTTTCACAATTTAAGACATATCCATTTTCGAGCTCACAATAGCATAGGAAGTAGCATAAGAAGATTTCTAACATTATGCTCTGAACCATGTATATACATACGCAATATCGACAAACCATGTCTCTAACAAAATAATTAAATATTTTTAACATGAAAATTCAGATCGATGTAATATGACACACAAGAGGGATTCAAATGACATATATTCCAAAACATACAAATATATCAAGTCAACAACCTGGACATGTTCATTTCACTTAACCGAGCTATAAAATGTGAGACTTATGTAACAGGTTAAATAATCTGTACAGGTTAGTTTCTACTTCCAAGAATCAATACTATTTGTTTAAGAAAAACTGATTACTCATAAACCACCCTATAATACATACACTTTTCACAACTATATAATTAACTCTTTCAATACGATAACTTGTCAAATAATCATGCTTGTTACCTCTACTCAGTGCAGCAGCAAACACCTTTAGTATTCAAGCTCAAATCAATGTAAATTCCACATGGTTACAACAAATTTATGCAAAGAAATATATATATTTCTGTAATCATAGATTCAGGGCAGCAGTTAAACCAACCAGGAATTGAATTCAAAACAGCAGATATCGCAACCAAATCAAATTCAATTGACGCCCAAAACAGCAAAACAAAGCACACAAAGAATTCGATTTAAAACTAGCATAAATCTATCTCAAATGATAAGAAAAGGGAGTGGGATGTCACTTGCCTCAAGTGCTCGCAAAAACCCCAACTTACAAACTAGAATTCCAAGCTTTACCTTCTGATTTTCTGCCCACCCAATTTCTCTGTTTCCTTATCTCCCTTTCACCAAGTTTCTCTAAGTTTTGCTAGTAAAGTGAAGAGAAAGCTGGTTCTAGAAATAAGATGAATGTTCTAGTTGAATCTGATTGTAGAAGTTCTTTTAGTGGGCTTCAAACAATGGAAGCTTAAACCCCCAGCCCAACTATAACCCATATAACAGAAATATATACATCTGATATACATATATATATATATATATATAACAAGCCTAAACCCTATATATATATATATATATATATAACAAGCCCAACAAATGCAAGCTTATATACCAAAAATAAGTAAATAAATAAATAAATAAATGCAGCAAAACATATACTAAACATGGCAGAAAAATGAAATTGCGAGGCATTACACCAAGTCAGTCATCTCATACTCCTTCATCATCGCTCGTTTGAATTCTTCTCCCATTACTTGCTTGGTGCTGGCATAAATTAAGTCGTCAACATAAAGACAAACTATAAGGAAATTACCCGCACCATCTCGTTTCACATAAAGCGATGGTTCACTTGGACTTCTTTCAAATCCATTCTGGCGAAAGTAGCGATCAATTTTACTGTTCCAGGCTCTTGGTGCTTGCTTTAGCCCGTACAAAGCTTTGCGAAGTCGATAAACTTTTCTTTCTTCTCCCTTGATGATGTAGCCTTGAGGTTGTTCCACGTAGACCTCCTCCTCAAGTTCTCCATTCAAGAAAGCTGACTTCACATCCAACTGGTAGACTTTTATCTCCAATTGTGCTGCAATTGCTAGTACTGTATGAATTGTCTCCATCCTTGCAACGGGCGCAAATGTCTCGTTAAATTCTATTCCAGGTTGTTGGGAATAACCTTTTGCGATAAGCCGAGCCTTGTGCTTCTGGATAGAGCCATCTTCATTATACTTGGTCTTATAGACCCATTTCAGCCCAATAACTTCTTTCTCTTTGGGCTTTTCAACCAGCTCCCATGTTTCATTTTTATGGATGACTTTTATTTCTTCATCCATAGCTTTTCTCCATTTTTTTTCAGTTGCTGCTTCTTCATACTTTTGTGGTTCACAAGCAAGAAAAGCAACTGGACCGCATGAGTTGTAAATATCTTGTAAAGGACGTACCTTTCTTGGGGGAGAGCTTGACCCTGATGAAGATGAACTTCTTGGGCATGTTGGCGGAGTAACTGGTTCAGGTTCTGGACCTGGTTGTTCTTGGGTTGATTCTTCTTCTTCAAGTATTAGTGGCGCCTCGACATTAGTGTTGTTTCCATCATCCCAACTCCATGCCTTATGCTCATCAAAGATGACATCTCTGGAGATTACTAACTCATTGGTCCTGGGATTAAGTAGCCTGTAAGCTTTGGATTCTTCGCTATACGCGATGAAGATGAGCTTTTCTCCCTTCTCATCAAACGTTTCTCTGTGTTTTGATGGAATATGAGAATATGCGATGCATCCCAAGACTTTGAGAGAAGTTACCGTGGGCTTTTGATGATGCCATGCTTCATACGGCGTCCTGTCTCGCACTACTTTAGTTGGCGAACGGTTGAGAATGTAGACCGCGGTGTTGACAGCTTCAGCCCATAGTTTGTTTGGTAAGCCTTTTCCCTTCAGCATGCTCCGAGCCATCTCCACGATCGTCTTGTTCCTCCTTTCTGCCACGCCATTTTGTTGAGGAGTGTATCGGACTGTCAGCTCTTTCTTGATTCCTTGTTCTTGACAATATTTGTTGAACTCCTTAGATGTGAATTCTCCTCCTCGATCAGTGCGTAACACCTTTAAGGAATGCCCACTTTGTTTTTCAACGAGCGCCTTGAACTTCAAGAATGTGATGAATGCTTCCGATTTTTGTTCTAGGAAGTACACCCACATCATCCTGCTGTAATCATCAACAAACAAAAGAAAATATCTTTTGTTGTTTAATGACGGTGTTCGAACTGGTCCGCATATGTCAGCGTGAACCAATTCTAAAGACTTCCTGGCTCTCCATGATGACTTAGCAAAGGGAAATCTATGAAATTTCCCAAAAATGCAGCCTTCACAAACTCTAACTTCTCCACCAATACTAGGTAGCCCAATCACCATATTTTCGGACTTTAGAACCCTTAAGGCTCTATAATTCAAATGCCCAAATCGTAAATGCCATAATTCAGTTTCATCAACTGCAGTTGCTTTCTTGGCATAATTTTATACCGATGATATCACCAATGGAAAAACCTTATTTTCTGTCATCTGTACTTTGGCAACCACCTGTTTCTTTCTTTTATCGTAAATTGTGCATTCATTATCTTCAAAATGCATAATATACCCTTTCTGGATAAGTTGCCCAACACTTAGTAAGTTTTGAGCAAGACCGGGGACATACAGAACATCATGCATATTTTTAGATGCTCCTTCTCCAATTTTTACTGTAACTATTCCTTTTCCTTCTATTTTCTGAAGTTTACCATCTCCTAGCTTAACTTCAGAATCTACGTCTTCATCTAGACTTATAAAACCTTTCTTATCTCCAGTCATGTGATTACTGCAGCCACTGTCTAAATACCAAATATCTTTAGGTTCTTGCATTGCATTATAGCAAGAATAAAATACTTGGTCTGGAGATTCATTTTTCTCCATGTAGTTGGCTTGATTTTTCTTCTTGAGCCAGCAATCTTTATCCACGTGATTTAACTTTTTACACGTGGTGCATTTATATCTGCAGTTTTCACTTTTATGACCGGGTTTTTTGCAAACATTGCAATAAGGTTTTGAAGAAGGATTTTTGTCATACCTTCGGTTGTTGTTGCTGAATTTTCCTTCACGTCCCCAGTTTGAGCTTTCTCCTCGGCTAAATTCTCCGGGATTCTGGAAGCTTCTTGAATTTTCTTTCTTGTCCCCAAAAGTCACCTTGGACTGAAATGCCTGCTCCAATGATTTTTCAGCTGACCTGCTGCTCATCATTTCTTCATGCGCCTCAAGAGAACCCATTAGCTCATATAATGATAATTTTGACAAATCTTTTGATTTTTCTATGGCGACGACAATATGATCAAATTTTGCAGGTAAACTTCGCAAAATCTTCTCAATAACTTTCTTATCTTCAATAGTGTCTCCATAACTTTTAATTTGGTTGATAACGTTGGAGACCCTATTGTAGAATACTTGAACTTTCTCATTATCTTTCATGAGAAAATTATCAAATTCTCGCCATAAAGATTGGAGTTTGATAGAAATTATTTTTTGGGTTCCTTGAAATTCTTTCTTAAGAATTTCCCATGCATCCTTAGAATTTGAAGCGCCAAGAATTCTTGGAAAAATTGATTTGCTTACCCCTTGTTGGATGAACAATAATGCTTTGGCATCTCTCTTTTTCTTCTCCTTGTACTCCTTTTGCTTACTTTGATTCCATGTTTGTAATTCTGCCTCCGGTACATCATAGCCATCTTCAATTAATTCCCATAAATCTTGAGACATGAATAGAGTTTTCATTTGTAAACTCCAATAATCATAACTATCACCATCAAATATGGGTATTAGATTTTGGGTATAATTGAATGTATATGGGGTTTGATTTATGGCCATGGTTTAAGTATAAATAATGGGAATATAGTGGTTTAAGGTGTAGATGATGGAAAGTGGTATGGGGGGACCAAAGAAAAAACTTGGCTTTGATACCAATTTGTTAAAACAATGGAAGAGTTAGTGGGTATATGAGAGTCAAGAAGAAGAATATGACAAAATAACAAGTTTATAAAAGAAACTTTGTTTTTATTACAAAAGGGGACTTCTAGTACTAGAGAACTTCTTTTCTCTTGATTGATTCATCAAACAACATGTTCACCTCCCTATTTATAGGACATTATAACCGACTTTAATTGTTCTCATACATTCTAGATTTCTCTATTAACTATTAACTATTATATGCTAGATAATTCTTTATGCTTCTGGACACTTCTATGGACTAGATAATTCTTTATGCTTCTAGACACTTCTATGGACTGGGCTTTTCTGGACTTGGACATTACAGATTACATTTTTAACAGCAACCCTATCTTCTACTAGTGCTCTGTTAACTGAGACTCAAAGGTACTGTTCCCTCTCTTCCTTCGAAATACCCTCTATCTTCTCTCTCTCTCTCTTGATTAATGGGGTTTTAATTTGCTTAATATTTTGTACTAAAATTCGTTTTTTTCTTTTTTTTGTTTGTTTGTTATACGTGTCATCTGATCAGAATAAAGGATTTCTTCTTCTACTTGCTGAAG
The DNA here is from genome assembly GCA_023053565.1 of Aquilegia eximia. Taxonomy (NCBI): domain Eukaryota; kingdom Viridiplantae; phylum Streptophyta; class Magnoliopsida; order Ranunculales; family Ranunculaceae; genus Aquilegia; species Aquilegia eximia. The sequence goes on from JALIGU010000004.1 coordinate 28,381,090, forward strand.
TTATCTAATCAAATAAGGTAAATCTATAACAGCATTTCCTACCATTTTTTTCCATTTCGCTCATATTGTTAAAATTGGTATTGGATTTCTAGGGTTAGGGTTCAAATAGGTTTGCATGCTAGTAGTCTGTGAGTTTATCTCCTACAAATTCGTTTGCTTTTGTAGTGTTATTGCGAGAATAATTCAAATTGGCTTGATGTTGTTAATGGTGGAGAACTGATTATTCTCACAATTCACAATATGACTTTGAAATTGTAGTGATTCATAAAAGTATGAGAGACATAAGGATATATATGATGATTGATGAGTGTCTTGAACTCCTACAAATATACTCTGTTCTACACATAAGTTATACCCTAAACTATAAACAGAAAATTTTCTACTAGTTTGTTGCATGTCCTTTACAGTGATAATCTTTAATTGAATTGACATAGTCTGTAAACAAGTTGAACCGACTCGTCGTTTGATTCAGTTCTACCACAACAAAAAGGTTTGACTTATCAAATAATTGATGCAAACGTGTTTGTGTTTATTTGTAATTATGGTCTATGGACTTGTTATTCTTCAGATGGTTGCCCCTCCACTAGAACAAAACGTGCCCATTGCTCTTTGGTTTACCAGGGTTATGAAGGATTATCATGTCGAGCGGCCCCGACGATTTGTAAGTTCATAAAATAGTAGTTTTGTATTGTATATGTAGGGTTTGCATTTAGGAAAAAAAAATACAGGCATTCCCTTATTAAATATTGTGTACATGTCAATTGTCGAATGCAAGCATTTCCAGCTCAGTTCAAGTGGATACTTAAACGTGCAAGGAACATAGAAGTGGTTCGTGATCATGGCCCAAGCTGGAACGGTCAAGTGGTGTATGACCACCATCGCCATTATGCTATACACCATGCACTATGGAGTACAATTGTGGAAGATACTAACTTGCAAATTGGCGACCGTGTAAGGTTAGAGCTAGTGGGTTGGGGTCCCGACTTTACATGTGGGTGATAAGGATTAGAAGGGATGGTGGTGCTGGAGAAGAACTTCTTCCTGATAATGGCGCTAGTGACGACGATCTGTATGACTCCGACTCTGACTCTTCTGTTCTGATCTAGTTCTATGTTAATCTGTGGTGGTTATTAGGCACTTATGTAATTACCCTCGGTATATTAGCTCTGTAGTGGATGACTGACATAAGCTTGGTAGGTTCTAATCTAGTTCTATGCGCGACAAGAATGACACTTCTACTTGAGTATGTCTTGCTTTGCCTTCTTAATGTTTTCAGAATCAACGTCTGCAACTACAAGAATTCATATCAAATACCAACCAATATTAAAAATATCTGATGGGTGAAATAACAACTACTATGTGGTTTTTTATAAAATTTTATATATCTATATAGGGTCACCGTTTTTTACCTAAGAATTATATACCACGCCAAAAAAAAAGGGGGAAATTTGTCAAAGAATCATGCCTTCGTGTTCTTCTTTAGTCGTCTCCTTGGGAAAATCATGACCAATCTTCTTCACATCCTCTTTGATCATAGGGGAAAATGATCATTTATTTTATATAATAGCAAAACTAAGGTTTTAGATTTAAGAAATATATAAGAATATTCATACCTTCTACACCCTGAAACAAATTCCATGCCAAAGCAGCTCCTTGGCATTTTTGGCAAGTTTTCTTCTACTGTGCAGCTTCTATTTCCAACTCAGACTCATTTTTGGAAATATCCATACTCTCCAAATGTTCCTCACAAATAGTAAACATAGTTTCATTCAAGTTAGAGACCTTACTCTTTTCTTCAGCCACGAAAGATTGTCTGGTTTCTTTGGCTCATCTCAATTGGTTTTCTAAAAGGATAAAAGAATGAATTGATTTTTAGAAAATCTTACATTTCTAATAAAAGGTTGTTATTTTAATTGGACCTCTCTGGACCATAGGTGAAAAAATCGTTTCTGCCGACCGGATATTTGTGATATATTCCGTTTTTTTGGAGATCGGCACGGTACGGCATACGGCATATAAACGGATTTTAAAACACCCCATGCCGGTCGGCATTTATCGGATATTCGCGGCATAATTCGGCAAAAACCGATATTTATCGAAATTTATGAAATTTTCGATTATAAAATTAACACATTTATTTTTAATCCCCCCGAACTAGAATTTTCGATGAGATTATCAAAAAAAGGTCCAAAAGGCACTAGACGTTTGGAAACTTTCGCGACGAACTTGATGGCCCTCCAAGAGCAATATATCAGAAAGAAACGAAAAAAAAGCACGCCCATGCCAAAGTGAAGTTCTCTCTCACTTTTGGAAAACCAGTATACTGTTTGTATCCAAGGTTTGTTTTTGTGTAATGAATAATTGGTATCGAATTATTTTTTCATACATAATTGGTTTGCTTTTGTAGGACCAGTGGGCCTTGCAAGTTACCTTTTTGTCTCCCCAACCTACCTATGTTTATCCTCATTTTTCTTATGGTAACATAGGAACCTCCCAAAGTGATGATTCCAGTGTACCATCCTACCAAACCCAACCAGATGACAGTGGTTCTTGGTTTCCTAATATAGGGAGTTGGTTGGCCCCAATGACAAGTGGGTCCGACGTGCAGTCAGCCGATACATTAATGCCGGTTCAACAATACTCGAGATTTCCTATCTTTGAATCATTTGCTCCGTATTGTATGGATCAAGATGCATATGATATGCATATTGACCAATTCAGGTAGTACGAGCAAACAATGTCATGGGAATATTACTGTACTGAGTTCGTCCCCACACGCATGCGACTCGAAGCTCATCGGTTTGACAAGGGGCGTCTATCATTCTGGGGTTAATATGTCTTTTATTTTAATTATTAAAATAAAACTATGGGTTGAGTTGTAATGAGGTTGTTTGTGTTTAGTTCTTGTATTGTAAACATATAAAAGTTCTATGAATATCCGCCCGATATTTACGATTTTTTCACCTATGAGTAAAACTATCTTGTGTAATAGTTCCGTCTTAGCTTCCTTGTATGATTTGTCGTGTGTTTAATTTGTAATGTATGTTTTTCTTCTAATTATAAGTTTATATATCGAAATCAGAAAAAAAACACGGAAAATGCAGAAAACCTCCCAATTTGCCGAATTTTTCGCGAATATCCGCGAAAAATTCCGGTTTTTTTGAATTTGCCAAACCTCAAAAATCCGACACGGGAGGTCGGATATCCGCAGAATAATCCGGTTTTTGGCAGATCGGATATCCGCCCCTAAACTATTTTTTCACCTATGCTCTGGACCACTTGTTTGTACGAGTACTCCTAGACCACTTGTGTATACAACAATATAAGTCAATAAAGCATACCTGAACCCCTGGTAAACCTAATTCAGTGATGTAAAGATGAAGTACAACAAAATAAGGCTTTTCAACATAAAAGGAGCTTTCAAGAAAAAAAATCTGTTTAAATAAAAAAAAAAAATCACAAGAGGTAGGGCACCAAGTCCAAGATTTTAACCCTCAGACAAAACCGACAGCGGCGACCCAGAAATAGTAGGAAAGCGGACAACAGCGACCCAGACGATGACGTTTCTTAGCTGATTTTCAACCTCTTTCAACAAATTTCTTCGTTTTCAAGGTCCAGGTATCTTCTTGTTTTGTTTTTGTTTTCTGTTCGTGAAATTTTTATTCACAATTGCGATTGTTTGAAACAAAATAGCAAACACTGGTTATAACTTTCATGTCTGTGAGTTTAGATTTTATACTTTGTTGTTTTATTGTTAAAATATGATCGAATTTGCATGCTTAGGATTTAGGGTTTGACAAATAGGGGTGATAGGGTGACGGTTTTATGAAAATCAAGTTTTGGGGTTTAATTAAATAGGTTTTTGATAGTTGCAGACTTTCAGTGTTAATGGTGAGAAATCTAGACATTGAAGCATAAAAATGTGTTAAAATTTAACCATTTTTGTTTTTTTGTATGGCTGGCTGTAGTAATGAATATTTTTGGGGGTTTAATAGATGATCAACTTCTGCGCATTGAATAGATATTTATTGTGTCTAATTTGTCGGTTGGTTCTAAATTTTCTGTATATTTAGCAAACTTGATGTGATGAAAAGTCCTGTGAACTTTTTTATATGATCATGATCATGCTTAGTAGTCTAAAAAATATTGAGAAAAAATTTGCGCTTATTCTGACTAATCAATATTCGTTTTAAATTAGTATGAACATAATCATGATTAGGGTTTAATAACTTTAGAGTTGTATATTATCTGTGTGGTATTTGTGCACAATCTGTTTAATCATGTTTTCTTGTTTCTTTGAAAAAATTGTATATTCTCTGTTTGGTATAGTTTTGTGCGGTTGATATTTAATGTGCAACGACTTCTCCTTTTCCTTTTAGCTGCTGCTTAGTTTGTATATGAAGCTATTCTACGTATTATTGCTTAGTTTTATTCTTTGGCACTGGGTATTCATTTATTGTATAACTGTGGTGATTATGATTAGGAATTTCATACTTCTTTATTATTTGTTTTGAAATCATATTATAATTTTTTGCTAATGATTTTATATTAAGAAACTAAGCAGATGCGAACAATACCAGAAAGGCTGCAATCGGTGTTCTTTGCTCATGATAATGACAGGTGGTTCACAAAAATACTGAAAAGCTGGAATGTGGGATACCGATCTAACCACATCAAGATGGTAATAAAATTTTATTATAGTTTGTCTCAACACTTACAGGGAATTTTTAATATTTAAAAGACATTATTTCAATTGTGGTAAGAATCATGTTATGGCTAGATTTTGGCTCGAGTGGTTAATAGAAACATATCTAATTTTCCACGACAATTAAACTGCAGAACTTCCCCAAAACATTACACAAACATCTAAGAAACGGACAGAAATGGATCATCTCTACTGTCGGTCATCCATATTTTAAAGGTTCTGTCCACCATGATAACCATCACAACTGATACATCAATGGTACATGCTGGAGAGAGGTTGTTAGGGACTTGAATCTCAGGGTTGGGGATCATGTGTTATTTGAACATATGAAAACGGACACAAACTGTCGATACTGCCACCCGGGGTCACCATTTTCAGACTCGAGGTAATTTTTTGTAAATTAGTTTAGGGTCTGTTTGATAATGGTTAAGTACTACATCAGTGATTGTTCCACACGTTCAAACTGTAGGTTGCGCGCAAACCCAGCCATGGGAATGGTCAACCTGCTTCTGCAGAGCCATCTGTTTGTGGTACTACATGTCGTCACCAAGCTTCATCTTCAGCACCGCAACCCACTGGTGATCGACGCCATCAGCAAGCTTTATTTTCTGCACCCCGAGCCAACATGAGTGGCCGAGGTTGTCAAGAGTATTGGCAAGAGTGTTAACATTTTCTGCGGACTTATTTTAAATGTCCGAGAATGGTTCGGATGGATCGATGACACCCTAGATGTTGATAACTTGGATGGTTTGAGACTACTTTAAGAAAAATATGGTTGGTTGTTATGATGTGGTGGACTTCTTTTGTTTCATTCTGGTGTACAAAATGTAGACAAGTAGTATTTTGAATCATTTGGTTACATCTTTTAGCCCGCTAACATCTTTTGTGCATGAAGGGGCAGACAAGTGCAAAGTGTTTTTTGTGCAGATCTGACAAGCAATGTTGTTATGCTTGTGCACTTTTTATAAGTGATTTTATTTTGTTCAGATTTATGTAAGACATTATCGAAATGCAATGTGATATTTATGACTTGTTATGTAAGACTTGTTATGAAATTCCGACGAAAATTTCAAAACTTGGTTCCTCTTACCCTTTTAGATTGAAAGAAATCGGTTCCTCTTACCTTTTTAGAACGAGAATTTCAAAACTTAAAATTTTATTTCATTTCATTTTCCTAATAACTACACGTACAAATCACGTGGCCCCACTGCTTGTATCATGTTACACATGTTGAAATAAAAAGATTGCATTTCAAAAGGGTAATTTAGAGCATCTCCAATGGTAAAAGTCTTTTAGGGGTCCCACATAGGCAAGAGTTTTTTACTAAAAGTTCTTAAATGCTCAAAAGGGTTGCATTTTGTAAAGGTGCAAAAGGTGCATTAATTTCAGTCAGTGCTTGACGGTTTGGCCTAGTGAAGATGATTATATATACTTAGTTAGATACAGGCATACAGCCCATCTCTTCCCCACTCATCATCACGTATCACAACATTTTTATACCCATAAAAATGTAGACAAAACCTATTTTTGGTGAATTGTTGGCCTTTCATGATTATGAGCTCAACCTCCAACCAAGCTTTTACAAAGGCAATGTTGATTTGGAAAGCTCGCTCAGGGCTCATGTTCCAGGTATGTTTTATGGTTGTTTATGCTTGAAGCAATATTTTGGTATCTTTGGCGGATCTTCATCTGAAGTTGACATTGAACTTGGAACTCTGGTGGCCATGGATGAACTTAGATGTGCTTGAATGCAGTGCAAGTTTTTTTTTTTTTTGCTCGATAAGAAAGAATTTGTATTAAGTGCAGAAGTCGATTCCCTCGGCTGGCCATTACAAATCTATAATAACTCCTTTGTGGTTCCTCCATTCGAGACAAGAATGGAGGCCTTGTTGCATAGGACACTTCACTAAATAACTGCAACTTAACTCCCTCATTGGCCATCATATCAGCAGAGAAGTTCACCTCTCTCCACGTTGATGTGATGATCAGATGTTGCATTGATGCCATGACTTGGTTCCATCTCGCACACAGTTCCCAAGGGACCTCCCTCCTCCCAAACACATGGACCACAGCAGTAGAATCAACTTCAATCCACACCTTAGTCCATCCTCTGATGATTGCAATCTCAGCTCCTCTGACCACAACTTGACACTGTGCCATGAAGCTAGTAGAAACCCCAATATTTCTTGCATAAGCTGCCAAGAAGTTCCCCTCGTGATCTCTGAATGTGCCCCCAATGCAGTGCAAGTTACTGGAAGATGCACTTGGCGCTTCATCTTCTAGTTATTTGAACCGCAGTCAACACTTTTCAGACTCCTCTCCCAAGGCCCTACAGTCTAGGCTAGTTCTATTTGAGCCCTGAACCACTTGCTAGGGGCAAGGCTTTAAGTCCCCCTATTTCACACTTGTTATTTACAAGTAGGGGTCCATGCCAAACACCCTCAGATTATCTCTCAAAAAAAAAAAAAAATAAAAAAAAAAAAAAAACAAACAATATTTTTGGTTTTTGGTACAAGGCCAAGGGGGCACTTTACTAAAATTTTTGGTTGTTTTTGTTGTCAAAATCATTATTAATTTATATGTGGGGGAAATTGATTAAGTAAATCATCTTGCGAAGCGGATGGATGTCTATCGCTCGATGGCCAAAGAAATGATTGTTGCATTGGCTAAACGCCAGAGTGAAGGAGAGGACATGAACGATCCTGATGTGCCAAAAGCCCTCCTGGTATGTCATGTGAAGCTTCAAGAAGCCGTAGAAGCAATTTGGAGATGCGAACATGGGTGGTATTGGGCTACTAAAAAAAGAAACAGTTTGAGAAGAGAAATATGTGACCATCGTAACATAATTCCAAATGACGGTACACACAGATGGTATAGATTTTTATGTGAAGACTGTGGAATTATCATGGACTACAATGAACCAAAAGCTAGTGTTCTTCAAGGACTACCATGGGGAGCATAAATGCATAAGCCAATCATGTGTGGACTTCATGTCTTTAAATGGGTCACTCATATTTTTGTTTAGGTCATTCAAATTAGTAATGTTGTCCTGCATCTGGACTTATATCATTTATGTTTAATCTTATGCACTAATACACATACTGTATTCTAAATGTGATATTTATGACTTGTTATGGAATTCCGACTAAAATTTCAAAACATGGTTCCTCTTACCCTTTTAGATTGAAAGAAATTGGTTCCTTTTACCCTTTTAGAACGAAAATTTCAAAACTTGATATCCTATTTCATTTCATTTTCCTAATAACTACACGTGCAAATCACGTGGCCCCACTGCTTGCATCATGACACATGTTGAAATAAAAAGATTGGATTTCAAAAGGGTAATTTAGAACATTTCCAATGGTAAAAGGCTTTTAGGGGTGCCACATAGGCAAGAGTTTTTTACTAAAAGTTCTTAAATGCTCAAAAGGGTTGCATTTTGAAAATGTGCAAAAAGTGCACTAATTTCAGTCCGTGCTTGACGGTTTGGTCTAGTGAAGATGATTATATTTACTTAGTTAGATACAGGCATACATCCCATCTCTTCCCCACTCATCTTCACGTATCACATCATTTATACCCATAAAAATGTCGATAATACCTTATTTGGGTGAATTGTTGGCCTTTTATGATTATGACCTCAACCTCCAACCAAGCTTTTACAAAGGCAATGTTGATTTGGAAAGCTCGCTTAGGGATCATGTTCCAGGTATGTCAATTTATGGTTGTTTATGCTTGAAGCAATATTTTGGTATCTTTGGCGGATCTTCATCTGAAGTTGACATTGAACTTGGAACTCTGGTCGCCATGGATGAACTTAGATGTGCTTGAATGCGGTGCAAGTTACTAGAAGATGCAGTTGGCGCTTCATCTTCTAGTTATTTGCACCGTAGTCAACACTTTTCATACTCCTCTCCCAAGGCCCTACAGTCTAGGCTAGGGCTAGTTCTATTTGAGCCCTGAACCACTTGGTAGGGGTAAGGCTTTAAGTCCCCCCATTTTACACTTGTTATTTACAAGTAGGGGTCCATGCCAAACCCCCTCAAATTATCTCTCAAAAAAAAAAAAAATTTACAGCGAAACTTTTAGCATGTTTGTCCTCGATTTTTGTATAATTTTTTGAACTGATCAATAAAATATATTTAAAAAAATAAGGTTGGTTTTAATAATAAGCCGCCACCGTCGACTTTGCGATCTTTGCAAGGTCATCTTTGCGATGACCGCCGCCGCCACCGTCGACACCTAAAGCCACCAAGTCACCTTCACCCTCATCACCCCCATGGCCCCATCACCCCCACGCCTCTTCCACCATCTTCTCCCTGCTGCTGCTGCTTCCACCTCCTGCTGCCACCATTAATGGCCGCCACCATCTCCTTCCCCCCTGCTTCTCCCATCACCGTCGTCCTCATCTCCTTCCCACGTTTTCCTCGACCTCACCCTTGCTGATTCCGGCCGCCATCACCATCACCACCAGATCTCGATCATCTCTGTTGTCTTTTCGCAAATCTGGCTTAAGCCAAGCCAAGCCGAGCCGACTGAAGCCTAGTTCAGAGGCCGACCCAGTTCAGCTCAGCCAGCCGAGCTAGAACCAACAGACAGTTCAGCCGTGCAGTTTGTAGCGCGTTTGTCCTCTACTTTTGTGTAATTCGTTGAGCTTATCAATAAAATTTGAATTTTCATAAAAAAAAAAGGAAAAAAAAAAAAAAAAAAATCGGCTGCTTGATGGAGAGTATCCATTGTCCATTTCGAAATTTTGATGGATGCACCAATGGACCGTGTGGAAATGGATACAAATCTTCGTACATCCCAACGCATGTTAAGAAAGATCACTTGAAGAGGGTTAATGACATCGACAGGCTGAGAGATGCGATCAAAGTTGATATAGGTTTATTTTCGTCGCTTGACAATACTTTGAAGAGGATGAACAAATGGATGTGTGGCGATTGTTTTGGTATCCATGCATCGACCATAAAATGTAAACATCCGGATGGTGCGGTCATCAAACCACCTGCGCGAAAGGAGACCGGGGAGTTAGAGTGTGCAATTGTAGGTATACAACCACCACAGCTTGTGCATGTTGATAATCCACCCGCACCTACAGCAGGAGGGGACACTGGTATCGATACTCACCTTTCTATTGTTGCACCTTCTTTAGATGAGATATCACTTGATCGTATTTTCTGTAGACCTTTTCGCACAGTGAAAAGTATTCCACGTCCTTGTCTATTAGCATTCTCCCGTGCATTGAAGTCAGTCTTGTATGAGGTTACTGCAGACCCCATGTCGACAGGGCCATGAGTTAGATTGCTCCTACTTCCCTATTGCACATTGCAAGTGTTCCATCCGCAGAATCGCCAAGAGTGTCGTTCTGGTGCTCGGAAATATCTCCAGCAGAATCAGATTTTACAGGCTCTCTCTACTTGGAACGAGCCTGGGGGTATATTTCATTTGATTGAGAGGGTCACACACACAGAGCCTCCGTTGGAACGACCATCTCGACAGTCCCAAAGCAAGAATGTACGACGGTGTTTGCAAAAGGTTGCAGACGGGCACTTTGCAACAGCCGTGAAGGTGTTGGCATCATCAGGGGTTGCTCCGAACACTCCAGAGACGCAGCGGGCTTTAGAGGATAAACACCCGAAACATCCACCACCATCTGTCCCCGACATTCCTTTACTTGAGTCACCTTTGTCAGTTGAGAGGGATGTGATATTATCATGCATCAGGTCCTTCCCCAAAGGGACGTCTTGTGGGCGAGATGGTCTTCGGGCCCAACACCTATTGGATGCTATGAGTGGGGCTGCATCCGCTGTAGCCACAGATCTTATGGAGGCCTTGACACCTGTTGTGAACTTATGGCTACAAGGTCGATGCCCACGGGTCTTGGCAGAGTTCATAGCTAGTGCACCGCTCACCCCACTTCTTAAGACAGGTAACGACATTCGCCCAATAGCTGTGGGTATGGTTTGGCGTCGCCTGGTGTCTAAGATTGCCATGAGAGGAGTTTCTAAGGATATTGTCCCATACCTAGAGGATTTTCAGTTTGGGGTTGGTGTGCCTGGTGGAGCAGAGGCAATTTTGCATGCTGTTAATCGGTTGGTTTATGCCAACAAGGATGACACATCGCTTTCTATGCTGCTTGTGGACTTTCAGAATGCCTTCAACCTTGTTGATCGGTCTGCTATGCTACGGGAGGTACGCAATCATTGTCCATCTATTGCTCTATGGGTCGAATACCTCTATTGTCAACCTGCTCGATTGTATCTAGGGTCTACTCATATTTGGTCAGCAGTTGGGATACAGCAGGGGGACCCTTTGGGGCCTCTTCTCTTTGCTTTGGTCTTGCATCCATTGATACACCGCATTCAGTCAGAATGCCACTTGGAGTTGCAGGCATGGTACTTAGATGATGGTACTCTGATTGGTAGTACAGAACATGTGGCTAGAGCTATTCGTATCATTCAGGAAAGAGGACCATCTCTTGGGCTCGTGCTTAATGTGTCTAAGACAGAGTTGTTCTGGCCTTCTGTTGATCCTGACTGCTCCTATCCAGATATCTTTCCGGTTGGTATATCATATCCTCAGCGAGGGGTTAAGTTGCTTGGAGGGGCTGTCAGTATTGATGCATCATTTATTGTGGGTAATGTTCGTCAACGAGTGGATAAGACACTTCAACTTATGGACTTATTACCACAGCTAAAGGATCCGCAGTGTGAGTTGGCACTTTTACCTTCTTGTATGGGATTATCTAAACTCACCTTTGCTCTCCGTACTTGCCCCCCTGACTATGTTCAGGAAACAGCCGAATGGTTTGACCACAAGCTTCGTGCAGCCCTTCAAAATATTGTGGTATCTATTGTGCTACTGATGTTATGAAGTTTGCTTTCGTAGCTTCACGTACGCAAACCAAGGATCTCCAGGACCACATTCTTCGAGGTTGTGACACTCCACCTATGGGTAATGTTTTCGATACTGCCATTGCTAGTTTACATCTTTCTATACCTGATTTTGATCTCAGTAATCTTGCTCCAACTGCTACCGTCCCCTTCAGACCCCAACATGTCTTGGCGGAAGCATACTACAACAAGATTAGTTCTGGTCTTGAGAGGGAATTTGAGTTGTCAGCTAGACAAAAAGCCGTGATTGGATGTGTGCAGTCAGAACATGCCAAGGATTTTCTCCTTGCTATCCCGATGGAAGGGCTTGGACAACGCATGACGCCTGTAGAATATCGTGCCATTCTTCGTTATCGATTGATGATCCCTTTATATTCAGATGGTGAGCTTTGTCCAGTGTGCAAGAAGAGTAGACTTGATGCTTTCGGGGACCATGCGGCCCATTGTAAGCATTACCCCGGCTTCAAGTACAGGCATGACCACGTTAGAGATATCTTGTGTGATGTGTTCTGGCGGGCTGGCGTACAGGTTAAGAAGGAGGCTCCTGTTAACTTTCTTACTGATCCTAAGGAAGGAAGATCGACATTACGTCCTGTTGATATTCTGGTCTACAATTGGTCTGAAGGTAAACATGCGTGTGTTGATGTTACAGGGGCGTCTCCGATGGTTGGGCTGAGTGCTGGGATTTTTGAGGTGGGGCTAGCAGCTAGCAATGCAGCAGCGGCAAAAGTGGAGAAACATGACGGAGCTTGTAGGGCTAACCAACATAGTTTCATCCCCTTTGCATCTGACACATTTGGATTGCTAGGCTCAGACGCAGTTGAGCTCCTCAGGAGAGTGCAAAAGATAATGGATAGCAACGTGATGACTGCAGGTTCGAACGAATATGTATTTAGGAGAATCGGGTTTGCTATCCAGAAAGGACTTGTCGCGCAGTTTGTAGCGCGTTTGTCCTCTACTTTTGTGTAATTCGTTGAGCTTATCAATAAAATAAAAACAAAAACATAACAAAAATAAATAAATAAATAAAAAAAAAACAATATTTTTGGTTTTTGGTACAAGGCCAAAGGCGCACTTTACTAAAAATTTTGGTTGTTTTTGTTGTAAAAATCAATATTAATTTATATGTAGGGGAAATTGATCAAGTAAATCATCTTGTGAAGCGGTTGGATGTCTATCGCTCGATGGACAAAGAAATGATTGTTGCATTGGCTATACGGCGGAGTGAAAGAGAGGACATGAACGATCCTGATGTGCGAAAACCCTTCCTGTTATGTCATGTGAAGCTTCAAGAAGCCGCAGAAGAAATTTGGAGATGCGAACATCAGTGGTATTGGGCTACTAAAAAATAAACAATTTGAGAAGAGAAATATGTGACCATCGTAACATAATTCCAAATGACGGTACACACAGATGGTATAATTTTTTATGTGAAGACTGTGGAATTATCATGAACTACAATGAACCAGAAGCTTCTGTTCCTCAAGGACTACCATGGGGAGCATAAATGCATAAGCCAATCATGTGTGGACTTCATGTCTTTAAAATGAGTAGCGTTGTCATCCAAGTAAGCATTTGGGTCACTCATATTTTTGTTTAGGTCATTCAAATGTGTAATGTTGGTCTGCATCTGGACTTATATCGTTTATGTTTAATCTTATGTATTTAGTTGATATGTATCATCCATTTGTGTCTCTCATATTCTACTTTATGTCATTAAAATGGATATCTTTGTCATGTAATTTCACAGAAACAGGGGCCAGTCTTAAACAACAATATCTAACTTTAATGACAATGGCTTTAGTTTTGTTTCGGCTTATCTGATATCCTTCTTCCATTCTTCTTTTACACCTTTGTTTCCAAATTTCCCAAAGAATGGTGGTGGCAATGGTGGTGTGAATGAATTGTTCCATAGTGACAGGTTTACCTTGAGAGAGCCAAAGAGAGAGGGTAGTGTGAGGAGTTCTGATTTTGGGCCAACTGAGGTTGGTGATGGTGTGGAAGTGATCCCAAATATAAGTGGCGATGTCATTGTGGAAGAAAAGATGATTTATGGATTCAGTGTCAGGTTTAAGGCAGCAACTGCATCTGGAGACAATAGGGATGTGGTAGGCTATGACGTCAGAATCCACAGGGAGGGCTTTGTGAATTAGTTTCCAAATGAAGTAGGAAATTTTGGTAGGGATATAAGGTTTCCAAATTTTGGAACAAGGGTTTGGGCCTCCTTTATGTAGCTAAAAGCCTGATTGAACCCCAATCTAAAAGCCCAAAAGACAAAGAAACAAGAAGTAAAACACAAAATTGACTATTTTTGGGCCCTTATAAACATGTTTTAATTGGTATTTACTATTTGTGGGCCCCTAAAAACACGTGTACCACGGTGTTGTCCAAATTCAGACAGAAGTAAAACACACAATTTCAGATTTGAATAGTGTTCTTCTCTCTCTTCAAAATTTGGGAAGTATTCTCTAAACTGCTTCGAGCAATTTTTTTTCTTCTATCAACGGATTTATCTCTACCATTCTATCAATTAAAGATTGAAATTAAGGTTAGTGAGCTCTATGTTGTATTTTGGTTATGGCTTCATGAATTTGAAGTTCCTTGTGGCTGGTTATTTAAGACGAGCACAAAGCTTTGAACTTACCAAAATCATTTGTCTCTTCACATTAAACTCTTCTAAACGACTATTTTGAAGTTAAGTTTTATCTTCATCTCTTCAAATTCTAGACCTGTGAATAACCTAATTTGAGTAATTAGTGGAGCAAATGTACCAAATAACAGCTAAAATTAGTGGTCCATATGTCCAAAAAAATTGTGTATTGGTGCTTGTGATGTGATGGTGGATATACAAGTGCTGCATTCTTACTTAAAGCTGTGTCTAGATATTACAGTAGTGGTTAGTTGTTCTGCAATAGCCTACAGTACAGATTCAGTTGATTGGAGATTTGGTCCGAATTTCATCAGTTAAACCTCTTTATTGTTAATTGGGTGTAAGCATTTTGCATGGATCACACTATGTTGTCTTGTGATGAAGAATTTGTCGAAGAAGTTAGTGATGATGATAGTGAGGCTGAGGGTAACATTTCTACGGGAAAGAATGCGGATTTTCTATGTAGCGTGGGTTTAAGGCTTCAAGAAGAAACTGGAGAGGATATCTGTGAGTTTTCTGATGCAGACATTTTGGCCACACGTTTCAATACAGAAGAAGAAGCGTACATGTTCTATAACGAGTATGCCAAGTTTAATGGGTTTAGTGTTCGTAAAGACCTGAAAGACGTAAAAAATGGTAAAACATTTAGAAGAAGATTTGTCTGTTCATGTGCAGGTGAGCGATTGGATAAGTGGACCAGTCTTTACAAGCGACAAAAAAAAACCCCCGTCGGATAACCAGGTGCAATTGTCCTGCACTAATACACATATTATATTCTGAATCATTGAAAGTGTGGAAAGTGAGTGGTTTTATATCCAAACACAACCATGTTTTGGCACCAAGTGAAGGTTCCAATTTTTTAGATCGCATAGGAAAGTGAATATGACCAATGCACTTTTGGGCCAAAACCTTTATAGCTTGGGAGTGAGTAAAAAATTAATTATGGATCTGATCGTTGCAAAGTCTGGCAGTCATGCATTAGCTGGATGTACTATCCGTGACTTGTACAATCAGATGAATAGAGCAAGGGTTGAGCGTATTTCTATTGGGGATGTCAATGTTGTGAACGCTTATATGGAGAATATTTCTATGACTGATTCTGGGTTTTTCAAAAAGCAACAAGTTAATGAAGACAAATAGTTACAGAAATTGTTTTGGGCCGACTCCCAGTCACAAGAGGATACAAACTCGTCGGTGATGTTCTCTTGTTTGACTCGACATACCGGACCAATCGTTATGGCATGCCTATTGTCGTGTTCGCCGGAGTGAACAACCACCGGCATACCGTGGTCTTTGCCTTTGCAGTGATGAATAGTGAGACCACCGAATCTTATGTATGGGTCTTGGGAACATTTCTTGCGGCAATGGACAATGTCGCTCCTAAATCGGTGATCACAGATGGTGATGCAGCAATTTGCAGGGCTATTGAACTACTCTTACCGAAAAGTAGACATCGTTTGTGTGTATGGCACGTCGCCCAGAATTGCATTACCAATGTTCGTACCGATGGATTTACCAAAGACTTTGTTGCATGTATGTTTTGTATAGGACCTCCAGAAATATTTGAGAAGAAGTGGGATGAATTGTTAAAAAAATGGCCGGATGTGGCTGCGAAGAAATGGGTTCAATTTATATATTTAAAAAAGGAAATGTGGGCAGAAGCGTATTTAAGGGAAGATTTCTTTGCTGGGTGTAGAAGCAACCAGCGCTGCGAAAGTATTAACCCTGCTGTGCGGCTTTGCATAAAGTCTGGCCTAACCTTGATTGAGCTTGGAGAGAAATTGGATATGAAAGTCAAGCATATTCGCCACCGCGACTTTAAAGCAGAGGTTAGTACTGTTATGACCAGGTTATGAGTGCCATTGCAAAGCGAGCTGAAGCATTGTATACTCGGGCAGGTTATGAGTATCTTTATAAGCAGTTGTTGCATGAGCCATTATATGTTGTAAATGAGACATATGGGGATGGAGTTGACATAATCCAATACCTGGTGAACCGTCATATGTATCCTAATGCCCCACAAACTGTCGAATACATCAAAGCCAAGGATGCATACAGTTGCACGTGCAAGCTCTTTGAGAGAGTTGGGTTTGTTTGTAGACATATACTTGTTGTTTTAAAGCACACCCATGTCTCTGAATTGCCAAAAAGTTGCATTCTACGCAGGTGGAATCGTATGACTAAATCATCTGGTATAGATGTTGAAACACATCCATCTTCACACAATCTTGGCTTTGGACTTCGTTTAAATGAACTTGATGATTGCGCTCGTGACTTGTTTACGTGATCAAGTACCCGACGCAGACCATCGCATGGGTTTTGAGGAGGATCTGGTGTCTACTCCGCGACATGTAGGGGGAACTCCTGACAAAATTACTGATCCACCACGAGCTCGACCAAAAAGGTTCGCAAAACGGAAAATATATCGACATAGTACCAGAAGATGTGAAATTTGTCACTTGGTAGGCCATACAAGGAGGACATGCCCCATTAACTCTCTCACTCTTTTTTTCCTTAATTTTTGTTTCGTTTACAGTTTAAATAAGCCATAGTACCAGAAGAGGTACATCTACTTACACATTTTTTGTTGTGTTGTATTAATTTGGGGATGTGTAGATCTACTCAGTGATGATGAGGTCACTGATCATGAAGAGGATTTTGAAATAGGTAGGATTCATCCGTGGACGTTGTATTTTAGGTAAAAGAATTATCTTTTGTATGTTGTCTTGATATATGTTAGTGGCCCAACAAACATAGGTGAACCAGATCCTTTTGGTAACGGTACTACGACAGGCGAAACACCTGTAGTCACTGTTGATGTGTCAGACGTCCGAAGAGCTTCTACTCGTAGAAAGATCACATGCGGCTTATGCGGTGAAGTCGGCAATAATAGGATTGGTTGTCCGCGCAGCAGATTCAAAAGTAAGAAAATTAGTTTTTATTTAAAAGAATTATCTTTTGTATGTTGTCTGAATATTATATAGTGGCTCAACAAACATAGGTGAACCAGATCGTTTTGATAACGGTACTGCGACGGCTGAAACACCTGTAGTCAATGCTGATGTGTCAGACGTCCGAAGAGCTTCTACTCGTGGGATCATCACATACGGGTCGTGCGGTGAAGTCGGCCATAATAAGATTGGTTGTCCACGCATACACGAAAGTAAGTTATAGGAATGCAATGGTAGTGTTAAAGTGATTTTAATGAGGATTATAATAAGTTGTTCTTTATTTTGTGTATAGGTACAGATTCATCCGTGTCTGATATTGGCGGCGCTTATTTGCACACTAGTCAAAATGGGGATTCTTTTTGGCGTCTAAAGGATGAATGAAGCAAAATTCAAACATCTGTGAAATCTCATCCTTCCTATTGTTGAATGTCTGTTTATTATGCAGTAAAATTCAAAAATCTGTGAAATTACATGACAAAGTTATCCATTTTAATGACATAAAGTAGAATATGAGTGACATAAATGCTTGAATGGATGATACATATCAACTAAATACATAAGATTAAACATAAATGATATAAGTCCAGATGCAGGGGGTATCATCAGAAACAACCAAGGACACCACATTGGAAACTTCTTCTCCTACTATGGTGAAGGCTCCAACAACCTGGCAGAAACCAGAGCACTAATGGATGAACTTCCCCAAACCCCTTGGGCCTGACTCAAGCCTTCCGGGCTATTTTGCTTTATGCACCTCTGTTTACCCATTGAACTTATGTAAATTGTGGGATACACCACATCTATAGACGGGTAGAGGTCCAAGCCAAACCTCATCTTTTAATGAAATGGTGTGTGATATAGCTTATGGTATGGATGATGAAAATAAGTGACACAAGTAGCTATATGGATGGAAAATAGAAAGAAACGATAAGATTAAATATTTATATACATACATGATAACATTATACATTTCTATGCCAAAAATGGTTATATAAGTGACACAAGTAGCTATATGGATGGAAAATAAAAAGAACCAATAAGATCAAATATATATATGAGAACATTATATACATACATGATAACATTATACATTTACATGCCAACAATGGTTATATAATTGACATAAATTGCTATATGGATGAGAAAAGTTAAAGAAACAATAAGAGTGAAATCTTGTCTATGGGTTGTAATTTTCATGTAGTTAATGGATTACCAGCCGGCGACCGGTGCCAATTAAGGCATGTTGACCAGGATTGTAATGATTTCTTTTTTGATTAATAAAAATTAAAATAAAAATGGATCTTGGTGGATTTGAACCACCATCATCTTGGTATTATTGCAAAATTGGCCAAAACATATCCCAAGTGCTATGCCAATTGAGCTAAAGATCCATAATCAAGTAAGCAAGACTTCATTGATAGAAAAAAAGAGTTACACAGACGATGGGAGAGAGAATAGAGAAATTGATAGAAAAATCATACCCAAATTCTTGATAGAGAACAAAAAATAGAACCTTAGAAATTGGGGAAAAAATGCAAAATCTCACAAAAAAGAAATAAACATAGTTGGAAAAAAAATAGAGAAATTGAAGCTCGAATCAGTAAAAAAACCATTAACGTAAAGGAGAGCTTTTTTTCCTCACATATGAAGGGAGAGAGAAAGAGGAAGAGAGAGTGAAGTGGGCCATGAGCTTCCACATGTTTGTCCACATCATTTAAAAGGGAGAGAGAAAGAGGAAGAGAGAAGAGAGAAGAAAGATGAAGAGAGAATGGTGGGCCATGAACTTCCACATGTTTGTCCACATCATTTAAAAGGCAAATTTTTGTTGACTTTAGACTAACCGGTAGCAAGTCCACTTGAGTCCACATGGAAGATCGGACAGTGTACAAGCACTTGTACCGTAATACACCATAACGATAATGTATGAAATAACGGTTAGAGCAATAGCATATGAAAAATATGTTTTAACTCATCCTTTTTGAATTATATTTATTCGAGTAAATAAAATGAGAAAGTTATATATGAATGGATGCATGATTATTTTAAGATAATCAATTTGGAATTAACAATGATATTTGTTGCAAATAATGTAAAATTACATGAAAAGTTCTTACATGTTGAAATGATTATTTTCTTTCCATGTTTTGTTGCTTTATTGGTATCGTGCTCTTAAGTGGAGGTTCCATATGTGTATCGTTATACGTTATGGTAGAACTATTTATTTATTTGATGTGCTTCTATCACATATTTCTAAAGTTTACATTGAGGTTGTATCATGATTATTGTTTTGTTTTCATGATGATTGTGGTGTAGTACGCTCTTTGATGCGTGTTCCTTGTGGGATTATGATAATGAGGTTGTTAGTACCTTTTGGTGTGATATTTTGTGTTCACTTGTGATTGACAGAGTTAGCTTCTTGTAGTGGTAGAGATCTCTATCTTGATGTTCGTTTCTTTATAGAACTACATGTTTTGGTTAGGAGTGATACTCTAGCATGTGTGGATGCCTATACCTTGTGTATTGGGATAGTGTGGATTGTGATCCTATTATGATATATATGATTTTTGGATATTCTGTGGAGTTGTTGGCTACGCGTAGCTATTTGGTGTGAGAGGGTTGAGTATGTGAGGCTTGGAGTCGTGTATCGACTAAGCTCATGGTTGTGATAATGATTTCACATTGGTGAATGGTTGTTATAAGAATGTTTCATTTTGCATTTATTCTTTGCTTTTGGAATGTGGTGTTTGATTTTTGGGATATGTCTCATTTACGATAGCTTGCTTTTATGGAGACATTTATTAAGCATGTATAATGTTATAATTTACATGTATGGATTAATGATGGATATTGGTATTGATAGCAATACATTTGATCATGTGGATCTTTATGGCATTGTGGATGCATATATTTAATGATGATCGTTATATGGTAGTTTTGTATGCATGGACTAATGCACTAGTCACTTTGTTGAGGGTATTTATGATATGTTTAGAGCATACCGGACGGATATTGCTTGGTTGATCCTTGCTATCCTTGTTTTGTGTTTTAGTCTGAATTTCGGGTCGAAATTCCTTTTTTAGGGGGGAGGATTGTAATACCTGACATTTTCTTACGTATAGTTTTCTCAGTGTTCAGTTGACTGAGGTCCAGTTGACCAAAAGTGAGGCAATCCCCATACCCATCCATGGATGGCCGCTCCTAAACAAGGATAACAAGTGCACCCACTTTTACCTGTACGTCCCCAGATAAAATTCATTGGAACGTATGTATGCATTGTGATTGCAGAAGTTGTATGGTATATGAAGCAAGAGGCTGGGCTTATAATTAATCTGCAGGTTATGACTTATGATGCATACGTAAGATATTATTCCAAATAAAATGCATACTGCATTTTGAAGCAAAAACTATACTGTGCCATTTGTCGTTGTTACAGGGAATTTTAGAAAGATGAAGTGCAGGTAGGTAAGACTGTAAGACATTGGGTTAACAATAAGGCTGAGTTTTTAATATGACCTCAAAATTAATTTGGGTCTCACATCCATGATCAATATTATTTCTGATCAGGCCGGATTTGAACATAGCTACAGAATGTTGATTGAGCTACTACACTAATGGATGTTCAGCTCAAGGAACCTGAGCAGCTGAGCTCCCACAGCAAGTAATTTAAGGTATTTGGCAAGCCTACAAACTAACAAAAATAGTGATTTATGTTGGTGTTTCGGGTGAAAATTCTGTGAATTGTTCATTGGTAGAAACAGATTACACTAGGTACCACATTTCTGTCTGAAAATTCTTTACACTCATGACTTTTTTTCTTTTGGTAAATACACTGATGACTGATGTTGTTCGAGAATTTGCAATTAATGTTAGACAAATCATTTCCTTCTTTAAATACACTGATGATGTTGCCTTGCTGATTGTTATGTACATGATCATTTCGATTTTTTTCTCTGGTTCCCAACAAAGAGTAGCATGGGCACTCATCCCATATCTAGATAGCTTCCAGGCAATGCAATCGGCTAATTGGCCTGAGGCTATACATACAGACTTGATGGAAAAGCTGAGGAAAGGTTACAACAAGGAAGGTTGTTGTTTTGGTGGATGCACACTTGCTTTGCTGGTAATCAACATTTCTATTTGTAACTGCTTTGATGTCTATGTTAACGTCAGTCTAAATTTCTATTATATTTGTTGAATGAAGTACTGGTTTTGCGAGCATACGAATTTCTCCCAGAAAATTGAAGGTTTTGAAATGGAGTTTCCACGAACTGGAAGGTGGAACATAGAAATTCTTGTAAAAAAGCTAGAGCAATTTCCCACACTTGTATGGAATGACATGGAGGTAATCACAATTTTTTTTTTGTTATTCTAAACACATTGTATGTAGTTGATCAACATATTGATCAACTGAAATGAATGTTGATCAGTATATTGATCAACTCTAATATTTCTTAAGTACATTGAATTTCATGTTGATCAACATATTGATCAACTGTAATACAGCTTTATGTTGATCAACTCTAATATTTTTTAAGTAGATTGGATTTCATGTTGATCAATATGTTGATCGAACATTGTGGATGTTGATGAACAAATTGATCGACTCAAATGAATGTTGATCAGTGTTTCAATCAACTTGTTATATTGTGTCAGGTGTCCCCTGAGCTTCTTGGGTTGAGTGAGCAAGAGAACAACTTACTGTTACAGAGTAATGTTGGAAATGATAATGTCGGTAATGATGAGAATCAAATTATGGTGGAGGAAGAAAATATGGATTTGGATTGGGCTACAGAGTACAAGAAGTTAAAGATTGATTTTAATAACTTGAAAACTGAGAATCAGCATTTGAAAGCTGAAAATGAGCATCTTCGCAAGAAAATGAAAGAAAAGAATGATAACAATAATGGAAACGATGTGGAGAATGATGGTGATGAAAATGATGACAACGGAGATGGTTTGGAAGAAAAACATGATGGGGAACAGTTTCACAATGATGGGAATCATGGAGGTGAGGAAGATTTAAATATGGGTGAATGTGAAAAGAACGTGCAGGAAGAAACAGAGATGGGTGATGAGCAACCGAAGGTTGTGGAAAATGAGGAAGATGATGTCAAAGAAGCAGAAAAGATTGAGAAAATGTTGGACATACTGATCGAAGTAGCTGACCTACTGAAACCACCACAACTACAAAAAGATGACAATGCTCCAAATTCAATGGTAAGGAGAATTAAGGAAAGGACACAAATGTGCAACTCAGATGAAGGAAAGGACGACATGAACATACCTTTGAGTAAGCTGATGCTACCTAGAAAACGAACTCCTAAAGCTACTCAAGACCATAAAAAAATCTGAAAATGATAAAGAAACAAGGGCTCTGGATGATTGGAGCAAGACAAGGTGCATTGGTTTTCTCAATTCTTTTCAAGTTGTTTCGGTGTTAAATTTCCAACCACATGCAAATGGAAGGTAAAATAAAATCCGTGTTGATCAAACATATAATAATCACTACAAACGTGCGAGTTGATAAATTTCTTAATCTGATTTTTGTTACAGCACAATAGCATGGAAACAAGAAAATGGTGATTTGCCGATCCAAGGTTCCAACGTCAATGATTTAATGACGGAATCATTGATCGACTCTGCGGTACAATTTCTCTTATTTATATATTTTTGTATTTAAAACATAACTTTTAGTCGAAATATCTAAAGGCATTTTTGATTTCTTATATATGGGAAAAGATCATCAATTGGTTCGCATTGAAGAACATCATGAATAGTAAGAAAGTAACTACGAAATGTGTCTGTTTCAATGCCGCAGCTTGGGTATATATCCTCCTAATTACTATGTTGTTTTTATCAATCTTAATGTCTTCTATTCCGGATTCTAGTGAACACGTTTCATGCAAATTTGCAGACAATGCTACGAGATTTCAAGGGCAGCAATAATGAAAACCATTACTGGAAAGATTTTGTAGATGAGTTTACTGGAGAGGAGGAGTTGTTCTTTATCCCATTCAACACGTCCAGATATCTAAAGTCCAAGAATGGACATCACTGGACTCTTCTTGTAGTAGATAGAAGATTGACAACTTTTCATTGGCACCACTATGACTCTCTTTCTGGAAACCACCCATGCAGGAAATATGTTATTATGGATGCACGCAAAATTGTAAGTTATTCTGTTTTCATGCAACCAATATGTTTTAGTTGATAAAATTGTTGATCAACTATTTCTGATGTTGATCAGTATGTTGAGCAACTATTTAGATGTTGATCAGTAGGTTGATCCACTATTTCTGATGTTGATTAACATGCTGATCAACTCCATCGATTTATAATTTCATAATTTTCGACATTGATTTTCCCAAACATCAAGTTTCGGACTAATATTCCTAATCAAGGAGACACGTAAGCATCTACTCACATAAATAAACATTATGCTTATAATCGTAAATGTAAAAAATTGAATCATTTTTTCAGGGCAAATTGTGCGTTATACGTGTGCCAATTCATGTTTTACCTTGCCACGGGACAACAATGGAAAACTACAAATAGTGCTAATATAACAATTGAATATTCAAACAAACAATCAGATAATATGCAGAAAGTAAATAACACACAGGAATTTTTACGTGGTAAAACCCGAAAAGGGAAACATCCACGGTTGTCCTCGCGACAACAAATAATCCACTAGATGAAAAGAGATGTACAAACCTATCAACTACCTGCACTCACTGCGAGTTGATACTCCTGGTTATCTCTAACACCTTGACTTCACCAGAGCACCTTGATGTACGCACAAGACACTCGACTTCTTGATAAACACACAAGAAGACTCGAAGCCGAATTCACAATAACTCTTGAAGATCACAAAATTATGAATTGAGAGAAGGGGGAAGAAAGGGAATTGAGTTCAATAGCCAAACACACTTTTGATACCAAAACCTAAACCAAAACTCAAGAACCAGAAGAACAATGGACGGCCAAAGAACTGACTTGTCCTTTGGAATAGAAACCCTATTTATACTTAGGGTTGGAAAACAAGGAAAATGGGCCGAAATAGTGCAAACCGACTTTGGACGTTCGTACGTCGATATGACGTTCGAACGTCGCCACACAAAAATAAGCCTGCTGCCTACCATGACGTACGAACGCTCTAACTCGGTACGTATGTCTCCACACGAAACAAGTCTGCTGCCTACCATGACGTACGTACGCCCTAACTTGGTACGTACGTCCTGACCAAAACAAATCTGCTGCCTACCATGACGTACGTACGTCCTAACTAGGTACGTACGTCCTAACACCAAATCTTCACTCTGACACATGGACGCGAGAACACAGACTCGGGACGATGTGCGTACAACTTGGTTTTCCTAACAATGAACTCAAGGCGAGATAACCATGGACACTTTGTCACAAAATTGATGTCAAACCACTTCGTGCCGGTTTCAAACAAATCCCAGATAGTATAACAGAACAACAAATGTTGGCGATGAGGGCAATTCTTACCTACAAAATCTTAAATGATGGCAGAGAAAGTTGGAATAAAGTAGTCTAAGATGATGAACAATTGGCCGTGCTTTATCAAGGAGAATTGAACAAATTGACAGCTGCCCAGGAAGCTGAAAAGAAGAAAAAATAAATGGATTATGATTTGATAAACAATGTATTTTTAATTTTATAATTTGGATATCAGTATTTAGTTGGTAAACAATATTATGTTTGAATGATAAATTGTTGTAAATACAATTTTTCCTATTGTGTAATGAAATTACTATGCTTTTAATGACTTATCTTGGTTTTAATTGTTTTCCGTAGTATATAATATTATGTTGATAAACACTAACATTACTTTGAATCATTATAGTTGATCACCATATTGATCAATTTAATATTGTTGATCAATATGTAGGTCAACTCTGTACTTTATGTTTTCTAATTGATTAACAAATTTATCAACTACAACCTATATTGATCAGCCTGGTGATCAATTGTGACACAACAATACAATGTTTATCAACTGCAAATATTTGTACAACCTATGTTGATCAACTCTAATATTTGTTGATCAAGTTGATCAACAATTTATACAACTCAAAATAAAACTAAATCCCGAAGAGAAACTACAGGATAGAATTACATAGTGGCGGTTTCTACCTCACCTACATACTGTACTACTTGTTCATTGTGGATTTGTATTTTGTTCACACATGTTAAGCAAAATACTCGTCCAAAAAATCCACGTGGCAACTTCACAGAAACAGTATCTAAGATAGATTCTGTAACCTAGTATCTTTTTAGAAACAGTGGAACTTCTAAATCTGAAGTCTCCTAGTTCTAGAGGGAGATTAGAAGTGAATTCTGTTGTATTAGAGGAAAGAGATGGTATCACATTTATAAGAAATTTTGAACCTATGGTAACATTGAGTTTATTATTTTGACAATGGTTGCTAACTTGCCATAAATAAAAACATATATAGTCTAGGAACAAAATTATTGGTTCTAGGAAACAATTCAGTCAATCTTCCATGACGAGAATCTACTAACAATTTGAAACAAACGTATAGATACAAAGAACTCTGACAGAAGCACCAACTAATCCATACTCATGAATCTGTAAGTACTATGTAGAAATTCTACCAAATTGTTTACGAGGGTGTATCAGATTGATGACAGATAAGGCTCTGCCCTGGCACCATATACAGTTTCAGATACAAAAGTATGTGAATGATAAATAACAGTACAAAAGAATGGATAGAAAAATTAACTTTGATTTAATGAACTAAGTTTTAAAGCAAGCTCAGAAATACAATACCCATCAAATTAATATTTTTGATTTAAAACAAAAATAAATGCATCAAATGGTTCCTTTCCTTTGTTTTCTTTTTTGACGAAGGCATCAAAAGGAACATGTACAGACCCATCCTAATGTCTGTACTATGTACCCACAACCGTACAGACCCCTGCAGTCCTGCACTGCTGTTTATGCTAAACATTTCTTGCAGCAATACACAAAAAATTTCTTGTGGCATTACACAAAATTTATATCTTCTTTGTTACTATTTTTTGCCTAAAACCCAGGACATTATAAAACCCATAATCGAACATTCTAGAAGAAACCGTATACTAAAACTTTATCGGCAATATCATCCCACGCTAACCAATAATTTTCTATTTAACATTCCATCTCTCTCTATTTAACATTCCATATCTATCAAAAAAAATCTCTCTCTCTCTCTCTCTCTCTCTCTCTCTCTCTCTCTCTATTTAACATTCCATATCTCTCTCTCTCTTTCTATTTAACATTCCATAACTCTCTCTCTTCTTCTTCTTCTCTTTCTTTCTCTCTTGCTCGTTCTTCTCTTTCTTTCTCTGTTGCTCGTTCTGTTAATCTCTGCTACTTCCCATATTGAAAGATGAGTAAAATTGAAAAGCAAATAGTAAGTGTGAAACATAGAAATCCAAATCAGTACGATATCACTATCGATGGTAGAGTCATTCTATGCACGAAAGCTAATCTGCAAGATTTTCAAATTCCCATTCTTGAGGGAGATGAAAGAAAATTTGGTGTTTTTGCACATTACACTCCGAAGCAAGGGAAGACGTTTCTTCAGTTTCTGTGCTTTTGCACATCTATTGAATCTACTATTCTCGAAATCCTATCTGTTACTGTCTTACTGACTACTATATCCCTAAATCTGTATATACCTTTAATTTGGTTATGGCTAAGCCGGAAGTTTTAGAAGTGTCCTAAAGCAATTCCAAGCATCAACATAAATTAAAATGCCTCTGTTGAATTTCATATTGCCAAAACTTGACCCTTGCTCAAAGAAATCAACCTTGGGTTTTGCAGTATTGATTAATGGTTGGGGTGTGTTTACGTGTATGTAAGAGACGATATATTCACGAAATACTTTGTTTGTTAGGAGGAAAGGAAATTAGAAGTAAGGATGTCAAAGCATGTTAAATATGACTGACTTTTAGAAGTAAGCATGTTAAAGCTGATAAGGATTCAGTAGATAAACATGACAGAGACCTGAAGCATGTGACCACCTAAGGATTCAAAACAAATCTTTGTTTTGGTTACAGCAAATCTAACTCACTGACACTGACACTAATCTGACAAAATCTAAACGAAAGTATCAAGAAAAGATCACGTGGCACGAGCTCGAGTAGTTCGGCGGCTGTACTCTTTTCTGTAGAGAGTTAGTCAAAATTAGTCGAAGCTGTGAAAAAATAGTTAGCAAGTGCAAAGCTTGTTATAGTCACAAGTCAGAACTCAGAATTACCTTAACTATATGTATGGGAAAAGGTACGTATTGGACATTTGGACTAAACCTTGTGGTAAATAAAATGAATAAATGAAGCATATTACAGTATTACTAAAGTGCATTTCCAATAGGCAATAGCTACAACCAAACTAGCTTAGTAATACCATCTGCAACAGCTAAACTAAATTCTATTATAATTCCTATTTACAAATCTATGCAAAATGTCGTCAAATGCACCCCACCACCACCACCACCACCACACAACCCTTGTTGTCCATCCATTGTTGTTTTGGCTGTGAGCTCAACTCAGCAACTGACTTGGAATCCAATCTGTGTTCCATGTAACCCTCTGGTATGCTCCTAATATTGCATGTACCTACACACCATGGCACATTACTACATTATAGACACTGTTACCCTCTTGCTATTTTAGTTGTTGGTGCTGAAGATATGAGTGAGTGCTTGCAGCAAAAAAGATAACTAGTACCAATTAGATATCAAAGTAATCCCAGCAGCGCAGGGTTTATTTGATACGGTGTGACCCATAGGGGCTGAACATTGAATGTATGAGGATCATCAGGAGTAAATATTGATTCAATGCGTCCATCCTCTAGGTAAAAGATGCCATTATCTGTGCAACAAGGTTGCCTACGAGATTCGCCCCAAAAATAAGACCGACAATCTTCCGCAAAATAGATGCAATTACCCTTGACGCCAGGAACACCCTTTGCAGAGATAGACATAGATGAGTTTCTTCCTAAAAATATCATTTGATCACCAATGCTCTTCACCTCAACCCATTTGGGAATATCACTTGATTCATCGAGCTTATAGACTAAAAACTTTGTGGTGGTATGTATCCAACAACGACACTTGCGAAATCTATAAACCATAAATAATTCTCCACATGATTCAACCAAATAGTTGTTAATGTACTTCACTCCTGTATCCATAGGCTTCTCCATGGGCAATACATTCAATATTCTATAAGTTGGTTTCAAATTCTGCAACTCAAAACTGACTAGTTCATTCCTATGGGTTACACCATATAACATACCCTGAAAAAACAAAATGTCTGAGAATAGAAATTTGTCGGCCTTGTCAAGCTCATCCATCATTACAAGTTCCTTCCTTACTTCTTCTTCTTCCTCCTCCTCTGTATTTTTATTATTATTATCATCATTATCATCATCATCATCACTCTCTTCTTCATCTGGGTCAAATGTATAGTCTACATCCTTATCAGCACTATAAACCGACCATTCTGCATCATAAGGTCTACACATCTCAACTACATGACTATTGCTACATAATGCAGCAACTACATACTGGGAAGTGCCTGCCTTTGGTAGTGATGACAGTACAGCCTTCATAAAATAATAGCTGCAATCCTTCATTGAGGAATAGTCTTGACGAGGGACATATTGTTGTGGAAGATTAACGTGGTCATGCGAAAATGGATTATAAAGGAAATTCTGGTCTCTATTAGCCATTATCAAGTAGCCTTGGGTAGAACCACAACAATAACTCTGACTTGGTACATCTTCCAACTTGAGATGGTAAATTTTGGATTCTGAGAGACTAAAGAATGTTCCAGTTTGGGTGTCTTTATCTTGAGAGATCATTAACCATGGGAGTTGATGATAATAATTCTGAATCTCTGCAGCAAGGGATCTCATTGAATAACAAATTGCACCAAAACGAATAAGGTCTCTAAGGCTTAATCTGGGTAACATGATAAGCTCGAACAAATGTTTGGGTAATCTATTGAAACAAAAACTGCTATTATCCATCTTTCTATATCTCAATTTGATCTCCACTAACAACAATCAAACACTAATAATAATCTTATTATATATATAGAACAGATAGATATCAATCAATCAACTTAAAGTACCTAACCAAGCAGATCTAGGCAAAAAAAAAAAAATTAGATAAATTAGTTTGAGAGGAAGGGATGACTTGATGACTGATGAGAAGCCCAAAGGTTGAACTCAATACTTAGATGATAACAGAGACCCTTTTTATAGAATTACATAGTGGCGGTTCTACCTCACCTACATACTGTACTACTTGTTCAATGTGGATTTGTATTTTGTTCACACATGTTAAGCAAAATACTCGTCCAAAATATCCACGTGGCAACTTCACAGAAACAGTATCTAAGATAGATTCTGTAACCTAGTATCTTTTAGAAACAGTGGAACTTCTAAATCTGAAGTCTCCTAGTTCTAGAGGGAGATTAGAAGTGAATTCTGTTGTATTAGAGAAAAGAGATGGTATCACATTTATAAGAAATTTTGAACCTATATGGTAACATTGAATTTATTATTTTGACAATGGTTGCTAACTTGCCATAAATAAAAACATATTTAGTCTAGGAACAAAATTATTGGTTCTAGAAAACAATTCAGTACAATCTTCCATGACGAGAATCTACTAACAATTTGAAACAACTTATAGATACAAAAAACTCTGACAGAAGCACCAACTAACGATACTCATGAATCTGCAAGTACTCTATTTAGAAATTCTACTACATTGCTTACGAAGGTATCAAATTGATGAAAGATAAGGCTCTGCCCTGGCACCATGCATATACAGTTTCAGATACAAAAGTATGTAAATAACAAATAACAGTACAAAAGAATGGCTAGAAGAATTAACTGTAAATAGATATTTATGAGTACTTTGTCAAAATTTCTGCACCCGTTCGAGTAATTAACAGTGTATGCTCAAATTGTGCAGCTGGGCTGCCATCAGCTGTAAGAGTTGTGCAGTTGTCTGGCCGTGTTATACACTCAATGCTTCCGTCGTAAGAATAGGTTCTGGAATAAATACAAATCATACGAGGATTCATCAGAATGTAATCTAATATATACTAACAGAAACTAAGATAACAAGAGCCACGATGCTTCCCAGGTTCAGATTACGAGTTTCCAGATTACATAGCATACATACCAATAGTAAATGTTTGACCTTCAGCCATGAAGCCAGGCCTGTCATTGCCTATCAAAAAACAAAAATCAAATCAATGAACAAAAATCACGAAAATTTCATGTTATGGGTGTCATATTTATTTTCTTAAGTAGTGCAGTATATATGTCATGAAGAATTAGTCTAAGTTGTTAGCTAAGAAGTAGGGGAGAAGTGGTCTTATTAGCAAAGTAACGTTGTGTTAGTAGTTGAAGATATTTTCCTGTTTTTTAGGTAGTTCAGTTGTAGTGAATCACCTATATAAGGTGAAGGAATCATGAATAAAGGATAGGACTTATTATTGACTTATTTCATTTGATTGTTCAACTTGAGTTGTAACAAGAGGCAACGGTTCCTCAGTAAACCGATTATCTTTTTCTTCTTAATGTTATTTTGTTCTATCTAGTTCTCAATCATTGGTAACAAAAGGAAAGAACCCCAGTACGTACCACAGTGGTATCAAAGCAAGGAAATGGTTCAAAGAGTGGAAAAGTTAGAAGCAGAAGTGCAAGATCTCTCTATCGATCAGAAGAAAATTCTGGCGAAGCTTGATGAATTATTCGATAAGATTAATTCACGTCCTTCTCCAACACCAGCAAACTTTGAGCATGAAGCAGAGAACTCGATGGCCCGATCTGGAAATACTTTCGGGTTTCGTCAAAATGGGATGCAACAATCGTGTGCTCCAAAGCTTGTCAAACTTGATTTTCCCCGCTTCAATGGGGAAGAAGACACTACGAGTTGGGTTTGTAGAGTGGAACAGTTCTTTCAGTTTCACCGTACACCCGAAGACGAACGTGTTGCACTTGCGTCTTTCCATTTAGAGGGGGATGCTCAGTTGTGGTATCAGGTGCTAAAACAGGATGGAGGTGAAGTGAATTGGCAAGAATTTCGCGATGGTTTACATGCGCGATTTGGTCCGACTCAATTCCAAGACTTCTTTGGTGATTTGATTAAGTTGCAGCAGGTTGGGTCTGTACGTGAATATCAGACACAATTCGAGAAATTATTATCGAAGGTGGGTTACCTCCCTCATGATCGCCAAGTGAGCTGTTTTATCAGTGGACTAAAAGACTCAATCAAGGCAGATGTACTAGCTGGGCGCCCTGAAACCTTATCACCGGCTATTGGACTGGCTCGCTTGTATGAAGCTCGCAATAATTCACAGAAAAAATTTGTTCCCTCATCAGATTTAAAGAAGAATGTTCTTGTCAACAAAGAAGCATCAGCCAGCAGTTCAACTCTTCCTGTTCGGCGAATGTCCACAGCTGAATTACAAGAACGACGTCAAAGGGGGTTATGTTATAACTGTAATGAGAAGTTTGTTCCTGGTCATCGATGTAAGAAGTTATTCTTGATTGAAGCTTGTGAAGCAGATGGAGATGTTATTATGGCTGTAGATGATGAGACACCTCAAATTTCTCTGCACGCCATTGCTGGTACACAAGCACCAGAAACAATGCGGATCAGAGGAAGCATTGGAATTCTTTCAACCATTGTCTTGGTGGACTCAGGGAGCACTCATAACTTCTTGAGTGTAACTTTTGCTATAAGGCTCGGGTTACTACCTGATAATGTAGAACAATTCGATGTTGTGGTGGCTTCGGGTGACAGATTATCTAGTCAAGGTAAGTGCACAAATGTGAAATTAAATTTGCGTGGTATGATTGTTTATTTGGATTTTTATTTACTACCACTTGAAGGATATAATATTGTTTTGGGTACACAATGGCTGCGTACACTTGGCCCGATTTTATGGGATTTTACTAAGTTGCAGATGACATTTAAGGTGGGAGATAAGGAGGTTTTCCTTCAAGGAGAATCCAAACCAGATGACAAACTCGTTGGAGAACTTAAGTTTAGTCGTGAAGCGAGAAAATCAAAAAGGGGGGCGTTGTTTCAATTATATTCAGTTGGCATTCCACTTCTTGAAGTTAATGATGAATATCAGCCTCCTCAATTGCAGCTGTTGTTAGAAGAGTTTAAAGATGTTTTCCAGGAGCCAAGTGGTTTACCTCCACCACGGGCCCATGATCACAAAATTCCATTAAAGACAGGCAGTGAACCAGTGTGTGTCAAGCCGTATCGCTACCCGCATTATCAAAAGACTGAGATTGAAAAATTGGTGGCAGGAATGCTCTCTACTGGTGTGATCAAACCCAGTAACAGTCCTTATTCATCACCAGTTATCTTAGTTAAGAAACATGATGGGTCTTGGCGGATGTGTGTCGACTATCGTGCACTAAACAAGATTACAATCAAAGACCGGTTTCCGATTCCAGTAATTGATGAGTTGTTGGATGAGTTGAATGGAGCTAAAATATTTTCAAAGTTGGATCTTCGAAGCGGGTATCACCAGATCAGAGTTGTACCAGAAGACACATCAAAGACAGCTTTCCGTACACATCATGGCCATTATGAATTCTTGGTAATGTCGTTCGGCCTTTCCAATGCACCATCCACCTTCCAAGCTCTAATGAATGAGGTATTTCAAGATTATTTACGAAAGTTTGTCTTAGTGTTCTTTGATGACATCCTTATATATAGTAAATCTTGGAGTGAGCATGTTACACATTTACAAATTATATTGTCTGTGTTAAGGTCTCACAGTTTGTTTGTGAAAAGAGAGAAGTGCCAGTTTGGTCAAAATAAGGTACAATACCTTGGCCATGTGATATCTGATACAGGTGTTGCAGTAGATCCAGACAAGATTACGGCTATGATAGGCTGGCCTAAGCCAACAACTCCAAAGGCCTTGAGAGGTTTCCTTGGGTTGACTGGATATTACCGAAAATTTATCCAAAACTTCGGTAAAATTGCTGGACCGCTCACCCGGATGCTGAAAAAAGATTCGTTTGAATGGACAACAACAGCTGAAGTTGCCTTTCAAACCTTAAAGGAAGCCATGACCCAAGCTCCTGTGTTAGCTCTACCAGACTTCTCAAATAAGTTTTTTGTCGAATGTGATGCTAGTGGTTCGGGTGTGGGAGCAGTCTTAATGCAAGAGCGTCCTATTGCTTTCTTTAGTCATGCCTTGCAAGGAAAAAACTTGTTGTTGTCCACTTATGAAAAGGAGATTCTGGCGTTAGTATTGGCTGTGCAAAAATGGCGTCCATATTTGTTGGGTCGGCAATTTGTAGTCAGAACTGATCACCAAAGCTTGAAGCATTTATGGGTCCAACAAATTACTACTACAGCTCAACAAAGGTGGCTTTATAAGTTGATGGGTTTCGATTTTGTCATTGAGCACAAACGGGGGAAGGAAAACATTGTTGCTGATGCTCTATCTCGTCGAGAAGATGTTCCACAAGGTGCACTTGCAGCTATCACTCAACCCATTCCAGATTGGGTAGAAGCTATTAAAGATGAAGTGCAGTCCAATTTAGTGTTACAAGGAATTGTACAACGCATCATGCAAGGTGAAGCAGTAGGCCCATGGCAATTCAAAGATGGAATTATTTTCTTTAAGGAGAAAATTTATCTTGCTGAAGGTTCTTCATTGCTTAAGGACATCATGGGGCAATTTCATAACAGTACCCATGAAGGGTACCAAAAGACACTCCAGCGAATCAGAGCAACGTTTTACTGGCCTGGAATGCGAAAGGGTCTTAAGGAGTATATTTCATCTTGTGATACATGTCAACGTCACAAGGCCGAACAACTAGCTCCTGCTGGTTTGTTACAGCCTCTTCCTGTTCCTAAACAGGTGTGGGAAGATATATCAATGGACTTTATTGATGGTCTACCTCCCTCTAATGGCAAAACTACAATATTTGTCATTGTTGATAGACTCTCTAAATACGCTCACTTCATCACAATGTCACACCCTTACACTGCTGTTGGAGTTGCTCGGGCATTTTTTGATAACGTTTTCAAGCTTCATGGAATGCCAAAGTCTATTGTATGCGATCGAGATCCGACTTTCACAAGCTTATTTTGGTCAGAATTATTTAAGTTAAATGGCACTGCTTTCAACTATAGTTCAGCATACCATCCTCAAACAGACGGTCAGAGTGAAGTAGTAAACCGAACTGTGGAGATGTATTTAAGATGTTTCACTAGTTCCCAGCCAAAGGAATGGAGTAAATGGTTATCTTGGGCTGAGTATTGTTACAACACTAGCTGGCATTCAACCATTAAGTCTACTCCCTTTGAAATTGTGTATGGACGTGCGCCACCAACGTTGTTGTCCTATGTTCCTGGTATGGCTAAAGTTCAGGCAGTAGAGAAGCAGCTCATGGATCGTGATCAGGTTCTTGTACATCTCCAGACCAACATTAAGGAAGCTCAGTCACGTATGAAAAAGGTTTATGATCGTCACCATCGAGAGAGAGAATTTGAAGAAGGAGATTGGGTGTATTTAAGGCTTCAGCCGTACCGTCAAACATCGCTTTCTCTAAGGAAAAATTTGAAGTTATCTCCCAAATTTTATGGGCCCTTTCAAGTTCTTAAGAGAATTGGTGTTGTCGCATACAAGTTGGATTTGCCTAAAAGCTCTCGCATTCATCCGGTGTTTCATGTTTCCTTGCTAAAAAAAAAGGTTGGGGAAAGGGTTGAAGTTCAAACTGAGTTGCCCATAACAACTGATGAAGATGAATCTTTATATCCAAGGCCTCAAGCAATTCTTGATCGTCGCATTCGTCGAAGGAAAGAGGAGGTTCTAATTCACTGGCAAGGTTTATCTCCAGCAGAGGCAACATGGGAGAATCTGTCTGAGATGAAAAAACAGTTTCCAGATTGTAGCCTTGGGGACAAGGCTGTTTTTTAAGGGGAAGGGAATGTTATGGGTGTCATATTTATTTTCTTAAGTAGTGCAGTATATATGTCATGAAGAATTAGTCTAAGTTGTTAGCTAAGAAGTAGGGGAGAAGTGGTCTTATTAGCAAAGTAACGTTGTGTTAGTAGTTGAAGATATTTTCCTGTTTTTTAGGTAGTTCAGTTGTAGTGAATCACCTATATAAGGTGAAGGAATCATGAATAAAGGATAGGACTTATTATTGACTTATTTCATTTGATTGTTCAACTTGAGTTGTAACAAGAGGCAACGGTTCCTCAGTAAACCGATTATCTTTTTCTTCTTAATGTTATTTTGTTCTATCTAGTTCTCAATCATTGGTAACAAAAGGAAAGAACCCCAGTACGTACCATTTCAGCAGTTAAAATAACTTCAGTCAACATCAAACAACCAACACAATGACAATGCCAATTTTGCACATTTTTTCTTCCTTTATGCAGAATTGGGATATTCAATTACCTAGAAAGTAACAATAGCATTTGAGTGAAAGTTGTCATTTTCTCTTACTAAGATTTGAAACCGGCACTCGGTTGTTTGACATTAATTTTGTGATATTGGATGTCCATCGTTATCTCGCCTTGAGTTCATTGTTAGGAAAACCTCGTTGTACGCGCGTCATCCCGAGTCTTTGTCTTCGCGTCAAGTGTATCAAAAGTCTGTTTTTGGGTTTAGGACGTACGTACCTAGTTACGGCGTACGTACGTCATGTTAGGCAGCAAACATGTTTTGGTCAGGACGTACGTACCTAGTTTGGGCGTTCGTACGTCCAAGTAGGCAGCGAACTATTTACGTCTCAGGACGTACGTACGTTGTTTCGACGTACGTACGTCCAATATGTGTTTTGTCTATTTCGGCCCATTTTCTCTTGTTTCAAACCCTAGGTTATAAATAGGTCGTTGGTGTTATGTGAAAGGTAAGAGTTCCAACCTAGCCTCCATAGAACCCTAGTTTGTTTGTTGGCTCTTCCACAAAGATCATCTTCTTCCTCAATTGATCTTTGTGTACTTCTATCTTCTATCCTTCCCCAATTCATCTTCCAATCATTGTTTATATTAATTTAGCTTCGAGTCTTCTTGTGTGTTCATCAAGAAGTCGAGTATCCTTGTGTGTTCATCAAGGAACTCTGGTGTAAGCTTGCTTCATAGATCGGCGTCGAGTCTTCTTGTGTGTTCATCAAGAAGTCGAGTGTCTTGTGCGTACATCAAGGTGCTCCGGTGAAGTCAAGGTGTTAGAGATAACCAGTAGTGTCAACTCGCAGTGATTGCAGGTAGTTGATAGGTTTGTACATCTCTTTTCATCTAGTGGATTTATTTGTTGTCGCGAGGACAACCGTGGACGTTTCCCATATTGGGTTTTACCACGTTAAAAATATCGTGTGTTATTTATTTGTTTATTGCTTTATTGTTTGCTTTACTATTGTTATATTGCACATATATTGGTTTCTCAAGATTTATATGCATATATCCATGGCATCATACAGGAACCTAGTTGGTGTGACTCTGTGTTGGAATTTCCACATATAAAGCCCAACCCATAATGTGGTCCATGTACCTTTAACCTTGGTTTAATATAGAAATAAGCTAATTAATAATAGGTTATGTGGAAGTCATATCTACCGTAGATCTTAACTATGATGGACGGTCTAGATCTAATGGGCTTAGGTTTGTAGATTTAGGTCCTCTCTCCACCTCTATAAATTGGTGTATGATCTCCATCCTCATACACTTACTATTACAACACATATTAGGGTTTAAGAGGCAAGGAGAGTGAAACCTAGATCTTGTGCAGCTTTTCGGATCATCAATACTATAGACAAGGTATGTGCATTTGTTAGTGATTAATTACGTGATTCATGATCCTTATTGTTTATTGATAATATTAATTATGCTTATATGTGGTATCAGTCGCCTAGTATGAATCATGTTTTTAATTCTAACATTACCGTAAAAGCAAATACTGTTTATTACGATTCCGCATAAAAGAAAAACAGAATTTTTATTTTATTTTTATGGTGGTTGATCCGTATGATTAAGATCTTAAACATGTGTATTCCTCGTGATTAAATCTGGTGTATCTCTTTCGTTAAAAATCACATCATGATTAGTGTCAGTATGTTTATATTGATCTGGTTTCCTGCCACATGTTTTGTGATTAATTCTTGGCACTTAAGCAATAGTAATATATGGTGCATAAATTTTCAACTGATGTTTCACAAATTTTACATATATACTCAAATGTTTCATGTATGACTATGATTAATAAGGCTACCATCAAGCATACGACTTCACGTTTCATGTCATATGTTTTAACTTTTAACAGGTGCTGGACAAACCAAACCCCAATGAATAGTTTATCATGTGCAAATTATTGTTTCTCACCTGGATTAAATGTTAGATTAATATGCATGTAACAATGAATTCTGACTTCTCCTCTCGTCCTTAAGTGACTTGGTAATTTTCACCCTCTGCTTATTGTATATAAAGTCTTTGTACAAAAGATCTTGGCTATTAAGAGGGCATGGTCCTACTGTTTATTATGGAGCTATTACAGTACTACCAGAGGGATTATTGGCTCAAAATCCTGAACTATTTTGACATAATGACGTGTTGATTGCTTTTTCCTGCGTATTTTTTGTTTGGTTACATTTATAGACCTGCACTGTTTGGTCAAAGTACACCTTAGAGAGGATGATCTGGGTTTACTATTATACCCCATTACCAAGGTGTTTCGGTTCAAAATTTGATTGATATGATCCATTGTCTATCTTACTGTTAAATATAAATCCATGGTACATATTACATCTCGTATTGTATACACATCGTAGTTTCTGCCCTTTTGTCAATCGCAATGTATAATTAATGATTTTGTTGGATATTATATTCTTACTGTTGCCCGTTGTGTAACATGTGTAAAACTGTAATGGTAGTTTTCACAATCAAATGTGTTGGTACTCACCACAGTGATTCCAAATAAAGTGTTATGAAAATTATTTTCTTGTTTAATATTCGTGTTAAGATTTTATTGGTATTCACCACAGTGAATCCAAGTATGTTTATGAATATATCATAACGTAAAACTCAATGAATTATTGATGGGACTTAAAGCCTTGTCCATTATTTGGTAGTTTTGGTATTTTTATTTACTGTTTGCACACGATTTTCATAATGATAACGGGATCATCTTTGGGCCTAATAGTTACAGTCTATAATTAATGTGTTTGGATCTTACTGTTAGATATTTTGTGCTAGTTTTTATTGAGATGTATTTTACTTTTATGCCTCTGTCATATATTAGTCACATATGTACAGTAGGTTAATGTTAGTTGCTTCCATGTCTAATTCAGACTTGTATGCCTTATGTAATTTTTGATTTCACCCATATTATGCATGTGCCTAGTTGAATTTATTAAATTGTGCACTTCTTATGATTAAGATGCATTATGATATTTTGATCTTGTAGAATTTATTCAGCTGCATGTTTATTCCCTTAATGTTCATGTCATCATGATTTGGTATCACCACAGTGAACCAACTCAGATTATGAACATTGGTTTTCGTTTTATATTCATATCAAGTTTTTTTTATTGGTATCCACCACAGTGATTCCAATATGTTTAATGAATATTCTTGAACATTCATATTATGATTTGGTTTTCACCACAGTGAACTAAATATTGTGTTGAATGTTCGACTAAGTACCTTATTGCTTATTTATTCACTTGCATTATTGAGCTACCCACAGGTAGATCAGGCATATGTTAGATTGAATAAAATTAAGGGGTTGCACGTATTTGTGATTAAATGAGTGTACGATATCCACAGATACCATGCTTATTTTGATCATGTGATATGTCACCCATTTATAGTATTACTAAAAATCGTAGTGATATTGTTTAATTAATGTGTTGACTAATGTTATGAGCATGTTTATTTTTCTCGTTCTATTATTCTTGTATTTCGTATATTTTGTATGTTTTATCCTTAATAAAACTAATGAACTAGAATGAATAAGTCTAGTTGATTTTAGTGGGAGTTCTAGATCTTGGCATATATTTCCTTATTGTTGAACCTACTGTTATTTTATAAAAGCAGTAAAAAGGAGAAAATTATGCATTATGCATGAACTAGATTGAACATCCAAATTAAACTCAATATTTATGTGAATAATTGTTGATGAATAATATTAAGAATCATTTTCGCACTGCTAGCTGAAAAGTTAATTGTTGAACTGATTACTATTCATAGTACTCATAGTATGCATGATTGTATCATTGAGTTTCCCAATTTAGTTGTTAAATTAAAGAATTTAGACATGTTAGTGGATGATTACTTTGTCCTTCAATTTGTTCTAAATTTCTTGCCTACATAGTATGTTCAGTTTCACTATTACACTATTAAAGACAAGTTGAATGTGAATTAAATGGCGAGACTACTAGTTCAAGTATAGGCAAGGCTTAAACAAGATTATAATCATGTCACTCAAGTTTAATTCATGTTTCAAGAAGTTGAATGAACAATTCTCTAATTGTGTTTGGATATACACTATGTGTGTGCCAATGCCATTTATGTGAATATGGCGTTTGTTTGATATAAAAGATAAGCTTTTGGTTTTAGTATGGTTCAATCAAACTTAATTGGTATTCCTAACCCTTAGTGAATTGATTATGATTAATGTTTATCTTTATTATGGCATAAAAGACTGGATTATACATCTAGATGAAAAGTAGACTAGTAAAAGAAGGGGTTTTCCCGAACCTTAACTTTACTAATTTTGGTGTGTGTGTGTGTGTGGAATGCATTAAGTCAAGCAAACCAAACACACTAAGAAGAGCCATAGGAAGTACGCTTCTTGAAATAATTCAAATAGACATATGTGGACTTTTGATGTTCCATCTTTTGGTGGAGAAAAATATTTCATTACATTTATTGATGATTTTTTCTCGTTATTGTATCTATTTATAGCATAATAAGTCTCATATGTAAATGTTATTGAAATTTACATAACTGAAGTTAAGAGACAATTAAATAGAAAGATTGAAACTATACATTTTGATAGAGGTAGTGAATTTCTTGGAAAGTATGATCTATGACACGGGACAACATCCTAGTTGCCAAACTTCTAGAACGGTTAGGAATTTGTGCCTAATACACAATGTCTGGTTTTCCATGATAGAATGGTGTAGCTCAAAGGCATAATCAAACCCTTATGAATATGGTTTGAAGTATGATGTGTAATTCTAATTTACCCATATCATTGTGGATGTATACTTTATAAACCGAAGTGTATATATTGAATTGGGTTCCTATTAAGGCAGTTACAAAAACACCTTTTGAAATGTGGAAAAGATGGAAACCTAGTTTAAGACATTTACACATTTAGGGTTTATCTAGAAAAGTTTAAAGGGTATAGATTTTACTATCCTAACCATACCACTAGAATTATTGAAACTGAAAATTATTGATTCATTATGAATGACAATAAGTGGGAGTGATCATATCAAAGAGGTAATCATTAAAGAAATTATGGTACCAATTTTGTTACCTCAATTTTGTAATGATATTATTGTTACTTCTGTTGTTCCTCATGTTGTTGCACCGCTTAACAACAATAAACAACAAGTTGATCCTCAACCACTTAATGAAATTAATGTCATTGAACTGAATGTAAACACACACAAGAAGTAGCATTAAAAAGATCTTAAAGATCACGACCAGCTATTTGGATGAACACGTGTTGTATTTACAAGAATTTGAATTTAATGATCCAGTTACATTTTCACAAGCCATTATTTATAGTAATTCTGATAAAAAGATTCATGCCATGAATGAAGAGATAAATTAAGTGTGGATTTTAACTAAGTCTGGGGTTAGTAGAATTGACTCAAAACGTTCTATTGAATGCCATAAAGCAAGACTTGTATCCAAACAGTTTACTCAATATGGTGGCATTACTTTCTCGTGCGTGTAACTTTCACTTATGTGTTAAAGAAGAATTATCTTAGAATCATTATGGCATTGGTGACTCATTTCGATTTAGAGTTACACCAAATAAATGTGAAAATGATATTTTGAATGAAAGTTTGGATAAAGTCTACAAGGTTTAATTAGCCACACAACTTCATAAAGGAAGACCAAGAACACATAATCTATTTCTTAAAGAAGTCAATATACAGACTTAAAACAAGCTTCTCGAAAATGGTACCTAATGATTAATAGTATCAAACGTTTGGGTTTAATGTACATACCCAAAGTTCAGGGGGAGTAAGTTTATTATTTTGATTATGTATGTTGATGATTTATTGTTTCGCAGCAGTGATTTTCATTTATGTAAACATTTTTTCTGTCTAAACACTTTACAATGAAAGTTATGGTGATGCGTCATATGTGATAGAAATAAAAATATTTCGGGATTGATCACAATAATTGTTGGAACGTCTCAGAAAGATTTCATTAATAAAGTTTTGGATAGATTTAATGTGTTAAGGCATAATTGTAATGATGCTCCAATTCAGAGGGGGAATATTTGAATTAAATCAAGATCCTATGAATGAATTGGAACAAGAACGAATGAAAGAGAAACCGTATGCTCATATTTTAAGAGATTTAATCACCTTGAGGTGATTGGTTTTACAAATTCGGAATTTAATGGGTGTGTGGATAGTTGATAAAACATTATTGTTTCACACACCATAGAAGTCGAATTTGTAGCATGTTGTAAAGCTACATGCAATGTTGTATAGTTGCAAAACTTTATATCATAACTTAGAGTTATTGATTTCTAAGTCGTTTGAATTTTATTGTAATAATGTTGCAACTATATGCCTTTGTAAGAATGATAGGTATTCTAATGTTTAGCACATGATATAAAATACCTATTGATTATGGCTTAAGTTTAGAACAAGTGAGTGTCAATGGAACACATTAGTACACGTGTTAGTAAATCCACTAACTTAAGAGCTAGAAATAATGATATTCTAGCATCATGTTAACAAGTTGGGTTTTGAATGTACCCCATAACTTAATGATTTGTGGATTACTTAGTGCTTATTATTTGACATTATTTTGAGCTCATTATTATTGATTAAGTTCTGAATTTTCTGTTTTCCATTATTTATGTACATGTATGTGAATGGATAATTGTTGACAGAAATAGTCTTTTACGAAGACATTACTGGACCATTATTGTTACTTCCACTTATAGCTTAAATTGTTGATATCGTAGTACATGGAAGGAACCATGTCATTTACGCGATGTGGAACCGCCATGACTCATATTAGTGGTTTAATTAATGAAGGTATTATGATAACCATTTCGGAAACTAATTTAGCTCTTATTGCGCGCCTTATGTATTCTACATTAAACCGTATGTGAGATTTTACTATGGACCAAGTGGGAGACTGTTGGAATTTCCACATATAAAGCCCAACCCATAATGTGGTCCATGTACCTTTAACCTTGGTTTAATATAGAAATAAGCTAATTAGTAATAGGTTATGTGGAAGTCATATCTACCGTAGATCTTAACTATGATGGACGGTCTAGATCTAATGGGCTTAGGTTTGTAGATTTAGGTCCTCTCTCCACCTCTATAAATTGGTGTATGATCTCCATCCTCATACACTTACTATTACAACACATATTAGGGTTTAAGAGGCAAGGAGAGTGAAACCTAGATCTTGTGCAGCTTTTCGGATCATCAATGCTATAGACAAGGTATGTGTATTTGTTAGTGATTAATTACGTGATTCATGATCCTTATTGTTTATTGATAATATTAATTATGCTTATACTCTGCACTCGAAAGCTTTTGGATTTTAATAACACCCCTACTGCAAGGCAAATAAGGCAATCTCCTACTCCTTAAGCAATAGTTTATGGTCCTTCCAATGCTTACAACACACATGTTAGGCCCTAGTGGAAAATTAGTAAGTACATTTATAAATAAGTGAAGCCCCGTTTCATAAATACAATTCACCTATGAAAGCCAATCAAAATCACTTTCGCCCCATATATGATAAGCCATAGCCCTAGGTCCTTATATCTTACAAAATTTCATTAAATCAACAAAATAGGTATACATTATTTTAAGAGTATTTATGTGAGCAGTTACTTACGACAAAATATTATGTTTGAATGATAAATTGTTGTAAATACAATTT
Source organism: Aquilegia eximia (assembly GCA_023053565.1). Taxonomy (NCBI): domain Eukaryota; kingdom Viridiplantae; phylum Streptophyta; class Magnoliopsida; order Ranunculales; family Ranunculaceae; genus Aquilegia; species Aquilegia eximia. Next base: position 28,424,496 of record JALIGU010000004.1, read on the forward strand.
TTCCTATTGTGTAATGAAATTACTATGCTTTTAATGACTTATCTTGGTTTTAATTGTTTTTCGTAGTATATAATATTATGTTGATAACCACTAACATGTTTGAGTACTTTGAATCATTATAGTTGATCACCATATTGATCAATTTAATATTGTTCATCAATATGTAGGTCAACTCTGTACTTTATGTTTTCTAGTTGATTAACAAACTGATCAACTACAACCTATATTGATCAGCTTGGTGATCAATTGTGACACAACAATACAATGTTTTATCAACTGCAAATATTTGTACAACCTATGAATATTTGTACAACCTATGTTGATCAACAATTTATACAACTCAAAATAAAACTAAATCCTGAAGAGAAACTGCAGGAATCAATTTTCAAATTTAACGAGTTCTGTGAGTGTTCACATACAAACAATTTTCATCTCCAGAAGAGAAAATGAGATACATTCTAATCTTCTAATTTGTCCAAGTCCTGCTGCTCGAAGAATTTCCTATACTCCCTGTAAATGTAGGTAAATTTGGGTTAGGGCAAGTCGGAGAAGAGGATCGGAAAATAGAGGAGGAGGAGATAAAGTTATGAAAATGGCTGAGCTATCTGATTTAGATAGTTGCCTACGTATCTGAGAGTGACCAAGTCTCAGAATCAAGCCTACGTAGTTCATATATATAGGTGATTGGGACAACGGATAGCTCATTAATTGCCTAACGGTGTGGTCAATTAATGGGCGGATATTTTGGATCTGAAAATATATTGTAACCGAAGAGGATCAAAACGTATAGTGTTTGAATAAAGACGATGTAGGTCGAATAAAAGTAGCTCTACGTCGGGTGAGCTCGGATAAAAATGGGCTTATGCCGAGTGAAGGCCTTTCAAGGTCGAATTGGATTTGTATTTGTGGTCACGAAGTGAGCTCGAGTAAAAATAGTGTTACGTCGAGTAGGCTCGAATAGAATTGGGTTCACGACGAGTTGTGTAAATGGGTATACACACTCCCTAAGAGCTTTTTTGTGACTGGGTGCAAAATCATTAGGTTCAATCCAAACCAGGCGATCCTCGTCTTTCATATCAGCAACTGCTTTAGCATTGACATCGGCAATGTTGTTTTTGATACTCTTTATCCACTTACATTCTAACCTTGCATTCTTTGGTGATTTCAGCTCCATCATCACAACTTGTGCAATCTTTTGGTAGTTATGTGGTTTATTTTCAAACTTAGACTCCCAGTCATAGTTTGGTATTGATTCCAATTGGTTCAGCTTATTCACATCCACTGTCTTCCGTTTGAATCCCAGCAGCTCAAAGTTAGTTAAACTGTCTGACACTAAGGTTTGGACACGAAACCCAACAACTTGTGCGATCAGATGTTAGCTTCTAGCTCGCCTGAATTATTGTCTGATATTATATCGGAACAGATAAGAACAATAGCAAGGTCTTCAGTTTTGCTGTAAAAATGGACGGCTAGACCAGAGCGGTGCTTCTTTAAAGAGAAGTCAACATTTGCATATATCTCCTTTCCCTAGAACAGATGTTGGATTCTCTGAAGGCTTGCAGTATTCAAACTTTCCCTTATAAGTTGTATTTTCTCTTTAATATAATCAGAGGGAGAGGCTAAAACCCTAGGGTACGTAGACAACCTTCAAGAACTAGAGTACGTAGGCAACCTTCAACAAGAGAGGTTCAGTCTCGTCCATCAACCACAAACAATCTCCCTTTTCATCATTTTTCCCATTAATTCCAATCAATTGAGGGTGCCCGGTCAAATTCTATAGGAAAGTTGTCATCATGTTGAATTTGGTCGAAACACGGTCCATAATACCTTCTTTTCCTTTCTCTTCTTCTTATCACAGTGAGTAAGAAGAGAGTCATCATCATTATTCTTCTTCTCTCTACTCTCAACTCTCAAGTCTCACCTTCATGAGTAAGAAGAGTGCATGGAGTGAATTGCTTTGTTGTTAAGTTATCCAATCAGCATGTTTACCTGTAAAACATCATATCCATCAGTGTTTTTGTGGACCAAGGTTTTTGGGGAGTTCAGTGGAACACCTTGAGCATTTTGTTGTTAAATGTGATAATATTTTGTAGTTAGAATCCTTGTTGATGAGCATTTATTGCTTTTCTTGAGGGTGTAAGGCACCTACTTTTGCTCGTTTAACTGAATTCACTTTTGCAGAGGAGAAAGAAATAAAAAAAAAAAGAGAAGGTTTTTGCACCATAGCCTCGCTTGCATTGATTAAAACCAAACTTTTACATTGTATGGTGTGAGCCAGTGACATCTAGGGTTTAAAGTATCCAAAATTATTGGCAGTATATTGATCTCACTTTTGGCGTTTAGAGGGTCTTATCATTCTGTGCTACACAACTGTTCATATTCTTAATTATTCGGGCCTGTTTTATTATTCTTAATATTATGGGCTGTAAGCAGTAAGACCAACTAAAACATAAGTAAAGGCCCAGAGAAAGTACCAAACTAAAGATTCCAGTATAATATTTAATATATCCACTGTTTAGGCACCATATTTTTAGAAGCACTTCCAAAAGGCTTTCCAACAAAGTCTAAATAATAAAAATGTACAAGCATCTTTCATTTTTAACTTATTTACTCCCTCCGTGCCAAATTAAGAGTCCCACTTTGGAAACTAAAAAAAATAAGGGGACATCATTTATTATGGTTTTTTTTTTTTTTATATAATGTTAGGGTTAGGCAGACCCTTACCTGTATTAATGTCTTAAGTAAATTGATCCAGCAGTATCATTTCTTACAAGCACAGACATATTGCTATCTAGAGGACCTACAAAATAGTTAACCCCTAATACATTTTCAAGGCTAGCCAGATAGTCTGCCACCTTGTTTGACTCTCTATACACATGCTTGTATACTACAGTCTCCAGAATACCTTCATAGTATCTGATCTCACCCACCATATTCTGACAGTACCATGGTGGATCTCATTTATTATGGTTAAACTAACTTAATTTTTCATATTTACCCTTATTCAAAGAAGATTACAATTTTCAATACTTTTTTGTTTTTGTTCCCACTATTTATGATTTTTCACAACTTAGAAAGTTGTTGAGAAAGTTTTTTTTAATGTGAATGTTTTGGAGTGGTGGTAGACATGATTATAAAGCAAAATAATTTAAGATTTTGAAAATAAAATTCCTAGAAAATTGAGTAAGCATTTAAGATAAGCATACAAGAAAATTCAACAAATTTTAAATTTACTCAATTTTCAAGTAAAGGGTAATTTAGGAACTAATGGTTTTAAGCTTAATTATTATTTGCCTAAAATAGAAAATGGGACACAATTTTGGGACATCCCAGAAAAGAATACCGGACTCTTAATTTGGGACGGAGGGAGTATATATTATGAATATTATATAAAAAAAATTTACAATTTACGATTTGATTTTGACTCCTAACTTTTCGAAGTTATAATTTGTTCTATGATTTTACGATGTTGATTATACGCGAGATAGTACCCAACTTCTCTAACCCAACACATAATAGAATCTTCCAATAACACACTAGAGATGTATAGGTAGCCTATTGTCAAGTCTACTTTGAATTGCATTTGATGTGGTTGAGTTACATTTCATGTTCGTGTTTAATCACTGAAAAACATAAAAATCTTCTGACTGCTATGCCTTATTTTTAATGCTAAAGAACTTATGTGGAATTAATATTGTAGCTATTTTTGGATTTTCATCTTTGCGTGTACAATCTAAACTCATTCACTCGGTTCTAAAAAGATTTATCTTTGAAGTCAGCTCTTAATAGGAGACCAAGATACCAGCAAGGTTGAGATTGAACTGAGCAGCCCATAGCACAAGCAAAGGAGTGTAAATTATCAATCTATCCACCAGCACAAAGTAAGGACTTACTGTGATTAACCTTTACACCTGAGATGAGCTCAAGCCAAACTCTATTTATCACTGAACCCTGTATTTGTGAAAAGGTAATCTAGAAAACCCCAGTCCAGTGACCCAGTTGAGAGAGTGGTTATACGAATTGGAACTGGGAAATTAAAGGTTTTATGCACGTCCCATGTTTGGTTAGGTGTGGGCTAGCCATGTGTGCAGCCCGTGACCCAGTTGAGAGAGTGGAAAAATGAATGGTCCACCTCCGTGTTTGGCTTAAAGGCATGTGCCTGCAGTTTATCCGGTATTCCGATTGATATATAATGTGGTGGTAGCCTCTCTCTACAAGTTCGAGCTTTTGGAGAAACTGGTTTATAGCCGTGTTCGTTGATATATTTCATATTTCTTTCATATCCTCATTGCATCATATGACATGAAAATAGTTATGGGTCTGCTTGATTCAAGTCCTGGAAATAGATTTCTTGGGAAATCTCAATTTCGCATGTTTGATTACATGGAAAATAAACGGCAAATTTTTTAAATGAAATGATAAGTCAAAATATTGGAAAATATTGGAGTTCAATGTTGATTAACTCTCACTAAAAACATATTTACATGATTTTCCAATGATTTTCATGATTAATATAGCACTGTAATACGAAAATTAATTTCTTGAATATCTGCATATGGTAAATCTATTTCCTGGAAAATTATTTTCTCGCCCGAATTAAACAGGCCCTATATTATTGTGGTTTCAACTCATTTCTTATTATTTCTCGTGCAGTGCTAGTTATATCTCCTTCATCTCACTTGAAATCTGATTCGGCATATTATGATTATCAACCATCTCAAGTGCTTTCTCATGAAGATCGTGACGAGAGTTTGGAGGAACCATTGGGTGAATCAGGTTAGAGGTTTACTCATTTAAATTTAAATGGTTTACACCGATCACATACTAAAAAGTACGTAATGTTTTTGTTTTTTAATTACGAGTTCCAATCCAAGTTACAAAGGAAAATGAAGAGCTAAAAAATAAATCAAGAACATACTCTAAACAAGTGATTTCCCTTTCTGGATTGTTCAACGAAAGAACAAAGTTTAATGAGCTAAAACTTTGCTTAATTTTTTCTAAGAAATTCGGGAAGTGGCTAGTCGCTTGGAGGGCCGGCCCAACAGTCCAATTGATTAGGCTCTTGATGGTTGTAACCTAGGAAGCACGGACACCTTTTCCAGGCTAGAGTGTCGGTGTTACAGACACGTTGGGACATGCCTCCAACATATTTTGATATGAAATATGCCTTGAACACTAGCAGGGAACACATAAGAGACACAATAGGGTGGTTAAAATGTGTCAGAAACCATATATGCAAAATTTATAGAAGCTGTGATTGACTTGAGCTTTCATTTTATTGTTGTTATCTTTGTCTTTCTTTTCTTGGTTATTATTGAGATCTGTGTAAGTCTGCAAATTGACATTTTTGATATCATAATTTTATGAACTTTGTAATTTGCTTGAACTTGTGTGTGTGTGTGTTTTTGAAGGAAAAAAGAAAACAATGGCAGCATAAACGTCATTGCTTAAGTTCAGTCACGTAAATAAAGACGTGTGTGTATGCATGTAGGTTGTAGCTTCTATGTTGTAGGAAGAAATTCAACAGTCGCAGAGCTATGTCTTAATTAAGCTAAATTAAAACCAAGAAACTAGATCTGAGATTGAACCTTCTTAATATAGCAATTTTCAGCCAACCCCTTTGGGGGGTTCCCCGGCGATTTGATGGCAGATCTTTGGAGCATAGGTGGTGGACGTAATTCTTTCCCTCAGAGAGCTTCAAGTGTGTTGAATAAAGTTAACCAAAATTCGATTGAAAACCCAGCTAACAAGATTTCTTATGTCGATAAAGTACGAAGACAAGAGCAGTCAGTGATTGAATACTCTGAGCTTCCTGAACCAGGGTTTCGTGGTGAGTACCCCACTATCAAAATCCCTAAAAAAGCATATGACAAAGGTTTAGAGTATTGCAAGTTTAGTTTGATAGCAAGATTGGAGATGCAAAAGCTTTCGATTGAGGAACTGAAGACACAAGCTTCTAGAGTTTGGGCTCTCTCTGCCAATTTCAATATAACTCCACTTGGTAAAGGCTTCCTACATCTTCACTTTGAAAATGTCGAAGATTATCAAAAAGTGTGGACAAAGGGTCCTTGGAGATTTGGTACTGAACTCATGCGATTGCAGAAATGGGAGAAGAACTTTAGGCCAGAAAACCAGAAAAGAACCAACGCTTTGGTCTGGATTCGTCTCCCAAATCTTCCGATGGAATGTTGGGATGTGGAAGCATTATTGTCCATTGGAAGAGCAGTGGGTTATCCAATGAAGATTGATGAAACTTCAATCAGCAAACAATTCGGTTATTATGCAAATGTTTTGGTGGATGTCGACTTGAATAAGCCAATTCCTGAGCAGGTTCTGGTTGAGACTGAAGACTATGAATTCTGGCAAGATATAGTGGTTACAAAACTCCCAAAATTTTGTAATCATTGCAAGGTTGTTGGGCACCTGGTTACTGATTGCAGAAAGCTGAAAAGTGCTATGAAGGGCAAGGAGCCTGTAGTCGATAGTACTCCTAAAGAGCAGTTTGAGAAACTAGGGAAGAACACAAAAGAACAAGAATAAGAAGGAGAAAGAGGGTATAACTTGGGTTGAGAAGCATAACTCAGTTGCACAACCAGCTACCAAGGTTGTTAATGATAACAAGTTCCAAGCTTTGGTAGTTGATGACAATGAGGAAGTAGAAGGCGAAGAAGTTGATGTCGAGAATGATGATGATGCTTCTAATATGCAGCTTATTGTGGTGAATATTGAAACAACTCTCGTGGAGGTACAACCAACTGCTTGTGAAGAACAAATTGATCCAGAAACTGAGGACTTGGTAAATGAAGTGTACACTGAGGCAGCAAATGCAGAGGTGGAACCTTTAATTTTGCCAAGTTCAGATGGCATAGACATTGAAGTGGTCCTTGATACTCCCTTGGAATTGCAGGGATGTCAAGATCATGGCAAGGGTAATAAATCACCTAAGGCCACAGAAACAACTGAGTTGATTAATGAAATTGCAGAAGTAGCTATTCAATTAACAACTGGTAAGGGAGCTATGTTGATTGGAGATTCACCAAGCTCACATAAAGGTGCCCTAAAAGGTGTTGAAGTTAGTTCTGTAAGAAAGAAGAAGATTGTCCCTACTAATACTCCTCTTACCCGGCTAAAGGCAAGAGGTAAGCAGCAACCACCACCTAAGACTTGTTGTTAGGTGATTCCTTTTGCAAATACTATTGTTAATGATGAAGTGCATAGCATGGAACATTAGAGGTATCGCAAAAATTGAAGCTAAGAATAAACTTGCCAAATTAATTAAGATTTATGATCCGGATTATTTTGGTATAGTGGAGCCCATGATTCTACCATCAGACATACCCTTTGGGTTTTTGCAGTCTCTGGGATTTTGTCACAAATTTATTTACAATGACAGAAGGAATAAAAAACCAAATATTTGGTTGTTATGGAAAAATGGATGCGCAGTGCCTCAATTGTCCAACTTCTCTGATCAATTCTTGTCAGTTGACATTAACGGAACTTCTCTCACTGTGGTTCATGGGCATTCGTACTATGTTAGACGAAGAGAGCTTTGGAGTAGCATGGTTATAGATAATAATAAGCCTTGTCTGATCATGGGAGATTTTAATTCCTATCTATCCATTGATGAGAAGAAAGGTGTCAGGCAACCAATTGCAGCAGGTATGGTGGATTTCAGAAATTTTCTTAACGATAACTTCCTTCTTGAAGTCCCCAATACAGGAATCAAATACACTTGGTGCAATCAGAGACGTGGTTCTCGAAGAGTTTTGGGCAGAATCGATAGGATGTGGTGCAATCAGGAATGGATTCTAGCATACCCTGGATGGAGATATAAAGTTTTGTGTAGGTCGTGTTCAGATCATGCGCCACTAGTTGGTTTGCCTTCTACAGTTCCCAACCCGAATAATTGTCCTTTCAAATTTCTAAATATGTGGGCTCAGCATCCCACCTTCTTAGATATGGTGTCCAGTAGTTGGAATCATCCTTTTCCAGAGAAGCACAATCCTCTTTTAAACCTCTCACTGAAGCTTAAACGACTGAAACAAGTTATAAAAAATTGGAACAAGCATGACTATGGTTTTCTGGGTACTAGAATCAAAGAGGAAACGGAGAACCTCCAGCAGCTGCAAGCACAGTCTGAATGTAACCCAGATGATGTTGCACTACTAGAGAAAACTGAAGAGCAGGAAAAGCAAGTTGAATTGCTTCTTAATAAGGAAGCTTCTTTACTGAAGCAAAAATCCGGTGTGAAATGGGACCAGGAAGGAGAAAGATGCAATAAATTCTTCTTTCTTAAATGCAAGATCAGAACAGCAAAGTCTATGATAACTCAGATTCAGAATCCTGCTGGCGGTATGTTCAGAACACAGGATGAAATTGCAGGGTTTTTGGTGGACCACTACAAGGATAAATTCACTAGGCAAGAAGTCATTTTTAATGAGGACTTGTTTGGAATCATTCCTACAGTGGTAACTGATGATGATAATAACTTCTTAGAGAAAGCTCCTGATTCTAGAGAGATTCATGATATTGTTTTTAGTCTGAATGCTCATAGTGCCCCGGGACCAGATGGGTATAATGGGTTTTTCTTCAGTTACTGTTGGGCAATTGTTGGTTCAGAGCTTATGGATGCAGTCAAGTACTTCTTTCACAAAGGCAAGCTTTCTCCCACTTTTAATTCCAGCTTTTTAACTTTGACTCCGAAAGAACCAAATGCCAATCAAGTGCAAAAATTCAGGCCTATTTGTCTTTCAAATTTTGTCTATAAAGTTATTACAAAGATCCTTGCAAGTAGATTGAGTTCTATTGCATCCAGAGTGATATCTAAAGAGTAGTATGGGTTTATTAGTGTGAGAAATGTGCATCACAGCATTGCCTTAGCTTCTGAATTAATGAATGACCTGGATAATAAAGTTCATGGAGGAAGCTTTGCTCTCAAGCTGGATATCAGCCAAGCTTTTGATACCATTTCTTGGGACTTTCTATGGAAGGTTCTTGGCAGATTTGGGGTTGCTAGCAAATTTGTGAATTGGATAAAAGGAGCTATTGAGAATAATACCATCTCAGTCATGCTGAATGGAGGCCCAAAAGGGATCTTTAAAGCTGGGAGAGGGCTCAGGCAAGGAGACCCTCTCTCACCTCTATTGTTTGCGTTAGCCAATGATTGTTTTAGTAGAGGTGTAGATTGGCTTGTTAGAAGAAGTCTCATGAAAAGAATGATATAGAGAGCAAGCCATGTCAGCCCCACTCATTTCATTTTTGCGGACGATATTATCATTTATGGTAATGCGAGTTCTAGGGGACTTAAGAATCTGTTGAAACTCATGGAGATTTACCAAGACTGCTCAGGGCTAATCTTCAATAAAAACAAATGTAAAGTTTTTCTTAGCAAGATGAATACAACCAGAAGCAAGAAGATAGAGGAACTGTTGGGTATCAATGATGGCAAGTTACCTGAGATATATCTGGGGGTTCCGCTGTTTAAAGGCAGAGTTAAAAGGGAGCATATTGTTGGGTTACTTGACAAAATCAGAAAGAAGTGTTCTAGCTGGGTTGGTAAGAATCTGTCTCTACAAGGTAGATTGTTATTAGCAAGGCATGTTCTCAATAGTGTTCCAATTCACAACATGGTCATTTATAAGTGGCCAAAGAAGCTTGCTAGAGAGGGTGATTCAATTATCAGAAACTTCATATGGAGCGGTAATGTTGATGAGAGAAAGAAAATTATTGTGAAATGGGATTTGGTTTGTTCTCCAGTTAAAGAAGGCGGCATGGGATTAAGGAAGTTGGAAGATGTTAACAGCACATGTCTGATGAAAATGGCTTGGGGTATCTCTCAGAATGATGGTGATTGGTCCAAGTTCATAAAAGGCAAATACACAGCAAGAAATGGGGACTGGTCTTGCAGTAAAACGTCTTCAGTTTGGCCTGGAATGAAATTAGGTTTGGAACTTCTCAGGAAGCATCAAAACTGGTATGTTGGAAATGGGCAAGACATCAGGCTTTGGTTGGATAACTGGTTGGGTGAGCAACCTCTCAGTGAATATGTTCTGCCAAGTAGTAGACTCTGGCATGTCACGCAATTAAAGCTTAGCACTTGTATTTCAAATGGCTCATGGGATTTCCCTCCAAACCTTATTCGATTGTTTGATCAGCTGAATATTGATTGGAGACATTTGAAACCACCAGATAGAAGATCTTCTGACAAGAGAGTCTGGCCTTACAACTGTTCAGGTGAGTTATCCTCTTCTTCAGCCTATAAAGCTATTTGTAGGAAGCCTAGACGACCCCATTGGGCTAGATTCTGACACTCTTCTCATCTTCACCCAAGAACTAAAGCTCTTGCTTGGAAAATCACGCACAAAGCTCTCAACACAGATGAGAGAATTCAGTATATGCATATTCCTATTGTCTCGCAGTGTTGTCTATGTAAGTTGAATTTTGAATCATATCAGCACCTCTTCTTCTCTTGTCCAACGACTGTCAAACTCTGGAAAGTGTTATGTGAGTGGTTCTGTCATGCTAGGCCACCAGATAATTTACTGTCATTGATTAGAATGAAAGAAGGAAAAAGCCCACTTCTAGTAGGTATGTGGAAGGCAGGTTCTTTGTCACTTTTGGTGGAGGTGTGGAAAACAAGAAATAGGCAAATATACGATGACGTGCAGCCCAATTATAGGGAGGCTACTTTCAGAATCAAGAAAGTTGTGGAGTTGGCATACATGATGATCCCTGGGTCACACTATGGCTCAGATTATGATAACAAAGTGTTGTTGAATCTAAACTTGCAGGTCAAAAGAAGGCAGCCAGAAACTATCATTGAATGTTACTGGTTACCTCCGCCTCATGGAATGATAAAGGCAAATAGTGATGGGGCATCTCATGGTAATCCAGGACAGGTAGGATGGGGAGTTATTTTCCGAAACCATGGCAGTGCAATGAAGGGGGTGTATTTTGGTGGTCTTGGTAAGGTAACAAATTATGAGGCAGAGTGCGCCGGTATCATTGAAGCAATGGACAAAGCTAAGGAAAAAGGTTGGGACCAACTATGGGTGGAAACTGATTCAGTTGCAGCTGCTAGAGCATTCAACAGTGGTAAACCTCACTGGACTGTGCAACAGAGATTTGCGCATTTAAAAAACTGGTTCAAATGGTTACTTATAACCAGTACAAAGAGAGAAGCAAATTTTGCAGCAGATGCTTGTGCTGCAAAAGGAGTTCACTTAGCTAAAGGAAGGAAGGAATGGTTCTCCAACTCTTCTATGCCTAGAGTTCCTCTAGAGAATCCTTTTTCAGTGTATTTTCGCTTTCATTGATGTTTGGTGTAGTCATATTTTTGATGCACCCCCTTGTAACCATTCTTTTATTTATAAAATTACCCTTTAGCACAAAAAAAAAGTGTGTGGAGGGATGGGTTGCTTGGGGTTGTTCAACTTAGGTTGTACAAGGCAAGAGGTCATGGATTCTATTCTAGCTTACGTATGAGTTGTTTTTTCTTTACACCTACTTGCTTGGGTTTGTAAGTACCATTCTCTATTTATAAACATGTTTTTTTAGTGCTCTTAATTGGCATTTGGTATTTTCTTTTCAAAAAGGGTATTTTAACTTTTCAAAAGAAATTTGTATTAGTTTTATATCGAATAGGTAATCTCTTAACTAGGTCACTCTGCTGAAGCCTGCTTCGCCGCATTCACGTCATCAATTTTATTAATTGATAGTCAACCCAAAACCTTGTGTTTGTCCTTTTCTCTTTCACCTTATTAATATTGTTTAACCGTTCAAATTTATGGTGGATCTTTGTTTCATAAGGGTATCAGAATACTCCCCAAATAAGTAGTCACTTTTTGAGATACCGCCCATATTTAACTTTCAATACAAATCCCAAAAAGTGACTGTATTGTGACGGAGACTTGTGTTACTCCCTAAAAATGTGTTTGTCGCCCTTTTTTTAGGACCGGTATTTGAACCTTACTCAACTGTAAGACCCTCAAAATGGCAAGAACCAGAAAAATGAACTACTAAATGTATCCCAAATGGGGTGCTTCTAATGGTATAGGACATTATTAGGAAAAAAAAAATTGTTTACCAAAAGCAAGCATCACCATCATCGTTGTATTTTGTTGGGTTTTATGTGCAAATCAGAGACGGAGGGAAGTTTTTCACTCAGGAACGTACGTACGTAGTTAGGGCGTTCGTACGTTTAATGAGACAGATAACTTTGTACGTATTGGAACGTACGTACGCAGTTAGGGCGTTCGTACGTCCCGTATGCCAGATAACGATTACGTGTTGCAACGTACGTACGTGATTTCGACGTACGTACGTCCTCCTCTTGTTTTGTGCAATTAGGCCTGTTTTGAGCCCAACTCGTGGTCTATTGTAAGGCTATACTATAAAGCCAAATAGAAGTGATACAAAACCTTAACTTTTCTAAGAGAGAGATTGTGAGAAGCCATTAGAGAGTTTGAGAGAACTTTGTGAGGAAGAAGACTTCGGTTTCTTCGTGAGGGCTTGTACAATTGTCTTGATAAGAAAAGCATCATTCTTTCTCCCCGTGGACGTAGGCATATTGCCGAACCACGTATATCTTGTGTCTTGTGTGTGATTGCTTGTTTATTTTGTAGTTTTTCGTTTTACTTTCATACACTAGTTCAATCATCATATTTGTGCATTAGTCTCCGCTGCGCACAACAAGTGGTATCAGAGCTTAGGTTAGAACTTGAGCGTCTACAAGGTGTTTGTTGAAATTCTGGTGTGAATTTCAGATTCGGTTGGTGATTGTTTAGTGCATGAAAGTTGGTGGAAAGATGGCAAAAGAATTGAATTTGAAGGATTCGAATGGGAGAAACCAAGACAGTGGTTTACCATCAAGCAAAGATTGATGTAGAGAAGTTTACCGGCACCAATAACTTTGGCATGTGGAAGTGTGAGGTAATGGATGCTCTATGTCAACAAGACCTAGAAGATGTTCTGGAGGATGAGCCAGAAGGTGTGGAAGAGAATGATTGGAAAAAGATGAACAAACGAGCTTGTGGAATCATAAGATCGTGTTTGGCACAAGACGTTAAATATCTTGTGATGAATGATGCGTCTGCAAAGGAGATGTGGCAAAAATTGGAGGAGAAGTACATGACAAAGACTATCCACAATAAAAACTATCTACTTCGAAAGTTTTATCGAGTAGATATGAGAAGAGGTATTTCCATGGCGGAGCATCTTAATGATTTTACCAAGGTAACTGCCGACTTGGTGAATCTTGGAGCAGATGTAAGTGATGAAAGCAAGGCAGTGTGTCTCCTCAATTCGTTACCGGACGAATATGAACATTTGGCTATCACACTTACATATGGAAAAGACAAGTTGGTGTATAGTGAGATTTCTGCAGCATTGTTAAATCATGCGTGTATGAAGAAGGACAAAGAAGAGTCCAAAAGCTCAACACCAGAGGTCTTAGTGGCAAGGGGAAGCTACAATAGTAGGGGTGAGTCTCGTAAAGAGCCGAAGAGGGGGTTTCTAGCAAAAGATGAATGTTCCTTTTGTCATGAGAAAGGGCATTGGAAGAAAGATTGTCTTCAAGCCAAGGCAAAGGACAAGAAGAATAACTCTGAGGTAAATATTGCACGTAATAATAGAGATGAAGATGATGGTTCTGATTACTCTTTATTTGTTTCATCCATCGATTGTTCCACTAATGCTAAAGAGTGGATATTAGATTCGGCTGGTACTTATCATGTGTGTCCCATAAGGGAATGGTTTTCTAGCTTTAAAAGGCTAGATAATGGTGCAGTAGTGATGGGGAATGATCAACCTTGTCATGTATTGGGGATAGGTACTATTCAATTGAAGATGTTTGATGGAAAGATAACAGAGTTGAGGAATGTAAGATATGTTCCTGATTTGAAGAAGAACCTTATTTCACTTGGTACTTTAGAAGCCAAAGGTTATAAGGTAGTAGCTCAGAATGGTGTTCTAAAGGTTATGGTTGGTGCAATGGTATTACTAAAGGGTACTCGACGAAGTAACCTGTACTTCTTGCAGGGTAGTACAGTTACATGTGATGTGGCCATGTCAGAGGCTACAACGAAGTTTGCTAGAGAGACTACCAAATTGTGGCATATGCGGTTGACGCATAAATGTGAAAAATCTTTGCAGACATTGACGGAGCAAAGGTTTTGTATGGGTGCTATCGCCTGCAAGTTAGAGTTCGGTGAGCATTGTGATCTGGGCAAGCAGACAAGAGCAAAGTTTGGCACAACTATCCATTGTATGAGTGGAGTTCTTGATTATGTTCACATGAATGTCTGGAGACCTACCAAGTACACAGCTTGGAGAGGTAAGTCTTATTTTGTGTCTTTAGTTGATGAGTTTTCTAGGCGTGCGTGGATGTACATCATGAAGCATAAGGATGAAGTCCTAGAAATATTGAAGTGGAAGAAGCTAGTTGAGGCCCGAATTGACAGAAAGATCATGGTATTGTGCTTAGATAATAGCATAGAGTACAAAGATGATCCGGTCTTGCAAGTATGTCAGACTGAGGGTATTGAGCGTCACTTCACTGTGAGAAAGACACTGCAACAGAATAGGGTGGCAGAACACATGTTGTCTATGGCTGGATTAGGCAAAGTATTTCGGGTTGAGACATGTCATCTTATTAACAGGTTGCATTTGATTGTGATAAGTGGTAAAACTCTTATGGAGGTTTCTATGTTGAAGCCTGAGAGTTCTCAGCAGGTGGAGAACAAGACCAAAGAGGTGTTGCAGTGGGTGGAGATTTGCATATCTCCATATGTTCCAGTGGGTTCTGTATCTAATGTTGAAACTCTTGTAAGGGTTTTGGGTGTTTCAAATTCTGATGACATGACAGATGATGAGACGATTGGAGATGCAGAAAATGGTGATCCTATTGATGAGGGTCCAATTGCAACTAGATTACCTAAGAAGGAAGAAGAATCTCCAGGTAAAGATGTGCACTTGAAGGTAAACGTTTGCATCCTTATGGCCTTGGTAGTGCGATCTGATTGTGTATTAGCTCTGTTTGATGTGAAAACGGTTGTTTTACATGGTGAGCTAGATGAGGAGATATATATGTCTCAGCCTAGTGGTTTTGGAGTTGCAAAGTATGATGAGTTGGTGTGTTTCAAACCATATATTTCACGAGCAGTGGGCATTGTAGGTAGATACATGCATGATCCTGATGTGAGATATTGGGAAGCTGTGAAATGGATGTTCCACTACATTCAAGGTAGTGTGGAGGTTGGTTTGTTAGTTCAACATGGAAGGACTTTGAGTCTGCGGTGTGGTGGTTATGTGGATGTTGAGTATGATTGTCACTTTGATAGACGTTGGTCTACTCTTGGATATGTGTTTACATTGGCAGTGAGATCTATCAGCAGATTGTCCACATTACATTCTATGGTTGCTTTGTCTCCGACAGAAGCTTGGAATATTACCGTGACTAAAGTGGTGTATGAGACTAAGTTCTATTGGTTAGAATTGGTCCATATCATTCCTTCGAGTTGATAGTATATCTTGATGTGAACTACGGTGGCTTGATCCCTTAGAATGAGGGTACGTAGGCAACCATGAGGTGGTACAGCCGAGATGGTCCTTCAGGACATGTGTGGGAGTTTGTGACTTGTGTTTGTCGGCTTAGATTTATTGAATCTTCGCCGAGGTGGAGAATTGTTGGGTTTTATGTGCAAATCAGAGACGAAGGGAAGTTTTTCACTCAGGAACGTACGTACGCAGTTAGGGCGTTCGTACGTTCAATGAGACAGATAACTTTGTACGTATTGGAACGTACGTACGCAGTTAGGGCGTTCGTACGTCCCGTATGCCAGATAACGATTACGTGTTGCAACGTACGTACGTGATTTCGACGTACGTACGTCCTCCTCTTGTTTTGTGCAATTGGGCCTGTTTTGAGCCCAACTCGTGGTCTATTGTAAGGCTATACTATAAAGCCAAATAGAAGTGATACAAAACCTTAACTTTTCTAAGAGAGAGATTGTGAGAAGCCATTAGAGAGTTTGAGAGAACTTTGTGAGGAAGAAGACTTCGGTTTCTTCGTGAGGGCTTGTACAATTGTCTTGATAAGAAAAGCATCATCCTTTCTCCCCGTGGACGTAGGCATATTGCCGAACCACGTATATCTTGTGTCTTGTGTGTGATTGCTTGTTTATTTTGTCGTTTTTCGTTTTACTTTCATACACTAGTTCAATCATCATATTTGTGCATTAGTTTCCGCTGCGCAGAACATATTTTTCATATTCATCACTATCTTTATCCTAATGTTTCTCCCGTTGTCCCCGCCGCTGCCAACATAACTGGTTTTTGGTTTAGTTACACACGAAATTGAAATTGATTGAATTAATCCAAAATGTCTTTGGTTTTTAGATGAAATCAACTGTAAAAGCTTTGGAGTTTCGAAGAGAATTGTTATCAAAGACGATGGTCCATTACTTTTGTTCAGTTCATCTTTTTCTTATTTCACCAGCTCCTCTTTCTTTATCCATTTAAAAAGCATCAGAAATGGAACAATATTCAATTAAAATATTCCTTAGTCTTGTTCAAATTTTCTGTATAGTAAAACCCACCATCATATTTCACCACAACCTATTCCTTCAAAAACATGTTTTTTTGGTATCTTGCATCTCCCTCTTTCTCTAATTCCGGTTTTGATGATGTATATAGTAACTGAAGATTGAGAGAATAATAAATCATATATTAATTAATGGGGGAATTTGTCAAAACCACACTCGAACAAAGCTTAATTTGCATAAACTCTATCACGAAAAAAAATATTTGAGATTACACTACTTTGTTACCCATTCCGTTACATACACGTTGCTGATTAGGAGAGAGAAACATAGAGACGTGGAATGACTGTAATACCCACAAACTTATACAATTTTGTTTCCCGCGACTAGGGTTTAGATCTAAGACCAAAAAGAAGATACAGAGTTTTCATCATGCGTTTCTTCTTCTTCTTTGCGCTAATACTCTTTAGTTAACACTTCTTCTCATCTATCTCATTTCTTCCCATCTCAGTAAAGGTAACTCTTTTTAACTTTAACTTCACTCTCTTAACTTTGATTTTTGTTTGTTCTAAGGTTTATATTAAAACAAAATATGAAATTGAATAATAACTTTGTTAGTTCTAGGGTTTAAAAGGATTTTTGTTCCTGTTTAAATGTATTGGTTTTTTTATTGAATTTTATTGCAGATGGGGAAGAACTATCAAAGAGAAATCTTAGGTTTCATTATGGGGGTAATTTTAGAGAAATTGCCAGGGTTGGATCAATGCTCCACATGTACACAGGTGGTGAGGTTGTAGACTCTAATGATTGGGATGGGGATGAGGTTTGTTTAATGGATTTGGCTAAAGAAGTATATAAACTTATCTCTATCCCAGAATGTTGTAAGGTTAGGCTGTGGTGGTTTTGCTTGTCCCGTAAGGAGGGGTATGCGAACCAAAGATTGTTGCTTGGTAAGGATAGTGATGTGATGTTTCTATGGGAGAATGTTAAGCCAGACAAGGAGAATTGTATCCATCTTTATGTAGAAGTTGAGAACAAATCCCAAGTTGCTTCAACATATGCAAACTCTTCAGTCCCACTAAAACCTTTATCAAACATTAACAATTCAGAATTTCAACTATCCCCACAAATTCTTCAACAATCTCAGTCTAGTTTGAATTTACAACTTCATGAGGTCCCACCATTCAGTCAAGTGCCTTCAAGTGATGTTCAATCAAGGAGGGACCACTATGGAGCTGGTAGAGGTATTAATCCTTTTGATGTATTTTATTATATTGTGTCCTTTTTTAATTATTATATTGTGTCATGCAACCATTTCAGTCTAGTAAAGGTGTTGATTTTAATTTTTAATTTTACAGCTAAATATGTGAATCCTTTTGATGATCCTGAAATAAATTCATGGTATGATGATGATGAGGTTAATCACAATCAGGGTAAAGTTCATATAAATCAATACGATAGCAATGATGATAAGGATTTTGTTATAAGTGAAAATGAAGGTGACAATGATTTAGGGAATCAAAACTATGAAGTTAGGACTAGAAGTAAAGGTCCACCACCACTGATTGATATAAACAGAATTGATGCTGCAGAAAATTATGAGAGTCCATACTCTGCGACAGATGATGAGACTGATGATGATGATGATGTTAATTGCGATGATGAGTTAACACCAGGAGAGATTCAGAGGTCTAAAAATAGATTACTAGCTGATGCAAGAGAGTATGCAAGAAAAAGGGCAGCAGAGAGAAGGAAACTTGCAGCTCTAAGAGAGAAAGAACAATGTGCTAAACAACAACAAAAACAACAACAACCCATTGATGATGACATTACATGGATAAATAAAACATCAAGAATAGATGATGATGAATATGTTGTTGAGGATACTATTGATGAAAATGGATTGCCTACATTGAAGGAAGATCAAAGGTGGTACAATATTTACAAGTGCAGGTCATACCTGAAGACATTTGCAATAAAAAGACATTTTATTCTTGGTTTGCCAAGAAATGATAGTAATAGAATAGTTGTCGTTTGCCTGGGTAAGTCTGAAAATGGAATTGATTGTACATGGAGGTGCTCAATAGGGAGAATGACTGACTATCACACCATGAGACTTAGTAAATTAAACAATGAGCATAGTTGTGTTTCGTATTCAGCTGAAAGGAACCCAACTGCTAATGCACCTTGGATTGCAGAGCATGTTGAAACTTCGATGAGACTGCATCATAGATCTTTCAAACCAAGAGATATAATGGCTGACATGTGGAATGAATTCCATCTGAAAATCAAGTATTGGCAAGCTTGGCATTATTTGACTATTGCACTAGAGCCAATATTGGGGTTAGTTATTACTGTTATGAATTTTCTCATGAAATTACAGTTTGAAAGAAGAAATTAAGACTTGGAACCAGAATAGTTTAGTACCAAGGGTGTTAGAAACCATTGAGACTAAGAAGGCTAAAGTGGGGGAGGGGGGTGGGTTACTGTTAATGGCGCCGATGACAACACCTACCAAGTGAAGAATTTCACTAAAATGTGGTGGAATGTAGACCTGACAGCACAGAGATGCACTTGTGGTGAGTGGCAACTTACAGGTATCCCATGTGATCATGCTGTGAGAGTTTTGAATCTATTGAGGCCAGACTGGAAAAGGTAAATTTCATTTCATCATTGTTACAATTATTATAACAAGTTTGTATGTGTTAATTGATTGGCTTGTGTCTCGCATGATTGATGAAATATATATACACTGGTATGTTTTGGTAGTTATACATGAATCACCTGTTAGGTTGTTTTCAACCATATAAATTGTTAGGAAGATGACAGACATGAATTTACTGAAAATGAATTTCATCACCTGTTGATTAAATAGCTTGGTTTTATATCTGTTCGGATTTGATTGATTACATTTTGGAAAATAGATTGTTTAAATGCAATAGAACAATACAGTTTGTACAAAGATGAAGTCATCGCCACCGTGTTTGATATTTGAACTTGATAGTACAGTATGTCTATTGACTGTGAATAGCATGCTATAATTTTTTATTTTATTGAAAAAAAACTTTTTTTATGCAATAGTAGATTCCAGAATATTTGGCACAGTATATATATGTATTAATTAGTTTTTTTACGAGACCGGGTCGACTTAAAATGTCTGGTATGATTATGCAGTATGTTAATCTACTTGCTAATGAAGAAATTGAGAGGTATTGATTTACATTGTTACCTTATATTAACAAGTCTGACTCCATTAAATTGAATTGCAGCTATTGTAGCCCATATTTTACTGTTGTCGCATACAAGGAAATCTACGAGGGTAGCATAAAACCTATACTGCATGAGACTGATTGGTGCAAGGTGAGTGTTTAATCTTTAATCATGGTTTCATAGGGTTTTCTATGTTGCCTTTAAAATGTTTTAACAAAGTGTTTACTGTAGACTTTGGAGGAGATCTCGCCACCACTAAGGCCAAGAGCACCTGGGAGACCACCAATCAATAGGAAGAAGGGTCTTGATGAGGGTCCAATTCAGTATAGCGGGAAGAGGCAACACAGGTGCACAATATGCAAAGTACATGGACATAAGAAAACAACTTGTAATGGAGGTGGAGTAGAGTGTGAAGCAATGCAAGCTGCAATAGCTGCAAGTCAACCACCACCACCAAAAGGTGCAACTCCTAAGGGAGGAAGACCTAGAACAAGAGCCAGGAAGATTGTTATAGGTCAACCCTTGGAAGCTAGATTTGAGGAAGAAAACTTACTGAACAATGGAAGAGGAAGAGCGAAAGGGAAAGGGAAAGAGAAGACTAATACAACAGGAAGGGGAAGGGGAAGGGGAAGGGGAAGGGACAATACAACTAATGGACACCCAGAATATTCCTATTCAAATATGTCAGAAGGTAACATCCCACCATTATATGCTTTAATTTTTATTTATTTTTTCGCATATAAAGCATTTGTGTTTAAATATTCTGTTTGTATTTTGGCTTCCTTATGCAGAATTTTCACAGCCAATGATGTCACCATCTCTCTTTCAATTCCCCGCAAATCCATCATATCCTAGCAATCCACCATTCCCTTCATTCAATGCAGCAAATCCATCATTCCCAAATTTCAATACAGCAAATCAATCATTCCCTTCATTAGTGCTCAAAATCCATCATTTCATGCGGACATTTCAAACCAAACAGTGTTTATGAGACCTCCACCACCACCTACAAGACAAATCATTAAACCTAGTGTCTTATCCTATCAGGGTACATCCTCAGGACCTTACAACAACAGACTAGCAACCTTATTGGGAGTAAACCAGGCTACTTCAAGTACTCAAGCTTCAACAACAAATCCAAGCCAAGTAAGCAGTCAAGCATCAACAAGAAATCTAAGCCAAGTGAGCAGTCAAACATTAACAAGAAATTCAAGCCTACCTGTGAAAACAACTAGATGGATGATTTGAAGGGGTTGTTTTTGGTGTTTTTTCAGGAATCGGTTTGGTTTAGGTTTAAGACATAAATTTATTGGGTATATTTTTTTGTTCATGCTCATTGGAATTCAATGTTAAACATTTTCAGACTTACGTTTATGTTTTGGTGATATTGTGGTGTTATTTTGGCTTTGTAATTCAGGGATATTATGGATGATATGAAAGTCTTATTTTGCCGGTGGTATATAGTACATTTTCTGTGCTTGTTCAGTTTTGGTGCATTTGTATTTTATCTGCTTTGTTATTTCAGTCCTTATGCAGTTTTATTTTGGTGTAATTTCTGTGATTATGCAGATTTATTTTGATTGCATACACACTCATATAGCACACAACACAGAAAAATAGATAGAAACAGGTTTACCTACAGTTTTTTATGATGTTTTGCAGCACTCCATGAACCTTTGGCGATCTCCCATAATGAAAGAATTGATCACAATACTAAGAATACATGTGACGAGCTCAGAATACAAGTTATATAAGGGGGATCAAAAGAAATAAATCTGAACCGTTCATCAAATCATATGATTTGAACACATATCAGGGTTAGAATGGGTATTAAGAACTTAATATTATCTCTATGTTTCTCTCTCCTAATCAGCAAACGTGTATGTAACGGAATGGGTAACAGAGTAGTGTAATCTCAAATATTTTTTTTGTGGTAGGGTTTATGCAAATTAAGCTTTGTTCAAGTGTGGTTTTGACAAATTCCCCCTTTTTTATATTGTACATGTGATCAACTTTTTTTACTTTTAGTTAATTTAATAAATTAGTAACAATGTAACATTTTTACATTAATTACTATTTGTTTAATATTATAAAAAAAAATTATGTAAACTATGTGATTATACTTATTAATAATTAAGGAGGATAAAAATGGAAAGAAAAACATCTCCAGTGGTTCCTTCCAATTTTCCTCTAAATCTTGTCTTGGAGGTGGAAATGGAGGAAAATCGGTTTTGGTCTCCAACCGTTTCCTTCATTTTTTTCCTCCAAAATCAATGAAATAGAGGAAATTTATGGAGGAACGGTTGGAGATGGTTTACCCTTCATTATCTTTATTTTTCTTTCCATTTTTGCCCCCCTTTATTGTTAATACTTATAATCACATAATTTACATAATTTTATTATTATATTAAACAAATAGTAATTAACGGTACAATGTTACTAATTTATTAAATTAACTAGAAAATAAAAAAGTTGATCACACGTGGTACAATATTAAAAAAAAAAAATATTAAAAGAAAAAATATAAGATATTTATTTTTAATCACCCATTTCTCCACGACGATCCCACAAGTGTTGAACAAGTCTAGCTTGGAGCTCATTAATTTACTTATCTTTAATTATATAAAACAAATTAACAATAACATTTAATTAATAAAATTTATTTAATTAATAAAATATATATTAAATATTTATTAATTAATATAAACATATTATATAATTAATATATATTGGGTCATTCGGATCGGTACGGCATACGAAATATAAACGGAATTTAAACCACCCCATGCCATTCGGAATTTATCGAATATTCACGAAATATTCGGCAAGAACCGAAATTTACGAAATTTTCGATTATGAAATTAACACATTTATTTTTAATTCCCCCCGAACTAGAATTTTCGATGAGAGGTTATCAAAAAAAGGTTCAAAAGGCACTGGACGTTTGGAAACTTTCTATTGGGATGGGGTTCAATTGTGCATAGTACTACTGAGTTCGTCCCCACACGTATGCGACTCGAAGCTCATCGGTTTGACATGGGGCGTCTATCATTCTGGGCTTTTATTTTGATTATTAAAATAAAACTATGGGTTGAATTGTTATGAGGTTGTTTGTGTTTAGTTCTTATATTAGAAACAAATAAAAGTTCTATGAATATCCGCCCGATATTTACGATTTTTTTACCTATGAGTAAAATTATCTTGTGTAATAGTTTCATCTTAGCTTCCTTGTATGATTTGTCGCGTGTTGAATTTGCAATGTATGTTTTTCTTTTAATTATAAATTTATACATTAAAACCAGAAGAAAAACACGACAATAGCAGAAAACCTCCCAATTTTTTGAATTTTTCGCGAATATTCACGAAATTCCGGTACAATTGAATTTGCCAAACCTTCAATATCCGACATTGGGGTCCGGATATTCATGCAATATTCCAGTTTTTCCATGTCAGATATTCGAAATTTATCGAAATTTTCACCTATGATTGTAGCAACTTCCTTCGATCCTCCTCGATCTGCTGATGAATAAAATATTCAATATATATATATATATATATATATATACTACGTTACGTAGTGGATCATTAATCACCCAACACCAAGTCACCAGTAATTAATTAAACACCACCAGACCAACAACAACAAACAACAAAACCAACAGTCAGGACTCAGATGCTCAGCTGAAGCAGTACATTACATATAGTTAATGGATTCTGTCAAGTCCTTCAAAGGTTACGTCAAGGTGACATCTAAGAAACTTTCTAGCTAGATTCTCTGGGGTATTTGAAGTTGTCAATCTCATAATGCCTTCACAATCTGTCTTTTTGCAATGGCTATATACCCATTGACACTCATCTCCACAATGTCCAAGTTGGTCACACATTTGACAAATTATCTGTTCAAAACAAACAAAACTTTCATTAGAGATACCCCCAAAAATACAAGTTTCATTTGAGATACCCCCCAAATTGCAGAGAAAGGTAATTTGGGGAAGATGATGAAAGATGATTAACCAAATCTCAAAAAATACTAAAATACACAGTACAAAACCACTAAATACTATAATTTACCTTCATATCAACGTTTCAACTAGGTAGATCTAGTAAAACTACTAAAAATTGAAGTATTTATTGGTTCTTCTAGATCGAGTAATGAAGTGTCATTCTTTCACCAGATCTAGTAATGGAGTAATAAATGAGAGATGATAATGGCTAGATCTGTTAATGAAGAAGGAAGAAGGAAGAAAAATGAAGGTGAAAGAAGAATGGTTTGATGAAGAAGAAGCAAGATAGATAGGTAGATAGGATGGAGAAGAAGGAAGAAAGAAAAGAAATGATGGTGAAGAAGAAAAAGTGAGAGATGGAGTTTGATGATGATGGTGAAGAAGAAAAGAGGAGGAAGAAGAAGGAGGAGGAAGAAGAAGGTGGAGTTTGATGATGTAACGGTAGATAGGATTAGATATAGATCTAGATCTATTTTGAACGGTTAGGATAAGAAGTGGTAGTTGTAAGTGGGTTTGCTGACATGGCATTATTGATGACTGGGCAAAATGACTAGGATGTGGGTTTAAATGGTGGGAGGGTAAAATTGTCTAAAAATTATGAAGACTGGTCAGACCATGGTCAACGGCTTGGTTGACCGGCTTCAAATAGAAAAATGGGGGGTATCTCTAAGAGTTTCTAAATCTGGGGGGTATCTCAAAGAGTTCCTATTATTTTTGGGGGTATCTCTAAATCCCCCTTGATTTTTTTACATTTTAGTTGACATATTGATTCCGCAAGCCAGCATTGTTCAGTGAATAAAAAAACAGGATACCAAAAGGTAAAAAAGAATTTGAGGTGAACTCTCGGAAAAAAATCGTAAGCCTGTAATCTTAGCAGATAAATTCTAATACACAACTCCGATACGGTTCCTATTTTACTATCTTGTGGATATAGAAAAGTGAAAAAATATGGTTCATGGACTTTCATGGACCCAATGCAACATAATGGGCTTTTTATACAATGGATTTGCCACTTTACCAATACTACACAAAAGTTATCAAACACAAGAGAAAATGGCAAATCAGTTTTACCATGTTCACCAAAGGTGTTATCAAACACAAATATTCTGGCAAATGAGTTTTCCACAAATTTGCCAGATTGGTTATCAAACACGGCGAATTGGCGAATCTTGGTGAATGAAGGCAAAAAATAGTTGCAAATAACAAAATTCGCCAAATATTGGGATTTGCAACAAAAAGTGGCTAATCTGGTGAATGTTATCAAACAAGCCCTAAAAGTTCCTAAATGTGAAAACTGAAAAGTGAAAACAACATTCCCTGCCTTTCTGTCTGTCTTATCCTAAACACAAATGTTAGCTTGTGTAGGACTTAGGACCCCCCCACATTTATGATCCGGAATGCTCTTTTCACATTTAGCTTAGCTGATCCACCAATTGCGGAGCACATACAGATGTTATGTTAAAAGTCTAATTAATTAATTAAAATGTTACGTATGTTTCTCTCTCAGAGTCTTTTATAGTATCAAGTTGTCATCATGCTTCTAATATCCCATAATTAATTATTATTAATTACTGTATTACACAGTTGCTGCTGGGAAGGGGTTTATTGCAAAAGACATGGGGCTTGAGAACATAGCTGGACCAGATAAGCACCAAGCAGTTGCTTTCCGATCTGGATCAGATCAATCTGTCTTCTACCAAGACACTTTGTATGCACATTCCAACCGTCAATTTTATCGTGATTGTCAGATAACTGGTACAGTCGATTTCATCTTTGGCAATGCAGCTGTTGTGTTCCAAAACTGTCAAATCCAACCCAGGCAACCAATGCCTAATCAGTTTGTCACAATCACAGCACAAGGCAAGAAGGATCCCAATCAGAATACTGGTATCTCAATTCAGCCTTTGTAGGGGTACTATATACAACATACATGTGGCACCATTTCTACCGTCCATCATGGTGCCACATGTCAACATCTAATGGGCTCTCTCTTGATGGCACAAGTTACAAAGTTAAGCCTTATTATTACAAAGATATTTTCCCCATTATTACCCTATTAATTGCTAAGAATGGAGTTACATTGTAGCCTATAAATATAAAGGCAAACTACTCATCTTCTCATGGTCTCATTGTGAATCATAGACAAGACCTCAACACTCTCTCATGAGATCTCACCTCTCAGGTCTCATCTCTCTCTTGAGCTCTCTTCATTATCGAGCTCCCATTTTGTATCACCACTACTATAATAAAGTTCATTCTCTCTCTCCGTGGATGTAGGCACAATTGCCGAACCACGTATACAATGGTGTTCACGTCTCTACTTTATTATTGTTCATATCATCACCATCATTATCATTCATTAATGTATTGACCAACCTCACAAAAATGGTTCATACATTTGGCGCCTACTACAGGGACTTGGGATTTTCTCAAGTGAATTCCACCCACCAACCCCACCGAACACCATTGTTCTAAGGTTCTCAGATGGTGATTTTCAAGAAAATCATTGAATTTGAAAAGATAGAATTGCAACTCACAGTTGGGGGCTTGGAGAAAATTGTTTACACAATTACTGGACTCGACAGAAGCAAGATTCAGGTCTCGACGCGACCTCTTACTCAGGTCCCTAAGCCAACGACCTCTCAGGTCTCGACGCGACATCTTATTCAGGTCTCTAAGCCAACGACCTCTCAGGTCTCGACGCGACCTCTTACTCAGGTCCCTAACCCAACGACCTCACCAGGTCTATCAACGACCTCCTCAAATTACAGGTCTTTCAACGACCTCAAGAACATTTATGCCATACAGGGGGCTATTCTCACTTTATCTAATGAAATTAACTTATTATTAGCACAATTAGCTATTAATGATATTTTTTGTAGCTCTCTCTATGTGCAGGTCACATGAACACGACCTCACTCCCCATGAGCTATTTTTGCACAAATGTGCCACATTGCTTTCACTGAACTCTTTACAAGTGAAATGCTTGATATACAATACGGCCACCCTCATTGACTAGTGAGTCACTCGTATGCGGGACGACCTCAAACACAATTCTCTAGCCACACGCCTGGTCGAACGCATTCACTCTCAACGCAATGCAGACCCACAAAGGCCACATGCCCGAGAATTGTCAAACAGGTCTCCACGCTGCGACCATTCACTAGATTAGGCACCAAAAGGTTCCAAGTAACTCTCAAAACACTTGGTCAACCAATGCTCTTTCTCAAACGAGCTACATGTGCACTCCAAAGTGCCACATCTATCGGAATGTCCAATCACAAGGCGACAAAGATAGTACATACAAAACTCATAAGGAAGACATACAGTTCAGTGTAAGTCCCTTACTAAATTTTATAATATTTCACATGCTAACATTATCAACAAGTATCAGGTCTATGCAACTCGACCACAAAAAGACAACCACCCATGTATACAAGAAGACCCACTTCAGTACGACCTGCTTGCAGCTGTCCATCTCGTCTACATGCCTTCTGAACGAGTTACCAGGTCTCCCTGGAACTAACTAGCTCGCTATACACAAATTCATGATCGAGTTGCCATTACCACAAGGGACCTTCATCGCGTCCTACAAATCTCAATGATCAAGCTCATCAAAATTTGGGGCGGATCGACTTCGTTAAAGAACCTCATATTTCATTCATCTTGGGGGCTGGATCGGTTCGATTACTTCTTTTCAGCCCGAACTCCGTTCAACCTAAAAAGAGGGGGCTTATGTAGGGGTACTATATACAACATACATGTGGCACCATCTCTACCGTCCATCATGGTGCCACATGTCAACATCTAATGGGCTCTCTCTTGATGACACAAGTTACAAAGTTAAGCCTTATTATTACAAATATATTCTCCCCATTATTACCCTATTAATTGCTAAGAATGGAGTTACATTGTAGCCTATAAATATAAAGGCAAACTACTCATCTTCTCATGGTCTCATTGTGAATCATAGACAAGACCTCAACACTCTCTCATGAGACCTCACATCTCAGGTCTCATCTCTCTCTTGAACTCTCTTCATTATCGAGCTCCCATTTTGTATCACCACTACTATAATAAAGTTCATTCTCTCTCTCCGTGGAGGTAGGCACAATTGCCGAACCACGTATACAATGGTGTTCACGTCTCTACTTTATTATTGTTCATATCATCACCATCATCATCATTCATTAATGTATTGACCAACCTCACAAAAATGGTTAATACAGCGTTCTACCATCACCCCATTGGGAAATGTAACATCTAAAACTTACCTAGGTCGTCCATGGAAAGATTTCTCCACAACTATAATCATTGAATCATAGATAGGAGCTGTTGTGGATCCCTCTGGATGGTTTCCATGGGTAAGCAACGTTGAGCCACCAAGTACCATATTCTATGCTGAGTATAAAAATACAGGACCTGGTTCAAATGTCGACAAGCGAGTTAAATGGGCTGGTTATAAGCCCACACTACTTGAAGACAAAGCAGCACAGTTCACTGTGGAATCTTTTATTCAGGGAAGCCAATGGTTGCCTGAAACAAGTGTCACATTCGATTCTTCGTTGCCTGAAACAAGTGTCACATTAGATTCTTCGTACAGGTATGTATGAATTTTTATTTATGTATCCATTGGTATTGTAAATTGGAGTAGTAACAGTACATATAGGGATTGGTATACTCTCATGGTGAGTGGTGAATAAAATTTTGTAATCAGGATCCTTAAAACTAATCTTTTCTCATACCTGTTCATTAAACCAGTTACCAGTCCATATATATAAGATGGGGAAGTACATAACGCCAAGATAAGATGTTGTGACCTGTGACTATGGCCCAAGGCTTACAGATTCTATGATACAAAGGTGCCCCCAGCCTTACCTAAACGTCTAAACCAATTAGATGTATAAAAATGGGGACAAATTAAGTATATACTTCTGTTTTCTTCTCTCCCTAACTTTTTTTTTATAAGATCAACAACGATTTTTTAATTAGGAGCACAGCTTGAATGTTTAGCCAATATGTCAAGGAAATTTTACCACAAGGAACTTTGAAATGGGAATATTCTTCAGTGCAGTTATGCTTGTATCTCATGTATGTCACCTGAGCTTAGAATTCGTTTGCCATGTTTCTAGCATCCGGAGGATTACTTCTACATGGTCGAATTCATACTGGTAGCATCTGTAAATGTAGTTAAGTTAGAAATGCAGTCGAAAAATGAGAAGAATGAATATGATTGGAGAAGAAGGAGAAGGTGTTAAGTGAGGAAGAGAAGTGGCTGAGCTATCACAAGGTGATAGGTGCCTACGTATCTGAGAGTGAGCCGGTCCCAGAATCAAGCCAACGTAGTTCCTTTTTATAGGTGATTTGGGACAACGGCTAGTAATTAATGACCCAACGGTCAGATCATTAATGGTGCAAATATCAGGGGGTTTAATGAGAAAGATATGTAACTGTCATAAGATTTGGGGTTTGAATATATCGAACTCGGTGTTCGGAGTGGGATAGCCCCTAAGTCGGATGTGCTCGGATATTTTATGAGATTAGGATTTGAACAGAAGTGGATGAAATGTGGTTTTATACGAAGTCAGATAAAATAGGTGCAAGGTCGGTGTTTAGTATACCGAGTTAGTGAGATTAGGATTTGAATGGAGATGATTGAAGTGTGATTAGATACGAAGTCGGATGTAATAAGTGTGAAGTCGGTGTTTGGTATACCGAGTTAGTGAACTCGGTAATGGGTATATACATAGCCCCTTTTCATTCAGATTGATGGAAAAGAGTGTATACGAGTTGACTTCGATTTGGATGAAAACGAAAAGAAAGTTAGATTCAGCTGAACAAAAGGGCGTAATGCCTTGTTCAATTTTCGAAGATTCCTTGGAACGAAAGGTCCCGATGCCTTATTTAATTTTTCGAGATTCCCTGAACGAAGGGTCCTGATGCCTTGTTCAATTTTTCGAGATTCGTTGAACGAAAAGGTCCTGACGCCTTGTTCATTTTTTTGAGATTCCATTGAACGAAGGGTCCTGATGCCTTGTTCAATTTTTCGAGATTCGTTGAACGAAAGGTCCTTGCGCCTTGTTCATTTTTTCGAGATTTCATTGAACGAAAGGGCGCAATGCCTTGTTCAATTTTTTGAGATTCCTTGAACGAAGGGTCCTAATGCCTTGTTCAATTTTTCGAGATTCGTTGAACGAAAGGTCCTGACGCCTTGTTCATTTTTTCGAGATTTCATTGAACGAAAGGGCGCAATGCCTTGTTCAATTTTTTGAGATTCCTTGAACGAAGGGTCCTGATGCCTTGTTCAATTTTTCGAGATTCGTTGAACGAAAGGTCCTGACGCCTTGTTCATTTTTTTCGAGATTCCATTGAACGAAAGGGCGCAATGCCTTGTTCAATTTTTTGAGTTTCGTTGAACGAAAAGGTCCTGACGCCTTGTTCATTTTTTCGAGATTCCATTGAACGAAGGGTCCTGATGCCTTGTTCAATTTTTCGAGATTCGTTGAACGAAAGGGCGCAATGCCTCGTTTTGAGTTTTATAGTCGACATAGTGACGTAATTTAGAATTTTACTTGTAAAACAGCAAGTGAAAGCTATCGATGTGGCCCATATGTGTGACAGTAGCTCATAGATAGTGAGGTCGTATTTGGGCGACCTGCACATAGAGATTTTGCCTCCATAGTAGAAATAATGTCTTACGAGGCCTTGCTAAGATTTTCCTGAGACTTGAGAAATTGATTAGTACTTGAGGTCTTTTAAATTAGCCCCAATATAATATTAACGATATTGAATGAAAAATAACATTTAGAAAGCAATAGATGCGACCTGTACATAGAGACAGGGAGCTACACGACCTACTAGCCAATAACTGTATATCAGATATGTACAGTACACAAATGATTTATGATAGCCCCAGCATGATCAACCTTTGTTAATTGGGTTCGTTGTGGCTAATATACATTCAAGTAATTAATGATTATTTTGGTTGTACATTTCATATTGAGACAAGTACATGAGAAGACAATGTATACCATATTGAGACAAGTACATGTGAAGACGATGTATAATGAGAAGCTAAATGTTTTAACTTGTAGTTAATTGACCATTTATATGTAATGGACTAGAATGATTGTACAATAGTTTTAGCCATACCAAAGTGGGAATAGGCTAAGTTGGCGCAAGAGTGGTTCCTTAAGTGGACCAGGTCGGTTTAGATGAGCTCGTTCGGACTGAACTGCATATTGTGGTTTTTTATTTTTACTGCATATGAAAATATGCTAGTATGTAATAATCATTTAAATGGTAATTATTGATTTACCATGCATGGACACTGAATGGATGCACTAAATAGCATATAAAACATGAGTGAATGGATCCCACAATAAATTAAATAGTCAGTTAGGATTTAGCATATAATGTGAAAATGTAATTGATGAATTCGGGTATACGATCATCTATCCTTATGAATGGAATAAATGAATTTGTGAGGGTGAGAAAGCATGCTTAATCAATCCAAAGGTGAATTGAGAAATAAGTATATATATTGGTGTATTGCTCAACAAAATAAGTATATATATTGATGTGTGAGCATTGAAGTTAATAAACATGTGATACTAATGGAGTGTTATGAATAAGAGAAAATAATCATGATTATATTATGAGAATATATTATCACATAAATGCACATGTAATAATACCTATAGGAGAGATGTATGAGCATTAACTTATTGATGATAAGTTTGTAACTGTGAAAGTTTACAACAAAATTGTAAATCTTAAGGTCAATAATGGAGCGCTCTCAATAATATGCAATTTCAGGTTCCAACATGATAGTTAGACATGGTTACAAATGGTTGTTAAATGATTAGTAACAGAGTTAAAATGTAACCAATAATTAAATTTTAATTGTACTATTACAGAATTTTAGTAGCCTATGTTATACCATAATACTCATGATGTATTGATATCTATGGAAACAAACTAGAGTCAGTAGTTGGTTTCAGATTCGTGCCAATAAATGTGGCAACTATTTAAGATTTCCTAGTTACAGAAATTTTATGCCAATTTCGGTCAAATATTAAGTATTCAAAAGAAGAAATTGATATAAAATTTTTGCAATAATAATAGAAAATAACTTATCTGTGTATTGATGGTGAGCCCCAAATGTTGATGTGTTGAATTTCTATGAATGAGATATTCAGTAATATGGATTGGTTGATGATGAACACAAAACTTTTGCCCACGCTTCAAGGTTGATGTTCGATCACAATCAGTAATTTGGATTGTTTCGAACTGTTCTTGTGTGACTCCAGCCATGGTCTCCGTCAGGTTATGTTCGTTCACAGTCAGTCGGCGCCAATATAAATGTAGTTAAGTTAGAAATGCAGTCGGAAAATGAGGAAGAATGAATATGATTGGAGAAGAAGGAGAAGGTGTTAAGTGAGGAAGAGAAGTGGCTGAGCTATCACAAGGTGATAGGTGCCTACGTATCTGAGAGTGAGCCGGTCCCAGAATCAAGCCAACGTAGTTCCTTTTTATAGGTGATTTGGGACAACGGCTAGTAATTAATGACCCAACGGTCAGATCATTAATGGTGCAAATATCAGGGGGTTTAATGAGAAAGATATGTAACTGTCATAAGATTTGGGGTTTGAATATATCGAACTCGGTGTTCGGAGTGGGATAGCCCCTAAGTCGGATGTGCTCGGATATTTTATGAGATTAGGATTTGAACAGAAGTGGATGAAATGTGGTTTTATACGAAGTCGGATAAAATAGGTGCAAGGTCGGTGTTTAGTATACCGAGTTAGTGAGATTAGGATTTGAATGGAGATGATTAAAGTGTGATTAGATACGAAGTCGGATGTAATAAGTGTGAAGTCGGTGTTTGGTATACCTAGTTAATGAACTCGGTAATGGGTATATACAGCATCCATGACTGCAATTTTGCTTAGTTTGTTCTCTGCTGTTTATATCTGTAAATTTTCTCTCTTAAAACTAATATTTATTTCATAGGATGTTTGTCATTTGCAGGCTTTTGATCCACCTGTTTCAAAGCAAAGTGCCTCAAGAGCATAGGCAAGGAACCACAGAGAAATAAACTCCCTAGACCCTAGGCTTTTCATCCACCTCTTAGCAGCTCTGCAAATCCACACAGGTTGTTAGCATGGATGATTTTCTCTCATTACACTTTAAATTCAAGAAGGTAATAAACATGGAACAGTATTTTTTTAAAAACAAATTAGCTTTCCTAGGTAAAAAACCTCTGGTTTCGTGGGCCTACTTTCAGACTTTGCCTAAGGCCCAATTGCAAACAAAGAAAGTAAAACGTCCTTTTAAAACAAAGTGTTTGATTCAATTGTGAGAAGAGAAAAGAAAAATCAACTTGAATGCAATAATCTCAGGTAATCTTTTCAACTCAATCAATTGCTTATTGCTTTGATGTTCAAGCAAAAAACATGTTATTTTTTTCTTTTTCAAATAATTTAATTAGGGTTTCTTTTAATTTGTAGATAACTATGAATACTGGTGATTTAAACAAGGTTTTTGAAATCAAACCATTAAAAAAGCCTGGAGAAGATGAAGCAAGAAAGATACTTGATAAAATAGCAAAACAAGTACAACCCATAATGAAAAAGCGTAAATGGAGAGTTAAACTTTTATCTGAGTTTGGTCCAAGTAATCCTTCTTTACTTGGGTTGAATGTGGGAGGTGGGGTAGAAGTGAAACTTAGATTGCGAAGGTCAAATAGGGATTGGGATTTTATTCATTATGATGAAGTTCTTGATACTATGCTTCATGAGCTTTGTCATAATGACATTGCTCCTCAATGCTGCTTTTTATAAGTTATGGGATGATTTAAGGAAGGAATGCGAGGAGTTGATGTCTAAAGGGATAACTGGAACTGGAGAAGGGTTTGATTGTCCTGGGAAGCGATTGGGTGGGTTTACTCGTCAACCTCCTCTGCCATTGCTTCGTCAATCTGCATTGGCTGCAGCAGAAAAGAGAGCACGTATTGGGTCTTTATTGCCGTCTGGTCCTAAGCGTCTTGGTGGTGATAAGGGTATAATGGGTGTGCTAAGCCCATTGCAAGCTGCTGCAATGGCTGCCGAGAGGAGAATGCAGGATGAGCTGTGGTGTGGGTCTCAAGCTTCTGGAGTTCCTGTTGAAGTGGAAAATAGCACTGACGTGTGGGAAATACCTCCACCTAGGTCGTTACCTGGCGAAAGCTCAAAATGTTCCAGTGATTCTGCAACACATTCCTCTGACAGAATGCCTGGGAAAAAGAGTCATGTAGGAGAGAATTTTGGGGCAACAAATAATGCTGTGCAGACTTCAACACCTGACTCGCTTCTTCGTAATAGGATAACAGATAGTGTTGCTATAGAAGAGAGATCATTTTGGGAATGTGAGATATGCACTTTGTTCAATCCTCCATTAGCCTCGAATATGTGAAGCTTGTGGTGTCGAAATGCCCAAGGATGCCAGGGCAAAATACAAAATCTGGTCATGTAAATTTTGTACCCTAGAGAACAGTGTGAAGGTGGAGAAGTGCTCTGCCTGTGGGCAATGGAGATACTCATATGGAGCTCCAGTGTCCTCTCGTCTCAATCTCGACACCTGAGTAACTGAGGAAAATGATTGTAAGTCGAAAAGAAATCATTTTCATTGGCTTAGTGCTTATATTATTAAAAAGCTTTTTTTGTACAAAAACTGTTTCTTTTGGAGCTTTATGTGAAGGTCAATCCAAAGTAATGCATTCTTTTTTTATGAATAAAACTTGTTACAATATACCTGGGGGAAGGATTATATGGCATCTGCATAGGCTAAAACAACCTGACTAGCTTGGCACCTTTAGAACATTCATCATTTGTCACCCACCCCACGATACCTCAAAAAGTGAAGGTTTCGTTCAAGGCCATCTGATACAAAAGGCAACATCTGGTTCCTATTGACAGAAGGGGCATCGATCTGAATGTGTATGTTCCTTTGGAATTTGGAAACTGATACGAATGATTCATGGTCATATATTTTTTTATAGAAAACAGATTATGATAATGCATACGAAAATATAAAATATAAGCAACAGCATCCATGGCTCATGGCTGTGAAGAAAATATACTTGGATTCGCCTCCACGAGTTTTCTCTCACCGAGTATACTTCGAAAGCCTCACTGAAAAACTATGTAATCATCAGATTTTGCATCATAACCGAAGTCATAACATTCTTCATCAGCACTACTATTGTTATCATAACCATTTGGTACATTATTCGGCTATATTATGTATTCTTTAGTTGCTGGATTCAATATTATTATCCTCTGCTTCAAAAGTCTAACACATAGTAAGCCGTTACAAAATTCTGCGATGAATTACTTGATTTCTATCTTGTTCCACCAAGTTGGTTAAGTTTTCATCCATTGGTTCTGTAAACCAAATGCTTCTCTTTGGTCCTGCTAATCCAGCTATGCAGTCTGCCACATAATTTCTCTCTCTGAATACATGTATCAGTTTGCACTCTTCCATCTGATTGAATTTGGATGGCGCAAGTACCTGCAGTTTGGTGGTGCCGCTGCTCGTTTGAGCCTGCCCATAACCTGACGATACATTCTCCATAGTGTATGCTCCTCAGGATTGTAATCTCTTTTGATTCCATTAATAAAATTTCTCCTTATCAAAACAATATGAAAACACCGCACTTTGGATGTTCCCCACAATGATGGCTTAGCTGAACTGCCTGGTTAAGCTTCAATGTTCATACTTCTAAGTTCTAAGTTGAGATCATCTTGCAAAACCACTCTGCCAGTGTAGGTTAGAATATGAAATTTGTTACACCACACTGGGCTAATAAGAATGGGCCTCATCGTGGCCTGACCCGATGGGTCCATTTTAGGATCGTGGGTAGCAAACTAGCAATGGCATCGCCATCGCTGCAATTCACTGTTCATCACTGTTCATCTTCTCTTCTTCATTCAACATCAATTCGCACATCATGGCACACATACTTTCAAAGCGGCTTCAATTAATTCACAAAAAATTTCCTCTATTTATACCTAAACATTTCCATAGAATCTCCCAAAGGTAAATTTCTTACTTACTTCCATCAATAGTTGTTACTTATAGCTTATATACATATTATAATCATGAGGTAATTTGTGTTTTATTCTTGCTCAAATTAATTTGATCTTGTACCAACTTTGATATGCATTATGATTGATTCATTGCTTTTATCTTCTATTTCATTCAATCTATTGCTTAGGTTCACCTTAGTCTTGTTGTCAGACTGTTTCAGCTGAATTCCTGCGTTAGAAAATTAAGCAGCAGCAATAAAAGTTTAATTTCCTTTTTTTAACTAAAAAAAAAAAATGCTCAGTTTGAAATTTCAATTCTATAGATTTGTTATGAGTATAGAGAGATCGATTTCATTATAATTTTAGCCAGTTATGATTTAAAGTCATCATATGGTTCTCTCTGAGTGAATTTTAATTTTTTTTTTTTTATGCAGGGATCCTTTAGTGCCTGCTTTTCATGCAGTTCATACATCTTCAACGCTCCCATTTTTGCCAGAATCGTCTTCTTCTGTATATACACCTTTTTGTTATTTGTCGGAAAGATCTAATAGCTTTTATTTCAATCGAAAGGACGTTAGATTCTTGAGCAATACCAATACATCAGTCTCGCTGAAGGTGGATAGTGATGTTATCAGATTTTCTTTTGACAAGTCTCCACCTGACAAAGGTAGGGTTCAGACTCAGATAAGGGGGCAGAATACATTAAAAAAAGTGAAGAAGTCCAGAAAGGCAAAAGTGAATGAACTCAAGCTTTATCGTCTACTGGCTAAAAAGAAGATGAATCACTCTAATCCAGAAGTGAGGATTAGATACAAACTTGAAAAGGTCGGACACATTTTGCGATTGTGAGTTTTATTTTTTCCTGCTTAAGCACGAACCTCAGCTTGTTTCCTAGCTTTACAATTATGGCATTTTACTGTGATACGTTTACAAACCTGTTTTAGCCTTTTTTGAATAAGTGGGTATCGATCTGCCATACCTTCCGCTCTTGAGTTTAGCTCCAGCTTCTTTCCTTAATATATCATTAGAATAAGGGTGTAAAATATTCAAGCAAACTATACAATTTTGATCAGCAGTCATTTCTCCTGGTAATTTTTCATTGTAAATGATGATGGCTTATTGTAGATTTGTATCATCTTGACTCAGGCAAAACGGAAAGAAATATGGCTCATCGAGAAGCTAAGGAAGTTTGAAGTTCCTACACCTCGAGCTGAAGTATATGATCCTGAAATTCTAACAGAGGAAGAAAAGTTCTATCTCAAGCGTACTGGCGAGAAAAAGAAGAACTATGTCCCAGTCGGGAGACGTGGAGTCTTTGGAGGTGTGGTTCTCAATATGCATCTCCACTGGAAGAATAATGAAACTGTAAAGGTTATTTGCAAGCCTTGCAAACCTGGACAAATTTATGAATATGCTGAGGAGCTAGTTCGTCTAAGTAAAGGCATTGTGATTGACATTACAGCTAACAACACTATAATATTTTATCGGGGAAAGAATTATGTACGTCCAGAGGTTATGTCACCTACAGATACACTCTCCAAGAGCAAGGTAACTTTAGTTTATTATTAATATGGTTAGTACTATCTAGTTATTGTGCCTTTTACTCAAGTGGATAGACTAATTCTAAAATAGTGGAATGCTTAGGCAACACTCCTTATGATTGCATATTTGTACTCACTTAGAGACACTTATTATCTTGGCATTCTTAAAAATTGATTTGGGCATTGATAGAGTGTACAAATTATGGTATTTACATAATACGTAAATGATTAGAGCTAGTTATTGACTTTTTTTCTGATATCTTTGCTGAACTACTATCTGCTTGGCAGGCACTGGAAAAATATAAATATGAGCAGTCTCTTGAACACACGAGCCAGTTCATTGAGAAATTAGAGAAAGAGCTAGAAGAGTTCCATAAGCACATTGAGCGGTACAGAAAGAACAAAGAGGCTGGGTAACAAACGATGATGTTTGCCTGCAATATCTAAAGAAGCGGAACACAGTAAAGTGTACCCAGAAAAGCTTTCTTAATTGGGATCATGATTGCTACTGGTATAACTTGTTGTTTAGACTCTCAGATGAACCATACACCCTAAAGGATCGAGTTTGAATTCCAAATCAGTTTACGGAACAGTCCCAACCCTGTAGAAGCCTCTGAGATATAATTGAAGCATTTTATGGTATATCGGCTACAACAGAGTATATTGGTGGTTGCTGTCTTTTCCCCTGAACATCGCATGTCCATAAAAGAGACAATGCTACTGACGTTGGGTGCTACTTGACTTTGCATTGACAATGCACTTTTGGGCTGAATTTTTTCTGGCTCTCTGCACTTGCGGTTAGGCTCCTCTTCTCAGCTTATGATTAGCAGGCGACTGTTCAGTACACTATTTGCTATGGTATCCTTTACAAGTGCACCATGCCAACTAACAACAGAAGTGGCATGGACACCACTTGTTAATGCCTCTTTTGACGCTGATTTTTTTTTCTTTTTGTAGAAGGGGGCCCACTGATGTGGCTATGCCAAATCAGTCAACACATCAGTTTGTGGGTTTTATTTGTAAAGAAAGTTTGTGAGCGCAGAATTATTCGATTTTAAATGTGATGTCTGAAAGGCTCTTTCAGGATTTGAAGAGACGAAGAAATCCCATTATTGTGTGTCTGCGGTTTAATGGACACTGTCAACTTGATGACAAGAAGCATGGTACTCAGGTAACTGTCTATATGCTGTCTTTGAATAAAAGGAAATGTCTCTTAATATTGGCAAACCTTCCTGCAGCGAACAGTGATACTTGACTGTGACACACTATGTATAGAGCTATTGAGTTGCGAACATGAAATTCCTATACTGAGATCGAGAATTCCAAAAAACACGAAGGCTTTCTCAAGTGTGTTGGACTGGTCAGTGGTCAGTGGTGGCTCATCCTATACATATATCTCGCAAATGACAACATTGTGACATGTAAAAGTTATAATATATAAAGGGAGTTTTGGCAATTTAGCCTTTTTTGCATTCAAATCTGTTACAGAAAACACAGTATGCTTCTAGTGTTTGTGGATGGTATCCCCCGCCCCCTTTTGTTAGTTAAAGCTAATTAAACGTGGATGGATCTTCAAATGACCAGTGGAGGGATCGGTATTATTTTGAGGAATTAGTTCGGTATGTTTATAGCAGGCCTCTCACGAAATGTTGGGAAGATTACTAATGATGTGGCTGAATTATGGGCCATCAGGGAAGGTCTGCAGTTGGTTATCAGCTTAGGAGTTCAAAGAGTGGTCATTGAATCGGACTCAAAGTTTGTTGTCAATGCTTTGTCAGGCTCTTGGTCCTATGCATGGTATTTCAGCAATATTGTAAATGATTATAAAGTTTTGATGTCAAAGATACTTCAGGTCGTCAGACTTGTTGGCAACGCGAGTTTTAAGGGTCGTAGATTCCAGTCATCCAGTGGCTGGTTTACAACACCAGACCCAGAACTCGGAATGTTTTTGTTCTTTGATAATGCAGGTACTGCTTTTCAACCCAGCTACTGCAACTAGTATGTAACAGGTTTCGAATGGAATAGAATAGAACTTTTTGCTCAAAATAAAAAAAATTAAAGCAACCCCATGAACATTTTGAAGCCCCGTATCTCCATTTTTATTTCTCTCTCTCTCTCTCTGTTATCTCTCCGCTATTCATAGGGGCTTAGGGCAACACCAAATTCATGAAATGAGGTTTTATAAGAGAAATCGATTAAACATCACTCATCTTTCGGGAAAAAACTTTTAATCGATTTTTCTATTGCCCCCTCTCTTCTCTCTCTCAAAATCAGCTTTGCTCCTATCAATCTACGTGCTTGTCAAATGCACGCTCCACTCGATGACCGGTCTTCTCACCTTCAGCAAGGTTCGAACTCCATCTATTTTTTTATAGCATTTCAATTACTATGTTTTATTTTTATTTCTAACTAGTACTTGCATCTGTGTATAGGTTTAATTAATTCAACTTCTGAAGCCATGGGGAAGTTAGTGGTGTTCCTTATCTGAATTTTTTTTGAGGTTTGAAAACCTTACTCCTTTTGTGAATTTTTTTGTGAACAAAACCAAAAAAAATCCTACTTTTTCAAATGTTATTTTCGTTATAGCTTATTTGATTAGAGTTCAATTTTGTGGGTTAATATTAGATGCAAGTTATCTGTTTGAGGGCATGCCTAGTCAAGAACTATTTTATGAAAGAATGCATTTACTGTTCATTTCAACTGGGCGATTATGTGGCAGGTTCCATGCTGAAATGCTTTGCTAAATTGACAACACTATACATGAACCATATCTCCCTTTAATCATTTTTGTACCATTAATTGCTGTTTATGGTCAATTGAAATATCCCACCATAGGCTCATGGTCAGGATCTTTTTTTTTTTTTTTTTCTTATAATTTCAAAGCTTGATTAACTTTGGAAGACTGCTTAAGTGTTTATACTTTTCTTCACAGCATGTGTTATTTTCTTTTTATAATTCTTAAATATACCTTGTTATGTATAAAGGCTGGTGGCAGAGAATTTATAAGAACTACTTTAATTTTCTAGGCGAGCACATTTATTTGGCATATGGAATAAGGTTCTGCTTCTGATTTCTTTTGATCAGTGATTACTTCTCTGTAAATGAAAATACAATAACTTTTGAAAGACATAAACTTCTAAATTCACAGTACTTTTGGAAATATATGGTTTTATGGTGTAAGACTTGTTAACAGGTATTCTCAAATATTTGGTTGCTTAGTTTTATGCCCTGCATTCAGCAATACATTTCTTAATTTTGATCGTTTGAAAAATGTATAACACAACAGAAAGCTTTGATTTCAATAGCATTTTTGTTCGGCAGTCTGCCTTTTCAATTACACCTAATGTTGTTAACTTTTGCTTAGGAGCAGCTGATACTCTTGGAGCCTTGCAAGAGGTTTTGTCTGCTAGGCAAGTTCTTTGTTTTTTTTTCTTACATTTTATTATCACAAACTCCAGTAGATTTGGGGTCAAACGGGCTCTAATCTACAAGATCTTTTGTTGATTATTTGATTATTTGATTATTTTCTTTTGCACTATGATATAAATATTCTATTCCCAAATCAAATTTGAAGCTAATTAATGTCTTTAATTAGAGGCTGTCCACTAAGATGACAGGAATTGTACCTCCGTAAAACTTTTGCACCTAAAGAATCTACGTTGCAGGGAATAAGTATAAAATCAGATGTATCTCTTGTGGGTGCAATCTCTTGATGGAGTATAGTCTCTTGGATCTAACTAATTGTTGGGTAAGTTACTAAGTCCTTTATAAGAAAAGGAATCTGTTTCTTAAATTGCATATCTCAACATTTTGATTTGTCACCCTTTGGAATTAAATGATTGTCTAGCTTATTCACATTATTAAATTAACCAAGTGACATACCCGAGTCATGAACACTTAAAAAATTTCATATATTGAAAATTTGATTAGATTTATACTTGACTGGGTATCACATGGTGTGTTTGTTAAATCTTAGAACTTGTATGAAGTTATGAACTAATATTTTCAGATGTATTGATGTTGTGCTGAAGATTCCTAGCTATGATGATTAAATTATAGAGCTCAATAATCTTCCTAGCTTTATGCATTGATTTCATGTTTCCATTCAAGTCTTTTAGCTTTTTTATATTGGCAGGGAATAAGAGAGTCACATAGCTCAGACTAAGTATACTTTCCTGGATCAATTCACAGGTAAATGCCTTTAGCAATGAGTTATATTAGGTATAGTCATTGCATAAATGCTAGTTGTCCATGATTGGTGTCTGTATTTTCATAGAAGACTTCCTACTAACTAATGGGTTGATTTTATGTTAGGCAAAGAATTCATACTGGTCTAATAAAGGATTACTAATGATTGTCCAACAACAACTTGAGTCTTAGTTGTGTTTAATGGGGCAAGAGAACTTCCTGGTAGGTATTTGCTCGTCTTTATGTTTATAGTATATATATCCCTTCTTGCTTGATGTAGTAACAATAAGTTTTGCTTGGATTAA
This sequence comes from Aquilegia eximia, assembly GCA_023053565.1. Lineage (NCBI taxonomy): Eukaryota > Viridiplantae > Streptophyta > Magnoliopsida > Ranunculales > Ranunculaceae > Aquilegia > Aquilegia eximia. The sequence continues at coordinate 28,466,353 of JALIGU010000004.1, forward strand.
CACATGTAATCCAAATAGTTGGTTCCTACTTAGTTTGTACTCTAAAGTTGAATATATTGATGTTGGTAGGGTAGATAACAGAGTGTGACTGCGTGAGGCTTTATATTGTAAATGGATCCATAAGCTCAAAATGGTAGAGCACTCATTAATTGAGAGGCTGATGGTTCGAATCCATCTGGATCCAATTATAGTTTTCAATTATTAGAACTATAAAAGATGAATGAAAATATTGATATATTAGGTTTTAAACTTACAAAGAAGCTAACTCCCTATATATAGAGAGAGAAACCACATTGACTTTATATCTAAGCTATGTGGGACTAAACTACACACCTAAAGCCTACAATACCCTTACTTCCAACACTTCCCCTTAAGCTGAACATTCAGACTCTGAATTTCAGCTTGAAATACAAAAAAGTTCTCTCACATCCCCCACAAAGTATCATGAGAACGACACCGGGCAAGATGTTCAATAGCAGGGATGACCAACTGCGAGAAGAACCGTCTGCAGGGATGTCCAGCTGCAGAGACAATAAAGGAGCAGGGATTACCGGCTGCTCCACCAAGAAAGACGCCGGAGGTAGTGGTGGTGACTAGGGTCATGTTCTTTTTGGTGGCTAGGGTTTACTTTCCACAAAGCATCTGATATAACTTCAAAAATCAATAAAGACGAGGTACTCCAGGATGAAAGAAGGCTGATTTTGGAGTAACATAGCCGTTAAAGGGGCTGAACACGGATGGCAGCGCAAAAGATTCAATGGTGGCAATGCAGAAAAAGCCCTAGAGAAGTAGTGAGAGGGCTGGACAATAATGGCGCATGAAATCAACAACGCAAACAAGGCCCTCGAAAAGGCTGGACAAAAGCGGCGCACTATGGCAGCAACGCATTCAAGGCCCTAGAAAGGGCTTGACAAGCCGCGCATGACATCAACAACGCAAACAAAACCCTAGAAAGGGTTGGACAAAGAGTGGCACATACCAACAACAGGAAGATCAATCCTGAATAAAAAAAGAGAGGATAAATTTTTTGGATGAACAGTGATTCTGGTGAACAGTATTACGATGAACAGTGATTCTGGTGAACAGTACGTGAATAGTACTCATGAACAGTACTCAGAAAAAAAACAGCAGCACAAGGCGCAAAAAAACAGCGGAAACAAGAATACAAATTGGACAAAAAGACTTTGCCGGAGCTCCGGACACCGGCACCTGAGTTAGTGTCGCCGGTGGCCGAAAACCATGACCTAACTTGCCTTTGATACCAACTAGAAATATAAAAGATGAATGATAAGAGCATTCCCAATGGTAGGTTTTAAATCACTTTTAGCCATTTTTAAGAAAAAACTCTTGCCAATAGTGGGTTTTAACACACTTTTCAAGCAAAACACTTTTATCTCCTTGGCAAATTAGCCAAGGAGTTAAAAGTGCCACATAGGATCATTTTATTAATTAAAAATTAGATTTCATCACAATGTACACTATATTTTTTTTGGAAAAAGTGAAACTAAGTTTTAACACTTATTTTAAAACTAACCATTGGTAACTCTAAAAGTACTAATCACTTTTAACATAAATTATTTGCTAAAACCTTTCCCCTCTCTCCTATGTGGCACCCTTAAAACCCTTTTACTATTGGGAATGCTCTAATATTGATATATTAGGTTTTAAACTTACAAAGAAGCTAACTCCCTATATATAGAGAGAAAAACTACATAGACTTTATATCTAAGCTATGTGGGACTAAACTACACACCTAAAGCCTACAATACCCTTACTTCCAACACAATTGAAGAATCAAAGCTAAATATCTTAATAGTTTTAAGACCTATATATCAATATATCATTACTTTTGATGACAGTTTTCAGTGGTTTAACCAACACTCCAATTTCTTGACGGTTTTAAAAGATGACAACAAAACAAATAATAGTATGACAGTTTTCTGCTAAACCATCAAGTTTTTAGACAGAATTTTGACGGTTTTCTGGATAGTGAAAAATCGCCATTAAATTCATTTAATGATATATGGTTTTTAGCTGTCATTGAAGACCTTTTTCGTAGTAGTACCCTCAGCGTTAAAATTAAGTGGCGTTGTTGTCCATTATGTTTGCTATTCCATCTATGATATAATGAAGACTTGTTCAGTGATGTTTATGACCGGATTTCATATAAGAGAAAAGGTGAAGTGGACAGCTTTGAGATTTCACTTCATGTAGTAGGTGAACTGTTGGAAACATGGAGAGGTTTTGCTAAGTGAGAAGTATGTTGTATTACAGACTAAAGAATTGAAATAAAGTTTACAAAATATGACGAGGGTAGCAACATTATGACAGTGTGACAACCCTACTATGTAGGCTCCCCACACCTCATCACCGATCCTGTGCACATTTATATAATCATGGGGGCTTGCCAACATACAAGTGTAAACCTTCATCAGATATGATATGATTGTCACTAAGCTTAAGTATACAATATTAAAAATCTGAAAGTATACATTAACAAAATGTACAAAACACTAAATTAAATCTAAATAATTTCATTTAATATGAACTAAATCATTTCTTTTCACTGTTCTTCCACGTTGGTCTTTCACGATTTTTTGAGGAGCTAATACCAGTGCCAAGTCATTCTCATTTGTTCCACTGTATGGTACGCAGTGCTTGCAACAGACCAGTTCTTTACTATGCCTTCACCTTTTTCACTTAAAAACCTTGATTCATCAGTTTCAGCTGCGAGTTGAATTTCTGCCATGATTTTGTTATGCTAAATACACAAGATCTTGATATGATTAATGAAGAAACAAACACAAAAGATGTAAACTAAAGCAGAAATACGGAAATACAATAATATACGTGGTTCGACAATATCCCTACATCCACGGGACAAAGAGAGATAGCTTTATTGATAATTGAGAAGTGAACTACACAATAACTAATGAAACCTTAGTTTAGGTTTCCTCACATATACTTTCTTTTTTGCTCCTCTTTTGCTCAAATTCTTATGGTTACACAACACCAATATTTATAACAAAAAACTAGTCCAGAGTCCAAATAGAAACGTTTGTTTGGGCTCTGGTCCGTAGTCTTGGTTTTGTTGGCCCAAGGACACAGGTTTTGTTTTGATTTACTAAAGGTCCAATTGTACGGAATGTAATTGTGTTTCCAGGACAAAGTCGCGTATAATTGCGTTCTTCTCTCTTTCATAATACCTGAATTACCCTTATATTAACCATATATATAGATCGTGTTTTGAGATTTTGGAAAGCGGTTTCGTTTCATTAGAAAGAGTTCAGATTTCGCGAAACCTTCATTCGCTTTCCTTTTAGGTTTTTGATTTCACAATTCAATTCGGCAAGATCTTCTCAGTTCAATTCAATTCAATTCAATTTCACAATTCGTTTCATTCGTGAGAGTTCAGTTTTCAGTTTAGTAATTGAAGCTTTTAATGGCAGATCTTGAAGTTTGAATTCGTTTTTTTAGTTTGAAATTCGATTTGAGATCAGTTTTTTGTGTGTTATCAACTGATTTTTTGGATTGATTTCTCAACTGGATTTCGAGATGGTGATGATTAACGATTGTACAGGTTAGTTTGTTGAGTTCTTAATTCCTGTTTTGATTAATAATTTAGCAATTCTTGTTTTTGTGTTTGATTTCTTAGTGTTTTTTTATGTTGAACGAGTCATCGTTCAACAGTTTTGTTTGTTGTTTCTTTTCTGTTTTGAGCATTTAGGTTGATTAATATGTTAATCAACCTTCTCAGTACTGTGTTAATGTGTTGATTAATGTCGCGATAAAATACAAATGTTTTATATTACAGCAATTTGTTGATTAATGTATTGATCAACTGTATATGATATTTTTTTTATACAGATGTGCAATTATGTGATGGTGTTGTTTCAACTGAGGTTGCTAATGGTGTTGTTCTTGGGGTAATCAAGTATAACAAATTCGTTTTCCCCTATGAGCTCACGTGTGATAGTACATTGGCTAGTTTAAAGGATGCTATTTGCCAAAATTTTAAGGATTTGTCTCATTTAGTGTTTATTCTCACCTACGATCGTTATGGTAAACATCATGAAATTTTTGGTGATGCTGAGCTTCAATCTTTGGTGTGGTTTTGCAATAAGAATGGACAGAGAGTTGTTGAACTTTTAGTTTGTTTGAAGAAGATGTCTATTGACATTGTTCATTGTGATGTCGGACCAAGTAGTAGTTCTTCTTGCATTGATTATGATGATGAAATTTCTTTGCCAGCTTTAAAGACTAGGGATTGGGAGTTTGTCTTTACTGGTGTTGGTCAGGTATTTGAAGGAGGAGTTATTGAGGTCCGAAACAAGCTTCGACAGTTTTCTATTGAAACTGGGCTCAAATATGGGTTTTTGAAGAATTCCAAGACTAGAGTCAAAGCTGTTTGTAAACAGGCTATGGAAGAAGGTAAATATGTTGATGAAAAAGATAAATGTAAGTGGATGATCTATGCAAAGTCCTTTAGTACAGATGGTGGACGTATGTGGTTGAAGGAGATGGGGGAAAAGCATACTTGTGGCAATGCTTGTAAAGATTATGAGAATCCCAATGTGTCAAGTCAGCTGGTGATGAGTTTAATACTTGGTATGGTGAGTGACAAAATTACGACTTCACCAAAGGACATTATGAATAGATTTAAAAGTGATTATGGACTTGAGTTGAAATATTATTTTGCATATAGTGCTAGACTGTTGGCGATTAAACAAATTTATGGAGATGCTGGTTTGTCGTACAATCAGTTAATCTGGTATGGTGATGAAATTATGAAAAGTAACCCTGGTAGCCGTGTGGTTTTAGAAGTTGAAAGCGCGACGAAGAAATTTAGTCGTTTTTTTGTGGCGTTTGAGGCATACATCCATGGGTTTAAGTTTTGTAGGCCTATGCTTTGCCTAGATGGAACTTTTATGAAGTCCAAGTATAAAGGTTGTCTTCTGTCAGCGACAGCAAAGAATGGTGATCAAGGTATAATTTTTTTTTCTGAAAGTGTATAGTAAGTAGTTTATTTCTTTATTAATCAATTTGATATGCTTTATAGGGTTGATTTCACCATGTTTGGATGATTAATGTGTTAATCAATGTTCTTGCTGTCTTTTAGGTATGTTTACAGTAGCTATTGCTATTGTTGATGTAGAGAATGATTCCAACTGGTTTTGGTTCTTGGAGAATTTGAAAGCTGTCGTGTCTACGGATAGGCCTATAACCTTTATCTCTGATCGCCATCACTCCCTTGTGAAGAATGTTCCATTGGTTTTCCCCAATTGTTATCACTGTTTTTGCTTGTGGCATCTCAAAAATAATCTTGCTTCTGCTGTTGGAAGATGTTCTGATAGTCTTAAGGATCTTTTCGGCAAATGTGCCTATGCAAAGACTCATTTGAAATATATTGAACATTTGAAAGTTTTATTGAATTCTGGGGGTAGTAAGGCTTTCAAATTCTTGGAAACATTGCCTACTCAGCAATTTATGAATGCCTACTTCCTTGGTGAACGTTACGGTGAATTATGTTCAAACATTGTTGAGAGTTTCAACAATTGGATAATCCAAGAGAGGTCCATGCCTATTTGTACTATGTTGGATAGAATTAGGCAACGAGTGATGAAAATGATGTCGGATAGGCGTGATGATTCTTTGAAGTGGAATTCTGTATTATGTCCTAAAATGGAAGAACTTTTAGCTTTAAGGATTCAGGAAGCACGTCCTTTAAAAGTGATAAAGTCAAGCGAGTTTGTTTATGAAATGTTGGCGCATAAACAACATTCAGTTCATCTTCGGGATATGATATGCTCTTGTCGAAAGTGGAGAATAGATGGATTCCCTTGTAAGCATGATGTGGCTGCTATAGTTGCAAAAGGTGATCGAGAAAGAATATACGATTATATTCAACCTTATTACTATGTTAGCACATTCCGAAATACATACTCGCATGTAATTCAGCCGATTTCGGATGAGGACAAACCAGAAGATGATGTTTATTTTGTTCGTATACTTCCTCCAGATGTTAAAAGAGGTCCTGGGAGGCCAAAGACGAAAAGGATTCCAAACACCGGTTCAAGAAAGCATCCCAAAGCCCAGAAGTGTTCCAGTTGTCTTAATATTGGTCGTCACAATAGGAGGACTTGCCCATATCTGAACAACTGTTAGGTTTTAGTTGTATTTGATGATTCGTTTTTCATCAAAGTTTAGATTGTTTTTTTTCCTTACTTGTTATGACATTACAATTCAGTTCCTACAATATAATTCATTTTTTTAGTTTTGAGAAAGTTTTCTAATCCATTAATGATTGATTTTTTTCATGAAGTTGATTAATAAGTTAATCAACTAAGGAATGTTGATTAATGTATTAATCAACTTAGGTGTTTTTATGAAAGTTTACTGAACTGTTGATTAATGTATTAATCAACTTAGTTGTTTTTATGCAAGTTAACTGAATTGTTGATTAATGTATTAATCAACTTAGTTGTTTTTATGAAAGTTTACTAAACTGTTGATTAATCAATTAATCAACTTTATTGTAATCGGGAAAATTGTTTTCAGAAGTTAATAAATGACAGCATTAAGGGGTACTTATGACAGCATACCACTAGGGTTCACCATTCCAATTAGGGTTTAGAATGACAGCATGAAGTGATACTTATGACAGTATTAAGGGGTACTTATGACAGCATTAAGAGGTACTTATGACAGCATTCCACTAGGGTTCACCATTCCAACTAGGGTTTTAGAATGACAGCATTAAGGGGTACTTATGACAGCATTCCACTAGGGTTCACCATTCCAACTAGGGTTTTAGAATGACAGCATTAAGGGGTACTTATGACAGCATTAAGGGGTACTTATGACAGCATTCCACTAGGGTTCAACGTTCCAACTAGGGTTCTAGAATGACAACATTAAGGGGTACTTATGACAACATTTCACTAGGGTTCACTATTCCAACTAGGGTTTTAGAATGACAGTATTAAGGGGTACTTATGACAGCATTAAGGGTTTTAGGATTTAGGGTTTAGGGTTTTAGAATGTTTAGGATAAAGGATTTAGGTGATTCATGAATTAATCAACTATGGTTTAAGGTATATAATGTTTAGGGTTTATAATATTTAAGGTTTAGGGTATGGGGTTTAGGGTTTTAGAATGTTTAGTGTTTATGGTTTTAGAATGTTTAGGGTTTCATGAATTAATGAACTATAGTTTAGGTTGATTAATCTGTTAATCAACTAATGAATGGGTAATTACAGAATGATTAATGTATTAATCAACTATAGTTGTGTTGATTAATATGTTAATCAACCTACGTTTTAAACACTAAAAAATAGGCAAATAACAATTCCATCCTATTAAAATTTAAATTAAATTAACAACCATTTTAAACACTAGAAAATAAGCAAAATAACTTTTCCATTGATATAACCATGAGAATTCAGTTGTTACAAAATAACAGAAATATAGAAAACTTGTTCGTATTCACAGCATATACTACTGACAGTTTCAAAACACAAAAAATCAGGACCTCGAATTCGGGGTAATCCCTTTTCAACTATACTGACTTTTGAACACCCAAATTTATAATTGTTTGAGCTGCTGCCTTTTCCTTTTCTTTCTCTTCAAGTATCATTTTTTCTGCTGCATCAATGGAAACTAGAAATTATTGCTTATCCCATACGTCCTTGTCAAAACTTAGTCCCGGTTCAGTCAGTAGTTCATATGCTATTGTACCCCTCATCAAGTCTATTGTTTCCACTCCATAGTCTAACGAAAATATTTCACATTCAGAAATTGCGTGCTCCATGAATTTGATAACAAACAATGCGCAGTCCACCCTGAAATATTTAATTAATGCATAAATCAAATTGCATTCATCGTAATAAGGAATAACAATTCAAAATTCTAAAGCTTACGAAGAGCCTTGATGTGGCAAATCAGGTGCTTCATTTATAGGACCATCTTTGTAACAAACATCTCCAGGTTTGATTAGTTTCTTGTTCAGCAAAGGAGTGACATATTTGGCCTGTTTCAAATGTTTAAACATCGGTAAAATTCTAAATCATTATAAAATTGTTACAAAACTACAATAGTTTAAGAAAGTTAACTCACAATGGATTTACAATCGCTCAGAATACGCTTGTCGAAAGCTTTGTTTCCAGCAAGAGAGTTATAAAGAGTCCATCCAAAACCTTTCTCGAGCACAAGAAGACTCCAGTGATACCCAGCCTTGTCTCTAGCAGTTCTTGAAGTGTTTAATGGAAACAAAAAGAGCTTCTCCTTTCCATTGAATTTTTCAATCACTTCCTTCCAGTACATGTCTTCGTTATTTTGAATCTCACCTGAATTTGTTTTCTTTCTTCTCTTCTGCCCTTTAAAGTCGCGCAACCATGTCTGTTTCAGATGTTATAAGTTGATTAATATACACATCAACTTCATCAGAAAGGATGAGTTTGGAAATTACTTACCCATGCATAAGCCGAGAAGATGGCAACTCCTCTTTGAAATGGCTCAATTTCTCTGAAGCTCTCATATTGATTTAGAACCTTTCGTCCATATCAATCAATGATCTTTTTACATATAGATAATAAAAAAGAAATGATTCAATATGTCTTGTAAGCCTTACTGAATGTAATGGAAATTTATCAAATATAAAGTCAAGAGAAACTTACCTGGTAATCGATGTATTTCCCAGTCATAAGATCATTGATCTGGGAAGCTGTTATGATAATTTCCTGGTTTGGTGACTGCCATGCCATAGTGCTGCAGTTATTTAGATAATTAGAACATTAATAATAATGATTAATCTACTAATCTATAGTTTTTTAATAAAGAAATTACAACATTACCTTCCATCCTTGACATCATTCACATATTTATCTAGCACCTCTTGTTCTTCTCTTGGTAACATTTGATAGTATTTGGTTGTTTTCCAATCAGCTAGAGGAACCTTTATTTCCTCTTCATTTCCTAGGTCCATCATCTTCTGTTATTATAATTAACCTCCTTTTCCTTCTTTTTTTGTTCAGTCCTCTCCTTGACTCGTTTTACCATTGAACTTGGACGGACCTTCCTTTTCCCCAATGTTGGTTCCTCCTCACCAAGTTCATGTGGTTGCATTATGTCCAGCTTGAAAATACTATCCATATCAAGGCTATCCTCATTATCCCTATCAACATTATCCCAATCAACTTGCTCCTCAATCTTTTCTCCATCATTTTTATCCTCATCATTAGTTTTTGTCTCCTCATTATTTTCTTCAACCTTTTGAACCTCCTCATTGTCAGTTCCATCATCATCTTCCTCAACATCTTCACTTTCATGTTTTCTTTCTTCATTCTTTTCTCCAACCTTTTCAACATGGTAATCATCATGTCCATCATCATCATCATCTTCACTTCCATCTTTTTTTTTTCATGCTTTTGAACCCCATCATCTTCCTCATCTTCATCATGTCCAACATCATGTCCAACAACTTCTTCCTCCTCATCATCATCATTTTCACTGTCATCATCCTTATTTTTCAGCTTTTCAATTTCAGCTTGTAACTGCTGAATCACACTTTTCAGTTCTTCATTCTCTTCTCTTAGCCGCCGATTCTCAGTAGCTAAATCATCAGTTTCTTCTTCAACTTCATTAGTTAAATCATCAGTTTCTTCTTCGATGTCATTCGTAATTGGTTTTATCAATTTTTTCTCTTCATTACTTAATTCAGAAAGCTCTTTGATCACCTGTAAGTAAATCAAAACATGTAATATGTTAATCAACTTATATTAGAGGGGTTGATTAATATGTTAATCAACTATTTATAACTAATAGTGGAGTTGATTAACAAATAGTCGAGTTGATTAATATGTTAATCAACTAATAGTACAGTTGATTAACATATTAATGAACTATTTATAACTAATAGTGGAGTTGATTAACAAATAGTTGAGTTGATTAATATGTTAATCAACTAATAGTACAGTTGATTAATATGTTAATCAACTAAACAGAACATAAGAGAAAATAATGAAGAATATTACACTATAGCAGAAAAATTGATTGATATGTTAATCAACTAATAGTGGAGTTGATTAACATACTAATCAACTGAACAGAATAGAAGAGAAAGTAATCAACAATATGTAACTAAAACAGAAAAAATGATTAATCTACTAAACAACTAAACAGAAGAGAAAATATACCTGCATTCCCTCCCAGTTGAGTGTGGGATTTTCTAGAACCTTCATCATGACATGTTTCATGTCCCACCTTGCAACTCTTGGAGACATTTCTTCTCTTCCTTGAATCTTGGGAATCATGTTGGTATGTTCACATAACCAATACTGCATTTGAAGAATAGAGAATATTGATTAATAAGCAAGAATAAAGTTGATGAAATAGAAATAAATGTAGCTTTACTTACCAATAGTACTAGTGTGCATCCACTCATAACTGCATTTCTTTCCTGCTGCTTCTTGTGTCCTATTGGCAAGTTTTTCCTCTGATGATTTTCATTCAACTTGTTTACAACGAAGAAATGAACAGCCTCTGCCCAATTAACAGAATTCATCCCCTTCAAGCTGTCAACATGCTTCAAGTGATTCCATAAAGCCCTGCTCGCTGAATTTGAGAAAAATACGGTGATGAACATGTAGATGATGATGAGGAATCCAAGGTCTTCTTTCTTGTGTCCATCTTCATCCACTAGTGTTAGAATCTTGTTCATCACCTTATCCTTTGCAACATCGTCGATATCCTCAGTAAAGTTGTTACTAATGAAATCGATTTTGCGATGCTTGTCAGTACTGCATGCTTTTTGTTCAATGACCTCTCCATAACCCTTCAAGCCAAACAGAACTGCCACATCATCAACTCTAAACTTCACCATCTCATTCCTAATCCTAAAACCACAGTCTTCAGGTGAGTAGCAATTCAGAATGCAGAAGATCGTTGTTCTGAATGATTCATTCTTCGGCTTGCATGGTTCAATCATACCAAGATGCATGAGATTGTACAGACTTCCAAATGTTGTGTCCTTCCAAAACTGCAGATGTTCAGCACTCATCTTGCTCTTTATCGTTGCAGCTAAACTTCTAAGAGGTTCCATGGAACATCTGAAGAATGAAGTATCCTTCTTCTTCTTCTTTGGAAATTCAACATTTGGCTCACTATCCTTCTTCCTCTTTTTCGCTGCTGGTTTTGGTTTAGGTGATTTCTTGGATGATGATCTTGTGAAGTATTTACGTTTTCGAGATGATGTATGTGGTTCTTCAGGTGCACTCTCCTGAAAAGAATGAATCATTAATCAACTATTAATCAACTATACAGAAATCAATGATTAATACATTAATCAACTATATAGAAATCAACACTTAATCATTCTGTGTAGTTGATTAATACATTAATCAACTATACAGAAATCAACACTTAATATGTTAATCAACTATACATTAATCAACTATACAGAAATCAACACTTAATATGTTAATCAACTATACACTAATCAAGTATACAGAAATCAACACTTAATATGTTAATCAACTATACAGAAATCAACACTTAATCATTAATCAACTATACAGAAATCAACACTTAATCATTAATCAACTATACAGAAATCAACACTTAATCATTCTGTATAGTTGATTAATACATTAATCAACTATATAGACTGATGATTTCTTGAAATAAATTTTGAACAATACATTAATCAACTACTTTATTAAAACAAAACAAAAAATCTAGAGAAGTTATTAAAAAGAAAAGCAAGAAATTTACCTCAGATTCGTAATCTTTGTCGTGTGCTTGTTCTTGTTGTTCAATAGCTTTAAGCTTCTTTCGCATTGTCGTTTTCTTATCTTTTTTGGCCCAAGGACCAGTTGTTGTACAAGATTTTATTCTTGCATTATAAAAATTCGAAGAAAAGTAGCGGAAAATTAGACTTTTAATCAAGAGAAATCGAAGAATCACAGGACAAAACAAGAAATTTGACAGTTGATCAAAGGACAAAACAAGAAAAGAAGCGGAAACCATAGAAATCGAAGAATCACAATTTTGATTTTGCAAATCAGACTTTTAATCAACAGAAATCGAAGAGAAATCGAACAACCACACTTTTATCAAGAGAAATCGTTAGAAATTGAAGTAAATCCTAAGAAATCAAGACGAAATTTGACAGTTGAGATAGAGAAAGAGAGAGAGAGAGAGAGAGAGAGAGAAGAGAAAGAAAGAAGAAAGAAGGAATAGAAATTAGGTTTTGTTCGAAAATTAAAAAAAAAAAAAAAAAAAAAAAAAAAAACCCCGCCCCGCGGTGTTATATTCTTTACGGTTACTAAAACACCAGCAGAGTATATGCGTCATTATACAGGCTTGTCCTTCAGCCTAAAGAAACGTTTCTGGTGTCCTTGAGCCTAATGAAACCTTATATTTTGTCCTTGGGCCCAAATTGCTGTATTTATAACCTCTTTGGTTAATCCAATTGGTAACCCAATTCCTAAATCAACAACAACTTAGATTTCTAATAGATTAGAAAGTCTTATATTATTGAATCGTAATAGAATTCCACAATACTTGTTGCCAAATAAGGAAACTGATTCCTAATAGGAATCCATTACATGTAACCTTCACATGTCACTTTTCTACAATTCTCCACCTCGACGAAGATTGTAAAAACTGAGCCGACCATAATGAACTCATACGTACTTCTCCTGCATCACACAAGCATCATCTCATCTTTACCCCCACACGCCCATAAAGGACACTACCCCGAAGGGCCTCAACATTTGGAGAGATTGATCAAGTTAAGGCAATGCCTAAACTTGACCCCGAAAACCACCTTAGTGAACAACTCTCCTAAAACTTTCTTCTCAAACTCTTTACTCAATTGTTTCTTCAAATAAACAATACATGACTTGCTCTTTGCAGCTACAAGCATGTCATCCACATAAAGTAAGAGAAATATAACGGACCCATCTCGAAGCTTTATGAAATAGACACACAAATCATATTCACTTCTAGAGTACCTCTACTTCAACATAAATGTGTCAAACTTCTTATAACACTGTCGTTGTGTTTGTCTCAATCCATATAAGGACTTCATCAGTTTGCACACATAGTCTTCTTTACCAGCAACTTTATAACCGTCGGGTTGTAACATATATATGTCCTCCTCTAAATCTCCATGCAAGAAAGCAGTTTTGACATCTAGTTGTTCGAGCTCTAAATCAAACTGCGTCACCAAAGCTAACAAGACTCGGATGGAAGTGTGTTTAACAACCGGAGAGAAAACTTCATTATAATCCACACCTTTCGTTTGTGCATATCCCTTAGCCACTAATCTTGCCTTGTAAGGTACACCACTAGTTGTACCCTTGGAGTCTAGAATACCATCTTTCACTGTGAAAACCCACTTGTAACCAATCGACTTCTGACCCTTGGGCAACTTTACAAGTTCCCAAGTATTGTTCTTGTGAAGAGATTTCATCTCTTCATCCATCGCTGACTTCCATTCATGAGAATGAGAACTTCTCATTGCCCCCTTAAAGGTAGAAGGCTCATCATCATAAAATACTGATAATGCAAAAGATCCACTATCCTCAAAACCAAGTCGAACTGGTGCTTTTCTCAAACGTGGTTCACATTGAGATGTTAAAGATGGACACTCATGATGCTGCCCTAATTGTTGTTGTTGTAAAGTATCTTCAAGAGGAACCTCCTCTTCAATCTCATCATCTACACTCTCTGTGTCTGGATATGTGTCTTTAGTTACCTATGTAACCTCTGAACTTGTAGGTACCTGTACAACAGTCACCTCTTTATCTATTGTAGATGAATATGGAACATTATGTTCCACCTGCATGGTATCGTCACCATCACTGTCATTATCATCACCCTCATGTTGAGAGTCCCAACCTGTGAACTTTTTTGAATCAAGCATTGCTTTCTCATTAAAGGTCACATCACGACTGATCTGGAATTTATTCAACTCTGGGCACCATAAACGATAACCCTTAATACCTTGTGGATATCCCAAGAAAATAGCTTTCTTGGCTCTGACTCCTAACTTATCTTATCTGATATGAAAATAAGCAGGACAACCAAACACCTTCAACTTTGAATAATCAGGAGGTGTACCAGACCAAACTTCCATAGGTGTCTTACAATCAATGGCTGTAGATGGTGATCAATTCACGAGATAGCATGCCATATTTACTACTTCAGCCCACCATACCTTACCCAAACCTGCATTGGATAACATGCACAGTGCTTTCTCTAGTAGTGTGCGATTCATACGCTCAGCTACACCATTCTGCTGTGGTGTACCTTTCACTGTGAAGTGTTTAACGATACCTTGTTCTGCACAATAAACTTTCAATGGGTTTTCAGTGTATTCTCCACCATTGTCAAAACGTATCCTTTTCACAACACGGCCAGTCTGTTTTTCAACTATAACTTTCCACTTCTTAAACAAATCGGTGACTTCGTTTTTGTGCTTCATGGTGTACAACCAAACTCTCCGCGAGAAATCATCGATAAAGGTTACAAACCACCTTGCTCCTCCGTTAGAAACTATTCTAGAGGGACCCCATACACCTGAATGTATATAATCTAAAGTACCCGTAGTGCGGTGAACAGCGGTACCAAAACGAACTCTGCACTGCTTGCCAAATACACAATGCTCACAAAAATCGAGCTTGCAAGTTTTCTGGTCACCAAGCAAACCCTTTTTACTCAATATAGACAAACTTTTTTCACACATATGCCCTAGCCGCATATGCCATAACTAAGTAGAAGTTAATTGTTTCTCATCAACTACTTGAGAAACCATAGCCATAGCTCCACCTGAAACTATACTCCAATAAGAAAATATAAGTTTCCATGTCTTTCGCCCATCAAATATAACCTGTCATCATAGTAAACCTTCAAAAGACCATGTTCACCGGTAAACTTGAAACCACTATCTTCAAGTACACCTAACGAAATCAAACTCTTTCTCAAATCAGGAACATGCCTGACTTCTGTCAAGGTTCTTACAGCTCCATCATGTGCCTTGATCCGTACTGTACCAACACCAACTGTCTTGCAGGCATTCGAATTGCCCATAAAGACTTTACCACCATTTACTTCTCTGTAAGTTGTGAAAGACTCCCTATCGGGACACATATGATACGAAGCAGCTGAATCAAGACACCATCCTTCAGCTAAATGATGTAACTGTTATCACCT
Organism: Aquilegia eximia; assembly: GCA_023053565.1. NCBI lineage: Eukaryota > Viridiplantae > Streptophyta > Magnoliopsida > Ranunculales > Ranunculaceae > Aquilegia > Aquilegia eximia. The sequence goes on from JALIGU010000004.1 coordinate 28,481,569, forward strand.
CATCCTCATTGTCTCCAATAGACTTTGCTACCTCATCACTACTTTGAGCAATGTTAGCAACTTCAGTGTTTGGATTAGATTTCTTCTTCTTATCTTCTTTAGCCTTAACCTTAGGACAATCTTTACTATAATGACCCATGTTATGACAACAATAACACTCAACATCCTTCAAATCTCCTTTTCAAGATTTAGAGCGACTTTTAGAACTCGACGAACCTCTATGTGATGATCTACCTCTAACATACATACCCTCAGCCTGAACTTCATCATCAGCTTCCTTTTTTCTAATGGCTTTGGATTGTAACATCGAAACAACATCATCATAGACCAACTGCTTTGTGGTCTTTTTGTTTGCAATAAAATAATCAACTGTTGTTTCCCACGAAGATGGTAATGAACATAATAAAATTATAACTTTCTGACCATCAGGTAGTATCACATCAATGTTTGTTAAATCAGAACAGATCTTATTAAAATCATTAATATGATCAATCACAGACTTACCAGGTGTAAATCTTGTCGAATACAAACGCCTCTTTAGATAGAGTTCTGACGTCAAGTTCTTACTAAGATAGAGCTTCTCTAACTTCTCCCATAACTCCTTTGCCGAGGTTTCACCGGTAAAATTGTGTGTGATATCCCTCGTCAAACATAACTTAATCGTACTGCAGGCCTGTTGATCAAACTCTTCCAATCATCATTCGTCCAACCTGTTGGCAACTTTGTCGTTTCAGGTTTCCCCTTTAGGGCTTTGATCTGTTTCATACTAACAAGAATATCTTTCACATCCGTTTGCCACGATGTGAAGTTATTCTTCCCATTGAATTTGATAATATCAAATCCATACACCTTTATGTACTTACTGCTGGAATTCGAAGAATTCGAATTAGCCATCTTCTCTTCAATAATCAATACCACTAAAAAAACCCAAGATTGGATTTTTAACAAACTAAGAAAATCGGAACCGTCAACTTCAACAAAGTACTGAGAATAGAATACTTCGAACCACAAAACGTACCATATACTGTTAGAAAGCGGATCGAAGTTTCAATATCCGAGCACAAAGTTATGGTCGTTTTACTACAGGGTGTCGAATCTGGACAGATTCCTAAAACCCAACAAAACCGTTTCGAAATCCCGTCTTCAACCCAAGGAATAACCTTTGGCTCTTGATACCAATTGTTATGCTAAATACACAAGATCTTGATATGATTAATGAAGAAACAAACACAAAAGATGTAAACTAAAGCAGAAATACGGAAACACAATAATATACGTGGTTCGACAATATGCCTACATCCACGGGACAAAGAGAAATAACTTTATTGATAATTGAGAAGTGAACTACACAATAACTAATGAAACCTTAGTTTAGGTTTCCTCACACATACTTTCTTCTTTGCTCCTCTTTTACTCAAATTCTTATGGTTACACAACACCAATATTTATAACCTCTTTGGTTAATCCAATTGGTAACCCAATTCCTAAATCAACAACAACTTAGATTTCTAATAGATTAGAAAGTCTTATATTATTAAATCCTAATAGAATTCCACCACACTTGTTGCCAAATAAGGAAACCGATTCCTAATAAGAATCCATTACATGTAACCTCCACATGTCACTTTTCTACAGATTTTCCTTGATTTCGCAGCTTCAGATACAAAAACAGCTATGGTAGCCAGACTTTTTTTAACCTTCTTTATGGCAATCTTTGGATTCGTGGAGTCTTCGGTGAATCGATATACTTCCAAAAATGTCGCTTCTAAACTTTGGAAACTTAAATTTATGTTGCTTAACTTGCCATTGCACAAATCAAGATAAGATTCGCCAAAACCAGTCTCTCTGTATGCTTTCAAATTTGGGTTGTCCTTCTCATGGACTATTTTTTGTTACCTATACCAGTTATTACCTTTTTCGGTTTTGAATCCAGGGAAGTACAAATTATCTTGCTGTATGTGTAGGAATAATGCTTTGTCGTCGGGTCCATTGAGATTGAGGGTGACATCCTCCGTGAATTTTAATCTAATTTGGAGTAAAACTCCTATACCAGATACCATATAACCATTGCGTATTGCCACTATTTTAAACTCATCAAGAAACTCAGTGTAAGAATCAAAATCAATCTGTTGATGATTGATGTTAAGGGTCACCATTGATATTCAAGAAAACTGAAGAACAAAAAGAACAAGAAAAAAAAAGAACAAATAAGGATGATCAAAGAATGTGTTGATTCTTACAATAGTTCTTAACTCCTTATAAAAGGAATTCCAAGAGTTGATCGTCGCATTGAAAATTTTTGTGATTCCTATGTTAACGAGAAGAAAAAGCAAGAAGGTACCTCTGCAAAAAAAAAAAAAAAAAACAAGAAGGGTTTATGAGTATCTTGTTTTTCAGTTTATAAAATAATGATCGTTGGATAAGAAGGTCGCATTGGTGGAAGTTGGGGGAAGCTGTTTCGATTATACCGTTAATTGCTGTCAGGTCGGTTAAAACTTAAAAGTTTGAAAATACGCAATGTGTTTGGTCTAAGAAAGATCTCAGCCACAGATCTACAGATCTTGATTAAATCCTGACCATCTAAAAGCACAATCGCTCCAGATTTTTGGAAGGACAAAAATATCCCTAAATTTGATAAAGCTGCCCGCTGATTATTTCTTACTCCACTTAGGGCTTCTTTTTTTTTTCCACCGACCACCTAAGCACATTTGATACCCATTTTGTGTTTTATTTGCTACCAAAAATCGTTTTCTCTAATAGTTCATCAAACTTAAGCGGGCAACAGAGAATCGCTTTGGTTAAGCGGTCATTTAAAACCCGTTTCTTTGGGGCGAACTTTTAACACCCGCTTGCATGTTATGGGGCGGGCAAAAGAAAGCTGCCCATATTCTTAGTAAAAAATATCATGTTATGGGGCGAGCAATGGGGTGCTGCTTAACGTAATGTTTGGTTAAGTTGAACTTCAGCGGGCAACTAAGAGCCGCTTAAGTTAGTTTGAACTTGAGCGGGTAATGAAGGACCGCTCAAAGCGGGTGTTCATGAGCCACGTAACTTGAGCGGTTCACTCTTGCCTGCTCAAGTGTGGTATCAAACATTTTCAAAAACACCAAATTTTCACCAAATTTGGTAAAAATTTGATAAAAATTTGTTACCAACTCAAATTTGATGGTCCATTAGATGAGTTTTGTTGTTTTTTTACTAAATTTGAGTTTGATACCAGGTTTGGTGGTCCATTAGGCCATTAGGGGTGTAAATTTCTGCTGATTTTCTGAGATTTTTCCGAATTTGGAATGGATTAATGTAGTTTTGATTTCCGAATTTCGAAAAAAAATGGAATGGAATTGGAACTACTTCTGTGAATCCGATCCGATTTTTCCGATTGTCACTCCGATTTGATTTTTCGATAAATATTCCGAAAATTCCAATAATTTAAAAGATATAACTCACTACTACAGAAAAAGGATAAGATAACAGGTGAAAAATGCTATAAAAAGTATTTTATGACGTTTTCCAAACGCTATCTATGCCTATGCTATCTTTTAAACAATAGCGTTTATAAACAAAACGCTATTAAAATTATAGCTTTAACACAGTAAACGTTATTAAAATGATAGCATTTATGAAACGCTATCGTACAATTGATAGCATTAAAAAAAAACGCTATTAATTTTTATAGCATTGCAAAAACGTTATGCTTCATTGGTAATGCTTTACAAAATCACTTCACAAGCTACAGCTAATAATTAATATTGAATATATAAACAAATTGGATCCAAATGGATTTGAACCATCAACCTCTCACTTAGTGAGCGCTCTTACCATTTAGAGCTTATGGACCCATTCAACAACACCATATCCACAATTTAACGAAAACCATGTAACATGGACTATTTACCATCTAAAGCAAAAACATAGAGAAGATTAAAAGTACGGTAGTAGACACCTACACAACCATCATAATACAAACTGTGTTCATAATGGACAATGCAAACAATATGCATAAACTGTTGTTATCTAACTAACTCAAGTACAAAGGATCAATACCTCTAAAGGATAAAACACCATAGAGTAAGTTATTGTTGCCAATTATTTGAAGCTGTAATCAGAAAATTCAACAAATTAACACCAATTGTTGATCTGGATTGGCAGTTGATAAAAGAACTTAGGAAAATCATTGCTTAGTCTATTTTAAATGAAAAGTAGATAGACGATATTCTACAAACAAATAGGTAAATCGATTCAAAAATGAAACTTAAAGAGTACACGCGAACAAGAAAGCAAACCTAATTACCTCCAGCAAGTTCAAGTGGAAATTCAGTTCACGAGCTCAAAGGGACCTCAACCCCACAAGCAAATGAACAACTCCAAAATTTCAAGTTTTGCACCATCAATGCTTCCAAGCAAAGAATATGAACCACCATTAGAAGTTTAGAATCAAATCATGAATCATTTCTAACTAAATTTAGCTAACAACTAGTAACTACATTGCTTTACTGATATAACTTACTGATTAATATAAGAGTTAGAAATGACAGTCCAATGAACACAACCTAGGATATTAATCTAAGAAAATAGATTAAATATATAGCCTACCTTAGTTTGAGCAAAGATCTCCACATTGGTCATCTGATCACCTTAGTTGAATAAAAACATCTACTACCTCTATGCCTGAAATAGATAGACATTTCAGAAAAACTTGTTCAGATCTTTGAAGATCTTAATATCGATGAAATCATTAACCAATCAATACTTTCAGCTTTTGCCATAAAAACAAATCAAAAGTAGTGGGTATTTGTACTTAGTTTAGACATGAACCTTGGCTGCGGCTTTTTGTTGCTATGTGATGATTCGACGGAGGTAATAATGCAGAATCACACATTAAAGAAACCCCATCTAGTTCTCTGAAATCACATTACCAAAATACAGAATATTAAACAAAATATGAACTTAGGCAAAATCTGAATCAATCAATTGCAAGGAAAATATGAACTTGGTCAATAACCCAATCAACAATTGCAATAAAAAAATATGAACTTCGGCAATAACCCAATCAATCAATTGAAAAAACAAAATATGGACTTAGGCAAAAATCCAATCAATCAATTGCAAGAACAAAAGTAATATGAGAGAAATATACCAGGAGCCGCAACTCCACAACCAATTGAAGAGTTCACCTTCTCTAGTTGATTAAACAAACGGTTTTGTTTCCATCAAAACCCTAACTTTTGTTTATACTACAATATGAATGAATAATCCTTGATTCGAGCTAGAACACTAAAAAATTAGAGATCGCGGTGTTGTTTTTATCAAGATCCCAGTGTTATTAGAAGAGAAAGAGGAAGGGGTAGAGGGAAGATGATGGTGGAAGATGTCTTTTCTAAGATATTCATGGTGGCTAGGGCAAGGACCAAATAAGACTATGAGAGAGAGAGAGAGAGAGAGAGAGAGAGAGAGAATACTTGGGGACACTTCAGTTTAGCGCTAGTATTGTGGGCGGGCGGGATCTTTAAAATTTACGTGAAAAGGATAGCGGGTTTGTAATAAATGCAATTGTAGATAATTTTTATAACATAGTCTCAAATTTTAGCATAGTCTCAAATTTTAATGTTATCAAATATTAATGTATAGTTCAACAAAAAAATAATGTAGTAGTAAATTATTAATTAGTTTATACTTCCGATTGAAGGTCCATGCTTATTAATCAGATTAATTATTTTTCTTTTCATACTATTATATTATTATATAAATTTTGTAGTATAATTGTGTTTTATAAGGTGTTATACTCAACAACTTTGATTCATCGTATTGGGGTGGTATGTTAGTATGTTATATAAAAACACCCCCATTAAGCAAATCAACTCAGTAGAAAGAGTGGATTTTCAAGCTTCCAAAACGGATCACTTCCACCATTTTCGATTGGGAATTCTAATCAATTCCGATATATTTTCAAGCTGGAATTTCGTTTTTTTTATGTTGGAATTCCAATTGATCCGAATTTATTTTTTTCCGATATTCCGAATATTTTCGATATTCCAAAATTGGAATAAATTTTGTTGTTACGAAAAAACATGGAATGGAATTGAAAGAAATTTTTTGATTCTGATTTTTGATTTTTTTTTTCCAAACATGCCATTTCCGATCCGTTCCGTCCGATTTTCACCCCTAACTCCACTACATAGTTTTCACCATTGTTCAAATTCTCGTGAGATATCTTGGAAATTGAAGTATTCGGTACGAGATATTCGTGGTCTGATTTCCATACCAACCTTGTCGATAAGTTCGAGATCTCGTGAGAAATTGTGAGATCTCGTGAGAAATTATATTTCTAGTGTTGAGATACTTGAGATGAATTGGTGAATTGTTTAAAAATGAATTGAAAAGTTATTTGATATTTTTTTTAAGTTAAATTAAAGGGTTGCTATTAATTATAGATACTAATTTGTTCTAAATGTAAGTTTGAACTTGAAATTGTGAAATTCGTAGAATTCAACTTACATATCTGGTTAAAATTGACTTAATAAACTCAAAATGGGTTGATTTGGGGTTATTGCTAATAAGTATTTTTAATTAAAAAGAAATCTAGTGAAAATGAATTTAAAAATATTAATTAGGTATAAATGTGTGTTGAAATTTGCTCCCAAAACTTATTCAATAGTTGTCAAACGAGATCTCAAACGAGATCTCGAATTTTAGACTTGTCGAGATCTTGAGGAATTCGAGATTTTGAACAATAGTTGTCGCATGTGTATCGTATTTATTTTGGTTTTTAATGTATCATGTACGTATGATGCGCATAAACGTTTTCTTATTTTATTTTATTGAATAAAGGTTTTATAGTAGCAACAAATCTATATCTAAGTTATAAGCGACAACAGGTACATAAGTTGGGGAGACAATTTATAAGTTTGGGAGATATTTTTGGTCGTCAGATTATTTGAAATGTTTGGGGATCTGGTTATTTGCAGATGGACGCTTGGGATATGTTTTAAGCTTTATTACGCTTTGGGCCATTGGGCAAAAATTTCACGGTCTACTTAGGGCCCAGATTCCACAGGCTACATCTACACCATAACAAAAACAAACTAATTAAGCCATAATTCTCTGTGCAGTTTGTTCCTCTTTAATCTCTCTGCGAAGTCTCTTCCCAAATTAATGAATCTCGCTGCAATTGGTATTCTTCAATCCCAACTCTATTTTTTGCTATCAATTGGTATCTCAAATATGATTTTGGGTGTTTTACTTTTTGTATCTTGCTACAAATATAAATTTGATCTGTTTTCTAAGATTAATTAATTTATTTTACCTATTGTTCAGGCTCAACACCTCAATCATCTGGAAGGGAGAAGATTGTATAACAACAGTTGCATACCAAATTTGAAATCATTGGTAACCAGGTATTTAGTCCAAAATATATTATGTTTTTGTTTGTCGTGAATGGTTACTGAAATATATAGTCTTACAGAGACAAGTGTTATCTTGGCAGGAGAGACACCATACATGTCAGTTTTTATTCTTCACTTTTATACCAAATTGCTTTTTTTAAGCACCTAAATATTATATTAAATATACCAAAAACAATCTAATCAGATAAGCATAAAGTCATTACAAAAGCTTATTTTGTTTTATTATTAACCACATCTACTCTGCATGTTGCCATATGTTTATTGCTATTTACAATTTCACATATTCATTCTTCTATAACGAGCTAATATCTAACAGTTTGTTCCAGGACAAAATGGGATGATGGTCTGTAAGAAGATGGTAAAAATTCACAAACGAATGCACTTATTGTAGCAATGGCACTCGAAGATCATTACCTTGACATTGAGCTCAAGGTTTCTTTCTATCTTTTTATCCTTCAAAATGTTCTGTCTTTTCAGAGAAATGTCACTCATTTTTTGTTTTGCTTATTCTTCATTTCTCATAGATGTTGTTGCATACCATGTAGTTAAAGACCATTTTTATGTAGCTTAAAGTTTATCATATTCTAATTACGATAATCATCTTGCATACCTGTTTCTACAATGGCTACATTGTCTATTATAGAGATGCTATAAGGATGTTTATTACTTAGGTTTATGGCCAATGGAAAGTATCAACATAATAAAGATATTTTTGGTTTTTAAATACTTTCAGATCAAAGGAAAGCACAGAAAGACAAGGTTAAGCAAAAAACAAATTCAAGTCATGCCATATCTCAACTCAAGAAATTGCTCCTTTTGTACTATTTATGGTTATCTTTCTTTTATATTTAGTACTATGGAAGTGTTTAAGAGTGGACGCAAGAAGATATATCAACATGGTAGTGTTAAGTTCAATTTATATTCAGGGTGTCACGGTGAATTTGTTACTACTACATGAATGCTCATTTCAGTAGGCTTCTTCATAGGCTGCATATGTTTTTATACACTGTCTCTATAAAATAAAACCATGTTTTCTACTTTCTGTTTTTTATTTTTTTGACACTATAATTGTGCAGAAATCAGGTGCAACTGAAACATACCCTGAAATCCCACAGGAAGAGAATCTGATTAAGAAGAAACTAATGGTGGATATTTTGCTGCAAAGTTTCAATTTTCCAACAGTTTCCTCCAGAAGAATATCCACACTTTGATGCATTTTTCAAGAAGGATGAAATGATTGATATCTTTGAGGTAACTAAGGGTGTGCTCACTTGATGGGGTTTTACTCTACTGCTTCACAAAACTAACTGAGCTTTGCAAAAGGTAACTTGCATTGGTGCTTGCTATCAAACATTTTTACATATGTATACAATATTGACTTTCAGTTTCTTGTTATATATTTTCACCAATCACCATATGGAATTCTAAGTAGATATTAAAACAAAACTAGAAGGTACCTTTTTCAATATATTTAATCCTTGTCTAAGGTGCTTCATTTAGATAGCATATTATGAGGTCACAAATATTCTATCTACTATTATACGTTTATAGTTTTTGGTAGCCAATTATAAGGTCACAAATAGCCATACATGGGTCAGTATGACTCTATTTTAATTTTTTTTCCTATGCTATTGATAGCTTCACAATGTGTGTATTTCATACACCTATTAATGTACAACCCTTTAACTCTTTTTCTGTGACTGTTAAACTCTTTATACCTTTAGCTTTGTCTCACGATAATTTGATAGATTTTGATTGATCTGAAATGTTTTTCATTTTAATCGAGTTGTCTAGACTGTCGTCCTTAGGATGACATCCATATTGACAGCCCATCTCTTCCATTAGTTCATATAAGATCTGATGGTTAGGATTTAAGTTAAGCTTACAAGTTAATACATAAAGAGTAGCTATGTCAGTGTACCTTTTAAATCACACGAATAGTTTCTCCAAAGAAAAGGGTTTACGTTATCTTCTCTTTCTCATTAAGTTCATTTCCCCCTGATTGTTCTCTAATTTTCCATGAACTTAAATTGAGTAAATTGGGAAGACCAAAGCAGTTGTAAGAAAAATGGGTTTTTGGTATTTATCAAACTAAACACAAAAAAAATGAAGTTAGCATCAGGAATTGATTTCTAATAGCAGATTGAAAAAGCTTGGTGCTTTCGTCAAATAAAAGAAGGAATCCTTGAAAGAATTGTAAATAAATTTAAGTAGAAAATTGTGAACGCTTCAAAACGATGTAGTTTCCATTGTTAGGATGTTGTAGCTTTTGGATAAAATTTAAGCTATAACTGTTTCTTCCAATAAGATTCTAAACCATTTTAATATCTACTGTTATGATGATGCAGACATCGCAAATTTCCATCCCATCTAAAGGTTAAAGATGTTATAATATGTTTCAAATGTTGGTGACTTGGTGTAAATGGGAAGAACGATTTCAAGATACAAAGACCTGAGCTTTAATTTTGAGAGGAAAAAAGTAGTAATCAGAGATTCCATTGTGGTGACATCCAATGCTCTCTCTCTGCTTCTATTTGATATATGGAAAAAAGCGTGAAATGACAGACTTGCCTTTTAGTCATCAAAACTATACATTAAATTAAATCCGGACAATCAGATCTTATATCAATTAACAGAAGAGATGGGCTGTCAAGATGGATGTCATCCTAAGGATGGAAGCCTAGACAGCCCGCATTTTAATATGTTCATTCATGCTTCTATGTCATGCCTACTATATAGGGTAATCATCATTTTGTTGTATTCCTTTTCTGAAAAGCATGCCACTTATGTAGACTATGTAGTGTTGAAGTTTAGCTGTCTAATGTAAAACTAATCTCGAATACTCGAGTAAAACTAACTTTGTTGATATTAACAAAGTAGAAGAAAAGAACAAAGTAATTAATTGTAGAGAAAATCTGAAATCTGAATTGTATTAAGAGAATTGTGTGTTCTACAAGCATGGCTTAATGCCTTTGGATAGATCTCTAAGATTCTAATTATAGAAGTAATCCTAGTTCTCATTGTATTCCTAAAACACTAAGTCTAATAACCTAACAAAACAATCCTTACAGAATAGGAATTCCTAATACTAATAATATATTACTAAATAGATAAAAAGAAGAAAAAAAAAATCCTAATGTAACTGTAACTCTGCATCAGTCCCCCTTTGTTGAAAAAGACTCGTCCTCGAGGCTTGTTAGAAAGTGTGGATCATCCGCATGAAATGCATATAGGTCTGCAACATTAAAGGTCGGAGAAATGTTATAACCTTTAGGTAAGTCAACCACATAGGCATTGTCATTAATTTTGCGTAAAATCTTGCAAGGTACAATCTTCTTCATCTTCAGCTTGTTATATGTGCCAGTAGGAAAACGCTCTTTACGTAAATGCACCATAACAAGGTCACCAACTTCAAATGTTTGTAAACGTCGATGTGCATTAGCGGAAGCTTTATACTTTGCATTGGCAGCTTCAATATTCTTTGTAGCCATATCATGAATTTCCGCAACTTGTTCAAGAAATTCATTAGCCAATGTATTGACCCCTGGAACGTGAGGAAGACTTACCAGATCAAGAGTATGCTTAGGAACTGTAGCATAAACAATCCTAAAAGGAGAAAATCCCGTGGTGCGACTTTTTGAGAAATTATAAGCAAATTCAGCATGGGGAAGACAAAGATCCCATTGTTTGGGTTTGGCACCGGAAAGAGCTCTTAATAAATTTCCCAAAGTGCGGTTAACAACCTCTGTTTGACCGTCAGTTTGTGGATGGGCGGTACTACTGAATTTCAAGGAAGTATCCAAGCGACGCCATAAAGTTTGCCAAAAATGACTCAAAAACTTTGAATCCCGATCAGAAGTGATAGACTGAGGAACACCATGAAGACGAACAACATCTCTAAAGAATAAGTTGGCAATGTACACCGCATCATGTGTCTTCTTACATGGAATAAAATGAGCCATTTTCGAGTATCTATCCACAACCACAAAAACTGAATCATCACCACGTTGAGTGCAGGGTAGTCCCAAAACAAAGTCCATAGAGATATCTATCCAAGGTGCATCTGGTACTAGGAGAGGAGTGTAAAGACCTGTATTTTGAGAGTGTCCTTTGGCTTGTTGACAGATAAAACATTTTTTAACAAAATCATTAACATCTTTCTTTAAAGAAGGCCAATAATAACGAGATTCCACCAAGTCAAAAGTTTTATCTTGACCCAAATGTCCACCTAGTCCACCATCATGTAACTCCTTGAGAAGATGTTCTCTCAAAGAACCTTGTGGAATACAAAGGCGAGTTCCACGAAAAAGAAAACCATCTTGTAATAAGAAATCAGAGGTAAATCCAGTGTTATTATGTAATTTCTCCCAAATCTCAGAAAAATCATGATCCGTTGGATACAAATCCTTGAGATAATCAAAGGCAACAATAGAAGCACGAACAGTAACAAGGAGTGAAACACGCCGACTTAAAGCATCAACAACTTTATTTTGAACACCAGATTTATGTTTGAGAGAGAATGTGAATTTTTGAAGCTCTGCAACCCAACGAGCATGCATCCGATTAGTATGAGTATTGCTTTGAAGATATTTGAGAGCTTCATGATCGTTTTATAGAATAAAATGCCTTTGAAACAAATAATGTTTCCAATGCCGAACAGCTTGTACTACTGAATAAAACTCAAGTTCATAAGTAGTCCATAAGCGACGAGACTCGCTCAATTTTTCACTATGATAAGCAATGGGCCTGCTTTCCTGTGATAACACGGCTCCAATGCCATGAGCGGAAGCATCACAATCTACTCCAAATAATTTTGTGAAATCGGGCATGGCAAGTATAGGAGCTGTAGAAAGTTTCTCCTTGAGTAGTGCAAAACTTTTCTCAACTTCCAAAGTCCAAACAAGTCGAGTTTGTTTCAAGCATTCAGTAAGAGGAGTAGCAATAGTAGAAAAAGTACGCACAAAACGACGATAAAAAGAAGCCAATCCATGAAAAGAACGCACTTCCGAGATGGTTTGAGGAGTAGGCCATTCGCGAGTAGCTTTGACCTTAGTTTGGTCCACATGAATACCATCTGCGGAGATAACATAACCCAAGAAAAGAAGACTAGACTGCAGGAAAGTACACTTCTTTAATTGAATCTGGAGTGAATTACCTTGAAGTGCGTTAAAAACTTTGCGCAGATGTTGGAAATGTTCTTTTTCTGACTTGCTATATATAAGAATATCATCGAAGTAAACAACCACAAACTTGCCTAAAAATGGCTTCAACACCTCATTCATCAACCTCATGAACGTGTTTGGAGCATTGGATAACCCGAAGGGCATAACAAGCCATTCATATAGACCTTCTTTAGTTTTGAATGCAGTTTTCCATTCATCCCCTGGTCTTATGCGAATCTGATGGTATCCGCTCTTTAAGTCAATCTTGGAGAAAATTGTGGAACCCGAAAGCATATCGAGCATGTCATCAAAATGAGGTATGGGAAAACAATAACGAACTGTGATTTTATTTATTGCTCGACTATCAATGCACATACGCCAAGAACCATCCTTTTTTGGTACCAAAAGTGCTGGAACTGCACAAGGGCTCATGGAATCATGAATGAGACCTTTATTTAGAAGATCTTGGACTTGTTCATGTAAAATAGCATGTTCTTTTGGAGACAACCTGTAATATGGAAGATTAGGCAAAGAAGCACCTGGAACTAAATCAATGTGATGTTGAATATTCCGCATTGGTGGTAACGAGGTTGGATAATCTGTCGGGAGAATACTAGAAAATTCATTCAAAAGAGAAGTAATGGATGCTGGAACATCAACTACATGGGAGCTAACACCTTGAGCAGCAAGAGCATATATCACATCTGAATCATTAAGATCATGCTCATCATTAGTAGACAGTAACAAAATAGGTTTCTCTTGAGAAGGTGGTTGAGGAGGCTGGTTAGACTTCATTGAAGTCAACACATATTTGACACCATTTTTGGAGAAAATATAAGTATTAGCACGACCCTTAGAATCGACATCAAGGTCATACAACCAAGGTCGTCCTAGTAGCATATGAGAAGCATTCATATCAACAACATCGCATAAAATTTCATCACTATAAGAACCAATTGAGAACGGAACGCGACATTGAGAAACCACCATAGTAGTATGATCGTCCTTAATCCAAGAAATAGAATAAGGATCTGGATGGGCAGATAATGGCAAACCCAATTTCTCAACAACAGCTTTAGAGATGATATTCTCACAAGAACCCCCATCAATAATAAACTTAACATGTTTACCTTTCACTGTGCCTTGAGAACGGAAAATTGTCGTTGAGAAGGATCACCTTGCTTCGAAAGGAGTAGTTTGCGCACAATGCAACAATTGTCATCATCTTCATTAAAATCATCCAAAGTTGGTTCAAGACCATAATCACCCTCTAAATGCTCTACAGATTCAGTATTACATAAAGTCACCTTAGCAACGTCTTCCAAAGGCTGATTTGGATCTGGATTATCATCATGGTGAGTCAGACCGACTTTAGGATTGACATTATCACGGTTAGGGCAATTATTCGAGAAGTGACCTGGTTGATTGCAGCGGTAACAAAAATCTCGCTTAGGGTGAGCATAAGGGTTGGCAGATTGGTTTGGTCGGGTAGAAGGGTTTTGCGTAGTTGTGCGGTTGGTGGATTGTGAGTAACGGTTGGTTGTGGAAAAAGAATTGTTCGAAGAATTTTGGTGTGGAGATGATGTTGAAGAATTGGGTTGAGTGTTCCCCCTTTGTTGAAAATTGGGCCTCGACATTCGATTTGCTTTTTCAAGAAATTATTCGGCTTTTTGAGCTAACTCAATAGCAATATCCATGGATAGAATAGTAGACATAGACATTTTATCTTGAATAGCAAAGCGTAGTCCACCAATAAAACGACTAAGTTGTTGGAGTTCTGTCTCTTTGATACCATTGCGCGCAGTAAGCCGATAGAAATCATCAAGATATTCTGACATCGAACGACTCCCTTGCTTCAAATTCTTAAGTTGATCATATAGAATTACCTCATAATTGGAAGGGAGGAAACGCCTACGCAAATACTTTTTCATCTGGTTCCAATCACAAATAAGCAATTTTCCATCTTTTCGACGAGCTTCGGTAACGCTATCCCACCAAGCATTGGCACTACCAGTCAGTTTGTAAGCCACAAGAGAAGTCTTTTTGGCGTCTGGTATGTTCATGTAATCGAAGAATTTCTCAACCGAAGATAGCCAATCCAAGAAATCTTCTACATGAAGATGACCATTAAAAACGGGAAGATCAACTTTCATCTTATATTCAAATTGATGAGGCTGGTATTGATTGTAGCCATAATTGTTTTCAACATGTATACCAGGATCACGAGGGCGGCTATACACACCATTAGCGAGATTCATATCATCCATTGTTAGTTCATAATCTGGAAAACGTTGTGGAGAACTATTACCAGGAAGAAAACGTGAAGAAAGTGGTGGGGTGCTTCTCGGTATAGGCATGGAAGTATGGGGAACAATTTCGTGTTGATAGTAATGGGTTGGTGACGGATTGATACTTTTGGGTGGAATCGATAATGGAAGTGTTTGGTGCGGAAGTGGTGATGAGTATATATTGGGAAAATATGTGGGTTGCGTTGATTGTTGGTAAGTTGTTTTTGATGGAGTTTGGAGTAGGTATTCGTTGTTTAAAGCTTCAGCAACTGCAGGAACAAACGGTTGGGGAAAAGTGGTGGTGTTGATCAGTGATGATGGTTGTGGGTTGAAAGAGGAAACTTTAGGAATTGATGTAGATGACGACGAAGACTTACCAAAAGATTGAACTGTAAGCGCTGCAACGGAATCAACAATCTTCTTTATTTGTTGTTGCATATCCATCATAAGCTTTTGATTTGAAGACTCAATCTTGTTCGCCCAATTAGCAAATTCTGTAGCAAGCTCTTCTTTGGTGACGTAATTTGCAGAATTTTGGTCGCCAACATTATTCTTTCCTGTCATGGTTTCTCTGCAGCGGAATTAGGTGATATTGATGGCAGCGATGATTGTAAGGGTAAAAAAGGTGGTGGTAGATGAAAAACACAGGTAAGATCAACCTACTCTGATACCACTTAATGTAAAACTAACCTCGAATACTCGAGTAAAACTAACTTTGTTGATATTAACAAAGTAGAAGAAAAGAACAAAGTAATTAATTGTAGAGAAAATCTGAAATCTGAATTGTATTAAGAGAATTGTGTGTTCTACAAGCATGGCTTAATGCCTTTAAATAGATCTCTAAGATTCTAATTATAGAAGTAATCCTAGTTCTAATTGTATTCCTAAAACACTAAGTCTAATAACCTAACAAAACAATCCTTATGGAATAGGAATTCCTAATACTAATAATATTACTAAATAGATAAAAAGAAGAAAAAAAGAATCCTAATGTAACTGTAACTCTGCATCACTGTCACTGTTAAATTCAATTGCAGCAGTGATTGTTTCTCAAATTAGGCCTCTATTCATTCATATCTCAAACACATCCTTTCTCTGTTAATTTCATGGGTGTTGATCTATTTCATTTTGATTTTTATTGTTATATGTTCATGTTTACTGCCTGCAATATCGTATTCCTTTTCGCTGAACAATACTTTTATGTGGTCTGTGGAGGGTTAAATTCTTTTATGTTATTGTATCTAAGATGAGGTTGTTGTTTGTTATTTATCCAATTGTTTCAGGAACTGCTTCGTGATAATGTGAGTTAAATAATATGGTTCCAAGAAATGAGATAGAGTTGGAGGTGATTTGGATACTAAAAATCCCAATGATAATGTTGGTGAGGGCAAAAGAGAAAGAAGCTCAAAAGCGGTATTATCTCATTTTCTCAAATTATTTTTTTTAACATAACTTACAAGAAGCCCTAGAATCATGATGTACATCCCAATTTCAATTTAGTGAAGCCACAATTTATCATAATGAATTGCAAAACCGTTATCCGAATTTGTTAAATGATACGTATATGCTTTATATTCTGACTACTCATTTTAGTGGTTTTAATTTTGCTTATATTTTCTTAGTCACTCAGTCACTTGAGAATAGTTCAGTATGGTCTTATATTGCCGACATCATATGTCCATTTTGTTAATCTGATATTGCCAGTTTCTCTCTTTCCTATTAATATCCATATGTATAAGAGGTATAAGATATTGCCAGCCATCATACAAATATCGTAAGTATACAAAAAATAAGATATGTCCAGTTTCTTTGTCCTAAAACAAGTCCGTGTGGTTTTCATTTTGTTTTATTATAGTAAGAACAGATACGAGGTAATTATGGTTTTCAGTAACTATCAAATTCTATAAAAAGGGGGTTGAGGTAATATCATGGATTGCACACCTTAGATGACTAAGTTTAGACAATAGTTTTGTCTAACTATATCATTTGACAAATATTTTGATACAAATGTATATGTAATAGGAATAAAATGATGCATACTTTTGCCAACAATAAGTAGTCGAGAGATAGAGACATGTAATTATTTAATTCAATTCTTCCTTTTGATGAACTGCTATGTAAGCATTGTAAATGATGACATGATAGGCATTGTCTACATTAGATTGTAAAGTATATTTTTATGAATACAGGTGGGGGTCTGCCAAATCGTAGCTTAGTTTTATTTAGAACACAAGGTCATGTCTTTTCAGAAAATATTTGTATTTGATGTGAATAATTAGCTGGTGTAGCTCAGTTGGTTAGAGCGTGTGGCCTTTAAACCACAAGATCGAAGGTTCAAGCCCTTCTTCCTGCATCTTCATTTTTTTACAAAAACTTTGACATTTCGATCAAAGCAACATTTGTCTTCTTCAAGTTGTTAGTTATTGATGTCACGTTAGAAGTCTTTCCTTCAGTTACCTGTATTTTCAAGTAATTAATTAATTCCGTATTTGAAACTTTGAACAACCATTCTATCAACATGTTTTGAGGTACTATCTTAGTCCTTCTCTTTGATTTGTAGTGTTGGCTACATCACCGCTGCTCTCTCAAATGTTAGCTTTTCCTCAACTCTTCAAGTAGGTTAACCTGAGTATGAATTTATAGTTTGATTTCCTTTTGTAATGGAACGTCTCTTTGATTATATAGTCCTCAATAAGTTGCAAAGCTTGCATAGTTAGTATATATATATTTAAGGAAAATTTTAAAGCCTTTAAAATTCTACTGTTGACTCATTCTCACGCTTTATATGTGCATGGATTTCTTCAACTGTTAGATTTTGGTTCTTCTGTTAACTTCTTTTATTCCAGTATTAATTTCATTCTAATGTGAGATCTCATGTTAGCAGCCAAGACCATAGAATAATACAGATGATTAATTTAAACTCTAATGACAAAAGCATATCCTAATAACTGATTGTTGGTGAGATCATTTCGATCAAAATGTTGGGATGTAAGAACTTTGGTAGTGCTTTTAGGTTATGCTCTTGGGAAGTAAGAAAGACAATCTTCCGTTCCCTTGGAAAATAGAGCACCACCCTCGCCATGTGCTACCAATCTAATTGTGAACTCTCCACAAAAACTTCTCAAAATTTTCAAAGGATTACATTAACTGACGCTAAATAAATTTTGGTTTATGAGATTCTATTTTCCTGATGGTTTTGGTTTTTATCTATAATTCTTCTTAGTTGGTGGTGAATGTTCTCTATTGTACAATTAGCAAAAACGATCCCATTTCTAATTTTTAATGTTATTTAGTTGGAGTTTTAATAGTTATTGAGGTTCTGATTTTTGTGAATATTTCCCTACATACAGAATAAACTTTTCAATTGTACACAACGCTTTAGGTGGGTGCCTTGGAAGTTGCTTGAAAGGAACTTTGTTCCACTTCTAAGTGATCTTGATTTTCAGCATTTTGAAAATCATTATATAGGTTGTATTTTTACAAAATGAAGACTGCTACATATCTTATAAATATGGTAATTGGGCATTTAGGTTCAATTAAACATACATTAGATCTTGAAGCAATGGAACTAAAAATGCAAATGCCTTGCTGTTTTGTTCAACTGATAGAGCAACACACTATTAAAATAAGATTGTTCACTAAGATGATCTTTGGTAGGAACAAATTTGAGTAGACCACCTGAACAAATATGACAACCAAGACTTTCTTCTTTATAATTGACAGGACCAAAAAAAAATAATCCTTTATCAAAGTTTCTGGTAGGATTTCTTATTACTTCTTAGAAATGGTCTTTGGAATCACATCATTACATTTAAGGGGATTTAAGTTGCGTAGTTTGCATTGGGCACTTTTTTTCTCTTAATTTAATTTGAATCTTAGTCACCATTCAAAGCTTTTGGTTGAGATGTGAGTTTTTTATATTAAAAGTGAGAAAATAGTAAGACAAGAGAAAAATAGTACAAGCCAGTTGCACAAGCCAGCATAGTACCAGTTTGAGAAGTTCAAACACAAATCTTTTGGTTTCAACTCCAAAGAGAGATTATATATAGTCATTAAAATGTTTTAATAGTGGTATCATATCTAACTGTATCTATATTAATTTGCTATAACATGCAAGTTATTCTTAACTACACTCCCTTTCTCTATTGGAATGTCAATTCATTTGAGTTATATATTTGTTGTTTGATTTGCTTCAGATAGACAATGATGATTATTGACTTTTCTTTCTTTTGCTAATAGACAAAACCCAGATGCAAAATTGTTGCTTTACAAAGAAACC
This sequence comes from Aquilegia eximia, assembly GCA_023053565.1. Classification (NCBI taxonomy): domain Eukaryota; kingdom Viridiplantae; phylum Streptophyta; class Magnoliopsida; order Ranunculales; family Ranunculaceae; genus Aquilegia; species Aquilegia eximia. The sequence goes on from JALIGU010000004.1 coordinate 28,500,701, forward strand.
ACAAGATGACAGAACACCTCAAGAGCTTGGTAAACAATCTCTTTTAGAACATGTTTCAAAGTAACACTACTTCACCTTAAAGAGCTTTATTATTGCTTTATTTGATGTTACTTAAAAAGGATGACATGGAGATCCTTCCAACCAATAAGGCACTGCACAGAATATCTTCACAAGGTGAATCTTTTATATGGGTGATCCAACTTTGAAAATTTTGTGAGGAGCTTTATTTTGTTGCAGACCCAAGAGGATACAAAATGTTGTGCATTACGTGACTGGATTGTTCCTTGTGGTCAACAAGGTGAGTGAAATTCACACTTCATGACATACTTGCAATAAATGCTAGCTAATTAAAGTATTTCTATCTTAATAAAATGTTGTTACTCATTTTTGGTGTTGTTCATTCTTCATCCATTGCACTTTTCACATTTTTCTTTTATTTTCTTGGTCACATTAACAAAACACATCACCACACACATATCACAAGAGTGCATGTAGACATTAATAAAACACATCGCAGTAGTTTACGTAAGCATTAATAATAGACATCATATAGGCTATGTGGACTGATAAACCAACAAACAGAGACTTAATAAATACATGAAACAATGAAAGAAAAGTTGGAGTATATTAGATTGCAGGTAGACTCCCTTATCTCAAATATTGTATAAGTAATGGTAGATTAGTTATTCATTTGATATTCTTAGTAAAAAAAATAAATTTGTAGTATGTGACTGTTACATAAAGAAGTATGGATGACATTCTGTGCTACACGTATGGTTAAAGCCATTTCGATAGAGAGCAAGGTAGAATAAAAAATAGTCATGGAATTAATGCAAGTATGAAGACTACGGTTATTTTATCCTAATATTACATGCTAAAAATAAAAATACCAACATGGAACATTTAAATGAAATAAATCAGAATATGACTTTACCAATGGTAATTGTTGTACACATATTGAAATTACTTTGCAACTCATAAGTGCATAATTATTCTTTAGACCATCTCTAACCGATTGCTCTAACCATTAATCTCTGAAGACTTGTAAGCTATCACCACAATATTACTTAACTAGAGAAAACTCTGTGTTCTTCTGCAGTGGTATTATGATGATTCAGAACAAGCCTAGCAGTACGTGTATGTTGATCTCATAGAGAACTGAACAGTGAAGTTTGGAAGGCATCTGCAGAGTGTCACTTAAGACAAATGAAGGGCAACCATTTTCACAATATCAAATAAAACAAGAGTATAGCCTAACCGAGCAACCAAAGTAGTAGCAGTAGGTACTAAATATCTTGTATGTAGTAGATATTTTGATAGAGATTTGGCAAAACAGAAACCATGGCATTAGAAGCTTGAATTCTATGTTGTTGGAATAAGTAATATTACTTCTTCATTTTTTTACTGTGCATGTAATACTGTAATGTGAACTTTCTATGGGAAACTTGAACAATTCAGTTGCTAGGTTGCAAGTTTTCGGTTATATAACTCCCACTCTTAAGATCACTTTATTACAATACAATTAACATTTTTGTATCTCTATGTATAATTCTTCCTTTTAAATGTTAAATAAATTTAATTGAAGATAGGAATGCATAATTAATGGAGTTTCCAATTGATTTTTCAAACTTACAAACAAATGGCTTAATCTATTTTTTTTATTTATTTTTTTTTAATAATCATTATCATTAAAAATGAACTTAGTCAACATCAAAGTTTACTGAGTTACAGAATAACGGATTTAGTTTTAACCAGTCATCTAACCAGTTTGGTGGATCGTAGAAGGTGCAAGGAACATGTGAGCTTTTGTTTGAGTGTGCTGCCAATATATAAGCTGTGACGCTCCCTGAACTATTACAGAAGCTAAAAATAATATAACTAAAAAATAAAGATAGATCCTTATCTGCCTGAACATCAACAAAATGAAGCTCAATGGTGGCGACTTAGAAACAACTGAGCGTAGTACGTTGTCATTGACTAAAGTTTTACATGCCATTTTCAAATGATAAGCAGGTGTGGCCGTGCCTTAATTGTAGTGAAATTTATCTCATAGATGAATTGTTCTTTAAAGAATAGTTAGAGTATATTTTGATAACATCACTGGATTTTTAGCAAAATTTTAGCACAAGCCATCTAATTAACTTCAATGAACACATTTTCACTTTTGTTGTCTTGATTCCCATATATATAACAGAAAAAAAAAAAAAAAAAATATTACACTTGACTATGACAAAATTTAACTGAACGGTAAACAAAAGGGATTCTCATCCATCTCATTGTCCACAATTCCAAGGAAGAGAGTACTCAAGAGAAACTATTATAGCATTTGAGAATGTGATAAAATGGTAGAAACAAATGCTAACACTGGTAAGTATGGAAAACATCCATAAACAAGTCGAATCCATCCTACAATCAACTTTTAAATTTGATTATTTGATTAAAATTTTAGAGTCAATCAGAACTATCTTATTTTCATTACCAAAGTTTAAATAATAGTTGACACTAGCGTGGCGAAGCCACGGGTACAACTAGTATCTATATAATAGCTAGACCCAATGGGTCCCACACTCTCCTTCCTATGTGGTACTATATATGATCATCAAGCTTTCACAAATTTTCTCCTATAAAACAAATTAAAAAAAAAAAAAAAATTATACCAATTGATTTTATAACTAAATTTTATATTTCTCTACACTTTTCCCCATTTTCCACTAAACCCAAAAAATCTCTACCCACTTTCTCTACTCTCCTACAAAGTATAAACACAAACATTTCAATAAAATTAAATCAAAACAATAAATATATTCAAAACACAAATTAATCAAATATAACCAAACATAATAATTTATTATCGGGCTGTCTAGGCTGCCATCCTTAGGATGACATCCATCTTGACAGCCCATCTGAGTCGTCCATTTAAGTTCAAATCTAATAGTCAGGATGATTACATGTTTGGCATTGAGGGCAATGATGTCATTTGGGTTATTTCTTCTCTATCTTTCCCACGAACAGAAGAAGAATCGAATTCTTTCTCACCCAAACTATGAAAAACGAACACTATTAAAACTTTGGAAGTGCTAAGATCAACAAAGAAATCGATCCTACTCATTTTCTATTTTTATTAATTTTCTTCAAAATTGACTTACCTATTTATAGAGTTCTTCATTTATTTGTTCCTTAAAAAACCCTTGCTTTGTTTTGGGCAAATGGGGTTGAGATTAATGATGGGAAAAAAATGCAAGAGTGAGAAAAAAGTTGTTCATCTGAATCAATTGGGGATGTAAATCTTTAGAATAAGAGAAATTAAAGTTGGAAACAACTTTGTTGTTACGAAGAGATGGAACATGGGAAATAGAAGAATTGAATCTTTGAATAAGATTATTCAAAGAAACTACCCAAGTTCAAATATAATGTTTAATTTTAAAGCTTCAGTAGTGGTTGTTCTGCTGTAGATCATTGACATCATTTACTTAGATTTTGATCTCAATAATATTCTCTTTCATTTGTGAAGAATGGTTGATTAGTTATCTTAGATGCTCAATTCCTTTAGAAAATCACAAAACTTCATTAATCTTTCTTCCCCATCAACAAGATGAACTGACTGCATCTTTCTTTCGAAGGCACATACAAAATTATACTCAGACTTTAAATAGAATGGGATTTTTCATGGCAAAGCTTTTCGTGCATAACATGATAAGAAAAGACTAATTGATGGAAATACCATTGGTACGTACACTGGAATATATCGTAGCCATTGGATTAAATCTGATCAACGACTGAGATGGGCTGTCAAGATCATATTATAGAAAATAGTACAAATAATTTTAATATTATATAAATTTAAAATTTATAAGAAATTTTTTAGGCAAAATCTCCAATCCCGATGCGTAACACAGGTCCGCAGCTAATATGGGTCCGCAGCTAATATATCTATATCTATATACTATATAATAGTGGAGCCTAGCAAGTGCAACGTGGCGTTTTTCTATAGATTTGAGAATAAAGCTCAAGCCCAACTGAAGCCCAATATAAATCTTCTCCCTTTCCAATCTTTTAAATCGATTTCTCAATCCCTTCTTCTTAAAAACCCTACCAAGTAATAGGAAACTTTTAAATTACAAAACTCCGAGAAGAATAAAGTTCAACTTTCTACAAAGTAACAATCATAGTAGGAAGAATCAAGCTCAAGGTTTTTGCAATTTATTTTTTCAAATCTACTTCATATTTTTTTCTTTCAATTGATGCTTCAGATTATACAAATTTGTATTTGATGTGTTTGTATGCGGTTTGTATCTCATTGAATTATTTTGTTGTGTTTCATTATTTAATTGACTGAGTCGTTTTGTTGGATTGACCAATTTCTTCATAACAACACTACACCCTGCTTGAGCAATTGTCCATGAACACATACCAACCTTTCCGATCACTGAGTGATCAACAATAGGATAATTCAGTGGTATATATAGATCCTACAGAGCAGGCTGCAGTTTGGATGTTCTTTAATTCAAGCAATTCAGTGGCCCAAATTGGAGTGAATTGTTTCGATTGATTTCGGTTCTTACAAACACTGCAGAATATGTTATTAGCAATTGATTATTTCAATAGACTTATATGCCATTCAATTAGGAAACAGTACTGATCATGTTTTAGCATGTACGTTAACGATCATGTCTTAATTTTCGTAGCTTGCATATATGTACAAAATTGATAAGTTTTTCTCGGGTGTGCAATGTTGTATGATTATTCTAACATGAATTTTTTTCTGATTCAATATTTGTGAACTATTCTTTTGCAGTACACTATCATAGACTCAAAGTTTCTAAACTATTTGGTGAAGTGGGATTAACAATAGAGTTTTTTGGGGTTGATTACTCTCCGAATTAATTTGATAATTTGGTATGTATTTGTGATCGGTGATGCTTAATTGTCAATAATAGTATGTCTCTAACAGTTTCTCTATAATGACACTTTACTAGGTATCTAAAATTGGATATTTTCATGGTGCAATACACCTACAAAAGGTGGGATGAGTAGTCGAGACATATGTAAAAGCTTCAAGCATAAGACCAGTGGGTGAGGATGCCCAACAAACAACCTGCTTAAAAGCAATACATTCATCTGAACAACCACTGTCAAGGTAATTAATCTTATAACCGGCTTAAAGGACATTATTATATAACGATCAAATTTCATATATATCAACTTCCTCCAAGTTGCAAACTTCGGTTTCTATTGGTCCAAATTTATATATCTTTTTGCTTCATTTGTGTTGGAGTTGACCAGGGTACATGGGTAAAGTATATATGTCAATTTCAATGGCTCGAATCCATAGAATTGCTATCACTCATGACATTAAAATGGGTTAAAAAAAATCTTTCATTAGTCTAAATACTTCTTTACTTCTATTCAATTTATTCGATGATCACCAACTCATTTTCTACAAAGGCTGATGACTTTTTGCACATCTTGGTCAGGGATCCTAAACTCAGATTTTTCTTTTGGCATTCCAACATTTTTTTACTCCAATATGACATTCATTTTTTCTCATTTATAGAAATTATCACAAAGTAACATTATTCAGAGAAGTACTTGCATACATTTGGAAATTGTTTTCTGAGTAAACTTTGGTTAATGGCAACTGCATATTATCAGACTTATATGACATTCCATACTTTGGTTAATGACATTCCAACTTCTAGGATGTATTTATAAAAGTATTGTGTTTTAGGTTTAACATTATATAACCTCCGAAAGGATTTTGAAGTTGAGATCAAAAGTTTCAACAAGTTGTGGTGTTTTTGCATTGTAAAGTAATATATACAAAAACTGATGTCATGTCAGGATAAAGCATCAACATGTCGATCCCTCCAGTTGTGTGGCTCATGTAGGCCATTTAATACAGTATGACGTAGCCTCGAATAGCCTCAAATTGATATGTTAAAAGTTGATATGTTTTTCTCCACTATGTGATATACTTATTAAAGAAAGAGACAATGATCATGAGATGACTATGATAGGAAGTGAAAGAGTTGGATAGGTAACTAAATTCATCAACTTCTTCGCAGAATTTAATGTATTGGTAGATAACGATTCAAGGCCCTTCTATATTTCTATTGGATAGAGACAAGGTATTGGCAGAGCTTTGATGAGACAAACTTTAGTAGTGAACTAATACTACCACAGTGTGGTTAGTTTAGATTACTTTTTGTTGCTTTTGATGAAGACTTTTATGTCTTATTAGCTACGGTCAAGCAGAAAATGAGCTGGATCAGGAATTTCTTACTACTCTACGGTAGAGCTGCGACGTAAGTTAGCATGTGTGGAGTTTGAATGGGATGATGTTTTCTCTTTTTCTCTTTTTTTTTTTTTTTTTGGTTAGAGTTTAGGGACTTCTCTTTTCTCGGTATATACTAGACGTTCCCCAATATACGTAATTATATTGTATGTAATTGGGGAATGATTATAACCCGTTCGAGTCTGTAGAACAAGGTTTGTACCTTTCTATCTCTTTTTGTATTGTAATGAGGCACCTCTGATCCCTGGTATTATAGTAATACCATTACCTACTAATGCAAATACTGACCAGGGTCTCTCTGCAGTGTAAATACTTCCACTTATTAATACTTACAGTAATTGTAAAATGAGCAAGTTCTAATTGTCTCATTAACCGGTCAGCACTCTCATGTTTTTTATCAGTTACATACTCACATTCTTACACTGCAGGTTCATTGATTGTTGCGTGTCCGTGAACCAACAGCATGCAAAGCTGCAACATCCATGGCTCGATTTGGCATTAAGGCCTCCATCAAAGAAACAGTACAAAATGATTAAAACAGAATAGATCAATTAAGGGATGCCTCATTGCGTAACTGTGCATTCTATTTGAAGACACATAATAAGAGGGTACAGTCAGTTCTTTACATTCTCTCTGAATGTGCTCTCAACTAGACATGATATGATGTTTTGTTCTCTCACAATGCTCTGAAGTTTTTATTCAACATAATCTTAGACTTCTGATTTTTGGATCCTACAGACACGTCGAATTGAACCTGATCTTTAAAGTAGCTAAAGGAATTGCTATATCACATGATAAAACCAATCTGTTATATATTTCCTTTAACTACACTGAACTGTCTCCCTTGACTAGGAGCAGAAAACCATGGCAGGTAATCTTTTTTCATAATACAGTATATGATTCTTGCTGATTGTTGTTATAGTTGCGAGAAATTTCTCAATTCCAAGAAAAATCTTCCATGGATTGCAAGTTTCGAATTAGACATAAGATATATACCTACAATTAAATTTTCATGCAAAACTACTTAATCATCTAACTCTTTCTAGCTATCATATTAGTACTTAGATACTGGAATTTATTTTATTAATCATATATATTTATATCATATGGTTGTGGCACCATATATTTATTTCATCTATTAAACAACTTCCAAGATTTAACTAATTTTGCTTCAGTCATACATAAATTTTAAATAGTGTAGTGTCAAATGGTTGTAATGTTTGAAGCTCTTTCTTTCTTTCTTATTTACTTTTTCTTTTCATGTGCAGTTTGGTACACAATACATTTATGGTTTATCTGAATGGAAAAATTTAGACCTTGGAGCACCAATGGTTAAAGAGAAATCAATTTCGCCATTAGTGCCTCAATCCCATGTAAAGGAAATCTAGCAGCAGTGCAGTGGGGAATCCAGCAACAACTACATAGAGTTGAGGGCGGCAAGACAAATCACGTAGGAGTACTTATTTGGGAAGCAAGCGAACCTGTCTTGGGGATCAACTCATATACTTCGGAGTTCGGAGTTCTTCTTATTATGTAATAATAATAAAATAAACTGTGTAATTTTGTGTAATTGTAAACGGAACTCATATACTTACGTTTGCTATTAAGAAAGGATTGGTTATGCAATCTGTGTTATTCAGAAAACCATCATCCCCACTATAGTCAGGTGAGGTCCAAATTTACACTTAGGCGCTGTGGTGCTATATTATCTGGGTCTGCAATAGATATGACAGTCAGTCATTACTACTGTCATATGTTCTACAGGTTATGGACTACCACAGTGCTTATTCAAGTCTAGCTTTCATCATTAAAGATAGTTTGGTGTTGCAGAATTCAGTGCACAATCAATGGAGTGAGCATGTCCAGTTTGGTACATAGACGCATTTTAATGTTGAACCAATATAATAGAAACTAATATGATTCAAATTGGAATGGAGTGAGCAAGTCCAGTTTGGTAGATATGTTCAGTAATTATCAAAAAAAAAAAAAAAAAAAAAAAAACATATGTTCAGTAATAGAGTTTCTCTAGATTCATGTATGGATATTCCATGGTAATAAGGTACATCACCAACTGTAGTATCCCAAGCACCCAAAGCAATCCTCCAATTACATTTGGGACCTGAAATGTAGATGATTTGGGACCTGAAATGTATACGAGTAGTTGAAGCCACTGTTAAGCTATAAAATGACCTTAATTTTGATTTTTTTTTTACTACTACCACAAAATCAAAAATATTTGTATACAAAACTACTACTAACATAATTTTTTTTCGGTCTAATTACCTATATATTGTTGACAAAGATAAATTTTCAAAAGCAAATATCAAAGTTGCTGTGAAGTCGAAAGATTTACTAGATATTAAGAACTTTCAAGATTATCCAAAGTACAAAGACATAGAGCATAAAAGAAATATAGAGTATCAAACCAATGGAATGTACGACAACAACGAATACAAGGCTATATTGAATTATGCAAAAGAAATCATACAAGGGCAAAATGAACGTAATTGCTAGAAAACAAGAAAGATTCGAGTATGAAAGATATAGATGGAAAGAGTGAGAAATTTTTTATGAGGTCATATTTATTAAAAAAAATATGGATTGAAAAAAGATATATTATGAATATTCTACAGTAGAAAAATTATATTAGATGAATAGCATATATTCAAAATTATTTACACAATATCATAATGCCAATGAGCATAAACACATACATCTATCAAAATTCGACGTTATAGTTCCACACAAATCCCAGTGCGTAGCACGGGTTTAACAATTAGTACACAACTAATTTTACAAAGAGTTTGAGTAATTCTACGCTCACAAATAAAACCCACAAAAAACAAAACCTACAAACTACTAACTGTGTAATCAACTGCCACGTGTCATGGTATCTCTCTTTCAGCATCAACGGTCTATAAAGACAAACCCCATCGCCACTCTTGTTTTTCTCTCTCTTGGCGGTCTTAAACAGTAACAGAAGAAGAAGAGAGAAGAAAAACAGAATAAGCTTTTAAACTGTTTTGCTCGCTCGCTCTTTCGTTGGATCGATTGATTCATTGATTGATCTCGAGATCTTCGCACGAGTCGAATTACTACTACTAGTACTTCTTCATCTTCACATTATTCTCTCGATTTGAACCTGATGTGTTTGATTTCATCTTCAATTGACGAAATTACCCTCCAGAAATCGAGCATAAACAAACGTTTTCGTTTTCGTTTTCGTTTTCGTTTTGTATTATATTAATTATGTTAGATTTTAGGGTTTTGATTTGTTGGAATAAGTTAAGTTATTTGGATTGTTTATTGAATTTCAATTCGATTTATGTATTTCTTGTAACAGAAATAAGGAATTAGGGTTAGGGTTTTTGATTTTTTTTTTTTTTTTTTTTTTTGAAATTTGTAATTGATATATATATATATATATATGGAGATGGATAGTCGTAGATCTATAGGTGTTAATAAAAAACCTAGATTGATTGAAGATAGTAGCTTTGATCATAGTTTGAATGGCGTAGTAATTGATCGAGGAAACAGATCGTTTTCTTCTTCAATTAGACCTTCTCCTTCTTCTTCTGGAGCTGGTTTGCCAGTTGGAGGAATTGTTCCTTCAAGGTATAATAAGATTAATGAGAGAGAAAGAGATATTGAAAAGAATGATTCTATTCCTGTTCGAGCTGGAGGAGTAGGAGTTCAATCTTCGATGCAGCAGCCGCAACAGCAACAACAGCAGCAGAAATCACAACAGCAAAATCAAGAACTTGTTAGTCAATATAAGACTGCTTTGGCTGAGCTCACATTCAATTCAAAGCCGATTATTACTAACCTGACAATAATTGCTGGGGAGAATCTTCATGTTGCCAAGTGGATTGCAGCTACTATCTGTGCCAATATTCTTGAGGTGAATCCGGTTTACGCCGTTTTTGCTAATTGTAATTGTTTTGTATTTGTTTTTCAGAATTACATTCTAGTTGTTGTTGCAGAAGCTATCTCTCTCAATGTTGTAAAGGAAAGATGAAAGAGAAGCCAAAAGTAAAAGAAAATTAACTACTTTTCAAAGTGTCATGTGTGCTTTTTTGATTTATGTCTTTTGTCGGAATTTTTATTTTTATCGCTATACACTTGACACAAACTAAATTTGTGGATACACATTATTGCTTCCAAACCAAATTGAATTCCAAAGCAGTTTGTGATTGTGTACCAAAGCAAGGCATAACTGGATTAAGCATGATTGCAATTCAGTACTTGATTGGTGATATTGATATGTGATTCAAGGGTTTAAAGAATTCATAAAGATGTTATAAGCTGTCCAACTTTTGAGGGTTTTTTCTTCCTTAAATGCATATGTGCTAGACTGCTAGTCTTACTCCAGTTTACACTCCAAGGGCTAAATAACTGCATTGTGTGAATTGGATGATCTTTCTAACTGCTGATATATTAGTTTAAATGATTATTTACTTCTTGTTTAGCGCTTGTAGGATATTCAATTTATGTTTTCTATCTTGGATCAAGGTAGATGTCGTGGCAGCATATTAGTCTCTTTGTTTTCTGGTACTCGAGAAGCTGTTTTAGAACTGTTGAGTGTGATGGTCCTTTTGGCTTCCTTATGAGCGTTCTGCCTACTTTAGTAATTCTCCTTTACTCTTATAGAAAGAGCTGTGTGTCTGTGAGGCTAAAATAACGACGAACTCGTGGAGATTTTTAAAGGGTTATCACAAAAGTGTAGACTTCTTTAAAGAGCACTTGTAAATTCAAAAATTCCTTTTTGCTTTTCTCGTGTGCTGATGTTGTAGGAGTAAAATTTCTAAGGACGTGGTTCATATTTTTGTTCAAAGGGTTCATAATTCTTTAAGTTGACAGATATATTCAAGCACAATTGTTTGTTGATATCTTTTAATATACTTTATAAGAACGAGAGATGAGATTATGTAATAGACACCAGCTACTCGTTCTTCAAGCTCCCCCCCTCCTCTTTGAAGGAAAAAAGATGGAATGATCAAAACAGAGGGAGTGACTGTTGAGATTCATTTGATATCTAGATGACTAGAAGACCATGGTCTGGCTATCATCACCTGCTTCTTTGCTTCCATCCCCTCAATATGTATGAAAAGGAATGAAATCAACAATTATGTTTACAGCAGGATAGTGATAATATTTTATTATATGTTAATATTCTTTCGTAATGATGAAGTCTCTCATTATGAAATTTTTGTTCAGAAAAGTTGCTGGAATACAATTGATGTGTTTTATCTGATCACTCAACTTGTTGCAGGTTCCTGCTGAGCAAAAGTTGCCGTCTCTCTATCTTTTGGACAGTATTGTGAAGAATATCGGAAGAGACTATATAAAATACTTTGCTACCAAACTACCTGAGGTTAGAGCTGCTAACTTGAGATTTGGCACTTGAGATTTGGCTTTGCCTATGTGTAATTAGGCTTTGGGTTAATTTTTTTTTTTGTAAGAGTATAGACTTAAAACTTTTGCGACTCTTACGCGTTATTTATCTATTCTTTTTTATTTTTTTATAGTTTTGTTTGATATGGTTCAATGACATGGCCACGGCGTAATTTTGATTTTTACCTTCTGTTAAATCTTAGTTGTATAGTGTTCTATTTTTTTTTCCTTTGCTCTGTTTTTGCGGTGACTTTTTATATTATTACGTAGGACGGCTACAAGTTCAAAATATATTAGTTTAAACAATCACTAAAGCTGATTAAGTTTGTAGGTATTCTGCAAGGCTTACAGGCAAGTCGATACCGCAGTGCATTCTGGCATGCGCCATCTTTTTGGAACTTGGAAAGGGGTGTTTCCCCCAGGCTGTCTTCAGATGATTGAGAAAGATCTTGGGTTTCCACCTGCCATTAATGGTTCATCATCTTCAACCGTTGCTTCCAGGTCTGAATCTCAGTCACAACGGCCTCCTCAAAGCATTCATGTAAATCCCAAGTATCTAGAGGCAAGACAGCGTCTTCAACAATCAAGCAGGGTAAGGAAATTTCTGCTTGGAGCATCATAAGTCACCATTTCAATAATGCTTCTTTTTTTAAGTGCACCATTGACTGGTTACATAAAATGTTCTGATTTTCTTGAAAGCCTTAAATGTCCTGTATTGAAATATTAGGCAATTCTAAGTTTCTTGCCTAAGTTATTGCGTTGTATGTGTGTAAAATGTAAATTCAGCAGTATTATGCGGGACGTACGACCTAGAGAGTGCCACCCGTTATTTCATTATAGGAGGTCAATATTATAGGCTTATTGCTGAATGGGTGGTGAAAAATAACTGCAAGACCTAATCTGAGCTGTCTTATGTTTGGTTTGACGATTGGGAGAGAGAGTTATATGAAATTAGTCATGCATTGGTTTTTCTTAGTTTTCTGACAAATCCATATACACGTACATAAACATAAGCACTATAATATGTAGTTGATAGAATCATAGATGTCTGCAGAAACTGAGATTCACGTATGAGCATGTTATCTTTATGTATAAAAAGTAAGAGAGGTGGCTTATAAGTTATAACAAGGCAAAACAATTATTTGGGTACGAAAAATGGCTTAAGTTGCATATATTTATTATCTTATTGCCATACTTTTTAACTGCATAGTGTGTGGAAATCCCATCAATAATTTGGCTATCTTGAATTTTTACTCGTTCCGAACCATAAGCGAACCCTCAAATTGTGTAATGATGTCTCATTTTTAACTCTGGCAGTCTTTTATTAATGTATATGGTTCCTGTCTTTATTATAAATTACGAAGAATAAGGATACGCCAGTTAACCTTACCTTTGGAGTTATTAAATATTATTAAATGTAGAAAAATGATTATCTATGTTCTTACATTAGTTAATAGTACAGACCCTTTCTTGAAGGGTTCAAGTAGCTTTTTGTAGTTATTTTGTTGCATCTTGATAATATATTAGGTATTGTTGATGTAAAGATTCACAACATTTCAGGATTAGTAATTATTTTTATTCGGTCTATGTGATTTAGGCGAAGGAAGTCAATGCCAGTAGTGGGGTCTCAGTACCACTGGATGACGATGACACAGAGAGGCCTGATAGAAGTACTACCATTGGAAGCAAAAGACCATGGACAAATTTGCCCATTAAGGTGCATGTAGAGAACATGTTTTCGTTTCTACACAAATGCATTTCTTTCAACTGGCCTATAACTTGAGTTGAACTGCAGGAATTCAAGCATCCGAAGAGGGAGGCGTCGAGTGATTCTGTTCATGAGAAGAATAGTGTAGGCTATGAAGATAATGGATACAGTTCTGATACGTCAAGGAATTCAGACTTGGGATATGTGAGAGCTGCTGAAAGGGTTACTGAGCAAGATGGGCGCGATAAGTCTTGGTATCCTGTGACGAGAAATATCCAAGAAGCAACAGCTAGCCAGAGGACCACATTTGACACTCAACGGGAATTCACAAACTATCGAACATCCAAGCCTGGAGTACCTGTGCCTCAACTGCAACAAAAGGGTCTAAACCAGAGCAATGCACAGAGTGTCAGCAGAATAGTAAATAAGAACTGGAAAACTTCTGAGGAAGAGGAGTACATGTGGGATGATATGAGGTCCAGGGACCCAAGGAAAAGGGCCTGGATTGGTGATGATGCAGAAAAGATGGTGAGCTACTGAGCTTTTGTAGAGGTCAAATGATTTCTTTTGGTATTGTGCCTTTTCGAGCTTGTAGGATTCTACTCTTCTTTATATCAGGGCTCGGTAGGTTGTGGCAACGAGTTTGCATCATTCGATACACTAATTCCACTTTACCATTGACATGGGCTAATAATTTTCTATTTATTTTATTTCTTAGGGCGTAAGATCATATTATGATTGATCTAGCTGCTTGACGTTGCTCACTGATTTGCTTCAATATTATGCAGGAGATTGAAACTCGTCTTCCACAATTGCGTGGGGAGATTGGTATTGCTTCAAGAGTTCAGGGAGATACTTTCACTGATTCCTTATCATTGGGAAGTAGAGGACAGTCTACATTTGGGCAACAGACATCTTCACCATGGCCGTTGAGGGAGCCTCACTTAGGGGATGGATCAAAGCTTCTCAGCACCACTTCTAGAATTTCAGGTCATTCTAAAGGGAATCCTTCCTTGCTTGGTAGTTTTCCGACAAGCATTGATTCATCTCTGGCCAGTACAGGACTCCAAACTCATACGGGCTTGTCAGTTAGTAGCAAACCAAACATTGGGTTATCAATTAACACTATATCTGGTGGAGTTTTGGGGCAACCGCGATCTCAGCCTTTACAAGCTGCATCACCATCTGGACAGTCATCCATGCTCCTGCATCCCTCGTCACCATCTTCTTCCTCACTTCGTCAGCACCAGGAATTACACAATTCAACTGAGGATGACCGCCATCATTTATTGCAGGCAAACCGAGCACATCATACTCAGTCCGCTCAAAATTCTTTCCCTGCTCTTTCACAAAATACAAGTCAGCCTGGATTGCAAAATTTTAAGTCGTTTCACTCTCATGCTCCTCAAAATATACGGAATCCATCTATGCAACCATCTCAGCGACAGCATCAAAGTCCTTTCTCACTGCAACCTGAGACATCGTCTCCACCGCCGAGTCAGATCCAGAAGCCATCAGTTATTGGAAATCCCTCCAAAATGGGGCACTCTGGCTTAAGCCACCCAAGTAATTCTATTGCAGATGTTCCAGGACTGCCAAACACTAGTAGTGTGTTGGCTACTCTTATGAAAAGCGGGATACTCTCGAATACTTCATATAGCGGTGGCTTTCCAAGCACGAGTCTTCAGGACTTGGGCACATTGCCAGTACACTCAAATAATTTCCCCCCTCTACCAAGTGGCCGTCCTCCTACCCAACTTGCAACATCATCTCCCGTGGGAACACCAGCTTCTGTCTCAGACCCTTCCGCTACAATTTCTTTGAGAACGGCTGCAGTTCCACCACTTCCACCTGGTCCCCCACCTGCCTCATTTGTGTCTACATCATCACAAATGTCAACCGCTGCTTCAAATCCATTTGCATCTCTCTTGAGCTCATTGGTCGCAAAGGGTTTGATCACAGCTGAAAAGGAGTCACCTGTATGTACTGTTCCCCTGGTTCCTAGTCAGCTGCACGACCAGATCCCTCCTCTCACGAGCATCAGTACTTTACCAGTTACTTCAACAACTTCCTCAGCCATCCTGACAACATCATCTGGGAATGAGCTCCCATTCCCAGAACCTGTTGCTAAGAGCAAACCCGTTAATTCTCAAGGCACAGCTGTAGTGCCAAAAGACCTAATTGGTACTGAGTTCAAGGCAGATATTATTCGCCAATATCATCCTTCAGTCATAAATAGCCTTTTTGAAGACCTTCCCCATCAGTGTGATTTATGTGGTCTTCGACTAAAACTGCGAGAACGACTTGATCGACACCTGGAATGGCATGCCTTAAAGAAGTCTGAACCTAGCAGTTCTGCGGTTTTAAGAAGATGGTATGCAAGTTCAGGTGACTGGGTTCTCGGAAGGGTGATGTCCCTATCTGATCTCACATCCACATCTTCAGCAATGGGGTTGGTTGAGGGAGTTTTAAAGACTGAACCGGTTGTCCCTGCAGATGAAACTCAGTGCGTATGCATATTGTGCGGAGAACCATTTGAAGACTTTTACAGTTATGAAAGGGATGATTGGATGTTTGAAGGTGCAGTCTATATCGATTTCCCTACTGTTGGTGGCGAGGCTGGAACTGTAGCTGAGCATATTGTTGAGGGTCCCATTGTGCACAAGAAGTGCATCTCACCGAGTTCAGTGTATGACTTAGGGCTGATGAAGAGTGTCAAGCAGGTAACGCTCTGTTCTAATAGGATGTATGAGAAAGAAGAACAGGTTTTAATCCAATGGTGACATAACTATCCCTATTTCCATCAACCTAATTTTATCAGATGTTTTCAGACTGCAACTTGACAGGTTAACCTGACTTGTTTAATCCTGAAGTTTGATCTGGTCATTATGATCGTACATCATAACCATCTGGTTCAATATATACAAATCATCTCCATATCCTTTTCTTTCTATGATATACACAACAAGTTTTGTCTATGTCTTGAGACCTATTGGATTACTTCTTGCCTGTAGCTCCCTGAGGCAATACCATCATTTTTTCTTGCTGTTTTGGAAGAGGGAATTTAGAAAGTTGTGCTTTTTCAGAATCCGGTGTAACCTTCGATCATTTTACATATCTTATGGTAGCTACATTTATGCCCAAGAACCCGAACTGAAAAACCTGGAATTTAGTATTTTGTTCACATATATTGTTTGTTTGTCTTTTGATTATATTTCTGCATGAGTTTGTGCTGTCCAATTCTGACGAGTCTGCAACTTAAAGAAATTCTGGAAATTACATGGCTTTAGTTGTCTTGTAGTTTGATTCATTGGGGCTTAAAACATATATGAAATCCTTTTTTTTTTGGTTATTTGTTTTGCAGGAGCAGAATGATGGATGATCATGTCATATGACAATTGCATTGTAATACACGAACAGCTTCGATAAGACCTGATGGAGTAAAGTCCAGGTTTGCGTATAGCATGCTGCATGGGATATGCATATGCTGGTCCATTCTGTCTCTGAATATCGGTTTAGGGGGTGAGCCTTGCCCATTTAATCATATCTTCTCTTCTGGGATCTAGAAGAAGAAATCTGTTAAGATTGTTTCTTCGTCTTTCTTGTCTGATGGGGTTATGATTCAGAAATCCTCCTTTGTTGAATTTGGGTTTTGGATTTCTTCCTTTATAAACAATACTACTCCGGCAAGCCTAATCTACTTAGGTGCATCAAACATAAATATATGCCCCCAGAACTGGAACTTGCCTTTTGTATCACTAATACTGACAAGAATTGATGAGATTTGATGAAATTTTGTTTTGGATTTTTTACCTTGAAATGCTGTTTCTCAAGCTGACCTTGCTTGTTAAGAAATAAGGGATATACATCTGATTTTAGGTCTTATCTTTCTTGTGTATTATTGTATGTTCACTTGATCCATTGTTTATCTGTTGCTTAAAAATTAGTAGTGTGAGCTGTTCCAACTCTTGTCAGCCTCATTTGGTTTGCATTATATGTAATTTATAATTTCTCGTAAAACAAATTCCAACTGGTTCCCAACTTAGATTATTTCACGCTGTGGAAGTGAGTGATTGTTGTGTTGTGTTCCTTGGCTGACCATTGAACTATGGTGTATGGTTCACTTTTTTTTCTTCACAATAGTACATCATGCATCTTCAGCTGTTTATTTTCTCCAAATTATAAAAAGAACACACTAATCTGCTCTAATCTGCTCTTGAGTTTGTATGTAAAAGATGTCTCAAGTTGTCTTGTGAGCATTTGTCTTCTATATGAAAGAAGAATAGCTATTGTCTAGAACTCTAGATAATCTTTAAAGTTGAGATGGTCTTGTGTTTTGATTTTGCTTAAGAACAAGTTATATTCTCCATTTGTCCGTAGGTGAGAAACTCTTGTTGAAATAACATGCTTTGGCCTTGGTACTGTGTTTGCCCTTGGGGTTGTAAGCATATCTCGACCCTTGGTTTGTAAATTCAGTTCTGCAAGGTGGGTACTTAAGTTACATAAGGTTGCTGACCCAAAGGATAGCTCCTGGCACAACCATGGCACAACCATGGCACAACCATGGCACGGCACCTTATATATGGGAAGGCACGATTAGTACTGAAGTTTGAGTACTGATAGCCTGATAGAGTTTAAAACAATCTGGGAAGGATGTCAAAGCCTTGAATAATATCTAATTTATTCACAATCTTAATAGTGGTTATGTGCCCCACATGCTACAAGTATTTGGAACCCTACACAATTTATTCTAACTAGAACATGAAGATAAAAAGACAAAAAACACTGAGGCTTCAGTTCTGGCACCTAGACATGTTCAAGAAATTGCTGAAACATTTCCATTGTGCATGGTAGAATAATAGGCCCCTGTTTTTCATCGTCGAATTCAAATGTGTACTCTTCCTCCGAACTCTTAAACAATGTTAGAAACAATGGCGATGATGTATACTGAAGTGGAATCTGATATCTTTCTTCTCCAACGTAAACAAGTAAAAACCCTTTTGGGACTGTAATATTCTCATATGATTCTTGCTTTTTGCCTGAACTTGCCGTTAGCTTCTTCAATGGTGATAGAAGTTTCTTCTTCATAACTGTGATAGGAGACATGATTAGATCCATTAAAATTGTAAGAAAAGTAATTTAGATGAGTGATCTTTGATATATAAAATGTGTATACTTGAAAATAGTAGTAGTAATGTAAATTGTATAAGATCCGAAAGACATGGCTTAGTAATAGAAGACATAAGGTTTTAGAAAGTTGAAAGCCGAAGTAATTGGTTTATGCACACACTTGGGCATGCCATGTGGCTTTTTATAGTAAGTTTCCTATTGGTGCATGTGTATCAAAGGGCTTTGTAAACTTAGAGATTATTGTGGTGATTGATTCCAAGAAGGTGTCCATAACTTAATAAGGTTTTAAAACTTTGGAAGACTAGCATAACTCGGCATGCATCATCACTACTCACTAGTATATATATATAACACATATAAAATCATATTATAGGTTTTCAATTATACCTTTTTGAATGATGAAATCTCTTTGTAAAAATCTTTGTTTGTTGAAGAAACACAACATGAAGATTAATGATGAGGATGAAACAGTTCATGCACTTACAACAAATAAGAAGGATCTTAAAGTGCCAGAAGGGTTCGTTCTGATTTATGTAGGAGAAGAAGAAGAACAAAAGATGTATGTTGTGCAGTTGGAGTATCTATCTTGTCCAATTTTTCAAGCATTACTCCATCAGTTTAATATACAGCTAGTTCAGGGTGATGGACCAATTCATCTACCTTGCGCAATCCAGATGTTCGAGATGGTGTTAAGTAAGGCTCGGGAGAGTAAAACTGGTACAGAAGAGCAAACTCTTGTGAATTTTTCTTGATGTTTTGTTAATTGTTTTGTTTTGTTTTTCTCTGTACAAGTACTAGATCGATTAATATAATTATTTCAAATAAAATTACTATTCCATTGTCTTTCTAGTTATGAATATGAATCAAACATTGGTATATAGGTTTTTAAACCAAAAATAAAAATAAAAAAATACAGATGCCCTTTATTATCGAACAATTAGCTATTTTGGTTCTCTAACTTTGCTCAAATTTTCAGTTGAGTCCTCAAAGTTTAAACTGGTCAATTTGGTCCCAAATCTTTTAAAACGTTTGCAAAATGGTTTGGCCGTTTTCAAGCATTTAACCGAGTTGCCCAGTGGTGGTTTAAAATCATACGTGGCAGTTTATGAATTGCTAAAATTCAAGATTTTCGATATTGTTCAACTCAAGATTTTTTCACTTTAGATATAGCTATTGGGCTATTGGGTAGACCACATATGATAATTAATTGCTACTGGGCAATCTTGTTGAATTGATAAAATGTTCATTTGGTCATTGTACTTTGCACGTTTTTGCAGTTTGGTCACAACACTTTTTTTCTGTCAGTTTGGTCATGAAATTAAGTTACATTTTGTTATCAGTTCAGTCAGTTTGGTCAACAAAGTTGCTCTTAACGACGACTTAACTTGTGACTGCACTGATAACAAAATGTAAGTTTTATGACCAAACTGACAGAAAATAACTTTTATGACCAAACTGCAAAAATGTGTAAAGTACAATGACCGAAATGAACATTTTATCCAATTTTGTTAAATACTTGGAAATATGAAAATAATGAGTGACCATTTTGCAAAAGTTCCCAAATATTTGGGACCAATTTGACCAGTTTAAACTTTGAGGACTGAACTGAAAATTTGAGCAAAATTAGAGGACCAAAATAGCTAATTATTCCTTTTATCTTTTATCACTGCACATATGTGCCCAACACTTTCATGCCTTTGCTCACTGCTCACTTAACAGTTAACATGAGAACTTCAATGCTTATAAACTGCACTTAGAAACTTCTGCTAAAAACATATATTCACTAGACCTTCCTAACTGATACTTTAATTTGAACTCGCAAGTCTCATGTGTTTCACCTTTCACAACCAAAAGTAGCAAAGGAGAAAGAGATGCCCTTTTTAATTAATGGACAAAAGAAAGGTGCCCCTTTTGTTTAGTTTCTTACAATTGAATTCATTTATCCAACATGATTCAAGATATAATTCATGACCAACCAAAAGTACTACTACCACCTAATTGTACAGTATTTAAGATTAACACTTACTTAATGGAGTTTACTGAAGATACTAACTTTCCCCATATTTTTAGCAATCTCAAGTCTCAACCATGTGATTTGTAAGAAATATAATTGATCAATACCTTTTGCATCACTTACAAACAATAACATTAGAAGAAGCACAACTAATAGCTACTACTAGTAGTAATCTTTATGTCCATACTATGTTTAAGGGTTGATATTCATCACTTCACTTCACACATTACATATAATACTATCTATATGTAAATGAAACACAATATTCTTCCCAAGGTCTAGGATTAGTTCTAGATTAATTAATTTAGAGTAAGAAGATGCATGAAGAACCTAAGTTGACAAGAGCCTAATCTTGTTCTTATTTATATCTAAGGCTTGTGGTGTTGTGTGTAGATATAATCCAAGTGAGCCTCTGCAATCATCCTCCTCTGTAAGCATTCTTCATCTCCATTTCCACAATGCTCCAAACCCATCAACTGTATTAAAATGGAAAAAAAAAAAAACCTCCAAAATTATTAAAATTGGAAAAAACAAAAAACCAGAAATTATACAAAAAAGGACACTACAAATAGCAAATATTCCTCTTACATCCAGTGAATCCTCTGCCTCCATCTCTTTGATTACAGGACTAATTTGAACAACTCCATCAACATTAACATCCACATCTGTACGTAAACATGAAAATTTTGAAATTTCATAGTAAATAACATAAGAACTAAGATCACTGCACATATATGTTCTAAGGAAATAGAAAAGAAAAAGAAATACTAGCTAGCTAGCTAACCTTGTTTTGGTATCAAGAAACGAGCTGTTGCTGATGTTGTCAAAGAAGAGGAAAGAAGAACAAGTAGAAGAATACAGACAAGAAGGCCATGATGAGAGTGAAACTGCAAGCTTTGGTTATTCATGGTCACTACTTAGCTTGAGGAGTTTCCAAGGTAGTAGATTTAATTAAGTTGTTCTTAACTAAAGAAGAGAATCATAGATGATGCTATTGCCTATTGGTGTGGGTGCTGGTTGCCAGATATAAATACATGCAAAAAAGGTAACAGTGCAGGTCACATGTATGAAACTCAAACACCTCATTTAGTGGGACCAAGTTACCATTATTTTCCAGTTTCCCACTATATACTCCATGCTCATGTGAATATGTGACCAACAAAAGCCAAACAAAGCCAAGATGGTGAAGAAGAGAGACAGAGACTTGTGGGACTTTCTTGTTGACATTATATTGCTGATGAATGTAATCTTGTTTTCATTATTTTTTATATGACCGCCACACATACCCACTCTTTAGTCTTTAGTCTTTTAGTCTCTCCTCTACCTTTTGAGAAGTTGTTGACGACATGTAATGTTAATATAGTCAAAATTTTGGACAGTAGTATTGCTGGAATGCTGGCAGTGGTTTGGCTGTTCTCCGTACTACTAAACTATCATCTACAGTTGGGGCACTACACCCATTCTTGGTTTTGCTTCAGTAAGTCTGTGTATCATTGACTGCTGTAAGTGTAAGTACATGTAGAGACGCACTGTTATTGCAAGAAAAAAAACATGCAAAATATATTAAAAAAAAAAGAAAATTTGTGTTTCGTCACTATTTTATTGGGGGTAAATTTGTTCAGCGTACTTTCTTTCTTTGTTCTTCGATTTCTTAATTTATTGAAGCTCGATCTGAATCAAAATATATTTGAATTAATCAACTAACGATTGACTTGATCAATTAACGAAGGTGAGACGGAATGGTAATTAAACACAAATAAAAAATAAAGTGATGCCTATGTACAAATATACCCAAAAAGTAGTGTCGTGTGTCCAAAAATCTCTATTAAAAACACTTTAATAGGTAGTGATTTAAACCTTTGCCCTCTCTAGTCTCTACTGTTAGATAGACAAGATCAAAAGCAAATTGAACAATGAATATCTATGTAGTGTGAAATTGTTTATATTTATCAGTGCATCCAGTCTGGATGGGTGTAGAAGTATAGAACTGTATAGATCAGTAGATGAAATGGAATCATGCACATATGCTTGGAGCATTACTTAGGTTCAGCTGAGTCTTAAATCAGCTCCGGCAATTTCCAGTTATCGTTGTTAGGTAAAAACTTGAAGAGTTGAGACTAGCTACTTTACACGTGTTACAAGCCCATATGCTGATGATTACAATTGCTTCCTACATATTGGCAACCACTATGTATAAAATAATTTTAAGATGAAGATCATGAAGAAAGATTTGATAGGATATGATATATGAAATTATAATATGTGATTACTTTAAGATTAATAGAATAGTAGAACACAGTACTAGATGATGCTTCCTTTTAAATTGTTTAAGATTGAATGACAAGATCGATCAGTCGATCTATGCAAGACTATACCAGTTTATATTTGTATATATTGTTGGGTCTTGTGAATAATGTATAAATATTGTCTACTAATCCCAGACAATCTCTTATTAAAAAGTATTGAAACATGCATCTCTCCTAGACATATATTCCATGCAATATATTTAGCACTACACAATGTTTCAACAAAAAAATTTATATGTGTAGCCAACTTGTATGTGGGTGTGTACACCCAATCATATGATGCCATGTGTTTATAAAATGGTTGGAAAATTGATCAAGCCCACTAGGGTTAACTAACCCATACTAGGTTATATTATTATTGCCACATGGCATTTTGTGATTGGATGTACACACTCACATACAAGTAAGCTACATATATAAAATTCTCTGATGTTTCAAAACATACACCATGGTGAATTGTATTGATGAAGAATTTCAATAGATGTATTCACATAGTCCATATAAAAATTGTTTTGATGTATACTTATACAATTTTTGCAAAGTGTGTGTTGGGGATTGTTTTTTTGTTTGCAAATAAAACTGATCGACAACGTTATGACCTAGTATACGAACTGCTATATATCCTACGTGCAGTGGATAATCTTACGTGGTGGCCATATTTTACCTTGGAGGTGCTCTAAATTAAACCCCCTGTTAAGTCTTAAGCAACTACTAATAGGTGCGTACGTGCAATTGCTTGTAATAATCAAAAGCTTACTTAACAGATCAGCTCATGTGTGTACGCAGTGGTGAGGACTAGTGGCCTGGTGGATGCTTTTTATTGATGCTACTTTTACTTTAAGACTTTGTGTTTTGTTTGCATCATACATATTGAACTTTGTAAACAAACTGTTCAAACTCCAATGCATAATGGAATCTAATTGAGAGGGATGATGTTCTCACTTTGCCCAAAATTTTGCAGTGTTTTCGATTCTTTGGGGTCCTCACATCGTCCTACTTTTTTTTTTTTTTTTTTTTTCTATTTTAATAAAGAAGCTTTAATTATTCTCTTCTAGGGGTTCTGATCTCAGCCATGCAAACTCAATATCTACAGAAAAGAAGAACTGAGTGAATATACAGTGGTAATGCTTTATATTCATTCTCAATGAGAGTAGAATGTGGGAACTTAATTTTCTTGTTTGCTTTAGTTAGTGTCATGTAGCACACAACATGGTGATCGATTAATTAGTGATTACCAGGCCAGTAGAAGATATTTCTCTCTGGTGCACGCAATTCCTCTATCTTTTTTTTTTTTTTTTAGATAAAGATTGTACTCCAATATCACAACTTAATTACAACATGCATGCATGTGCTAGCATAGTCTAACATAATCATCAAACCAAAAATACACCTGGTTCGATCTCCATCAAAATAATAATGTTCACTAGAGGAAATTAATTAAGTACATTTCATCATTTTCCCTGTTAGGCATGTAGGAATAACTTACAAAATATTAATCTTTTAATGTTAATGGGATATATACTAACACACTATACCCAACAACACCATTAGTTGAGTAAAGATGTTGTCACTCAAGCCATTTACATATATAGCACTATGAGCACTAAGCTAGCTGCAGGTTTATGTTGGAAGTCATTTATGTAATGAAATCAGAACAGCTGGTTAAATTATTTTGTTGTAATAACCAAGGTCTTGACACAGGCAAAAGATTAATATATATATCACTCTTAGCCTGGGTGGCAAAATTTAGCATTAATTTAAATAGTTTATTCAATGTTCCTAGCTAGCTAACTTAATCTTAATTTGGCTAGCTTATGATGTCACCAACGAACTTAATTTATTATCAAATAAGTAGGTGGCAGCATGCAAATGGCTTTGTAGATCGATGTTAAGGTCATGATCCAGTGAGACAATATAACTCTGCCTTGAGGCTTGAGATGTTTTAACAAGGTATAACGTCATTTGTCAAAGCACAAAATTTTATCCAAGTGTTCTACATCATACAACTCAATCCAAATACATCACTTTGTTTCATATGGATTTGTTTTGTCAGGCATGTTTTTCTTTTGGTGGACTAAAATGAGATACAGTATTTGAATTTGAATCACTTATTAGTGGTATTTTACTATTGAAACTCCATTTTATTTCCAGCCTTAATTCCAATTAAATAAGCTAAATTCCCACTAGAGCAAACAATTACCCATGTATTAAAACCTTTGTACTATATTCTAACAGTTAAATATTCAAAACGGTTGAGATGGCCGAGTTTGTCTAAGGCGCCAGATTAAGGTTCTGGTCCGAAAGGGCGTGGGTTCAAATCCCACTCTCAACATCTAATGTGCATATTTATTTATTATTTATTGGGCTTATTTGAATTATTTTATATTGGTTTTTTTTTTTGTACTGAATACTGAAGAAAGAATTGTAATTTGTTGATAGTTGTAGTTGGTGTATTAACCTATTTCTAGATTAATGCATTCATTAGGTCAGGTCGTTGTTGGACTGACCAAAGGGGGGATTTAAGATCGGGGGTGGCTGCACCTCGATGAGATCGAGATTGCCTACGTACTGTAGCTCGAGGGAATGGAACTTAGAGATCAAGCTATCGTAGTTCTGATTATATAGAAGGTGAAGGGACGAAGATCATGGGATCTTGCAGATTCTCCGACATATTTATGATTGTGTAATATTCTCCAATGATTGTGTAACAGCTGCAATGATTGTGTAACAACTGGAGATATTCTCTATGCATTGATTTAGGGCACGTGCGTATGAAGAGGTCATCATCGGTCATATAGTCGAGCTGCTCTGATCGACCTTCGGTTAGGTCGAGCAGTGGACGACCTGTGAGAATGATGAGTAGGCCACGTGTCGTGTTTTGATTGGCTGGAGCATATAGTATCCCTACATAAGCCCCCACTTTTTAAGTCGATGAGTAAATCGGGCTGAAAAGACATTTTGAACTCTGGTCGATGTTTGCTGATTTGAAGTTTGCTTTTTGACTTTCAGACTTGTACACGTGGCGGCCATGCACTTCTGTCTCGTAACATCATTGCTTTTTACGGGAAAGTGGAGAAGTTTCCTCGAGCAGTTACCCGTAAAGTTTTGACAACTGAAGCACTCATTGACTGATTGATTATTGCTGAACACGTGGATTGATCCAACGGTGGATGTGAATCGTCGGACGAGTGGATATTAACTGCAAAGGTCGTGGTTGTCTTCGTGTGATCTTGCCCGTTGATGCTAATTGAATCGATGGCTGGGATCTCCTTTGTATTAGTATTTAAACTGTAGCTTGTAATTAAAGTTTCTTACTTTCTTCATTTGCTCTCTCGAACTGCTGCTGGTGTTGCGTTGCGACCTGAAGATCTTGAAAGCTCTTGAGGTGAGTTTCTTCTGCTTTACTCCTTACTTTCTTTCTTCGTTTTCATTTGCTTGTTTTTGAAATCTTGAGAGATGTCTGAGGGTAGTGATTCCCAAAATGACCACTTGAGTGGTGATGACACTGGTGAGTATGAGTCTAAAGATGAACGGACTCATTCTGGCGACGAAGCTGGCTCTCCTGATCGAGAGGAGGAGCGTGTGGATGAGGGTAGCCTTGGAAGTAGTGGTCCTCACGGGGAGGACTCATCTGATGATGAGATGGTGAAGGGTGATGACGAGTCGTTCTGCCGTGTAGTTAACCTTGCGTATGTGAATAGACATATCACCTTTAGGAAAAGGTATGGGTTAGACTCCATTAGGCATCTTGAAATTAGGTTTTTGGGAGATCGCCTACTCATGGAGGAGTATCGACCTAATAACCCATTCTCGATTGTTTTCACTTTGGCCCAATTCCGAGTTGGGCTCAGGTTACCCCTCTCTTGTTTGGTAGTCGACCTGTTGAATGCTATCAGACGAGCTCCTTCCCGGATGAACGGAAACTTCTGGAGGAATATGAGGGTTATAGATGACTTTAACGGACTGCATAGGTGGAATATTAGTGTAGAAGATGTGTTAGGTCATTTCTGTTTCAAGCGATCTGCGAAGCTGGAGTTGGCAGGCTATAATATGCAGGTCAGGCCAGACTGTTTACCCTTGATTTACCCTGTGAGTAGTGAGCCATGGTGGAAGGATCCCATGCTGCTTACTGGCTCGTTAACTGAAGCGAATCTTCGTTTACGTCATGTCACTAGGAATGTCGATGATAATCGTAAGTTCGTGGTCGTTGGTCTTATATCGTTTTGTGAGTGATCTAATTTTGCTGTCGTGGTCGTTGACTTTGTTTGTTTCTTTTGCAGCGATTAGGGACGACCAACTTTTGCTGTCGTGGTCGTTGACTTTGTTTGTTTCTTTTGCAGCGATTAGTGAGCCATGGTGGAAGGATCTCATGCTGCTTACTGGCTCGTTAACTGAAGCGAATCTTCATTTACGTCATGTCACTAGGAATGTCGATGATAATCGTAAGTTCGTGGTCGTTGGTCTTATATCGTTGTGTGAGTGATCTAATTTTGCTGTCGTGGTCGTTGACTTTGTTTGTTTCTTTTGCAGCGATTAGGGACGACCAACTTGTGAAGAAGAATGACCTGAAATCTTCCTTGAATGCTTTTGGGGCTTGGACTGACGATCGGAAGATAAAGTTTCTTCCTCATCTGAAGGAGTATTTTGTGCCCAAGGGTGGTCCAAAGACTGTTGCGGACGAGCTGGAGAGAAGGAAAGTGTTGAAGAAGAACTTCATGGAGTCGGTGGAGAAAGCTGAGAAGGCTCGATTTGGTAGTAGCTCGAAGTAGAAGGATCCAGCTGCGAACCCCCAGATCGTTTCCCCTCCGACCTCTCTACCTAAGCTACCCTCTGGCTCGAGCAGGAATAGGTCATTTTCTAGGAACCTGAAGTTGATGGAGCCTCCACCAATGATGCCTTCTCCTGCTCCTCCTCTGAAAGCCTTGCGAGCCCCTGACTCTACTCCTTTGTCTAGGAAGACTGCTGTACGACCTTCGAGCAAGGGTAAAGGGGTGTCATCTGAATTCCGACCTGGCTCTTTTGATTATCTGGACGGCCAGGGAAGTAAGCATGTTGTTTATGATAATGATAGTGCTATAGATGACCCCTGCGTTGCCCGAGCTATTAACGAGGGCACTATTCTTGATGCTGATGCTCGAATGGTGAAGTCGCAGACTCTTCTGGTGGCTTGCTCGAAAATAAACTTTGCTCTTTCTCTGGTGAGTTGAGTTTAGACCGATTTATGTGTTTGATTTTGCCTATTTTGCCTTCTAATCGTTTCTTCTCATGCAGCTCAACGCTAGCTTCCAGGAAGTTCGTCTGGTCACTGAGGTTGGTGCTCGAGCTGAAATCGAGCTGAGGCATCTGAATGAGAAGCTTGAGCAAGCTAAGAACGTTGCTCTCGTTGCTGAGGCGAAGGTGAGGGATAAGAATGGGGAGATTGTGGCGTTGAAGGAGGTGATAGAGGGCATTAGAGGTAAGGTTGATGCTGCCAAGGATTCCGCGGCGTACTGGGAGGCTGCGTGCCAAAAGAATGGTGCTGCATGGCAGGCATATTGGGAGAACCTCAAGAAGCAGTTGCTAGGATCGCCCGAAAGAGAGGAGACTCTCGTTGGTGACCAGAGTGCACTGGTCCCAGCGCAGGACGCTTCGATGGGCCCTGGTGATGGGGTAAGAGTTGTCCAGAACAAGGTGGTCGACCCAGACGACCAGGCTCCGCAGCAGTGACCTCTTCTCTGTCTTCAGTGATTCCTGGTGTTTCTTGTTCTTATATGCATTCCTCACAGCTGGGCAGTATATCTCCTTCTTCTTCTCACGTTCAGTCTTCATCTTCTTCTCACGTTCAGTCTTCAGCTCAAGTGGTTGTGAGGTCGAGTTAAATGGTCTTGAATGCTTGTTTTGATGAATTGTAATGATAAACAATAGTGATCGATCTGCTTCGGCAGGTCGATTGCGCCTTTATTTTCTGCATTTATATTCCTTGTTGTGGATGATGTAATCTGTTTATGTGGGCGACTAGTTTCCAGGGAGTCCTGGTAGCTCGTTCAGAAGGCAGGTAGATGAGATGAATGGTTGCAAGCAGGGCGGACTGAAATGTTTCCTCTTGTATGCCTTAGTTAAATGAATTTATTTTTCTCTTTCTCGTCGTTGTGGTTTTGCCTTGTTTTGCAGATGACCTCTTTCTTGCGAGCTGGATATGTGGAATGTTGGCCTAGCCCCCAAATATTTTAGGTCGATGTAGCAGATCGCTTTTCCTGTAATAGTTAGGCTTTTGAAGGAAATAAATAAAATGAAATTTCATTTGTTTACCTTGCTGGCCTTTAGTTTTCTTGCATTGTCTGCTTGTAATGATTCGCAAACATGTAGTAAGTCTAAGACTTAACCCGTTCTAGGATTTGGTCGATTGAATATGATCTCGATTTTACTTAAGTCGTGGGATTGTAATGACCTAAGTAAGGAGTGTTAGTTGGATTACAGATGTCAACGTAACACTTAAAAAATTATCAAAGGGACTAGAGTATTGATAATTTGGAGGTCTAGGGATTGAGTTAGACCTATTCAAGCCATTCATGTTTGAACTGAAATGAAGGCAAAATTGAGCTCGTTTATTGAAATATGAGAATGCATGCTTACATTTTACTGGTAAAACTTCTTCAAATGATAAGCATTCCAAGGATTCTTCACATCTTCCCCTTCTGGAGTTTGAAGCCGATAAGATCCATTGTTTTGAACCTTCTTGAT
Organism: Aquilegia eximia; assembly: GCA_023053565.1. Classification (NCBI taxonomy): domain Eukaryota; kingdom Viridiplantae; phylum Streptophyta; class Magnoliopsida; order Ranunculales; family Ranunculaceae; genus Aquilegia; species Aquilegia eximia. The sequence continues at coordinate 28,530,268 of JALIGU010000004.1, forward strand.
GATGTAAGGACCTTCCTAGTTAGCATTGAGCTTTCCAACATTTGCTTTTTTTTTTGTTGTGGAACATTTTCCTTAACACGAGCTCGCCAGGTTGGAAAGATCGAAGTCGGACGCTTTTGTTATAAGCCCGTTTGAGCCATTGTTGGTATTGCTCGAGCTTAATGGTGGTGTGGTTCCTTCTTTCTTCAGCCAGATCTATTCTGAACGACCAGGCTTGGTTATTGAGCTCGGTATCGACCAGTAGTGATTTGGTCGTACCAAATGTTAGCTCGGTGGGAATGACAGCTTCAACTCCATAGTAAAGGCTAAATGGAGACATTCCTGTTGACGTTCTTGGAGTCGTTCTGTAGGCCCAGAGGATATTTTCTAGTTGCTGTGGCCATTGGTCTTCCTGATCTTCAAGTTTTTTCTTTAAGTTAGTCAAAATTTACATGTTCGCAGCTTCGACCTGGCTATTGCTTTGTGGATATCGAGGAGTCGATCTAGAGTGCTCGATTTTCCAAAGTGCATAGAAAGCCTTAATGTTTTTTCCGACGAACTGAGTCCCGTTGTCAGTAACAATTCTCTTGGGCAAACCAAATCTTGTGATTATGTTTTCCCACATAAATCTTTGCACATCTGCTTGAGTGATGTTAGGGAGGGCGACGGCCTTCACCCATTTAGTGAAGTAATCCACCGCAACTAGAACATATCTCTTCTCAGATTTCTTTTCTTTGATCAGTGGGCCCATGATGTCGAGGCCCCACATGTGAAATGGCCAGGGGGCAGTGATGTTGATGAGGTCGTTGGGATGCTGATGGGCGTGATCGACAAAACGTTGACACTCCTTACATCTTAACACAAACTTCTATGCATCTTCCTTCATTCTCGGCCAGAAGTATACTTGTGAGATCGCTTTATGAGCAAGTGTGCGACCTCCTGAGTGATTTCCACATTCTCCTTCATGAATCTCCTGGAAGATAATTTGCCCGTGTTTTGGAATTAGGCACCTTATAGGCTATGCTGTCAGGGGCGGAGCGAAGCGCCAGGCGCTCGGTTTCTGCCTCACCGCCTCGAACGCCTAGGCGGCGCCCTGATCAGACCCCTGACAGCAATCAGCATCACACCCCTGACAGTCAATCAGCAATTCAGCATATCACAGGCTCACAGCAATACAGTTAACTGTATACAGTTATACTGTTATACATGAGAAGAAGCCATATTTTTCAAATGTTCATTCCTATAAAAATTAAAAACAAACTTAAAACTTTAACTTCAATTGAAAAAAGAAAAAGATTGAATTTGATTTGCAAAATTAAAAAATTTAAAGAAAAAATTGAATTTGATTAGGTTTGGGTTTGATTTAGGAATTAGGGCATGTAAGAAATTTAGAAAATTAGAAGAGAAACAAATTTATAAGAAGAAGAAGTGAAGAACTTACAAAGTTACAGTCGACAGCAGCAGCAGCAACCGGGGTAGAGAGAAGAGGGAAGAAGAAGCAGTAGCAGCAGTAGCGAAGACAGCAGTAGCAGCGATGGTGGCTTGCAGTGTTTAATTCTGGAATCTGGACATGGGCTTTTTCATTTTGGGCTTCTTTTGAGCGCCTGTATCTTAACTGCCCTGAGCAGAGCGCTGCGCCTGGGCGCCGCCCAGGCGCCTCGGAGCGTTTTAGGCGCTTCTTTACCCAGGCGAAGCGGCCCCCTTTCGAAATAGCGCCTAGGCGGCGCCCCTGACAGCATAGCTTATAGGAGCAATCCAGTTGCTGATTTTCTGAATAACTTTCCTTCATGTAGCCTATACATGGTGGCCTTATGCAATAACTGGCTGGTCTCCTTCTTGTTAGGTGGGAGCTCGCCAGTTTGCAAGTAATTGATGAAGGGTTCCATCTAGGTTCCCTTGATATCTTCTGAGGTCGTGGCTAGCAGGTCGCTTATTTGGCTGACCACTTCCTCCTTTTGTAGATACGCAGGTAGTGTAGTTACTGCGATGGTTAGAGATCAAGGTCGCTCTGATTCGACCTTGGATGCTAGGAATGCAAGTGAATCAGCATGTCGGTGATCATCTCTTGGAATGTGGTCGATCGTGAAGAAATTGAATTTGTTGATTAACTCCTTTGCTTTGCTTGCATATCTTATCAAATTGACCGCATGTATTTGGTAGTTGTTTGTAATCTGATTTACTACCAGTTGCGAGTCGTTGAACACTTTGAGTTATACTGCTTGTAGGTCGATAGCCATTTGTAAACCTTGGATTAGAGCTTCATATTTGGCCTCATTATTAGAGGTCGAGAAGTCTAATCGAGTTGACCTTTTGAGTTATGAGCCCTCAGGTGAGATGAGTACGACACCGATGCCACTTCCATTCGAGTTGTGTGAACCATCAACGTAGAGTTGCCAAGTATTTGGTGGGTCGACTTGGACTTGTCTGGTTTCTGGTTCTGGTTCCCAGCTAAAATCTTCGGCAGGATAGTCTGCTAAGAAATCAGCCACGACGTGGCCCTTGACAGCCTGGCGGGGCACGAACTCAAATGTGTAATCACCGAGCTCGGCTGCCCATCGAGCCATACGACCTATTTTGTTCTTCTTCTCTAGTACGTGCCGTAGTGGCTGGTCGGTGATTACTTTAACGGTGTGTGCTTGGAAATAAGGTCTAAATTTGCATGCAGCATAAAGAAGAGCTAATGCTAACTTTTCCAGAGGTGTGTACCTTATTTCTGCTTGTTGCAACACCTTGCTTGTGAATTAGATTGGTCGCTCGACCTGATTTTCTTCTTTGAACAGTACTGCGCTGACCGCAAAATCTGAAGTGGCGAGGTAGATTCCGAGTACATCTCCATCATTAGGCTTTGTGAGAACTGGTGGAGTGGATAAGTATGCCTTCAGCTCGGTAAAGGCTTTTTCGCATTCATTTGTCCATTGATATGCAACCCCCTTTCTAAGAATATGAAGCATTGGTCGACACTTATCGGATGCTCTAGAAATGAATATTAAGAGCTGATACCATGCCGTTGAGCTTTTGAATTTGCTTCTTTGTCTTCGGGCTGGGCATATCGACCAGGGCTCTGATCTGGTCAGGGTTTGCTTCAATACCCCTCTTTGTAACTAGGTAGCCAAGAAATTTTCCTGATGCTACTCCGAATAGACACTTTTCTGGGTTAAGTCTCATCCTGAATTGCTTTAACCTTTGGAATGTCTGGACGAGATTGGCCAAATGATCTTCCTCGAGGCTGCTCTTGACTAGCATGTCGTCGATGTAGACCTCCATTGTTCGACCTAGCAGGTCGTCGAACATTTTGGTAACGAGTCGCTGGTAGGTCGCTCCAGCGTTTCTTAAGCCAAAAGGCATAACCTTGTAACAAATGATTCCTTGCTCCATTGTGAATGAAGTCTTTTCTTGATCTGGCTCATACATTGGTATCTGGTTGTAGCCTGAGTACGCGTTCATGAATGACAGTATCTCGAAACCACAGGTCTGGTCGACTAACCTATCGATTCATGGGAGTGGGAATGAATCTTTAGGGCAAGCTTTATTCAAGCTTGTGAAGTCGATGCAGACTCTTGTTTTCCCGTTCTTCTTTAAGACTGGAACTATGTTGGCCAACCAATCTGGTGTGTCAACTTCCTTGATGAACCCGACGTGTTTGAGTCTACTGATTTCATCATTGACTGCTTGATGAAATTTTGGGGCAAGTCTTCCTGGCTTTTGCTTGACAGGTCGATACTTTGGATTGACACGCAGTTTGTGGCATGCTATTGATGGGTCTATTCTAGTCATATCGATGTACGACCAAGCAAAAAATCTTTATTTAAAGAAAGAAAGTTTACAAAAGTGTTATACTTATCTTCCTCTAATTCCGAGCCCACATAAACATATCTCGGGTCGTCCTCTGACCCTAAATTCACTCGCACTCCTGGATCCATGCTTCCAAGTGACAGCTGGAGGGAGCTCGCTTGCTCCTGCTCTAATTGCTATTTGGCTGCTTCAGCCTTTCCCTTCGACGAGCTCTTTGCTTGCTTCTCGACCTCCTTAGCTTCTGAGGTCGGTGGACTCTTTACCTGCTTCTCAGCGTCCTTGGTTCCCGAGGTGGATAGCTTATCAGACGCCACAACTTCAAGAATTCCATGGCATTCTTGTGCAGCGTTCTGATTGCCCCTAAGTTCTATTATCCCATTGGGGCCAGGATAACGGAACACTTGATGGTACGTTGATGGTACACCTCGCATGGCATGGATCCACTTGCGACCAAGTATCACATTATACTTACTTGCGATGTTGAGGACGCTGAACTTTGCGGTCACGATGACCTTGTCTTCTTTTCTTCCCACAGTGACGGGCAGGAGTATTTCTCCTTTTGGATCCTCTCTCGAGCTATTGAAGCCCAAGATTGGAGTGAAATCAGGAATGAGGACTGAATCGGGAAGCCTCATATCCTTGAAAGTCCTGTACATCAGTATGTTACAGGATGCACCTGGGTCAATGAGGACCCTCTTGACTATGTAGTCAGCAATTCCTAACTCGACGACCAGAGCGTCGTTGTGTGGTGTAACGACCTTGTTGAGGTCGTCCTCGGTGAAGCTTAGATCTGTCTCCTGCCGAGCTGGGATGTTGGTTCGAGCTGCTCGGCCTGTGATTGAGTAGACGTGGTGGAGATGCTCTACTCGTCTCTTCTTTTCTCTGGATACTGGGGTGAAGTTGGATTCAAAGATCATGTATACGACATGACTCTCTGTTTCACTATCATCATCTATCTTGTCCGCGACCTGCTTGTTGATTTGGTCGCATAGGTCGCCTGTTGGACCTAGTCTTCTGGAGAGGCTACGCCCTCTACTGCGTGCTGGACTTGTTAAGGTCGTTCTGGCCTTACTCTGAGATCGCCTTGCTGAACGTGTAGGTGTTCTTGATCTCTTCTTTGTTCTTTTCTCACTGGATTCTTCATGCCTGCCGTAGATCCAGTTGTTGAGCCTTTTTTTCATCGGCTCAAGTCTGAAGAGCTCGCTTCAGTATACGCCAATCATCAGTTTGATGACATCTGACCTTGTGGACCTTGCAATATGGACGACCAGATGTGTCTTCCAATTGTGTGAAGTCCGGAATCTTGCACCAATGGTTGTGCTTGATGCGCTCATAGATATACCTTGCTGGTCTTGTGAATCGGTGGTACTCACGTTGCTCTGTGGGTAATGCCTTAGCTTTGAATCTCTTGTTGTCTGATCGAGGTTTTTTAGTGGAACCTCCTTCCACGTTTGAAATGATATGAGTTTTCTCCCTACCAACTAGGGATTCTTCGAGCTTGATGTAGTGATCTACCTTGAGGTAGAGCTCGTCTAGAGATGCTGGCTGCTTCATGGCCAAAGACTTGTTCAGATCTGATCCTTGGATCAAACCGTGAGAGAATGCGATTGTTGCGAAGGGCTCGTGCTCTTTTGCAAAATCTTGAATGGAATGCAGTTCTATTTTGAAGCGAGCAAAGAAATTGCTCAGAAGCTCATCGTCTCGTTGCTTCACCTTGAATATAGCGTCGATGGTGACTGGACGCTTTTTGTTGTGGATGTAGAAAATAACGAACTGTTTCTCCAGATCGGCAAACGAACGGATTGATCCTGGCTTCAAACGGTGGAACCAATCAAGAGCAGGTCCGGTGAGGTTGGACTGGAATAGTAAACATAACAAATGATCTTCCTTGATGAGTGGAAGTGACTTGAGGAAACCCTTGATATGGTCTATTGGATCTCCTATCCCTGTGTACTGATCGAACTTTGGAGCGTTGAGTTTGTTAGGCAACTCTTGCTCAAGGATCTCCTTGGAGAAAGGAGATTCCTGGAAGTGCTGTAGAGACTGGACAACGAGCTGTTCGGCTGTGTGCCCTTTACTTAACTGTATAGCGACCTGAGAGGCTTTGAACTCAGCGAGCTGTTGACTGAGTTCTTCATATTTTCGATTGCTGTCGTCAGCGACGACAGCCCACTGTTCTGGGTTTGGTTATGCAACTTGTGCAGCTTTAGACGGGCATTTTGTTCCTGGAGACGATTGAGTTGGTCTCTCAAATCCTGGATTGTCACCTCTTGGGTAGCCATTTGAGAAAATGGAAATGGTGAAATGACTTTAAGTTGGGTGGGAGGGCTGGTTTTTTTGATATAATTGAATCCTTTCAGTCGGCGCCAAATGTATTAACCTATTTCTAGATTAATGCATTCACTAGGTCAGGTCGTTGTTGGACTGACCAAAGGGGGGATTTAAGATCGGGGGTGGCTGCACCTCGATGAGATCGAGATTGCCTACGTACTGTAGCTCGAGGGAATGGAACTTAGAGATCAAGCCATCGTAGTTCTGATTATATAGAAGGTGAAGGGGCGAAGATCATGGGATCTTGCAGATTCTCCGACATCTTTATGATTGTGTAATATTCTCCAATGATTGTGTAACAGCTGCAATGATTGTGTAACAACTGGAGATATTCTCTATGCATTGATTTAGGACACGTACGTATGAAGAGGTCGTCATCGGTCATATAGTCGAGCTGCTCTGATCGACCTTCGGTTAGGTCGAGCAGTGGACGACCTGTGAGAATGATGAGTAGGCCACGTGTCGTGTTTTGATTGGCTGGAGCATATAGTACCCCTACAGTTGGACACCTTGAGCACTTGTATATTCAGCTATAAACACCTCCAGCGTGCCTAGAGGGCAAACAAATGAAGCTGAAAGATTCATGACCAAGCATGAACGTTGTACTTTGGAAATTGCAACACTTGAAGCAGACAAATCTTAAACATTCATTGAACATCTATGCATTGCAAACAATAGAACTCGATATTTCTGGCGCTGCAAGTGAAGTAGATTAATTAAAAGGTTATACAGTATATTGGTATATGTTCAAATGCAGTTTAAGGTGGGAGGACGTACAACTCAGATAGTTGATGGCATTACTTATGATGACAAGAACTGACTGACAAACTGCTAGGCCAAATCCTCATTCAGAGCATAATTACCAACAACTAAGCATTATTCTCTAGAACCATAATGATACTCGTTGGAGGAAACAAGTTGATGACGCAAAAATAGGCTTTTAAGTTCGTAGCTAGGCAACTACCCTAATTACTCCAGCTATTCTTCCTCCTCTTATGAGACTAATTCAGACTACTTGAAGCCAAGTACAGACAACTTGTTGGTGAGTTCGAGTTGAAAATATGGGACTTACCTAGTAATCTAATCAGACATCTAATCTTTAGACTTGGCGCTTGATAAGCCAGGAAGTAATGGTGCTGATTTTCGGTGTAAAGAGAATGCTAGGGAGGCAAAACAGTGCTGAAACAAATGTAATCTCTGATGACAGCCATGGACAGATCCAAGAGTCCCAGGGGTCGGGGAGGAAAGACCACCACACTTGGCCTCTTTGGAGATCCATCGTTGGATCTAACCAATTAACCTCTTCTATATCTACAAAACATAAATCTAAAGTAAATTTATCAATGCGAAGATGAGAATTTGTTATTTACCTGACTTGATCGAGAGCAACACCATGGGGAACTGAGTCTATGAACCACTGGGGCTTTCAAAGTACTCTTTCATCATATAGAGATCCAACAAATATGGTTATAACATGGCCAACATAGTAAAATTCCAGAAAGATCATGAAATGTGATGTTTCCAGGATTTGTAGGCAACGATATCTGTAAATGCATAAATAAGTTAGGTGAATAGAGTGGTGAAGAAGATGATCAAAGATAGAAGTGGGAAGAGATTTGAGGATGACACGTGGCTGAGCTATCTTAAAAAAATAGTTGCCTACGTATCTGAGAATGACCAAGTCCCAGAATCAAGCCTAAGTAGTTCATATTTATAGGTGATTGGGACAACGATTAGCTCATTAATTGTCCAACGGTGGGATCAATTAATGAGCGAGCGTTACAAATTGATTGAAAAGATATTGTAACTGAAGAGAATAAACATGTGAAATAAAGGTGAGCTCAGAGTGAGGTCGAGCAAAATAAACACCAGCTCGAGTGAGCTCGAGCAAAAGAGTGTTCACGTTGTTTGATGACGAATGAATAAATAATCCAAGTCGGATCATGAAGGTTTTAGTGAGCTCGAGAAGAAGTCGAGTAAAAAGGGTGTTCACCTCGTTTGACGTCGAAGGTGTATAAATTGTGTTCAAAGTGGTCACTTAAGTGAGCTCGAGGGAGCTCGAATACATGGGTATATACATAGCCCCTTTTCATTCAGATTGAAGTGGGCGAGTTGAAATGAAGTAGAATGAGCTGACTTCGATTTGGATGAAAACAAAGATGTTTCATTGGAATGAGCAGTGAATTGCCTTGGAGTAGGGGGTTTCTTGTCAGCTCGCTTTTGGTGTTGCACTTGTCTTTTGATGTAGATAGGTGGCTCTATAATGCGAGGGACGAAGCTTTTGGTCTCGTCTTTGGATTTGTGTTGAGCTTTCTTGAGTTGTCCAATGTCTTGGTCGACAAGGTAAGTAATGATGCACGTGAGCTCAATTTTGGTGTTACATTGAGCTCGGGTGAGGTAGAGAAAAATAGTGTTCACCTCGTTTGAGCTAGATGATGAGAGTGAACAACATATGTTAAATGAGCTCGGGCGAGCTAGAGGAAAATATTATCCACCTCGTTTAATCTAGATGAGAGTGAACTAGATATGTTAAGTGAGCTCGGACGAGCTAGAGAAAAATATTGTCCACCTCGTTTGAGCTAGATGAGAGTGAACTAGATATGTTAAGTGAGCTCGGGTGAGCTAGAGAAAAATAGTGTTCACCTCGTTTGAGCTAGATGAGAGTGAACTAGATATGTCAAGTGAGCTCGGGTGAGCTAGAGGAAAATAGTGTTCACCTCGTTTGAACTAGATGAGAGTGAACTAGATATGTCAAGTGAGCTCGGGTGAGCTAGAGAAAAATAGTGTTCACTTTGTTTGAGGTAGATGAGAGTGAACTAGATATGTTAAATGAGCTCGGGTGAGCTAGAGGAAAAAATGTTCACCTCGTTTGAGCTAGATGAGAGTGAACTAGATATGTTAAGTGAACTCGTGATCTCCGAGTTCATGTGTCCATTTTTCCATGCGACTTGATTTGTTCTTGTTTTCCAGCACTTGTGTGAGTGGTGCATCAGTGATCATCCTATCTTGTGTGGTTTTGACTTTCTAGATGCAAAAAGTAAAGCTAATGTTTTTTTTTTTTTTTTCAAGATTAGTATATCATACCTCGGATTAAAGCAGTCTTTTACTGACGAAGTAGATAGACCTTTTGATGTATTTTTCATCTCGAAATAGAACTACGCTAATTGCAAGTTCTAAAGTTCCAAGGTAAAGCCCCAACACATCACCTTCTTAGGGTACTGTACTTACCGGAGGCATTGCAAGGTAGAGATTGAGCTCGTCGAATGCTTGTTGCAATTCTTCTACCTACTCATATTTTGTGCCTTCTTCAAGATTTGAAGTAGTGGTATTTGTTTGTTTGATATTATAGCTATGAATTTGTTTAAAGCTGCTAACATATCATTGAACTTTTGAACCTGCATTTTTGTCTTTGGACTTGGCATTTATAATATTGTCTTGATCTTTTCTGGATTTGCCTCAATACCTCGTTGAGTAATAATCTGAGGAACTTTTCTGATGCCATTCCGAATAGGCATTTTTCTGGATTGAGCTTCATGTTGTATTCATGAAGTCATTGAAATATTTTCTTGAGGTCAGTTATCTGTGATGATTTTTGGAGGGTCAGATGGCTGAATGATAACCTTGCCATTGTTGGCTTGTGAGATATCGTTGACAGTGGGCTTTGGTGAGCTCGCACCTGTCTTGGTAGAGGTCTCGTTAACAGAGGGCTGTAGTGAGCTCACAACTGTCTTGGTAGAGATGGCATTGATAGATGACTAAAGTGAGCTCATAGTTGTCTTGGTAGAGGTCTCTTTAACAGAGAGCTACAGTGAGCTTGCATCTGTCTTAGTAGAGATCTCATTGATAAATGGTTGAAGTGAGCTCGCAACTGTCTTGGTAGAAATCTCATTGATAGATGTTTGAAGTGAGCTCGTAGTTGTCTTGTGGAGATCTCGTTTGACAGTGGACTTTGGTGAGCTCACAACTATCTTGGTAGAGATCTCGTTGACAGTGGGCTTTTGTCAGCTCGCGTATGTCTAGCTTGGTAGAGATCTTGTTGACAAAGGGCTAAAGTGAGCTCACAGTTGTCTTGGTAGAGATCTCCTTCGACAGTGGGCTTTGGTGAGCTCACAACTATCTTGGTAGAGATCTCAACATAAAGTGAGCTCGCAGTTGTCTTGGTGGAGATATCGTTTGAAAGTGGGCTTTGGTGAGCTCACAACTATCTTGGTAGAGATCTAATTGACAATGGGCTTTGGTGAGCTCGCACATGTCTTGGTAGAGATCTCAACATAAAGTGAGCTCGCAGTTGTCTTGGTGGAGATATCGTTTGAAAGTGGGCTTTGGTGAGCTCACAACTATCTTGGTAGAGATCTCGTTGACAGTGGGCTTTGGTGAGCTCGCAGTTGTCTTGGTAAAGATCTCATTGACAGATGGATGAGGTGAGCTCATAGTTGTCTTGGTGGAGATCTCGTTTGACAGTGGGCTTTGTGAGCTCACACATGTCATCTCGTCGACAAAGGGCTAAAATGAGCTCACAGTTGTCTTGGTAGAGATCTCATTGACAAAGGGTTGAGGTGAGCTCGTAGTTGTCTTGATGGCCCCTAACTTGCCAGGAAGTGGGATGACTTCAAGAATTACATGGCATCCATGTGCCTCAATTTGGTCACCTCGAAGTTTCATGATGCCTCTGAGGACAGGAAACTTGATGACTTGACGTGATAGGTGGATGGAACAGTTTTCATCCTGTGGATCCATTTCCTATCTAAGATTACATTGAACTTGGTTGGAACGTCCAACATGAAAAATGTGCACTTGACAATGACTTTATCTTCTCCAGTTGAGATTGGGAGGTAGATCTCACCATTTGTTTCAGCTTCAGTGGAGTTGAATGCAAAGAAGGTGACTTGTAAGTCATGGAGCATTGAGTCTGGCATCTCGCATGAGCTGCCTGCGAGTTGTTGGACGACTTTTGCTTTGTGTGTGAGCTGAAAGTAATGGTGAATACATTGACTTTATCAGTGGTGGCTCCGTTTGGTGGAACGGCTGTGAAACTCTTCAGTTGAGCATTTTCAGTCACCAATTTGTTGAACTTTTCTTGTTGATCATTGATTTGTTTGTGAAGTTGCTCAAACTGTTTGAGTGATTCCGGCAATGGTCTTTGTCTGGTTGATATTCGATCACAGTCAGTCGGCGCCAATGTAAATGCATAAATAAGTTAGGTGACCAGAGTGGTGAAGAAGATGATCAAAGATAGAAGTGGGAAGATATTTGAGGATGAGAAGTGGGTGAGCTATCTTAGAAGATAGTTGCCTACGTATCTGAGAATGACCAAGTCCCAGAATCAAGCCTACGTAGTTCATATTTATAGGTGAATGGGACAACGGCTAGCTCATTAATTGTCCAACGGTGGGATCAATTAATGAGCGAGCGTTACAAATTGATTGAAAAGATATTGTAACTGAAGAGGATAAACATGTGAAATAAAGGTGAGCTTAGAGTGAGGTCGAGCAAAATAAGCCCCAGCTTGAGTGAGCTCGAGCAAAAGAGTGTTCACGTCGTTTGATGACGAATGAATAAAGAATCCAAGTCGGATCATGAAGGTTTTAGTGAGCTCGAGGTGAAGTCGAGTAAAAAGGTGTTCACCTCGTTTGACGTCGAAGGTGTATAAATTGTGTTCAAAGTGGTCGCTTAAGTGAGCTCGAGGGAGCTCGAATACTTGGGTATATACAATATCAATGTAAAATAAGTTGGAGATAAAATAGCAGAACTGATCAATGCTAGCTACAGAGATCGGTTATTCAGAGATCTATTTCATATATCAAAACCCTGACAATCAAAGCTGAAATTTTTTTTTTACATGAAGTAATACAAGACCAATACAGTCAAGTCTCTGAGAACTGTTTCATTAGTCACAATACAACAAATGAACTTACAGGCTATAGCAATACATGTCAGTACCCCGAGTTCAGACATGGCATGCAGTATATCGACGAGGAAACATATCACTTAAGTATCTCACACCACGAATCAGAATTCAAAGAATCTGAATAGGATAAGTGGAAGCTAATCTACTGTTTCATTGAGTAGTAATAAAAACATCTAAAGCCAGTAACTCGAACACTATAATTAAGCAACATCATAAGTGTTTTTCTTCCAACTTTCATCAGATTAAAAAGAAATTAATAATAAGAAGGATATATAGAACACAGAAAAGGATAAAACAGAAAATAAAAGAACCAAGCTGGCCCCAGACATGATCAAATTAACATTACTAAGCATTGTGTTGATCATCAACTACACAGAACTTTTGTCATGAAGCTTTAGCTTCATTTCAGAACGTACTATGACCCTTTAGCTGTAAGTTTGTTGTCATAAAACTAGGTTGCGTTTGTAAATCTCAAATATAGAAATTTCAAGAAAGTTTTGATACCTAAACCTCACAGATGTCCTTAATACAGCTACTGCAATTATTTGAAATTCACAAGTCATATATACAACACAAGGAAAAGAAAGCAAATCATACCAAGATAAAAGTGAGATAAGAGATTTTGATGCTCTCTGTTCACATCTGGACTTTCCAAGGTATTCTTCCATACTATACGAACACAATAGTATATATGAAATCAAGTCACTCGGACGGTAGCAGATTGGTAGATATATTATGATCTGATGAAGACACACCCAGTGATGGTTCTATCCAAATAGGGGGATCAATAAAGATTCTTCTGGCTTCTGTTGCGCGGTATACTTCAATGCTTCCCTCTTCCAAGTTGAAAACTCCCATGTCATATCGCCGTTCTGATCTTCCATACAAACAAAATTCTTCTTTAAAGTATATACAATTTGGCCTGCATCCAGGATAATCCGAAGCCAATAAAGAGAGAGATGTAATATCTCCTAAAAACAAAGTCTGTCCTCCCAAATTCCTTATTTCAAGCCATTTAAGCTTAACAGTATCCAACTTAAAGACTTTAAAGCCAACTGTGACATAATTGTTATATCCTATCCGAAACTGCTTCTTGCTAACATTCAACAAGTCTCCAGATGACTCAACAATATACTTTTTATTACCATTGTCTTCATCAATGGGTGGTGCGACTTTTGACGCCTTGTTATGAGGAGATTTCACATCAAAAGCCCAAACTGTTCCATCAAACTCCACAGCGTAGAATTGATCTTTCCAGTATATAACATCGGATATCATGTCTTCAGAATGTAAAGATGTCCAAGCATTGTCACCAGGTTTATAAAAAGCCAAAGCACGGGCTTCACTATAAATTACCATAACTACATAACTAGAGGTTAATATGGGGTTTGATGATAAAACACCTTTCACCAGGATATCAGGTAAGTGTGGGAGCTCAATCTTGTTATTGACTGACAAGAATGGATTTAGTAAATAAACTACTGATTTCTTATCAGCTGACTTCTGATCCACAGCAAGTAACCAACCTTGAGTAGAACTGCGACATATAAGAATAATTAATATTATCAATAAACAATAAGGATCATGAATCACGTAATTAATCACTAACAAATACACATACCTTGTCTATAGCATTGATGATCCGAAAAGCTGCACAAGATCTAGGTTTCTCTCTCCTTGCCTCTAAAACCTTAATATGTGTTGTAATAGTAAGTGTATGAGGATGGAGATCATACACCAATTTATAGAGATGGAGAGAGGACCTAAATCTACAAACCTAAGCCCATTAGATCTAGACCGTCCATCATAGTTAAGATCTACGGTAGATATGACTTCCACATAACCTGTTACTAATTAGCTTATTTCTATATTAAACCAAGGTTAAACGTACATGGACCACATTATGGGTTGGGCTTTATATGTGGAAATTCCAACAGTCTCCCACTTGGTCCATAGTAAAATCTCACATACGGTTTAATGTAGAATACATAAGGCGCGCAATAAGAGCTAAATTAGTTTTTCGAAATGGTTATCATAATACCGTCATTAATTAAACCACTAATATGAGTCATGGCGGTTCCACATCGCGTAAATGACATGGTTCCTTCCATGTACTACGATATCAACAATTTAATTAACTAGGTCTATAAGTGGAAGTAACAATAATGGTCCAGTAATGTCTTCGTAAAAGACTATTTCTGTCAACAATTATCCATTCACTTACATGTACATAAACAATGGAAAACAGAAAATTCAGAACTTAATCAATAATAATGAGCTCAAAATAATGCCAAATAATAAGCACTAAGTAATCCACAAATCATTAAGTTATGGGTTACATTCAAAACCCAACTTGTTAACATGATGCTAGAATATCATTATTTCTAGCTCTTAAGTTAGTGGATTTACTAACACGTGTACTAATGTGTTCCATTGACACTCACTTGTTCCAAACTTAAGCCATAATCAATAGGTATTTTATATCATGTGCTAAACATTAGAATTCCTATCATTCTTACAAAGGCATATAGTTGCAACATTATTACAATAAAATTCAAACGACTTAGAAATCAATAACTCTAAGTTATAATATAAAGTTTTGCAACTATACAACATTGCATGTAGCTTTACAACATGCCACAAATTCGACTTCTATGGTGGGTGAAACAATAATGTTTTATCGACTATCCACACACCCATTAAATTCCGAATTTGTAAAACCAATCACCTCAAGGTGATTAAATCTTTTAAAATATGAGCATACAGTTTCTCTTTCATTCATTCTTGTTCCAATTCATTCATAGGATCTTGATTTAATTCAAATATTCCCCCTCTGAATTGGAGCATCATTACAATTATGCCTTAACACATTAAATCTATCCAAAACTTTATTAATGAAATCTTTCTGAGACGTTCCAACAATTATTGTGATCAATCCCGAAATATTTTTATTTCTATCACATATGACGCATCACCATAACTTTCATTGCAAAGTGTTTAGACAGAAAAAACGTTTACATAAATGAAAATCACTGCTGCGAAACAATAAATCATCAACATACATAATCAAAATAATAAACTTACTCCCACTGAACTTTGGGTATGTACATTAAACCCAAACGTTTGATACTATTAATCATTAGGTACCATTTTCGAGAAGCTTGTTTTAAGTCTGTATATTGACTTCTTTAACAAATAGATTATGTGTTCTTGGTCTTCCTTTATGAAGTTGTGTGGCTAATTAAACCATGTAGACTTTATCCAAACTTTCATTCAAAATATCATTTTCACATTTATTTGGTGTAACTCTAAATCGAAATGAGTCACCAATGCCATAATGATTCTAAGATAATTCTTCTTTAACACATAAGTGAAAGTTTCACGCACGAGAAAGTAATGCCACCATATTGAGTAAACTGTTTGGATACAAGTCTTGCTTTATGGCATTCAATAGAACCTTTTGAGTCAATTCTACTAACCCCAGACTTAGTTAAAATCCACACTTAATTTATCTCTTCATTCATGGGATGAATCTTTTTATCAGAATTACTATAAGTAATGGCTTGTGAAAATGTAACTGGATCATTAAATTTAAATTCTTGTAAATACAACACGTGGTCATCCAAATAGCTGGTCATGATCTTTAAGATCTTTTTAATGCTACTTCTTGTGTGTGTTTACATTCAGTTCAATGACATTAATTTCATTAAGTGGTTGAGGATCAACTTGTTGTTTATTGTTGTTGAGCGGTGCAACAACATGAGGAACAACAGAAGTAACAATAATATCATTACAAAATTGAGGTAACAAAATTGGTACCATAATTTCTTTAATGATTACCTCTTTGATATGATCACTCCCACTTATTTTGTCATTCATAATGAATCAATAATTTCCAGTTTCAATAATTCTAGTGGTATGGTTAGGATAGTAAAATCTATACCCTTTAGACTTTTCTAGATAAACCCTAAATGTGTAAATGTCTTAAACTAGGTTTCCATCTTTTCCACATTTCAAAAGGTGTTTTTGTAACTGCCTTAATAGGAACCCAATTCAATATATACACTTCGGTTTATAAAGTATACATCCACAATGATATGACTTAATGCATTCCACACACACACACACCAAAATTAGTAAAGTTAAGGTTTGGGAAAACCCCTTCTTTTACTAGTCTACTTTTCATCTAGATGTATAATCCAGTCTTTTATGCCATAATAAAGATAAACATTAATCATAATCAATTCACTAAGGGTTAGGAATACCAATTAAGTTTGATCGAACAATACTAAAACCAAAAGCTTATCTTTTATATCAAACAAACGCCATATTCACATAAATGGTATTGGCACACACATAGTGTATATCCAAACACAATTAGAGAATTGTTCATTCAACTTCTTGAAACATGAATTAAACTTGAGTGACATGATTATAATGTTGTTTAAGCCTTGCCTATACTTGAACTAGTAGTCTCGCCATTTAATTCACATTCCACTTGTCTTTAATAGTGTAATAGTGAAACTGAACATACTATGTAGGCAAGAAATTTAGAACAAATTGAAGGACAAAGTAATCATCCACTAACATGTCTAAATTCTTTAATTTAACAACTAAATTGGGAAACTCAAGGATACAATCATGCATACTATGAGTACTATGAATAGTAATCAGTTCAACAATTAACTTTTCAGCTAGCAGTGCGAAAATGATTCTTAATATTATTCATCAACAATTATTCACATAAATATTGAGTTTAATTTGCATGTTCAATCTAGTTCATGCATAATGCATAATTTTCTCCTTTTTACTGCTTTTATAAAATAACAGTAGATTCAACAATAAGGAAATATATGCCAAGATCTAGAACTCCAACTAAAATCAACTAGACTTATTCATTCTAGTTCATTAGTTTTATTAAGGATAAAACATACAAAATATACGAAATACAAGAATAATAGAACGAGAAAAATAAACATGCTCACAACATTAGTCAACACATTAATTAAACAATATGACTAAGATTTTTAGTAATACTATAAATGGGTGACATATCACATGATCAAAATAAGCATGGTATCTGTGGATATCGTACACTCATTTAATCACAAATACGTGCAACCCCTTAATTTTATTCAATCTAACATATGCATGATCTACCTGTGGGTAGCTCAATAATGCAAGTGAATAAATAAGCAATAAGGTACTTAGTCGAACATTCAACACAATATTTAGTTCACTGTGGTGAAAACCAAATCATAATATGAATGTTCAAGAATATTCATTAAACATATTGGAATCACTGTAGTGGATACCAATAAAAAAACTTGATATGAATATAAAACGAAAACCAATGTTCATAATCTGAGTTGGTTCACTGTGGTGATACCAAATCATAATGACATGAACCTTAAGGGAATAAACATGCAGCTGAATAAATGCTACAAGATCAAAATATCATAATGCATCTTAATCATAAGAAGTGCACAATTTAATAAATTCAACTAGGCACATGCATAATATGGGTGAAATCAAGAATTATCATAAGGCATACAAGTCTGAATTAGACATGGAAGCAACTAACATTAACCTATTGTACATATGTGACTAATATATGAGAGAGGCATGGAAGTAAAATACATCACAATATAAACTAGCACAAAATGTCTAACATTAAGATCCAAACACATTAATTATAGACTGTAACTATTAGACCCAAAGATGATCCCGTTATCATTATGAAAATCGTGTGCAAACAGTAATTGAAAATACCAAACTACCAAAACACTAATGGACAAAGCGTTAAGTCCAAAACAAAAATTGGTTCAGTTTGACTTTATGGTATATTCATAAAAATCAATATTCATAAACATACTTGGTTTCACTGTGGTGAATACCAATAAAAATCTTAACACGAATATTGAATAAGAAGAAAAAAAGAAAACAATTTTGATAACTCTTTAATTGGAACCATTGTGGTGAATACCAACGCGTTTCTTGTTATAAATATTACCATTATAATTGTGCACAATATTTAATCAGTAAAATACATCATCATAATACAATTGGTTGGGTTCTTGTCACTAAGGGAGGCACAAAACCCCAAGTAATAGTATATTATAGGACTAAAAATACTTAATATAGGTTGAAACAGTAAGGCCCAAAACCCAAAGAATGATATACCAGATTATTATCTCCTTTGGAAAGATGTGTACTACAGCAGTAATCGAAGTAGGAAAATTACTCAAAAAAAATTAATGGACTATGTATGCCCAAATAAACCAGATTTATAGACGAATGAATGGGTCTGTAGAACCGGGTTAAAAAGTGTTCATGGATGAACAGTACGCGTGAACAGTAAACTGTGGTCACTAAATTTACAAAACGGGATACTGTGAACAGTAACGCGATGAACAGTACTCGAATTTGTTCGGCTCAGTAAAGGGACATAAACATAATGGATACCGGTGATACACATACACATTATATGGGCTATAATGTGCAGATGAGATACATGAATTTTGATACCTAAACCTCACAGATGTCCTTAATACAGCTACTGCAATTATTTGAAATTCACAAGTCATATATACAACACAAGGAAAAGAAAGCAAATCATACCAAGATAAAAGTGAGATAAGAGATTTTGATGCTCTCTGTTCACATCTGGACTTTCCAAGGTATTCTTCCATACTATACGAACACAATAGTATATATGAAATCAAGTCACTCGGACGGTAGCAGATTGGTAGATATATTATGATCTGATGAAGACACACCCAGTGATGGTTCTATCCAAATAGGGGGATCAATAAAGATTCTTCTGGCCTCTGTTGCGCGGTATACTTCAATGCTTCCCTCTTCCAAGTTGAAAACTCCCATGTCATATCGCCGTTCTGATCTTCCATACAAACAAAATTCTTCTTTAAAGTATATACAATTTGGCCTGCATCCAGGATAATCCGAAGCCAATAAAGAGAGAGATGTAATATCTCCTAAAAACAAAGTCTGTCCTCCCAAATTCCTTATTTCAAGCCATTTAAGCTTAACAGTATCCAACTTAAAGACTTTAAAGCCAACTGTGACATAATTGTTATATCCTATCCGAAACTGCTTCTTGCTAACATTCAACAAGTCTCCAGATGACTCAACAATATACTTTTTATTACCATTGTCTTCATCAATGGGTGGTGCGACTTTTGACGCCTTGTTATGAGGAGATTTCACATCAAAAGCCCAAACTGTTCCATCAAACTCCACAGCGTAGAATTGATCTTTCCAGTATATAACATCGGATATCATGTCTTCAGAATGTAAAGATGTCCAAGCATTGTCACCAGGTTTATAAAAAGCCAAAGCACGGGCTTCACTATAAATTACCATAACTACATAACTAGAGGTTAATATGGGGTTTGATGATAAAACACCTTTCACCAGGATATCAGGTAAGTGTGGGAGCTCAATCTTGTTATTGACTGACAAGAATGGATTTAGTAAATAAACTACTGATTTCTTATCAGCTGACTTCTGATCCACAGCAAGTAACCAACCTTGAGTAGAACTGCGACATTCCATATAGTAGGAAATTGGTAATGAGAAATTGTAGATTCCAGAAAGGTCATGCACACAACGTTTATGGGGGTCACCATTATTAAACTCAGAACCAAGCATAAGCATAGGAAGTTGACGAGGTAAACCTCGATGGTGTCGAAGATTTTCGATATAAATAGAATTCCATGAGTGACAAACTGCGCCGAAGCGAATGTAATCTTTGATGTTAAATAGTAATTTATCAGAAATGTATGATACAATATGGGATGGAAGTTGTAACCAATTAACCTCACTACTTGTTGTTGTATTCTCCATTCCAAATTGATCTAGAATGAGTAAAAAAGGATAATTGCAGTATAATTGTTGTTACCTCAATGTAATTGCAGTTCCAAGCCTCCCAAGGGTTTTGGTTACAGCTCTTGTAGTCTTGTGCCAAAGAAAGAAGAAATGAGGAGAAATTGAAGTGAAGTTGCTCTAGTCTTGGCTTTTTAATAATACTAATTTTTATGACAAATTTACCCCTACCATTATTTCATGTTCTCAAAGTCTCAGTCTCAAGAGGCAAGACTCACCCTCTTCAACCCAACTAACTTGACTACAACTAAGATTAAACTTAAGGCTAGAAAGGGTACACGTAGTCAAATAAGAATCGTTGGATCTAGACCTGATCTGACGGACATAAGAGCATGCATGCTACACTCTATTAGGTAAAAACCCTAAGATTAAGATATGTTTTTTCAATTATTCTACACTATTATACATTAGGTCTTCTTCTCTTCCTCACTTGATACTAACTTGAGCGTTGGAGTGCTAACTCCGGTATCAACACCGGTGTGTTTTGCAAGATACGGGAAGAAAAACTAGGTGAGCATCCAGTCTTGACAAACTTCATAGTGTAAGCTGCTGAACAGACTTACAGGAACCAACCAAAACATGGTTGATGAATCAGAACTGATTGATCAAAGCATGGTTAACGGCTTGGGGTTCATGATGCAAGTCCTTTAACTGTTCTACGAAAGCATGATCACAGGGTGATTGGTGGCTGACAGGTTCAAAAACTTGACTACAGCTCATAGTTGAAACTTGAAAGATCTGCAAATACTCCTTGAATTTATTTTATCCCATTATGACAAAATCAGCATGTCTGAGATATTCCGGTGTCCAAATAAAATGCAGTTATATCCGTTTTTCATGATTCTAAACTTAGCACAAAATCGCAATTTTCAACTATTCAAGTATTCAATTATTGCGCCAGTCAAGTGATATTGTCATATTGACCATTTTGTCAAGGTATAATGAGCCATATCACAATTTATTTAGTTGGCAAGCGAGGTTGGAGAGACCCGTACCCTTTTTTATTACATGAAAAAACTGTCAGCAATCAGCTGTTGAGTGCATATGAAAAATTGTGCTGAAAGCTTATGATATTGCACTTGGCTAGATATACGGTAGCTACTTATAAAGTGCAGCAATGTTATTTGTGATTACAACTTACAATAACTGCATATCAGAACTGTCATTTCCTTAATTGATCTCATTAGAAAAAAGGAATCTGAGAACAATGATGATGTCTTGAAGCACATGCATACATTGGAGAGAGCTGCTCAATCTATACAAGAAAATACCACTACAGCAGAACAAAAGATGGGGATCATCTCACCAAAAAAAAAAACAAAAGATGGAGATCATCACAGCCCAAGTAAAGACAGAGAACTGACAGAGTGATAAGTGGGGCTAATGCGAAAGTTGTAAACGCTTGAGCACGTCTAGAGAGGGTTAAAGAGTGAAGTTGAAAGATGGCTTTTCGTGAACAAACATATTCCTACAATGGAAACTGCAACACTTCAAATACACAAATCTCAAACATTCAATCACATCTACTGTATTGCGAACGGTAGATCTCAAACAACAAAAGAAGATAATGGAAGATTTGAGTAGCTCCAAGTGAAGTAGATTAAGAGATTATGTTCAAAAGCAGAAGTTGGGAGAAGAATTCAATGGAATTACTTACGGAGTTGCTGACAAGAAAACTGACAGTAGAGCTGCAAATCCTCATTCAGAGTATTACCATTAACTAAACATCCTTCTCTAGAACCATAACGATACTTGTCCTCGTAGGAAACTAGTAATAGGAAATCTTCCTAATCTTTCTCTTCAAAAGGTTGTAGAAGCAGCTTCTTTGGATGATTGCAATTAATATCAAAACAATACATGAGCATGTGAAGTCAATGACACAGATTACAGATATAGGCTTTTAAGTTCGTCGCTTCACAGCAACTCTACTTCCACCTATTCCTCCTTCTCTGATAGGACTTGAAGCAGTCCTTAATATATGGGACTTAGGTCAGGAGCGTCACTCAAGCACCCCTAGTAATCTAATCAAACATCTAATCTTTAGGCCTCACCACCTGACTTATAAAGCCAGCAAGTAATGGTGATGATTTTCAGTGTAAAGAGAATGCTAGATTGCTAGCAGTGGGAAACAACACTGGTTGCGGATAATTTATCCCGTATTCCGGCTCATATACATTATGGTAGCCTCTTTCTACAAGTTCAAGGTCAACAAGTAAATAGCTGAAAGGGGCTAGTGAGTTAGGTTTCTAGGCAACAACATCAAAGTAAAATAAATAGTAGCCTTTTAAAACAAAATTCTAGAACTGATCCACACTAAAGAGGATCAGAGATCCATTTCATATTACAAAACCATAACAACCAACGCTAACAAGTATTACATGAAGTAATACAAGACCCAATACAGACAAGTCTGAGAACTGTTTCCACAAATTAACTTACAGGCTATAGAAATACATGTCAGTACTCAGAGTTCAAACATGACATGCAGAGCAATAAAAACACTTAAGGTCAGTAACTCAAATGCAATATCTTCAAGCAAAG
This sequence comes from Aquilegia eximia, assembly GCA_023053565.1. Taxonomy (NCBI): domain Eukaryota; kingdom Viridiplantae; phylum Streptophyta; class Magnoliopsida; order Ranunculales; family Ranunculaceae; genus Aquilegia; species Aquilegia eximia. The sequence continues at coordinate 28,552,724 of JALIGU010000004.1, forward strand.
ACGATTTATGTATTTCTTCCAACTTTCATCAGATTAAAACAAACCAACAGTAAGATTGATATATACAACAGATACTGGAAAGATTTCAACTTCACAAGTCCTATATGCAACGAAAGGAAAAAGAAGGAAATCATACCGAGATAGGATATTTCAACACTCTCTGTTTACTATAGGAACACAACAATTAAATATGAATGTAAAGTCACTCGGACACACCCAATAATGGCTCTATCCAGATAGGGGGAATAAAGACTCTTCTGGACTCTGTTGCGCGATATACTTCAATGCTTCCCTCTTCCAAGTTATAAACTCCCATGTCATAACGGCGCCCATCTGATTCTCCATAAGAACCATATTCTTCTGTAAAGTATATACAATTTGGCTTGCATCCAAGATAATCCGAAGCCAATAACGAGAGAGACGTATTGTCACCTAAAAACAATGTCTGTCTTCCCAAATCCTTTATTTCAAACCATTTAAGCTTAACTGTATCCAACTTAAAGACTTTAAATTCAACTGTGGAATAACAGTTCTCCATTATCCAAATCCTAAACTTTCTAACACAAAACAAATCTCCAGATGACTCTACAATACAATATCTTGATCGATTGTCCTCATCAATGGGTGGTGTGAGTTTTGACACCTTATTATGAGAAGAATTCACATCACAAGCCCAAAGTCTGCCATAATAATCAACAGCGTAGAATTGATCTTTGCAGTATATAACATCGGATATAATTTTGCATTCAGAACCTAAAGACGTCCAAGCATTGTCCCCACGTTTGTAAAAGGCCAAAGCATGATATTGACTATAAATTGCCATAACCACATAATTAGAGCTTGATGCAGGGTTTGATGATAGAACAGCTTTTTTCAGGAAATTGTCAGAGATCATTCCATCATGTTCAAAATAGGGAAGATGTGGGAGCTCAATCTTGTTCTTGACTGACGACAAAAATGGATTGTGTAGATAAACCACTGATTTCTTATACACAATAACTAACCAACCTTGAGTAGAACTGTGAGTGCGATAATCAGTACTGCGATGGGATTTTTCTAATGAAAAATTGTACACTCTTTTTTCAGAAAGATCATACAAACAAGGTTCATCTAGGTCGTCAAGCAAAAGCATGGGAAGTTGACGAGGTAAAGGATGGTGTCTATTTTCAACATAAACAGAACGCCATGAGTGACAAACTGCGCCGAAACGAATGTAATCTTTGATGTGAAGTAATAATTTATCAGAAATGAAACATACAAGATGAGATGGAAGATCTAACCAATTAACTTCCCTACTACTACTAGTACTTGTATTACTATTCTCCATTTAACAAGAAATGAAAGATATTGCAGTATAGTACAAGTAATAATTACCTCAAACTCAATGATTGCCAAGGGTTTTGCTTCCAGTTCTTGCAGTCTTGTGCAAAAGCCAAGAAATGGAGATTTCAGGGAAACTGAAGTTGATAAGAGTATTGACCATAGCAAGTCTTATCAAATTGTAGACTTTTTACATAAGGACATGTCATCTTATCATAATATCATCTAATCTAATTAACACTTGGAAGTGCCTTCATATGTACATGGTCCCTACTAGAGAAAAAAATTGCCAAATTCATCTGTATCCCTTCACAACTCTGTCCTATGTGTGAAACTCAGATTTAGATCTCTCACCAAATGCTTTTAACCTGCCCTTTTACTCAAACAGTTTGGTTCTCTCTGAATCTCTGTTGCTTTGAAATTTAGACTTGTTTATTTCCAAAGTTTGACCATTCGCCACCCTCACTTTGGCTGATTGAGGAACATATTTGGACATCTTACCGTATTTCATTGACTTGGGCTATCTGGAATGCTAGATGTAATAGCAAAGGTTAGTTCCACCTTCCATAGGAAATTTGAAAGTGAATGTAGATATTACCTTTTCTGATCCACACAACAACATTGACATTGGCTACATTCTGTGTAATCACAAAGATACATTTTTAAGTGCAGGATCAGAAAGAGGAGGAGCAGAATGATCAGAGGATGCGGAATGTAAAGGCATGCTATTGGCAGTCAAATGGAGCATCAAGCTCAAAGTAAAAAAAAAACTAGAACTTGAGACAGACTGCAAGCTAGGGAGCTGCAGATTTTCTGAAAGGGCACCAGACTAACCTATCTTGGTCTTCCATTTCTATTTTGCAAGAACTACAATTTCTAGGTGCTCATTTTAATTACTTCAGGGTACACTTTTTTAATAGGATAGGCAACCCAGGCAGTTCATCTGATAGCACACAAAGCTAACTTAAGGTCCCTGGATGCATGCTCCTACTTTGATCTACCCAGCTGGCTTCTGAACCAGTTAGCTCTGGACAAACTCTTTTCCTTTGTAACCTGATTTTATCTAATATATCAAACTATTTTTTTTTTTTTTTTTTTTTAAAAAAAAAACACTTGACTACAAGTCTACAATTTGATATTGACCATTTTGTCAAATGAGGTGAGAAAATGGTTCAGATTGACATCAGAGTAGTGGTGATGTTTGGAGGATGATCAATGGCTGTCTTGTTGCAGTTTTAAGCTTCTGGTAATAACCTTGAAGGAATTTCTACCAAGAAGGTTACGCTATCGGCTTATCGCACTTGGCTAGAAGCTAGATACCTGCTGTTTTTTGGTACCACGCGTTTCGAGTTCCCCATGCTGTTGTGGTGACAACATCTGCATGCCTGCATATCAGAACAGATTCATATTACAAGTCAGATCCTTACAAGATCACACTAGAACAAAGAATTCCGACAACATTCTGATGATGATGTCTTGGTGCACATACACTACTATCAAATCCACTACAGTTGTGAGGTCTATTTAACGAATTAATATAAGATCAGTACAATCAAATCATTTCAATGAATATAATTCTGAGATTCCTACTATTTGATAATAATCAAGAAAGATACATGAATGGTCAGAGTGCTGCACAAACACATACAAGAAAAAAATATTACTACAGCCGAACAAAAGAATGAGAATATGAATAATCACAGCCTGAGCAAAGAGAGAGAGAACTGGTACTCTCTGGTAGGACTTAATGTGAAAATTACAGCATTCATCGCTAACTTATTTCTACATGTTCTGCTGACAGAAAAGCAGGAAGTACTGAAGACCAAATACCTAGGTAACTGGTAACTTGGATAATTTCTCTCCGCGGCTTCTACCCAGACGTTCCTACCGAACAACTTCGATGTGAAGTTCGGTCATATTTTGCCTTTTATAAAGCCCGACAATAGTTGAAGATAATCTCTAAACTTGGGCAGACCATAAATTGCAACCAGTGTTAAGCTGAGGTGTCTTTCTCAAAACAACAGTGCGTTAAACTTGTGATTAAATTGTCTTCAGCTGGGGTCACATATTTGCATTCCTTTCCCTGAAACAGCTATTCTAGATATGTCTTATGGTAACTGTGCTTCAACTACTCCAGCTGCTCATAGAAGGGATGTACTACTGTGAACTACTTGGACTTGCTCCATTTCTAGCTCCAATTGCCACTCTTCATCACCAATTATTCACGTGGTAAGCTTAGATATGATAAAGAAAATTTATCATACAAGAGGGGATGGTACTTACAGAAACCGAGGTCGGGGGGAAAATAATGAGTGATCTACACAATATTAACATCAAACTCTCACCTAACCCTGAGGAAGAATATTCATATGTGAAGTTTATTATCTGGTCAGTACTACACGGAAGAATCCTGACAGCAGAAAACTTGGCAGCCAGGGGTATTACAGTTGAAGGAAACTGTGTTTTCCGCAATGGTGTGGAAACTGACATTCAACATCTGTTCATAAACTGCCCAGAAATCAGAGAAGTATGGCAGGGATTGACTGGGCACACTCAGCGAATGGATGGTCTGTTTCAGCAGGATGACATCAAGGGGGTGTTAGAAAACTGGCCAGATCTGGGAAGCGACAGATTTGGTAATGCAGTTTGGCAGTTTCTTCCCTATCCGGTTGTCTGGTGTACGTGGAAGGTAAGAAACAATTGCATTTTCAGAGAGCAAGCAGTGAACCTGGGAAAACTGATTAAATTCATCAAGTTGATTGTGTGGGCATGGTTGGAGGTGGCCACAGGTGGAACAGAGCTGCAGAGACAGCATGCAGTTACAGAACTGCTGCTAGACTGGGCCAATGCAATTACAGGGGGACTGAAATCAGGGGCTGCTGTGTCTGGCAAGCCACAACTGCAGGGAAAATTTCTGTCTGACAGTGTTGCTTCAGGGGTGTTTAGTCTGGTCAGTGAGTGCGTGCACTGTTATGGGTTTCAAGTCTGTAATGGTCATGTCATTTCATGAACCTGACGATGCTTTTTTGCATTCTGATCAGGGTGTATTTTTGGAGTGCGGATTTGTTCCACTCTTTAAAAGAGTGTGGAACAAATACTCTCCACCAGATCAGTCCACGTGGCTGTTTCAAAAAAAAAAAAATTGATTTATTATTATTATTATTTTTAATAATAAGTGAGATTAATTAGAAAAATAAAACACCTAGATTAGGTGTTGTTAACCCTAGTGGGACCAGAACAATTTTTTAAAATAAACTTTAAAACTACGTGGACAAATCTGGTGGAAAGTGTTGTTCCACACTCTAGAGTGTGGAACAAATTCAAATTCATATTGTTGTTACAGTTTTGAGTTGTTATAAAATTTTACCTTTTATCGAAAGATAATTTGAAGGCAACACCATTTTTTTTTTATGATTTTATCTACCTCCAACTTTTAAAGCAGCAGCTCATAAGGGATGAAATGAAAAATTAGACCCTGTAAGTATATTCCAAGCCCTTAATTTGTTCACATTTGACCTTATCCGAAATAACTTAAAATTCCTAGTTGAACTCCATACAATTTTTGTTTATCTTGGTCAGTCCTAGTTGAACTCCATATAATTTTGTGTAAAATATGGATCATTTTCTTCCCTCCATAAATTGCAATAATTCAAATGCTACTAACACCAAACAGGCTAAATAAATTAGAACTTGTGTTCCAAGACAATAGAGAGATTCAGGGGACAAATGATTGGGCTGTTATTCTATCTGCATGCATTGCAAGATTGAACACAAACGACCAAAGAAGACCATGCAAGATAAGTCACCTGAACAGTATTAGAAAGCCTTACAAATACTTGTTGAAGGAGGAGAGATAAAGTGAACAATGATCCAATGAAGGGCTTCTATAGTGTTGTATGCATCCAAATATGAGCACAAATGATCTTCTTTGACTCCACTTCCTGATCAAATAATGTTTCCATCATCTTAAAAAGTATCCCATACTAGATGGAACTTGTCTCTGAAGTGATAGCCTCCCTTCGCATCATGTTTAAAAGCATAATATCAAGTTTGGCCGTCGAGTAATCTCAAGAAATGGTGTTTAAAATCATAATATCAAGTTTGTGCAGTCGAGTAATCTCAAGAAATGATCTACATGAGTCCAATTGTTTGCACACCATGTGTTTGATGAAATGTCTACATGAGTCCAATTGTTTGTTTCTCTTGTTTGGTGTTGTGTTTTTCTCACACTTTTGGTTTGTATCGGGTTATGTTTGTGCAGGACATGCCTCCTAAGCGTGCTCGCACTACACCCGGCTCTAGGGGTGCGTCTTATTCGGGATCACGAGGTACACGCGCTTAAAGGCGTAGGGGTGCCCCTCCTCACCTCCTCCCAGACCCCTTGGTGTTCATCCTCGAGCGAAGGCCATTGTTCCTGAGTGTTTCTTTAACTTGCGAGACATCACCGCAAGTCCTTTAGGAGCTACTCAACTCGGCAACATCTCTTCGTTCTTTGAAGAACGAAACTGGTTAAGGGTGGCTCAACCGATAACCAAGTACTTGGTTGAGCACACGATTGCCTTCTATGAGACCAAGACACCTTCACAGAATCGCACGAGTTTCTCCATTTTGATTGAAGGTAGGAGATATACTATTTCTCCGAAGGTGATCAGTGAGGCTTTGGGAATCGATGGGCATCGGATGCCATTGAGTCAAGTGCATGTAATGTGGCCAATTCCGGATGAGACTCATTTTGACTTGGTCAGTTAAGCTCAACGGATGTTTATTGATGGTGTCACTCAGAGATACCATTCCAGGGCCTACAGCGTCATTCTTCTGCACATGGTTGCCCACTCGAGCATCTTTCCAACAAAGGGTAACAAGATCATTCTTACAGATGATATGGTGAAGTTGATCGTGTGTATGTCTGTGCATCATATCTACCTTTCAGAGGTCATTTACTCAAGGATGCTTGACGCAGCTAAGGGTACTCTTCCTTTACCTAGTTTCATTATGACCATACTTAAGCATTTGGGTTTTCAGGGAAGATACACGGAGGTTTCCAAACATGCCATTTTCGATTCGTTCCGTCCGATTTTCACCCCTAACTCCACTACATAGTTTTCACCATTGTTCAAAAATCTCGTGAGATATCTTGGAAATTGAAGTATTCGGTACAAGATATCCGTGGTCTGATTTCCATACCAACCTTGTCGATAAGTTCGAGATCTCGTGAGAAATTGTGAGATCTCGTGAGAAATTATATTTCTAGTGTTGAGATACTCGAGGTGAATTGGTGAATTGTTTAAAAATGAATTGAAAAGTTATTTGATTTTTTTTAAGTTAAATTAAAGGATTGCTATTAATTGTGGATACTAATTTGTTCTAAATGTAAGTTTGAACTTGAAATTGTGAAATTCGTAGAATTCAACTTACATATCTTGTTAAAATGACTTAATCAACTCAAAATGGGTTGATTTGGGGTTATTGCTAATAAGTACTTTTAATTAAGAAGAAATCTAGTGAAAATAAATTTAAAAATATTAATTAGGTATAAATGTGTATCGAAATTTGCTCCCAAAACTTATTCAATAGTTGGCAAACGAGATCTCGAATTTTAGACTTGTTGAGATCTTGAGGAATTCGAGATTTTGAATAATAGTTGTCGCATGTGTATCGTATTGATTTTGGTTTTTAATGTATCATGTACGTATGATCAGTGGCGGATCTAGGACCTTCTGCCAGGGGGGTCAAGAAAATTATCATTTCGTGTAAAATAGACTTTAATTAAAAATAAATAAATATAATCAAGTTGATATAAACAAGAAAAACAAGTAAGTAATTACTTCAAAATTTTGTCTATTTCATTTCAGACGTCATTTTTTTTTTTTTTATATAACTCACAATTTATTGATAAAGAAACCACCCAAACAATTCTGAACAACATGCCATGAGATGATACCGTCAGATTATGAGACCCCAACCAACTCGACCCAATTATAAGAGAGCATGCCACCAGACAAAACTTGCACCTCTGTCCCTAAAACATCATGTTAAAGACCAAAATTCGAATAAAGGAGATTGTTGATTGAATTTTTTTTATATAATTCAAAATTAATATTTTTTAGAAGGTTAGCGAAAAATACACATAAAAGAATTGTAATTTTCTATTACGTACATAAATGTAAAGATATTTAACATTTTTTTATGTAAGATCTTCCAAATCTTTTACAAAATACTTACATTATGGGAATGAAAAACAATTTAACAGATATTACTTTATTAGAAGATACAATATAGTATTTTTGGTAATAAACATATTTAAAAAATTTAAAAATTAAACATATATAGTAAAAAATTGCAAAAATTCAGGGGTGTCAAGTGATACCCTATGACCCCCTTAGATCCGCCACTGCGTATGATGCGCATAAACGATTTTTTTTTTTATTTATTGAATAAAAGTTTTATAGTAGCAACAAATCTATATATCTATATAATAGCTAGACCCAATGGGTCCCACATTCTCATAGGGTTTTCGGCGAATCGATATACATCCAGAAATGCCGCTTCTAAACTTCAGAAACTTAAATTTATGCTGCTTAACTTGTCATTGCACAAATGATGATAAGATTCGTCAAACCAGTCTTTTCATATGTTTTCAAAATTGGGTCGTCCTTCTCATGGACTATTTTTTATAACCTATACCAGTTATTACCTTTTTCGGTTTTAAATCCAAGCAAGTACAAATTATCTTGCTGTATGTGTAGGAATAATGTTTGGCCGCCAAGTCCATAGAGGGTGACATCCTCTGTGAATTTTAATCTAATTTGGGGTAAAACTCCTATATCAGATACCATATAACCATTGTGTATTGCCACTCTTTTGAACTTATCAAGAAACTCAGTGTAAGAATTAAAACAAATGTGTTGATTATTGATGTTAAGGTTTACCATTGATATTCAAGAAAACTGAAGAACAAGAAAAGAAAAAAACAAAGGATAATCGAATAATAGGTTGATTCTTACAGTAGTGCTTAACTCCTTATAAAAGGAATTGAAAAGAGTTGATTGTCGAATTGAAAAATTTTGTGATTCCTCAGTTAACGAGAAGAAAAAGCAAGAACGGTTTATGAATTCAGGTGTCTTGTTTTCCAATTTATAAAATAATGACCGTTGGATAAGAAAAAACAAAAAGGGTTTATGAACAAAGGATGATCGAAGAATGGGTTGATTCTTACAGTAATTCTTAACTCCTTAAAAAAAGAATTGCAAAGAGTTGATTGTCGCATTGAAAGATTTTGTGATTCCTTTGTTAACGAGAAGAAAAAGCAAGAAGGGTTTATGAGTATCTTGTTTTTCAGTTTATAAAATAATGACCGTCGGATAAGAAGGTCACATTGGTGGAAGTTGGTGGAAGCTCTTTCGATTATACCGTTAATTGCTGTTAGGTCGGTTAAAACTTAAAAGTTTGAAATACGTAATGTATTTGGTCTAAGAAAAGATCTCAACCACTGATCTACAGATCTTGATTAAATCCTGACCATCCATAAGCACAATCGCTCCAGATTTTTGGAAGGACAAAAATATCCCTGAATTTGATAAAGCTGTCCGCTAATTATTTGCTACCCATTTTGATAAAGCTTTTTTTTTTTCTCCACCGACCACCTAAGCACATTTGATACCCATTTTGTGTTTTATTTGCTACAAAAAATCTTTTTCTCTAATAGTTCATCAAACTTAAGCCGGCAACAGAGAATCGCTTTGGTTAAGCGCTCATTTAAAAACCGTTTCTTTGGGGCAGGCTTTTAACACTCGCTTGCATGTTATGGGACTGCCAAAAGAAAGTCGTTCATATTCTTAGTAAAAAAATCATCTTACTGGGTGACCAATGGGGTGCCGCTCAACGTAATGTTTGGTTAAGTTGAACTTCAGTGGGCAACTAAGAGCCGCTTAAGTTAGTTTGAACTTGAGCGGGTACTGAAGGACCGCTCCTAAAACTTATTCAATAGTTGTCCAACGAGATCTCGAATTTTAGACTTGTCGAGATCTTGAGCATCGAGATTTTGAACAATAGTTGTCGCATGTGTATCGTATTTATTTTGGTTTTTAATGTATCATATACGTATGATGCGCATAAAAGTTTTTTTTTTATTTATTGAATAAAGGTTTTATAGTAGCAACGAATCTATATATCTATATAATAGCTAGACCCAATGAGTCCCACACTCTCTTTCCTATGTGGCACTCTATATGATCATCAAGCTCTCACAAATTTTACCCATAAAACAAATTAAAAAGAAAAAAAAACATAGGAGACTTATTCAAAAGGACAAAAAGAGTTGCAATCGTATTGAAAAGGCCTTTGAAGTCAACAAGTTTTGGACTAAAATACCCACCCAAATCATAGTATGATTTTAGGTCGAATCATATATCAGAAAAAAATTTCTAGCACAAAACACTATAACCTATGTAGGGAGTAATTAACTCTAGTGGGAAAGGGCAAATATATAATTGCACAAATTTTTGACACTATGATTCTACCTGAAATCATAAGTCTTTGTACTTTTGAACAAGTCAACAAAAGTCTTTGTCCTTTTGAGCAAAGACTTTTAAAGAGTTTGTCCTTATGGAGGGTTGACTCAAATGAGATTGTCTTTTTGGAGAAGGAAAACATGATTAGTGTCCTTCTCCAAAGTTACTTCAAAAAAAATTATACCAATTGATTTTATAACTAAATTTTATATTTATTTACACTTTTTGTCCGGACCTCAAAAGTGTATATTTATCCCCCCGAATAACACCTTGTTTGTCTAGCACTTAGCTTATATTATTGCATTATATCTATTGATTAGTGATTTCTTGTCTTTTATGTAGGTTTCATGACCTGAAATGCAAATATTATGTAAAAGCCGACAAAAAGTCGAGAAAAAACAAGCAAAAAGGTATTATTAGCACAAGGGAAGAAGAATAGGTATTTGCACCCGTGAAATCTGCTAAGGGCTCCCCGTGGTTGACCAGTGTCGACTTGACTTTTTTGTCATCTTTGACTTTGGTTGACTTTATTGCCAACTTTGACTTCAGTTGACTTTTGGTCAATTATTGACTTTTAGTCCATAGTTGACTTCTGCTGACTTTCGGTCAACTGTTGGACCTTGCTGACTTTGGTCAACTCTGTTGACTTTCGTGGACCTGAATTTTTATTTTGGGTATTAATTTTAAAAAGGCTTCACAAGAAGATCCAAAAGTCCGATTGGGGCCCATGAGCTATCAAACTTAAGGTTTTGGCCTAAGCTACAATTTAAGCCCAAGATAATTACGTTTTGCTGATTTACTAATCTCTCTAGGGGACCAACAGCAACAGCCACAAATTTCACCAAGTTTGGAAGTCTTTACATGCAAGTATTCTACTTTGTAATGTCTATATACGAGAAGTTGTAACTAGGGTTTGTTATCTTCAACCTAATCTTTTAGGCTCCACCTTGACGATCAACTTTCATTGTATTCAATCAATATTCAATATTAATCTATTATTTTCCATTATGATGTTCTATGATCTATTTATTTGTTCTTTGGTATGATTAGCTAAATCTTCATTGGGGGATGGTGGAAGCTTTCTAGGTGATGTAAGAGTATTATGTTTGTTTCTTCTTGTTCATTGTGATTCAAGGTTCTTAATGCTTACTTATCTCTAATTCGCAATATGAGGTAAGTATGATTATTTATATGTTATTGTTATCCATGGTGTTAAAATATTATTGTTAGGGTTTAGGGAGACCCTTGCTTTATTGATAATATTTATATTTATTGTAGATGTGTAGTGAAATAGCTGAGAGGTGATTATTACATGTTTATGATATTTATCTTTTATTGGAACCCTTTTATAATTAAATTAAATAGCTGAGAGGTGATAATTTGATTATGAATAATATGTGGAGTTAATTAGATTAAATAGCTGAGATGTGAGGATTTGATTAATGAAACATATTCAATAGCATGCATAATAGAATCCCGTTTTAATTAGGTGGAATAGCTGAGAGGTGACTACTTGATTATTATAGGTATTAATAACTAGTTGGAAAAATCGAGAGGTGCCTTATTAGTTATTATAGATTGAACATGAACTACAACATGATATGATTACATGACCTAGTTTATCAAAACCAATTATTCCCCCTATGTCATCATATAATCTTCTTTCCCATATCTACCATATTCTTAAGTTACGATTTATTATTTATTATTGCATGTAGGAAGTAGAATCAATTATCAAACTCTTCTTATTGATTCCTTGGTGTTTCTTAATTATTATTTTTAATTGTGTTTGAGCTAAGATCTCCCATTCTGAGGTGGGTACGACCTTGCTTGTTACTTGTCTACTTTGATCTTCAATTTATAAAGGCACAAGAAGGAACTTCAAGTTAGAAATCTAATCTTTTGATAGTAGGATCCTTTTTCCTAATTATCAAAATGGCGTCGCTGCCGCCGCTCCTACCAGAAGAAAACTTGGCAGCGAGGGGTATTACAGTTGAAGGAAACTGTGTTTTCTGCAATGGTGGCATGGAATCCATTCAACGTCTGTTCATAAACTGCCCAGAAATCATGGCAGGGATTGACTGGGCACACTCAGCGAATGGATGTTCTGTTTCAGCAGAATGACATCAAGGGAGTGTTAGAAAACTGGCCAGATCTGAGAAGCGACAGATTTGGTAATGCGGTTTGGCAGCTTCTTCCCTATGCGGTTGTCTGGTGTACGTGGAAGGTAAGAAACAATTGCATTTTCAGAGAGCGTGAACCTGGGAAAACTGATTAAATTCATCAAGCTGACTGTGTGGGCATGGTTGGAGGTGGCTACAGGTCGAACAGAGCTGCAGAGACAACATGCAGTTACAGAACTGCTGCTAGACTGGGCCAATGCAATTACAGGGGGACTGAAATCAAGGGTTGTTGTGCCTGGCAAGCCAACTGCAGGGAAAATTTCTGTCTGACAGTGTTGCTTCAGGGGTGTTTAGTCTGGTCAGTGAGTGCGTGCACTGTTATGGGTTTCAAGTCTGTAATGGTCATGTCATTTCATGAACCTGACGATGCTTTTTTGCATTCTGATCAGGGTGTATTTTTGGAGTGCGGATTTGTTCCACTCTTTAAAAGAGTGTGGAACAAATACTCTCCACCAGATCAGTCCACGTGGCTGTTTCAAAAAAAAAAAATTGATTTATTATTATTATTTTTTTTAATAATAAATGAGATAAATTAGAAAAATAAAACACTTAGATTGGGTGTTGTTAACCCTAGTGGGACCAGAACAATTTTTTAAAATAAATTTTAAAACTACGTGGACAAATCTGGTGGAAAGTGTTGTTCCACACTCTAGAGTGTGGAACAAAGTCAAATTCATATTGTTGTTACAGTTTTGAGTTGTTATAAAATTTTACCTTTTATCGAAAGATAATTTGAAGGCAACACCATTTTTTTTTTTATGATTTTATCTACCTCCAACTTTTAAAGCAGCAGCTCATAAGGGATGAAATGAAAAATTAGACCCTGTAAGTATATTCCAAGCCCTTAATTTGTTCACATTTGACCTTATCCGAAATAACTTAAAATTCCTAGTTGAACTCCATACAATTTTTGTTTATCTTGGTCAGTCCTAGTTGAACTCCATATAATTTTGTGTAAAATATGGATCATTTTCTTCCCTCCATAAATTGCAATAATTCAAATGCTACTAACACCAAACAGGCTAAATAAATTAGAACTTGTGTTCCAAGACAATAGAGAGATTCAGGGGACAAATGATTGGGCTGTTATTATATCTGCATGCATTGCAAGATTAAACACAAACGACCAAAGAAGACCATGCAAGATAAGTCACCTGAACAGTATTAGAAAGCCTTACAAATACTTGTTGAAGGAGGAGAGATAAAGTGAACAATGATCCAATGAAGGGCTTCTATAGTGTTGTATGCATCCAAATATGAGCACAAATGATCTTCTTTGACTCCACTTCCTGATCAAATAATGTTTCCATCATCTTAAAAAGTATCCCATACTAGATGGAACTTGTCTCTGAAGTAATAGCCTCCCTTCGCATTGTGTTTAAAAGCATAATATCAAGTTTGGCCGTCGAGTAATCTCAAGAAATGATGTTTAAAAGCATAATATCAAGTTTGTGCGGTCGAGTAATCTCAAGAAATGATCGGATCAGGCTACTTCACATGAAAAGATTTATCGAGAGTATTAACAAATTGTACACAAACCTCACCAGATCTAGCAAGTGGATATCATATGTTAAGATTGAAATATTAAACTTATCACCAAAATCCTAAAGTTTTATAATAACTATCATTTAATCCTAATTTTACAATATGTGGATGTTGATTTTCATCATTGGCTCAACAAAATTTGCTACACAAACTCACCAAACAACAATATAGTTCTTTGTTGCCGGTCTAGTTACTGGCTGGAGATAGGAGAGTTGAGTTACTGGTTTCAGCTGCATCACCCAGCGCTGCACTTACACACTGTCCGGAAAGAAAAGAGTGGAAGGCAGTTCTTGGCAACAGACCTCCGGAGGAGAGGTAACACCTAAGACCGAAAGAGACTATACTTTCTTTTATTAGGAAATGACGATTACAGAGAGAAAGTCTGGGACATGGTATAGCGCCAGTGTGTTCTATAGCTAACTTGAGTCTAAACCAAGATATATTCAGTTTGAAACACTCCCATAAGCACTTAGCATTCAACATACACACATACATATATAATGAGAGAGAGAGATTAACTTCTTGTGCTAAATTTCAAACTGAAAAACTGCAAACAAGTTTTGAATACCCGAACCGCAAAATATCTGTAATACAGAAATCGCAATGATTTCTAATTCACAAATCCAAAACACAAAAAAGGGGAAAGAAGTTATAGATCACATACCAAATAAACACAACACGAACATAAGACATTCAAGTCAGTTGGATATGAGTAGATTGGATGAAATTTTTTGATCCAATGAAGACACATCCAGTGTTGGCTCTATCCAAATAGGGGGCGAAAAGATTCTGCCTTTCAATTCATGATATAGTTCAATGGTTCCATTTTCAAAGTTGAAGACTCCCACGTCATGAACTCTCTTTGATGGTACAAAATTTACATCTGTGTAGTAGATACTATTTGGCCTGCACTGAGGATAGTCTGAAGCCAATAAAGACAGAGATGTATTTTCACCTAGAAACAGTGTCTGTCCGCTCAAATTCATGACCTCAAACCACTTAAGCTCCACCAGATCCAGCTTGAAGACAATAAATCCAATTGTGGGACAAACGCCATACTCACCCCGATACCCTACCTTTATAACTTGCAACAAGTCTTCCAATGATTCTACAATATAGTGCGTCCTAATCTTGTGATTACAACGCCCAAACTGTGGTGCGATTTTTGACATTATGTTATGAGGAGTATTCACATTACAAGCCCAAAGTATTCCATCAAAATCCACAGCGTAGAATCGATCTCTGCAGTATATAACATCTTCTATGTCTGTATATTCAGAGCCTAAAGATGTCCAAGCACTGTCACCAGATTTGTAAAAGGCCAAAGCGCGGAGTTCACCATATATTGCCATAACTATAAAATTAGGGCTTAGTAGGGGGTTTGCCGATAGAACAGCTTTTATCAAGAAACCGTCAAGATTAACTCCTTCATATTCCAAATAGGGTAGAACTGGGAGTTCAATATTGTTATTGACTGACAAGAATGGATTTATTAATCCTCTTTAATAAGCCAACCTTCACTAGAACTGCAACATCCCTTATTCTTGGAAAATGTTACTAATGATGAATTGTAGACTTTTTTGTCAATAATGTCATAGAAAGAGTGTGTTTGAGGGTCGACAGACCCAATCATAAGCATTGGAAGTCGACGAGGAGGACGTAAACAGCAGCGGTGATGGTTTTCGATATACACAAAGCGCCATGGGCGACAAACAGCACCAAAGCGGATGTAATCTTGAATGTGAATTAGTAATTTTTCAGAAATAACAGATACAAGATTCAATGGAAGATCTAACCAATCAACTTCCCTAATATTACTACTAGTATTCTCCATTTCAGCTTAATCTAAAAAGGATTGCAGTTGTAGTAGTTTAAAGTTTATGTTACCTCAATTGATTCCTGCTGACTGCTGACTGCTGTGCTAAAGGGTTTCCAGCTTCATTTTGTGCAAAACCAAGAAGAAATGTGGAGGGGAAAGTGTATTTGTTGTTGGCTTCACAAGTAAAGTAGGCCTCAATCTCAGCCCATATAAAATAGCCCACTAGTTTAAGAAATACTAATGAGTTGGTGTTGGAGGGAATGTTGAAGGCCATATATGCACTCTCTATTGTATGATTGTATCGGTATCTTTGTCTCCAATGGTGTTATGGATGGTTTTATGTCAAGTAACTTCTCGACAACGCGCTCTAAACTGATGATACCTGAAGTCAGTATTCAACTACCAAAACTACCAACGACTCATAACCGATGATAGTTTCATGGTATATCATTTGAGCAAATTTTACTTGAAATCTAAAAGCTCAACAAATAAAAAGCCAGGCCAGCTCAGTCTCTTTCCCTATTAGATTAGGAATTGATTTCCAGAATCAGACTTATAATTGTAGTGTAGTACTTGTGTTAAGAGAGTCTGATGTTGTTGAGAGTTTGAGACTTGAGAGAGTCTGATGTTTCTTTCTATAAAAGTATAAATATATGCATTACATACCAACCCATTATGTTTTAATATTTTTCTTCTTCTGCTGTTGCTGTTGCTGCTGCTGCTGCTGCTGCTACCTTTTGGGTTTTCTTGATTTCCTGTAAGATTTAGTTTTCTTGATTTGCTTTTTAAGTCTACTGTATATAGTTTGTTATATAATGGCGATGCCCGATACTACTACTTGTCCGTCATCTTATTATCATCATTGGCTTTCACATGAGAATGAAAACCAAGAGATAGAAAGAAATAATATGGAAAGAGATACAACTACTAATCATCATCATCATCATCATCATTCAACTGATCAACAACCCAAGTTGCATCTATTTCCTATACTCAAGAATACTTCTGAAGAAAAAGAAGAGAACGAAGCTGAGATGAGATCAGATACTATAACGACTTATCGTTCCACTAGACAACCCCACTTGCATCTATTTCCTATACTGAAGGAGACCACCACCACTACTGCAGATGAAAAAGAGACCAACTCATCTCAATTTGGTTTATGGACGGAAAGAAAACAACAACCTGCTGTTTATTCTGTGGTGGAAGAAGAAGGGCTTTTAGAGCTGACATTAGGAATCAATGGAGGGTATGATCGAAGTAAAGAGGAAGTTTCTGGAAAAGGGGTTTGCTTGGAGAAGGATAATATCAACATCACCACCACCAAAACAACAGAACCCTCCTTTGCTTCTGACACTCTGCAGTCTTTTATGATTGTTGAAAGAGTACAACCCTGACCCTCCTCTGCTGCTGATACTCTGCAGCCTTTAATGTTTGTTGAAAGAGAAGCACCACTTACTGCCGTTGGTAATACTCAAAAGGTTAATGCGAAAAGAAAACATACCGTACCAAACAAGGAAAGTAAACAAGCAGGCTGTGACCATGGAAGAAAAAAGCAGAGAGTAGTATCAGTACAGCAGAACAAAAATCCATGTAGAGATATTGTAATTTATGATAAGGACAGCATTAACAACCAAATAGCAAGTCTTGCTAGCACTGTTCAGCCGAGCATGTTCACTATCAGGAAGATTCTTGAAGAAAGTGATGTCAATGGTTCAAGTAGACTTTTGCTGGGAAAGGAAATGATCAAGTTGCATATTAATCCTTTTTGAAGGAAGAAAATCTCCAAAAGGTTAAGAGTGGTGATGGAACAAGGGTAAAGATTCTGGATCTTGATAAAACGCAGGAATACGAATTAACATACAAGTACCAACCATCAATGAATGAGCATGTTTTTATGAACAACTGGAAACGGGATTTTGTGAAAAGAAGAAATTTGAAGGCCAGAGACGAGATAGGGATGTTCTGGTATCCCAGAGACGAGGCACCACGATTGGCGTTCAAGGTTCTCAGGCTAAATGTACCTAAATAAGCTCTGGCGTTCAAGGTTCTCAGGCTAAACATATCTAAATAAGCTCGCAGGATATATTGTTTGTATAGAACCTCATACATGTTTTATGATTATTGGTAGAAAAATGTTGCATGTCAGTGTTTTTCTGCTTGAACCAACAAATTGTATGAAATAACTTACTAATTTAATCTTTCATACAAGAAGATGGTAGTTTTTTATGAAAGCAAAATTTATTATTGTCACAACAGAACAATCATCTTTTCAATAGGATTTACATCCCCTACAATATCCAACTGGGCTCTGTCCAATGGGAACAAACATTTTCAGTACCATTGAAATAGACCTGGAGCATAAACAGCTAGACACTTCTAAGAAATCTAAGAACCTTAAATACCTAATTCAAGTCGACTGGACATTCAGTCCTGCCCCTCATTGCGACTCTTTCAATGTGGTAATGCTTGCACAAAAGAGCAGTCTATATCATTTGGATTCCTCTGTATTTGTAAATAATTCAAAAGAAATGGGAAACCGTATGCAAAGCAGGCACGTACTGAATCAAAACTTCTCCGAGGTTCCCAATGAATTGTCCATCTATATATTCTCAGTGTTAGCGACCTGCAAAAAATGTATATGGCAAAACATGTCACTAATAATGTAAGGTAAGGAAGGGGTTTAAAATAAGACAAAGAACAAAATATGAGATTCCAATCCATGCTGATATAAGCATGTGGTCAACAAAAATCCTCAATGTGGTATTTCAGATTCACGATCTTCCTTTTGAAAGCTGTTTAGTGTGGTACTTCCTTTGTTTTTTTAACCAGTGAAACACAGAGTTCATTAAAAAAAAAGTGTGTGAAATACACACTAGCTCAAAATACAAAGTATGTCACTCAGTGAGCTAGCAAATTGAGGCCCATGATGGTACGCGATAAAAAGAAACTGTACCTAAAGCCTGTATAAATTTACAGATTGTAGTCGCAGAGTATAAAGTTTTACCTGCAGATTCATCTAGGGGTCCACTTAAACGAGGAATCCTGAAAAGAGAGTGAAAAACCATGTAAATAACTATGTCCGTTCCTTCTCAACTGAACATTTCATAGCAATTAAAGATCTACAAATCAAGGAAATTAATAGAGTAATAATAGTTCACACTTGATAAAAAATACCTTTGTATTCCACACACACACACACACCCCCCCGCGCCTAAGCTTAACCATGACAGGCTTTCCAGTCAGATTGTTCAAGAAAGGCATTGGCTTGAACACTCTGTAACAACAACCACAAAAACCACTACAGCAGAACAAAAGGCTGAGATAAACACAGCCTGAGTAATGAGAGAGAACTGGTAGGACTTGAGGATGATCACCCACTTACTTGACGTTGTCTCTCAAGTGATAGTCCAAATTAGCATCCTTCCAACTCCGCCCTCCCAACCCTCGCCCCTATCCAGTGCCGAAAATCTGAAGACTTTCCTTGATCATGCGGTTAAGGTCGAAATCAGTGCCGCAGAAAATAATGCCATTTTCCGTTTTCCATAATTGTTGTAGTCAGAGATGTTTAGATTTTCAAAGCAATGTAACGTTGTTTATCATGATGGGAACAAATAATACTACAAAAGTCAATGATATAAAATATGGTATGGCACCAGAGGAATTTTTCGACAGTTACGCAAATTATGAAGTACTTGTAAAAAAAAATAGGTCGGGTATAATGTGCAAAGTGTTTGAGGAGAGAGCACGATGTTTTCCTATATTGATAAGGATTCACAATTTGACTATTTGACTCGTTTATAGAGAGTGTATATTGAGAAGGATTCGAACCCTTAACCTGTTTGAAACTGATCATGGACCACCCTAGAATCAACCCACTACTGAAGTGAGATCACCACCAGAGAGAGAATTCAAGAGAAAGGGAAATAATAAAAAGCACAAAAATCTGAAGAGGAATTACCACCACACAAAAAGCACCATTCAAACGCACAACTACTAAACGTAAAAAACTTAGAACTTCGTTCAACAGAGAAATAAAACAGGCAAATGACATTGATATATGTCTAAGTTGGGATACATTGCAAACAGAGAACAATAGCTAAAGAAGATCATGCAAGAATCAAGTCAATTAGATTGTATTAGACTGGGAGGACCGAGGATTTTGATTCAGGGGTGCACAAAATAATTCATATATATCAAAAAAAATAATTTGATTATAACAAAATTTAATATTTGTTATAAAAATTATAATAATATGAAAATGTAGTAATATTTGTATTTCAATATATTGGGGCAAGGCCGCAAGGCGGAGAAAGAAGCATTTTATATTCTTTTCAGCTCACTATTTTCTCAATTCCTCACTCTTGCTTGGAATTTTGAAGAGTGGAACCCTTAAGAAGCTACGCTTAATTTTATTTAAAAAAAAAATGTAATCTTTGATGTGAATAATAATTTATCAGAAATTAAAGTTACAAGATGGGAAGGAAGATCTAACCAATTAACTTCCCTACTACTACTTGTATTACTAATCTCCATTACAAATTTATAATGATAATTGCAGTATATTAGTAATTACCTCACACTCAAGCTCAATTGATTGCAGCTCCCATTGCTTAGGGTTTTGCAGCTCTTAGTTGTGCCAAAGCAAAGAAAGAAAAAAGGTTTTCAATATCCATTAATCAATTTAAGAACTATCGAGTTGATCAAAACGATGTCCAGTGCTACAAGTGTCATGAGTATGGACACTTTGCAAATTAATGTGACAAGATGGTGGATCGTAAGCCTAGTGACAACTCCAAAGCAAACCTCACAGCGACATGGGATAACTCAGATGAAGATGAAGATGGCAACACCTCAAATGCTGTTTCCAACTATGTGGTCTTCAGTGCATCCTAAATGAACATCCAGGAGGTATCGTATCTTCTACTAATGATATTAATGTTTCTGAGTCCGGTGTTCTTACTACTACTAGTGAACTGTGTGACATGTACAAGTTCTCTATGCAACAAGTAAAGTTGCTTGAAAAGACTAACACTGTGTTGCAGGATCAGGTAGACAGTCTTGGGCAGGATATCTATAATCTTGCAGGTGACTCCAACATGTTGAAGGAGGAATTTGAGAAAGAAAAGGAAGATTTCCAAGCGCGTATTGTTTCTCTAGAAAAGAAGAATCATGACTTAGAGACACGATATCGCTCTTTGATACTGGAAAATGAAAAGGTGAAAGCAGAGTTGTTTGCTGCTAACAAACAATTGGTTGGCTTTGGTAAAGCTAGTGATAGTCTTAACTCTCTGTTGGGAAGTCGTAAATCCCATTCAGACAAATCTGGTTTAGGTTATGACTCCTCTGTTATTCTTCCTGCCGCTAGCTCTACACATACTATGTTTGTCAGACCAACAGGTGTTTCACCTACATTCCTTCCTGTTCCTGTGCAGGGGCCTGGTGTTGTACCCCCACCTAAGGTTGCTCGTGTGAAGCACGTCCCGAAAAAGAATCTCAGACACAAAAGCTTAAAGTGTCTAACTTATGGTCGTATGGGTCATACTTCCACCTTTTGTTGGAATAATTTGTATCCCACTCATCACTCTCCTTTTGCAGGTAATTCTTATTGGAACAAGTCGTCCACCTTTTCCATGCAGGTTCCGTACATGTGGAATGGCTATGCACCGTGGGGATTACCTAGGACTTCTCCTTATGGGAATCGCCCTCAGGCATCTTCAATGCCCACTCCACCACCACATTTCTGGGATAGGAGTATGGATGCGTCCAGGAAAATAGTGTCCCACATGGCAAGACTGATTGAAAATGGAACGACATCATGGTATCTTGACAGCGGATGTTCTCGACATATGACAGGTGATAGGACTCTTGTTGATAACTTGGTTCTTGGTTACGGAGGTAAGGTTACTTTTGGAAATAGTAAGATGTTTCTGGTTGAAGGTAAAGGTAATTTTTCTGAGGATGGCTCACTCAATGGTCAGGAGCTTCTTTTTGTTAAGGGTCTTAATTCAAATTTGTTGAGCATCAGACAATTATGTGATGCTAAGTTTAAGGTTATTTTTGAAGATGATAGGTGTGATATTTTTTATTGGTAAAATTGATAAAAAATACAACGTACTTTACCGTTTTTTCCCATTAATACAATGTACAAAAAAACTGACCAAACAATGCTTGTACTTTTATTTTGTTTCTACGTTATACAATCTGTTTAAAATGAAGTTAACAGACTGCTTATCTGTACAAGATTTTCTGACGTAGCTTTATCTAATTAAGTTAATTTGCTGAGGTGTAAAAAACATAACAAAAATTCTAGTAATCCACGTGTTAGCAGATGTTGTTACCACATGTTAGCAACATCTCTTTGTTCTTTGAAGAACGAAACTGGTTAAGGGTGGCTCAACCGATAACCAAATACTTGGTCGAGCACACGATTGCCTTCTATGAGACCAAGACACCTTCACAGAATCGCACGAGTTTCTTTGTTTTGATTGAAGGTAGGAGATATACTATTTCTCCGAAGGTGATCAGTGAGGCTTTGGGAATCGATGGGCATCGGATGCCATTGAGTCAAGTGCATGTAATGTGGCCAATTCCGGATGAGACTCATTTTGACTTGGTCAGTTAAGCTCAACGGATGTTTATTGATGGTGTCACTCAGAGATACCATTCCAGGGCCTACAGCGTCATTCTTCTGCACATGGTTGCCCACTCGAACATCTTTCCAAAAAAGGGTAACAAGATCATTCTTACAGATGATATGGTGAAGCTGATCGTGTGTATGTCTGTGCATCATATCTACCTTTCAGAGGTCATTTACTCAAGGATGCTCCAGATTGACGCAGCTAAGGGTACTCTTCCTTTACCTAGTTTCATTATGACCATACTTAAGCATTTGGGTATTCAGGGAAGATACACGGAGGTTTCCAAACATGCCATTTTCGATCCGTTCCGTCCGATTTTCACCCCTAACTCCACTACATAGTTTTCACCATTGTTCAAAATCTCGTGAGATATCTTGGAAATTGAAGTATTCGGTACAAGATAGTCGTGGTCTGATTTCCATACCAACCTTGTCGATAAGTTCGAGATCTCGTGAGAAATTGTGAGATCTCGTGAGAAATTATATTTCTAGTGTTGAGATACTCGAGGTGAATTGGTGAATTGTTTAAAAATGAATTGAAAAGTTATTTGATTTTTTTTAAGTTAAATTAAAGGATTGCTATTAATTGTAGATACTAATTTGTTCTAAATGTAAGTTTGAACTTGAAATTGTGAAATTCGTAGAATTCAACTTACATATCTTGTTAAAATGACTTAATCAACTCAAAATGGGTTGATTTGGGGTTATTGCTAATAAGTACTTTTAATTAAGAAGAAATCTAATGAAAATAAATTTAAAAATATTAATTAGGTATAAATGTGTATCGAAATTT
The DNA here is from genome assembly GCA_023053565.1 of Aquilegia eximia. Lineage (NCBI taxonomy): Eukaryota > Viridiplantae > Streptophyta > Magnoliopsida > Ranunculales > Ranunculaceae > Aquilegia > Aquilegia eximia. Next base: position 28,575,534 of record JALIGU010000004.1, read on the forward strand.
GCTCCCAAAACTTATTCAATAGTTGGCAAACGAGATCTCGAATTTAAGACTTGTTGAGATCTTGAGGAATTCGAGATTTTGAATAATAGTTGTCGCATGTGTATCGTATTGATTTTGGTTTTTAATGTATCGTGTACGTATGATCAGTGGTGGATCTAGGACCTTCTGCCAGGGGGGTCAAGAAAACTATCATTTCGTGTAAAATAGACTTTAATTAAAAATAAATAAATATAATCAAGTTGATATAAACAAGAAAAACAAGTAAGTAATTACTTCAAAATTTTGTCTATTTCATTTCAGACGTCATTTTTTTTTTTTTTTTTTTTTATATAATTCACAATTTATTAATAAAGAAACCACCCAAACAATTCTGAACAACATGCCATGAGATGATACCGTCAGATTATGAGACCCCAACCAACTCGACCCAATTATAAGAGAGCATGCCACCAGACAAAACTTGCACCTCTGTCCCTAAAACATCATGTTAAAGACCAAAATTCGAATAAAGGAGATTGTTGATTGAATTTTTTTTTATATAATTCAAAATTAATATTTTTTAGAAGGTTGGCGAAAAATACACATAAAAGAATTGTAATTTTCTATTACGTACATAAATGTAAAGATATTTAACATTTTATTTATGTAAGATCTTCCAGATCTTTTACAAAATGCTTACATTATGGGAATGAAAAACAATTTAACAGATATTACTTTATTAGAAGATACAATATAGTATTTTTTTGGTAATAAACATATTTAAAAATTTTAAATTAAACATATATAGTAAAAAATTACAAAAATTCAGGGGTGTCAAGTGATACCCTATGACCCCCTTAGATCCGCCACTGCGTATGATGCGCATAAACGTTTTTTTTTAATTATGTATTGAATAAAAGTTTTATAGTAGCAACAAATCTATATATCTATATAATAGCTAGACCCAATGGGTCCCACATTCTAATAAGGTTTTCGGCGAATCGATATACTTCCAGAAATGCCGCTTCTAAACTTCGGAAACTTAAATTTATGCTGCTTAACTTGTCATTGCACAAATGATGATAAGATTCGTCAAACCAGTCTTTTCATATGTTTTCAAAATTGGGTCGTCCTTCTCATGGACTATTTTTTATAACCTATACCAGTTATTACCTTTGTCGGTTTTAAATCCAAGCAAGTACAAATTATCTTGTTGTATGTGTAGGAATAATGTTTGACCGCCAAGTCCATAGAGGGTGACATCCTTTGTGAATTTTAATCTAATTTGGGGTAAAACTCCTATATCAGATACCATATAACCATTGTGTATTGCCACTCTTTTGAACTTATCAAGAAACTCAGTGTAAGAATTAAAACAAATGTGTTGATTATTGATGTTAAGGTTCACCATTGATATTCAAGAAAACTGAAGAACAAGAAAAGAAAAAAACAAAGGATAATCGAATAATAGGTTAATTCTTACAGTAATTCTTAACTCCTTAAAAAAAGAATTGCAAAGAGTTGATTGTCGCATTGAAAGATTTTGTGATTCCTTTGTTAACGAGAAGAAAAAGCAAGAAGGGTTTATGAGTATCTTGTTTTTCAGTTTATAAAATAATGACCGTTGGATAAGAAGGTCACATTGGTGGAAGTTGGTGGAAGCTCTTTCGATTATACCGTTAATTGTTGTTAGGTCGGTCATAACTTAAAAGTTTGAAATACGTAATGTATTTGGTCTAAGAAAAGATCTCAACCACTGATCTACAGATCTTGATTAAATCCTGACCATCCATAAGCACAATCGCTCCAGATTTTTGGAAGGACAAAAATATCCCTGAATTTGATAAAGCTGTCCGCTAATTATTTGCTACCCATTTTGATAAAGCTTTTTTTTTTCTCCACCGACCACCTAAGCACATTTGATACCCATTTTGTGTTTTATTTGCTACAAAAAATCTTTTTCTCTAATAGTTCATCAAACTTAAGCCGGCAACAGAGAATCGCTTTGGTTAAGCGCTCATTTAAAAACCGTTTCTTTGGGGCAGGCTTTTAACACTCGCTTGCATGTTATGGGACTGCCAAAAGAAAGTCGCTCATATTCTTAGTAAAAAAATCATCTAACTGGGTGACCAATGGGGTGCCGCTCAACGTAATGTTTGGTTAAGTTGAACTTTAGCGGGCAACTAAGAGCCGCTTAAGTTAGTTTGAACTTGAGCGGGTACTGAAGGACCGCTCCTAAAACTTATTCAATAGTTGTCAAACGAGATCTCGAATTTTAGACTTGTCGAGATCTTGAGCATCGAGATTTTGAACAATAGTTGTCGCATGTGTATCGTATTTATTTTGGTTTTTAATGTATCATATACGTATGATGCGCATAAAAGTTTTTTTTTTATTTATTGAATAAAGGTTTTATAGTAGCAACGAATCTATATATCTATATAATAGCTAGACCCAATGAGTCCCACACTCTCTTTCCTATGTAGCACTCTATATGATCATCAAGTTCTCACAAATTTTACCCATAAAACAAATTAAAAAGAAAAAAACATGGGAGACTTATTCAAAAGGACAAAAAGAGTTGCAATCATATTGAAAAGGGCTTTGAAGTCAACAAGTTTTGGACTAAAATACCCACCCAAATCATAGTATGATTTTAGGTCGAGTCATATATCAGAAATTTTTTTCTAGCACAAAACACTATAACCTATGTAGGGAGTAATTAACCCTAGGGGGAAAGGGCAAATATAGAATTGCACAAATTTTTGACACTATGATTCTACCTGAAATCATAAGTCTTTGTACTTTCGAACAAGTCAACAAAAGTCTTTGTCCTTTTGAGCAAAGACTTTTAAAGAGTTTGTCCTTATGGAGGGTTGACTCAAATGAGATTGTCTTTTTGGAGAAGGAAAACATGATTAATGTCCTTCTCCAAAGTTACTTCAAAAAAAATTATACCAATTGATTTTATAACTAAATTTTATATTTATTTACACTTTTTGTTAGGACCTCAAAAGTGTATATTTATTCCCCCGAATAACACCTTGTTTGTCTAGCACTTAGTTTATATTATTGCATTATATCTATTGATTAGTGATTTCTTGTCTTTTATGTAGGTTTCATGACTTGAAATGCAAATATTATGTAAGAGCCCGCAAAAAGTCGAGAAAAAACAAGCAAAAATGTGTTATTAGCACAAGGGAAGAAGAATAGGTATTTGCACCCGTGAAATCTGCTAAGGGCTCCCCATGGTTGACCAGTGTTGACTTGACTTTTTTTGTCAACTTTGACTTTGGTCGACTTTTTTGCCAACTTTGACTTTAATTGACTTTTGGTCAATTATTGACTTTCAGTCCATGCTTGACTTCTGCTGACTTTCGGTCAACTGTTGGACCTTGCTGACTTTGGTCAACTCTGTTGATTTTCGTGGACCTGAATTTCTATTTTGGGTATTAATCTTAAAAAGGCTTCACAAGAAGATCCAGAAGTCCGATTGGGGCCCATGAGCTATCAAACTGAAGGTCTTGGCCCAAGCTACAATTTAAGCCCAAGATAATTACGTTTTGCTGATTTACTAATCTCTCTAGGGGACCAACAGCAACAGCCACAAATTTCACCAAGTTTGGAAGTCTTTACATGCAAGTATTCTACTTTGTAATGTCTATATAAGAGAAGTTGTAACTAGGGTTTGTTATCTTCAACCTAATCTTTTAGCCTCCACCTTGACGATCAACTTTCATTGTATTCAATCAATATTCAATATTAATCTATTATTTTCCATTATGATGTTCTATGATCTATTTATTTGTTCTTTGGTATGATTAGCTAAATCTTCATTGGAGGATGGTGGAAGCTTTCTAGGTGATGTAAGAGTATTATGTTTGTTTCTTCTTGTTAATTGTGATTCAAGGTTCTTAAGGTATTATGCTTACTTATTTTCTCAATTCCTCACTCTTGCTTTGAATTTTGAAGAGTGGAACCCTTAAGAAGCTACGCTTAATGTTTTTTAAAAAAAAAAATGTAATCTTTGATGTGAATAATAATTTATCAGAAATTAAAGTTGGGAAGGAAGATCTAACCAATTAACTTCCCTACTACTACTTGTATTACTAATCTCCATTACAAATTTATAATGATAATTGCAGTATATTAGTAATTACCTCACACTCAAGCTCAATTGATTGCAGCTCCCATTGCTTAGGGTTTTGCAGCTCTTAGTTGCGCCAAAGCAAAGAAAGAAAAAAGGTTTTCAATATCCATTAATCAATATAAGAACTATCAAATCCACACAACTCATAACAATTTGTGGTTCTGACTTCTGAGAACTGTTACACTGAATTATACTACGGAACCATTATAAGTTTATAATCATATCCAGACCAGCACTCTGATCACTGTTCCACAACAATTCACTTCATAATCATTCAAAACTTGAGTTCAGAGATAGTAGTACGAACCATTCAACAACCAGTAGATTAGAGTACCATACAATAGCCAATCTCGCACCATAAATAAAACTTCCCAGAACCTGACTGACAAAAGAAAACAAATCTACTAGTGCCTGAAAATGAAACACTAGCTGCAATTTAAATAAGATCCTCCGCCTGCTCTGCATCTAAAAGCTTCAACATCTCACAGTAGCAAACAACTGGAAGCTCCTCCAGTTTATAAATCCTATACGAGTCCATATCCAAACAAAATATCGAGGAAGGGCAAGTTAAAGATTTTTTGGGTAGATTAGAGAAGTTTTATTGATTTCATGAATAATCAAATATAACTTATTTGTGATCCCCCTTACATTAGAAATTCCCAAGGACAGTATGCCCCCTTACAATAGTTAGCAGCAATTCTGCAGCGTATTTTTCCCCTGCCTCACTTCAGTTTAACGCGCCATTATGTCATCAGCCAACACCAATCATTGTGAAAGCCTTCTTCTTCTTACCTCTCTTCACTTCTCAACATCCAGTAACAGATCATTGCTTTCACTGATAGGACGAGCTTCTCAGGTGTGTAAGTTCTCTCCTGGAATATAATTCCATTCCTGGCTTTCTATACTGCCCACACCACTGCATATGGTGTCAGCTGCCACACCCCTGCCCCCCCAACTACTGGAATTCACCTTTTGGCCATCCCTGCGACCATGTCTTCAACTCTATCACCTCACTCCTCTGGTCGTGAACAGCTATCCCATCAATCAGTGAGCTCCACACTTTGTTGGTGACTGAGCATGTGAGGAAAAGGTGCAAGATGCTCTCTTCCTCCTTTTCACTCCATTACTTTCCATCTCACTCAGCATCAATTCAACAGAATTAAAAGACCCCATTTCAGATAAAACTTGAAAAAATAGTTACAAGAAATCACATCTGGGGTTATTGACAAACTCAAGAAATCACATCGATTTTCACTCAGCTAATCAACTCTGTTTAGTGTTAATACATCCAGTCAAGTCTCTCTCTTCTCTCATGAAACCCACTTGAAGGAGAAATACATGAACACAAAGGCAAAAAGTAATGGAGACTGTTTGAAATAAGAAGTCATTGCACGAAGAGGGAAATGCACAGAACAAAACTTACAGGTGCTATCAGATGAGAAACTTATTTGTAAAAGTCATAGAAGCCAACTATAGTGCAATTATTTCATATTCACAAGTCATGTATGTAACAAAAGGAAAAGATAGAACGTCATACAAACATAAAAGTGAGATAAAAGATTTTGATGCTCTCTGTTTACATCTGGACTTCTTGATTATATGAACACAAGTAAATATGAAATTCAAGTCGCTCGGAAAGTAGCAGACTGCAAGATGAATTATGATCTGATAAAGGCACCCAGTGATGCCTCTATCCAAATAGGGGCAGTAAAGATTCTTTTGGCCTCTGTTGCGCGATATACCTCAATACTTCTCTCTTCCAAGTTGAAAACTCTAATGTCATAACGTCCATCTGATTTTTTATAGAAACAAAATTCTTCTGTGAAGTATATACAATTTGGCCTACATCCAGGATAATCTGAAGCCAACAATGAGACAGATGTATTATCACCTAAAAACAATGTTTGTCCTCCCAAATTCCTTATCTCAAACCATTTATGCTTAACTGTATCCAACTTAAAGACTTTAAATCCAACTGTGGAATAACAGTTATCCTTTATCCAAATCCTTTTCTTTCTAACACATAACAAGTCTCCAGATGACTCTACAATATAAGATATCCATACATTGTCCTCATCAAGAGGTGGTGTGGCTATTGATACTTTATTATGAGAAGAATTCACATCACAAGCCCAAATCGTGCCATACCAATCAACAGCGTAGAATTGATCTCTGTAGTATATAACATCATGTATCTTTATGCATTCAGAGCCTAAAGATGTCCAAGCATTGTCCCCGCTTTTGTAAAAAGCCAAAGCATGGAGTCCACTATAAATTGCCATAACTACGTAATTGGGGCTTGATGTGGGGTTTGATGATAGAACACCTTTTACCAAAAAATAACCAGCTGATTGAAAATAAGGTAGATGTGGGAGGTTGATCTTGTTATTGACTAACATGAATGGATTCAATAAATAAACCCTTGATTTGTCATCGACAGTAATTAACCAACCTTGAGTAGAACTGCGACATTCCATGTCCCTCGGAATTTGTAATGAGAAATTGTAAACTCTTTTTTCAGAAAGATCATACAAACAACGCTTATCGGGGTCACCATTATTAAGTTCAGAACCAAGCATGAGCATGGGAAGTTGACGAGGTAAACAACGACGATGTAGATTTTCAACATAAACAGAACGCCATGGGTGACAAACTGCGCCGAAGTGTATGTAATCTTTGATGTTAAGTAGTAATTTATCAGAAATTAGACAAACAAGATGGGATGGAAGGTCTAACCAATTAACTTCTCTACTACTACTACTTGTATTATTAATCTGCATTATTATCAAATCAATAATAATACTTTTGTGATTTGAGTATAAAATTAGTTACCTCAAATTGAAACTCAATTGATTGCAGCTCTGCTTTGCCTAGGGTTTTGCAGCATAAAATGAGATTGAGGGAAAAGATTGAAAATGTGTTGTTGCTTACTTGCTTTTTGGTTTTTTACAGTAAATGTTTTGACATATTTACCCCTGATGACAAGCCATTATTCATCATGAAAAGCATTTGATCTCTGTCACGAGGAACCTGCTTGCTTCCATGATTTCCTGCCTCACTGATTTTTTGAACTGTGAACTGTGAAGTCTAAAAGTCTAAAACCATGGTGTGATTTTTTATTTTTTTTTTTAGGTTAAATGGAAACAAATTCATTAGTATTAGGAATATACCATGGCAATGCTAATAGTAGAAAATGCGCGGAGTCCATTTTATATTACACAAGAACTATCAAATCTGCAAAACTCATAACTATTTGTAGTTCTGAAAACTGTTACACTAGTAGCATTATAAATCATATATGGATACTAGGATACTGATCACTGTTTCTTTAGCCACAACATTTCACTTTATAGAAGTAATTAAAACATTCAAAACTTGAGTTCAGAAGTTAAGATATAGTATGAAGTATGAACCATTTTGAGAAACTACAAATAGTGCTAATATAACAATTCAAACAAATCAAACAATACGCAGAATGTAAATAACACACAGAAATTTTTAACTTAGTAAAACCCAATATGGGAAACGTCCACGGTTGTCCTCTCGACAACAAATAATCCACTAGATGAAAAGAGATGTACAAACCTATCAACTACCTGCAATCACTGCGAGTTGACACTCCTGGTTATCTCTAACACCTTGACTTCACCAGAGCACCTTAATGTACGCACAAGACACTCGACTTCTTGATGAACACACAAGAAGACTCGAAGCCGAACTATGAAACAAGCTTACACCAGAGTTCCTTGATGAACACACAAGGATACTCGACTTCTTGATGAACACACAAGAAGACTCGAAGCCGAACTATGAAACAAGCTTACACCAGAGTTCCTTGATGAACACACAAAGATACTCGACTTCTTGATGAACACACAAGAAGACTCGAAGCTAAATCACTATTCAACAATGAAGAAGAAGATGAATAGGGAAGAAGGAAGAAGAAGATGAATGGGGAAAAAGAAGATGAGTTCAATCACCAAAACAACCTAAAACCAAAACCTAAACAAACTCCAAGACTAGAGATGAATTGGACGGCCAAAGAACTCATTTGTTCTTTGGTAGAGAAACCCTATTTATACTTAGGGTTAGAACACACACAAAATGGGCCGGAATTGCTGAAATCCACATTGGACGTACGTACGTCGAAACAACGTTCGTACGTCCCCACACTGTAAAAGTTCGCTGCCTGCTTGGACGTACGAACGCCCTAACTAGGTACGTACGTCCTGACCAAAACATGTTTGCTGCCTTACATGACGTACGTACGCCCTAACTAGGTACGTACGTCCAGAACCCAATAACTTGACCGAGAAGACACGAGAGGACATGAACACGAACCGACCATGCGTACATCTTGGTTTTCCTAACAATGAACTCAAGGCGAGATAACCATGGACACTTTGTCACAAAATTGATGTCAAACCACTTCGTGCCGGTTTCAATCTCCCCCTTTGACATTGATTTTGTGACAAAAACCTATGACTCTAATAGCACTTATAAAACGTGCTTACAAACCCAAACCATGGCATTTATAAAACATGCCTACAAAATCACTCAAGGTAGAACACATACCAAGTCACCAGTTCTTGTTATCCAGCTTGAGCAAGACGCTTTAGCCATCAGAGACCGAACGGAAGCAACAAGAAATTCTGAAACAATCAAATAGCGAACAGAAGTTCCTCGAACAACTCCCCCATACTTCATGAACTCCAAGGTTTAATACTCGAGGTTACCCAAAACTGTACATACACTTAGTGATCATCATCACTTTCACTCCATCATATATGTTCACTCCCCCATACATGTAGTATACCTGAAACATGACCCAAAAATACACTAACAAAGAAGAAGAAGGTGTTAGTATTAGAGTCATAAATCTCCCCCTTTTTGTCACAAATGAAGCAAGGGAACAAAAGAAAGAGAAAAGGAAAATACCAAACCATAACAAATAAGATTAAAGAAGAAAAGAAAGAGAACAATCATGTTAACAATAAAAAGGATATGCAACGGAAGCCATAAAATAAACACTTGTTAACACGATGTCAATACAAAGAATTCTCCCCCTAAACAAAAGCTCCACCTAAATGCAATGCATATGAGAAAGATGCCCCTAGAACAAACAAACCAAATAAGGATATTTGAAACACACAAAGAACCAATCATACAAGGGTAGAAGAGAGTAAAGAGAAAACCATACCATAAATCTGGAATCCATGACACACAAAACTAAAAAACATGAGAGAGATCTAGGCATATAAATGAAGAAGAAAGAGTACCAACACAGCCACAAGACACTGAATACTTATATAGGTAACAGAGGGAAGAAAAGAAAACATAACATGAATCCCTGATAGAAACCAAGAGAATCCTATACATAGAAGAAAGAGTCAGGACACCAACAATCGGAACAAATGATTCACTAGAATATCACTTTAAACAACCGACTATAACCACCTGAGATAGATTCCAGAGAAACGACTTCATAGTAGCAAGATATCTAGAGAAAAAGAGCAAACAAACAAAAAGGAAGAAATACCATACCTGATGAAATTGGGAAGGTACAATAAAGACCAAGAACCAAATAGTCAAACCTGGGAGAAATGTGCAAGAAAAGAATATGCAAAAAGAGAAAGAAGAAGAGATAAACAATAGTTAGTAGGAGATATGAAAGAGAATAGGGAAACCATGCATATTAGACACATCCAACAATATCCCATGACAAAACTACAGGAATATGAGTATCTGCAGAAAAAGATACGTAAAGTATAAGAAAATCCATTGAGAATCCATGGGGAAATCCAATCTGTACATGTTCCTGAAACAACTCATCCAAGCACAAAAAATAATTAGAGAATCTTATAAACAAGGATAAGAAAATATTATCCCAAACACAATGGAATAGAGACATAAAAGGAATAAACCTGTAAGCCCACCCCTAGTGAAACCCAAAAATTAGTTCAACATATGCCAAACAAGATAGACAATCATCAAGCTCAAAAAAAAAAAAAACTTTAACTGAAGAATGAGCAAGGATTATCGATGTCACCAAGTCACAAAGCAACAATCCAACTTCAGAGTAAATTTCCTGCCAGAACACTAAGACTCCGATGACATGCCACATATTGTCAGAAGGATTAGAGAGTCAATAGAAGAGAATTGCTAACAATAGATGATCAAACGGAGCATATGCATCCCAAAGTAGAACAGTGGTAGCCCAAAACCATTGCATGAGGATTATTGCAGAAAACTACCAAGAACACATCTAATCAAACCTATTGCAGGAAAAAAATAGGATCAACCAGGCACAAGAAGCAACAATAAGAGGATAGGCAAGTCTCATAAGCATTTAATCAAACACCAGCTAGCCAACAAGGTAATTCAAGAATATTAGCCCAACATAGAAAAGTATGATGAGAACCTATGAGAAAACATGAATCAATATAAATCATGACAACCGAATACACCAATAACATGATTTCATCACCAAAATATGCTTATGCATACCTTGTAGCCTTCTTAAAACAAATTGAGAACTATTACCTTGAGAAATCACATCAAACACATGTGATCCAATGACAAAAATAGAAAGCATGAAGTGTAAAACCAAATAATACTAACAATCTGACCTTAGTATGTCAATGAAACACCGACTGAAAAGAATTACCAAGGAATAGAACCAAAATAGAGTAAGCCATAAACACTTTCAGCAAGAACATCTACAAGAATCCAAAGGAATTACGCCTCTACTCCTTTAAGCACGAGGAGGACGTGTGCCCGATGACGAAACACCCTTGGAACCGGGTGTTTCTTTGGTGGGAGTAGTCCGAGCGCGCTTAGGAGGCATGTCCTGCATAAACACAACATTAACCAAACTAACAAATGTAAGAGAAATGGCGAACCTAGCACAAGAAATGTGAGAATACCCATGTAGACATTTTATCGAACACATGGTGTGCAGAATCATGAAGTGTGCACACGATAACAACCAAGCAATGAGAATCGCACTAAACTTGTTAGACTAGGATAATGAAGAACCAAACACAAACAATAGCAAATAGAGGCTGCACCATATCTAAGAATCAATTTTAACGACAAAACTAACAACCCATATCCAACCATGTGAAGACTAACCTTAAGGACTAACTTTAATAGCAGAAAAACAAACCTAATAACTAACAACACAAACCATAATAAGAAGATAAAAGGAAAAGAACCGATGTACCATAGAAGTGAAGAGGAATACATCATGAACTTCCAAAATCAGTAGCCAATCCCAATCCGTACAAAAATAAGAGACAATATATGGTGATAAGCAAAAGATTGAACAAATAAGAGAATTGAAGTGCATCATAAACTAAACCTCGGTGTGTGTAGATGCAATGCAATGCATAAAGAGAGAGAAAGTTCACCACTAGAACACACCCTTTGAAGACCTAGAATATAGAACCATCAACAAGAGACATACGATTAGATTAGTAAGTGAGCATAGAAGAAACAAACTTCAACCCCCTTTGAAACAAGCGTTATGAGTAGAAGGCAAACGAATATAAATATGATATTTCAAGTGAAAACCAAGACAGTAAAAAGGCAAAGGAATATAAACTTTGTATGCCTTACATAAAAAAACAATGAATATGCGCTTGGATTTTTATTTTGCCGCATGTGGTGGAGTTTAGTCTACATCACTCTAATGTCATTCCCGCGTGGGAGGGATTTTTGCCTCCATCTTTTTAAATACACGAGGGTAGGGTGTAGCCTACATCTTTTTGACAAACACAAACTCAAGAAGTGCAATACCATGATAACGTGCAACACAAGAACTAACATCTCTTGAGTGCATCCGTCAGAGCATGACCCTCACAACCCCAACGGGTTCTTAGCCAACTGATATTGCTTTAAAGACAATCAAATGGCTGGGGATAAAGTGAGTCATTGACCACTAACAAGAGTTGTAAGAGGAAGATAAGAATGCTCAATAACACGAACAACAAGATGAACACTAACCAAAACAAAGGAGAGATAGCTCAAGATAACATAAATACTCGAGAGATAGAGAAGTTCTATGAGCTCAAAGAATATGTAAGTGGTTTCCAAAAACTCCCATTATGCAAGCATGTCGTGCATTGTGCAAACAAGCGAGGAAAAATGCATGATACATACCAAAACATAATTAATAGTTCAGAAAGAGAAAACACCCAAACATATTGCAACTTATTTAAGACAATCGAATTAAACCAATATCTCAGAAAAGATGTAACCAACAACACATACATGAAATAAATAAAGAAAAATAGAAGGAATAACCAACAATGTATTCAGACATGCAACATGATCTGCAAGCTAAACAAACAAAGCATAAAAAGTAGAAACACCAAACAAATAGCCTATGTGGTTAGAGAAATATGCAATTCAAATAACATAAGGCTAGAAACAACCTACATCATCCCAAATATGGGACACCACCAGACCTTTGCAAGTCCAGAAAAACCTTCAACTTATCCTTTCTTACCCATACTTGTTTAACACTAGGCGTGCACACCTTGGAAGTTGAAAAGATATGAGATTTCTCCTTAACAAATTTTTCAATAGACTTGTCCTTAACTAATTCCACCTTAGTCTTTGACTTCCTTTTGTTGGAATACCTGTTTTTATTAAACCTGTGACGAACACCATTATAATTCCAAGGTCTAGAAAATGCACAAGAAGGAACATTAGAATCAACATGATTATAACGATGAGGAACACGAGAATAGGATGAAACATGTTGATCAAAATCCCAACAAAAGCTATCCAAATGACCAACTCTACCACAATAAGAACAATGAAAAACATTAGACTTACTCAAGGAATTTTTATAAGAAGATGTGGTGGTAGAAGATGAAACATGTATGTCACCATTGTATTTGTGACATGGTGCCTTAACAAAACCTATACCTCCATTATGAGAACAATATGGCTTATTAGTAAAAACAACCTTACCATTAACCTTAGACTTAAAATTCTTACGAGAAACATGCTGAAAATTAGTAACATTAAGTCTAGTCTCAATAGGTGGGGTAAGCAAAAGGGCAGACAAACTAGTAGATTTTGCAGGAGTAATCACACTAGATGAACTAGTAGAACTATCAATAGGAGAATCAAATCTAGTTTTGTCCAAAACCTGCAATTGGAGTTGAGTAGACGTTAAATCGTTCTTTGTTACCTCATACTCCACCAATAGAGATTTGTATTTCTCATCGACCTCCTGATTGACCTTCTCTAAAGCTGCAATTCTACATAACAAGTCAAGTTTTTCTTTGTCAAATAATTGAGAAATAGAAATTGTATCATCTGCAGCACAAGAAATCTGTTTTTCAAGAATCTCAATTTTATCCTGCAAAGAAAGATTAGCCTTTTCCAAATTTTCAATTTTGGATTCATAAACTTCCCTTTGAAGCATATAGTCCTCTGCACAATGTCTGAGTCGTTGTTCTAGAGAATCAACTTTAGTCTGCAAAACACTATTATCTTCAAAACAAACATTATCAGAAATAGTAGACACATTACAATTAGCTTTATTAAATTTTTCCTGCAAATCAATATTAGCTTTTTGTAATCTTTCACATTCTTTTGCAGAAAGTCTGTAAAGAAGAGCCCAATCACTATTGCTAACAACATACAATTTATCATCCTTTTCAAAATCAGATTTTGGTTTTGTAGATTTAGACGATTTAGCAATAAAATTATTATGACCAGACTCATGAACCATCATTGCACTCATAGGATCGTTAGCGTGAGCCTTGACGCTCCTTAACCAGCCCCCAGCGACTGATACCAATTGAGAAACTACAAATAGTGCTAATATAACAATTCAAACAAATCAAACAATACGCAGAAAGTAAATAACACACAGAAATTTTTAACGTGGTAAAACCCAATATGGGAAACGTCCACGGTTGTCCTCTCGACAACAAATAATCCACTAGATGAAAAGAGATGTACAAACCTATCAACTACCTGCAATCACTGCGAGTTGACACTCCTGGTTATCTCTAACACCTTGACTTCACCAGAGCACCTTGATGTACGCACAAGACACTCGACTTCTTGATGAACACACAAGAAGACTCGAAGCCGAACTATGAAACAAGCTTACACCAGAGTTCCTTGATGAACACACAAGGATACTCGACTTCTTGATGAACACACAAGAAGACTCGAAGCCGAACTATGAAACAAGCTTACACCAGAGTTCCTTGATGAACACACAAAGATACTCGACTTCTTGATGAACACACAAGAAGACTCGAAGCTAAATCACTATTCAACAATGAAGAAGAAGATGAATAGGGAAGAAGGAAGAAGAAGATGAATGGGGAAGAAGAAGATGAGTTCAATCACCAAAACAACCTAAAACCAAAACCTAAACAAACTCCAAGACTAGAGATGAATTGGACGGCCAAAGAACTCATTTGTTCTTTGGTAGAGAAACCCTATTTATACTTAGGGTTAGAACACACACAAAATGGGCCGGAATTGCTGAAATCCACATTGGACGTACGTACGTCGAAACAACGTTCGTACGTCCCCACACTGTAAAAGTTCGCTGCCTGCTTGGACGTACGAACGCCCTAACTAGGTACGTACGTCCTGACCAAAACATGTTTGCTGCCTTACATGACGTACGTACGCCCTAACTAGGTACGTACGTCCAGAACCCAATAACTTGACCGAGAAGACACGAGAGGACATGAACACGAACCGACCATGCGTACATCTTGGTTTTCCTAACAATGAACTCAAGGCGAGATAACCATGGACACTTTGTCACAAAATTGATGTCAAACCACTTCGTGCCGGTTTCAATCTCCCCCTTTGACATTGATTTTGTGACAAAAACCTATGACTCTAATAGCACTTATAAAACGTGCTTACAAACCCAAACCATGGCATTTATAAAACATGCCTACAAAATCACTCAAGGTAGAACACATACCAAGTCACCAGTTCTTGTTATCCAGCTTGAGCAAGACGCTTTAGCCATCAGAGACCGAACGGAAGCAACAAGAAATTCTGAAACAATCAAATAGCGAACAGAAGTTCCTCGAACAACTCCCCCATACTTCATGAACTCCAAGGTTTAATACTCGAGGTTACCCAAAACTGTACATACACTTAGTGATCATCATCACTTTCACTCCATCATATATGTTCACTCCCCCATACATGTAGTATACCTGAAACATGACCCAAAAATACACTAACAAAGAAGAAGAAGGTGTTAGTATTAGAGTCATAAATCTCCCCCTTTTTGTCACAAATGAAGCAAGGGAACAAAAGAAAGAGAAAAGGAAAATACCAAACCATAACAAATAAGATTAAAGAAGAAAAGAAAGAGAACAATCATGTTAACAATAAAAAGGATATGCAACGGAAGCCATAAAATAAACACTTGTTAACACGATGTCAATACAAAGAATTCTCCCCCTAAACAAAAGCTCCACCTAAATGCAATGCATATGAGAAAGATGCCCCTAGAACAAACAAACCAAATAAGGATATTTGAAACACACAAAGAACCAATCATACAAGGGTAGAAGAGAGTAAAGAGAAAACCATACCATAAATCTGGAATCCATGACACACAAAACTAAAAAACATGAGAGAGATCTAGGCATATAAATGAAGAAGAAAGAGTACCAACACAGCCACAAGACACTGAATACTTATATAGGTAACAGAGGGAAGAAAAGAAAACATAACATGAATCCCTGATAGAAACCAAGAGAATCCTATACATAGAAGAAAGAGTCAGGACACCAACAATCGGAACAAATGATTCACTAGAATATCACTTTAAACAACCGACTATAACCACCTGAGATAGATTCCAGAGAAACGACTTCATAGTAGCAAGATATCTAGAGAAAAAGAGCAAACAAACAAAAAGGAAGAAATACCATACCTGATGAAATTGGGAAGGTACAATAAAGACCAAGAACCAAATAGTCAAACCTGGGAGAAATGTGCAAGAAAAGAATATGCAAAAAGAGAAAGAAGAAGAGATAAACAATAGTTAGTAGGAGATATGAAAGAGAATAGGGAAACCATGCATATTAGACACATCCAACAATATCCCATGACAAAACTACAGGAATATGAGTATCTGCAGAAAAAGATACGTAAAGTATAAGAAAATCCATTGAGAATCCATGGGGAAATCCAATCTGTACATGTTCCTGAAACAACTCATCCAAGCACAAAAAATAATTAGAGAATCTTATAAACAAGGATAAGAAAATATTATCCCAAACACAATGGAATAGAGACATAAAAGGAATAAACCTGTAAGCCCACCCCTAGTGAAACCCAAAAATTAGTTCAACATATGCCAAACAAGATAGACAATCATCAAGCTCAAAAAAAAAAAAAACTTTAACTGAAGAATGAGCAAGGATTATCGATGTCACCAAGTCACAAAGCAACAATCCAACTTCAGAGTAAATTTCCTGCCAGAACACTAAGACTCCGATGACATGCCACATATTGTCAGAAGGATTAGAGAGTCAATAGAAGAGAATTGCTAACAATAGATGATCAAACGGAGCATATGCATCCCAAAGTAGAACAGTGGTAGCCCAAAACCATTGCATGAGGATTATTGCAGAAAACTACCAAGAACACATCTAATCAAACCTATTGCAGGAAAAAAATAGGATCAACCAGGCACAAGAAGCAACAATAAGAGGATAGGCAAGTCTCATAAGCATTTAATCAAACACCAGCTAGCCAACAAGGTAATTCAAGAATATTAGCCCAACATAGAAAAGTATGATGAGAACCTATGAGAAAACATGAATCAATATAAATCATGACAACCGAATACACCAATAACATGATTTCATCACCAAAATATGCTTATGCATACCTTGTAGCCTTCTTAAAACAAATTGAGAACTATTACCTTGAGAAATCACATCAAACACATGTGATCCAATGACAAAAATAGAAAGCATGAAGTGTAAAACCAAATAATACTAACAATCTGACCTTAGTATGTCAATGAAACACCGACTGAAAAGAATTACCAAGGAATAGAACCAAAATAGAGTAAGCCATAAACACTTTCAGCAAGAACATCTACAAGAATCCAAAGGAATTACGCCTCTACTCCTTTAAGCACGAGGAGGACGTGTGCCCGATGACGAAGCACCCTTGGAACCGGGTGTTTCTTTGGTGGGAGTAGTCCGAGCGCGCTTAGGAGGCATGTCCTGCATAAACACAACATTAACCAAACTAACAAA
The DNA here is from genome assembly GCA_023053565.1 of Aquilegia eximia. NCBI lineage: Eukaryota > Viridiplantae > Streptophyta > Magnoliopsida > Ranunculales > Ranunculaceae > Aquilegia > Aquilegia eximia. The sequence goes on from JALIGU010000004.1 coordinate 28,592,949, forward strand.
TGTAAGAGAAATGGCGAACCTAGCACAAGAAATGTGAGAATACCCATGTAGACATTTTATCGAACACATGGTGTGCAGAATCATGAAGTGTGCACACGATAACAACCAAGCAATGAGAATCGCACTAAACTTGTTAGACTAGGATAATGAAGAACCAAACACAAACAATAGCAAATAGAGGCTGCACCATATCTAAGAATCAATTTTAACGACAAAACTAACAACCCATATCCAACCATGTGAAGACTAACCTTAAGGACTAACTTTAATAGCAGAAAAACAAACCTAATAACTAACAACACAAACCATAATAAGAAGATAAAAGGAAAAGAACCGATGTACCATAGAAGTGAAGAGGAATACATCATGAACTTCCAAAATCAGTAGCCAATCCCAATCCGTACAAAAATAAGAGACAATATATGGTGATAAGCAAAAGATTGAACAAATAAGAGAATTGAAGTGCATCATAAACTAAACCTCGGTGTGTGTAGATGCAATGCAATGCATAAAGAGAGAGAAAGTTCACCACTAGAACACACCCTTTGAAGACCTAGAATATAGAACCATCAACAAGAGACATACGATTAGATTAGTAAGTGAGCATAGAAGAAACAAACTTCAACCCCCTTTGAAACAAGCGTTATGAGTAGAAGGCAAACGAATATAAATATGATATTTCAAGTGAAAACCAAGACAGTAAAAAGGCAAAGGAATATAAACTTTGTATGCCTTACATAAAAAAACAATGAATATGCGCTTGGATTTTTATTTTGCCGCATGTGGTGGAGTTTAGTCTACATCACTCTAATGTCATTCCCGCGTGGGAGGGATTTTTGCCTCCATCTTTTTAAATACACGAGGGTAGGGTGTAGCCTACATCTTTTTGACAAACACAAACTCAAGAAGTGCAATACCATGATAACGTGCAACACAAGAACTAACATCTCTTGAGTGCATCCGTCAGAGCATGACCCTCACAACCCCAACGGGTTCTTAGCCAACTGATATTGCTTTAAAGACAATCAAATGGCTGGGGATAAAGTGAGTCATTGACCACTAACAAGAGTTGTAAGAGGAAGATAAGAATGCTCAATAACACGAACAACAAGATGAACACTAACCAAAACAAAGGAGAGATAGCTCAAGATAACATAAATACTCGAGAGATAGAGAAGTTCTATGAGCTCAAAGAATATGTAAGTGGTTTCCAAAAACTCCCATTATGCAAGCATGTCGTGCATTGTGCAAACAAGCGAGGAAAAATGCATGATACATACCAAAACATAATTAATAGTTCAGAAAGAGAAAACACCCAAACATATTGCAACTTATTTAAGACAATCGAATTAAACCAATATCTCAGAAAAGATGTAACCAACAACACATACATGAAATAAATAAAGAAAAATAGAAGGAATAACCAACAATGTATTCAGACATGCAACATGATCTGCAAGCTAAACAAACAAAGCATAAAAAGTAGAAACACCAAACAAATAGCCTATGTGGTTAGAGAAATATGCAATTCAAATAACATAAGGCTAGAAACAACCTACATCATCCCAAATATGGGACACCACCAGACCTTTGCAAGTCCAGAAAAACCTTCAACTTATCCTTTCTTACCCATACTTGTTTAACACTAGGCGTGCACACCTTGGAAGTTGAAAAGATATGAGATTTCTCCTTAACAAATTTTTCAATAGACTTGTCCTTAACTAATTCCACCTTAGTCTTTGACTTCCTTTTGTTGGAATACCTGTTTTTATTAAACCTGTGACGAACACCATTATAATTCCAAGGTCTAGAAAATGCACAAGAAGGAACATTAGAATCAACATGATTATAACGATGAGGAACACGAGAATAGGATGAAACATGTTGATCAAAATCCCAACAAAAGCTATCCAAATGACCAACTCTACCACAATAAGAACAATGAAAAACATTAGACTTACTCAAGGAATTTTTATAAGAAGATGTGGTGGTAGAAGATGAAACATGTATGTCACCATTGTATTTGTGACATGGTGCCTTAACAAAACCTATACCTCCATTATGAGAACAATATGGCTTATTAGTAAAAACAACCTTACCATTAACCTTAGACTTAAAATTCTTACGAGAAACATGCTGAAAATTAGTAACATTAAGTCTAGTCTCAATAGGTGGGGTAAGCAAAAGGGCAGACAAACTAGTAGATTTTGCAGGAGTAATCACACTAGATGAACTAGTAGAACTATCAATAGGAGAATCAAATCTAGTTTTGTCCAAAACCTGCAATTGGAGTTGAGTAGACGTTAAATCGTTCTTTGTTACCTCATACTCCACCAATAGAGATTTGTATTTCTCATCGACCTCCTGATTGACCTTCTCTAAAGCTGCAATTCTACATAACAAGTCAAGTTTTTCTTTGTCAAATAATTGAGAAATAGAAATTGTATCATCTGCAGCACAAGAAATCTGTTTTTCAAGAATCTCAATTTTATCCTGCAAAGAAAGATTAGCCTTTTCCAAATTTTCAATTTTGGATTCATAAACTTCCCTTTGAAGCATATAGTCCTCTGCACAATGTCTGAGTCGTTGTTCTAGAGAATCAACTTTAGTCTGCAAAACACTATTATCTTCAAAACAAACATTATCAGAAATAGTAGACACATTACAATTAGCTTTATTAAATTTTTCCTGCAAATCAATATTAGCTTTTTGTAATCTTTCACATTCTTTTGCAGAAAGTCTGTAAAGAAGAGCCCAATCACTATTGCTAACAACATACAATTTATCATCCTTTTCAAAATCAGATTTTGGTTTTGTAGATTTAGACGATTTAGCAATAAAATTATTATGACCAGACTCATGAACCATCATTGCACTCATAGGATCGTTAGCGTGAGCCTTGACGCTCCTTAACCAGCCCCCAGCGACTGATACCAATTGAGAAACTACAAATAGTGCTAATATAACAATTCAAACAAATCAAACAATACGCAGAAAGTAAATAACACACAGAAATTTTTAACGTGGTAAAACCCAATATGGGAAACGTCCACGGTTGTCCTCTCGACAACAAATAATCCACTAGATGAAAAGAGATGTACAAACCTATCAACTACCTGCAATCACTGCGAGTTGACACTCCTGGTTATCTCTAACACCTTGACTTCACCAGAGCACCTTGATGTACGCACAAGACACTCGACTTCTTGATGAACACACAAGAAGACTCGAAGCCGAACTATGAAACAAGCTTACACCAGAGTTCCTTGATGAACACACAAGGATACTCGACTTCTTGATGAACACACAAGAAGACTCGAAGCCGAACTATGAAACAAGCTTACACCAGAGTTCCTTGATGAACACACAAAGATACTCGACTTCTTGATGAACACACAAGAAGACTCGAAGCTAAATCACTATTCAACAATGAAGAAGAAGATGAATAGGGAAGAAGGAAGAAGAAGATGAATGGGGAAGAAGAAGATGAGTTCAATCACCAAAACAACCTAAAACCAAAACCTAAACAAACTCCAAGACTAGAGATGAATTGGACGGCCAAAGAACTCATTTGTTCTTTGGTAGAGAAACCCTATTTATACTTAGGGTTAGAACACACACAAAATGGGCCGGAATTGCTGAAATCCACATTGGACGTACGTACGTCGAAACAACGTTCGTACGTCCCCACACTGTAAAAGTTCGCTGCCTGCTTGGACGTATGAACGCCCTAACTAGGTACGTACGTCCTGACCAAAACATGTTTGCTGCCTTACATGACGTACGTACGCCCTAACTAGGTACGTACGTCCAGAACCCAATAACTTGACCGAGAAGTTACGAGAGGACATGAACACGAACCGACCATGCGTACATCTTGGTTTTCCTAACAATGAACTCAAGGCAAGATAACCATGGACACTTTGTCACAAAATTGATGTCAAACCACTTCGTGCCGGTTTCACATTTAACAATACAATAACCATTTAATCACTTGGTAGCAATAAATCACCTAAAACCTACGAGTTTAAAACATTAGATGCAGACTGCAATTAAAGTGAGATCTCCCGCCTGCTCTGCATTTATAAGCTTCAACATCTACAATAGTAAATAACTAGAAGCTCCTTCAGTTTATAAATCCTATGAGTCTGTATCCAAATAAAATAAAATATTGTGGAAGGACAAGTTTACAAGAGAAGTTTAATTCCTTTTAAAAATAATTAATGAAAATACAACTCATTTGTGATCCCCCAATACATTAACATTACAGTAGAAATGCCGAATGAGCTTGTGGCTCAATGGTAGTACCCCTCTCACAGACTCATTTATGTCGTCAGCCAACACGAGTCACTGTGAAACTCCCTCTGAATCTCAGGCCGCTCCTCTCTTCTCTTCTCTTCCCAACATCCAGTACCAGATTTATATTGCTTTCATTGTTTCACACTCTCACTAATAGGATTAACATTTCAGCTGTGTAAGTTCTCTCCTGGAATATCATTCCATTAACCCATTCCTGGCTTAACTTTCCCTACTGTATATGGTGTCAGCTGCACTACCCCTGGTCCCCAACTACTGGAATTCATCTTTGTCCATCTGTGCAGGTGCAACCATTTATTCAACTCTGTCACCTCATTCCTTCTCTGGCCGTGAACAGCTATATATCCCATCCATCGGTGAGCTCTGTTAGAATTATGGCCCAATAACCATTTGTTTAAGTCCTATTTAAATGATAAGTCTTTTGGTTTTTCGGATTCCAATATAAGTTATATAATATTAATCTCCATTTATTGGTAATGTTCATTATTATGAAGAACACAAAGGTCTTGATGGAAGACTATATAAGTACTACACTCCATAGCTCCCCCTCAATGTCAATCTCTACAATATAGGGATCATCACCTAGGTAGATTTAAGGAGAAATTAAGAGAAGTCAAACTATGGTTTTCTTGATGTAGAAGCTAACAAGGTGATACCTTTAACTATTTTATCAATTGGAGAGTACTAGCCTAACGCGGGGCAACAATACTGTGGAAAATATCTTCTTCAATTCTTCTTAATCACTTCTAAGATTGCTTAATCTTACTTTTTACATTTTAATCCTATATCTTTAGATTGGTAATCATGACATCAGATGAAGATCCGAGTGAGGACGAATATAATTCAGAGTTGGAGGAACTACAAGATGATCAAGAAGAGAAATGAAAGATCAAGGCTTTTTCCCAAGAAGTCGATCTTGAAGATTTGAAGGAAGAGGGAAATGAACATTGGAATCGATGTCTGGTCGGTAAAGTCATGTCGCCTCGGTGGATTGCTGATGAAGTAATTGGAGAAGAACTTACTAAGATTTGGAAGTTAAAGAAGGAGTTTGATGTGTCTCCTATCACAGCAGGATTTATCAAAATCTGCTTCCAGTCAATCAGAGACATGAATTGGGTGGAAACCAATGGTCCTTGGTCTGTGTTTGGCCACCTAATTGTTGTTTCAAGATGGAAGCGGAGGAATACAATTTCAATACGATCAGAATATGGGTCCAAATCTTTGGATTGCCAGTGGAAAAATACACGAAAGAGTTACTGAATCGGATTGGCATTGGTTTTGGTAAAGTTTTTAGTATAGATAAGAAGACAAGATTCGATAAAAAGAGCCGTTTGGAAGGTTACAAGTCTTGTTCAACATTAAGAGTCATTTGATTAGAGAAGTTCCAGCCAAACTCGGTGGAAGAACTTTTAATGTCAAATTCAGGTATGAAAGTCTTCCCACCTTTTGCTTCTACTGTGGCCTCGTGGGTCATGAGAGAAGAAACTGTTTTGACTACAAAAGTCATCCTCTGGTTGCTAGTGGCAAATGTACTACAGGTCAGACTCCAGAGCTCCTTCGATTTTCTGCTAAATTAGCGGTAAAAAGCCAAGAGTTTAACTTTGATGCGGCTGTGGGAAGATCTCGCTGGAGAAAATCAGATAGGTCAGTGAAACAAATGTTACCTGTGGGGCAATTGCCGGAATCAGAGTTTTGCTCCGGTAAGAGTGATGGAAAGTTGGCAGTTACAGGGAAGGAGACTGTGGCGGAGATAATGAAGGAGGAGTTGGCGGATTTGGCAGAAACGGAAGAAACCTCTCTTTCAAACTTAGGCAAGGATAATCAGACTCTGACCTCGATCCATCTTTCTGATCCTAGGTCCCTTGGGCCCAAACCTCAACCCCATAATCTAGCCTTTATACCCTATCCATCTCCTTCTGGGCCCTTAGCCTCTCTAGCCCTTTCAGTTAACCCAACTACTTCTGTTTTGGATTACCCAGTTAGTCAAGCCTCCGAACCCGACCGAATTTCTGTTTACTCAACCCACCATCCAGGGTCTGACCACTGCTCAGTAATTCCCAAGGCTTTGACTCTCACCCTTCCTCCCGACCATCTCCCACCAGACCCCCTAAGCTCTCATGCTAATCTTCAATCCCGAAAACCAATCTCTACCTCTTCTGGAACTTCATCTTTGACTGAGGATCACAACTTGCATAATCACTCAACCACCAACCACATGTTCACTTTCAATGCATCCCCCTTCTCTTCTATTAAAAGCTCTCCCCAGCTTAAATCTAATAACCTTATACCCAAATCCTCTTATAAATTAACCAAGCTTACTGTTTCCAAACCAAAACCTGCTAAACCTAGAATTGGTAATAAGCGACCGGCCTCATCCCCTCTGATTCCAGCATCACCTATGAATAATAAAAAAAGATATGTTGCCCCCTCTACTTCCCGAATCTCAGGGGAACCAGTTAAGGAGGATTGGATTCAATCGCTAAGGAGAAATTGAAGAAGAACTGATCATGTGAAGGAGTTGCATGATGAACGTGTGGTGGAGTACCACTATGGCTATGAGAAAGGGAGGTATGTCATTCGCACTTATGTAGATGGAGTGTTTATGAGCTCTACTGAACTTGTCGACCATGAGAATGTCATTGCTACTCTCACGAAAAAAGAACATGAAGAAATTGCTTTTGAGAAAGCTCTAGAAGAGGATGAAGCCTTGAAGTATGAGATTGCAGAGGGAGAGAAAGAGTATGCTGACTAAATGAGAAAGCTAAAACATGAAAGAGATAAAGAATTGGAGACTCAGATGTGGCAAAATCATGTTGAGAAATCAATTTCTCATGACAGTACCTTACTCTCTAGTGTGAACACCAGTACTTCAGGTTGGAGTGACTTGGGATTCGGGGTGGCTGGCCCTATACAACCACCTCGGTTGCCATGATGATGGCCTGGAATTGCAGAGGTTTAGGCTCATCCAAAGCAATTCAGCAACTCAAAAAACCTCATCTGGGAAACTCTAAGCAAGAAGAATAAAATTCAACTTCTTCAGAAATCAATTCAGTATGCTAGAAATTTTGTTGTTGATGCTGAAGGTAGAAGTGGTGGTTTGGCATCCTATTTAAAGACGACATTGATTTGGAACTTCTTCACTCATCACCAAACATTATCTCAGGTAAGTTTGTTAATTATCTGTCTAATAAAACCTGGTTTATGTCATTTATTTATGGTCATCCTGTTTTTTCCAAGAGAAAATTATTGTGGGATTTTACCAAGTCTTTTTATCATTCTTTTGTTGCTGAGTCTTTCATTTTCATTACGGATTTCAATTCTATTATTTATCATTCTGAAAAAGAAGGGGACAATATTAACCATAAAGCTGTACAGGAATTTAATAATTTTGTGTCTAATCTGAATTTGATTGATTTAGGCTTTAAGGGTCCTTCTTTTACTTCGTGCAATTATAGGTCTGGTCAGTCTCTAATTAGGGAGAGATTAAATAGATGTTTAGCAAATGCACATTGGATTAATGATTTTCCCTCAGCCTCTGTTAACCACATACTCACAGGCCATTCTGATCACACTGCCCTTGCCCTCAACTGCCTTGGCCATACACAAAAAACCTTTAAACCTTTTAGATTCCACTCTATGTGGGCCTACCATAACCAGTGTGAAAATACCATTCAAGGTGCTTGGAACTCTGGCATTAGTACCCTTCATGGTTCCCCCTCTTTCAAATTCAAACAGAAACTGCAGAATGTCACTAGGGCTTTGAGACTTTGGAACAAAACTACCTTTGGTAACATCTTTACTGAAATTAGAAATTGTCAAGACAAGCTGTCAGAGCTTATGGCATTACCAACCACAAATGATATTCAGGACCAGATGAAGGAGTGGAGATTAAAACTGGGAAGAGTCCTTGAGGATGAAGCATAATACTGGGAGCAAAATTCTAGGATCAAATGAAAGTTAGAAGGTAATTTATCATCTGTCTGCCACAATCATGAGGAGGAGGAATTTTATTGACAGGATCTAGAATAATGAAGGGGAGTGGATCACAGGTAGGGAGGATATTGGACAAGTCTTCAATAGCTACTTTCAAACCATCTTTCAATCTGAACCAACCCACATTACACCCAACCTCCACCAGTTATTTCAACCAATCATTACCCCTGAAAATAACAATTCTCTAACTGCAATACCCTCATCCCTTGAAATCTTTTCTGTCATCAAGAAAATGGGATCAACCAAGGCACCTGGACCAGATGGATACCAAGCCATGTTTTACAAAATATACTAGAATATTGTAGGCTATGATGTGGCAAGTAGTATCCAAAGTTTTTTTGAATGAGGTTGCTGTGGTACTTACCTTAACCAAACTTTTATAGCCCTCATCCCTAAAGTCAAGAACTCATCCAAACCCAAAGACTATAGACCTATCAGCCTCTGCAATGTTGTTTACAAAACCATCACCAAAATTCTAGCAAATAGACTAAAAAAATTTCTACCCAAACTGATATCACCATCCCAAGGAGCATTTACATCTGGAAGAGCTATTGGGGATAATGTTGGGATTGTCCATGAGGTTATCCACAAGATTAGGAGATTGGGGAAAAAGGAAAAGGGTTGGTTTGCTTTGAAACTAGACATGGCCAAGGCCTATGATAGAATAGAGTGGGAATTCCTGCTGAAAGTTTGTCAATGGTTTGGTTTTGAAGAGAAATGGTGCAATATGATAAAATCCTGCTTGTCTACAGTCTCTTATAGCATTCTCCTGAATGGAACCCCATTGAATGATTTTAAACCTGGTAGAGGACTAAGACAGAGGGATCCTTTGTCCCCCTACTTATTCATACTGGTCAATGAGGCGTTATCCAGGTTACTGGCCAAAGCTGAGTGTGAAAGAAGGATATCTGGTTTCAAGGTCTCTAGGAATGTTCCACCTATAAGTCATCTACTGTATGCAGAGGATCTAATAATCCTTGGAAGAGCTACAATTCAGGAAGTGGGAAACCTCAAAGAAATCTTAGATGAATACTGTAATGCTACAGGGCAGATGGTAAATTTTGATAAGTCAAAAAATTTCCTGAGGAAATGGATCCACCATGGACACAAGAGGTTGATTAAGAACTTACTGAAAGTAGGCGAAATGGGCTTGAAGGATAGATACTTGGGGAGTCCTTTGATTTTATCTAAGTCTAGAACTAAAGATTTTTCTTACTTAAAAGATCAAATGAAAAGCAGAATGGAACAATGGAAGTCTAATGTGCTATCTCTAACTGGGAGGGGAGTTATGATAAAGGCTGTTGTTAAATCTCTTCCTGTATATACTATGTCTTCCTTTGTTATCCCCCAAATTATTTGTGAGAGGTTGGACAATACCTGCAGAAACTTTTGGTGGAATAGAACCAAAGCAGGAAAGGCTGTTCATATGTGTAAATGGAGCAAACTGTGCAAAAATAAGAAAGAAGGGGGTCTGGATTTTAGGAACTTCAGAGCTACCAATCTAGCACTGGTAGCCAAACTATACTGGAAGCTTCTCACTGATAAGAAATCCCTATGGTTTCAAGTCATGAATGGCAGATATGGGAAGTATTTGGATCTTAACAAGGAGAGCAAACCACCTCCTTGGGGCTCCCCAATTTTAAAAGGCATCCTTAAGACTAAGGATATCATGAAGGAAGGCTGCATCTGGAGTTTAGGGGATGTAGAAAAGTGGATTTTTGGAAGGATCCTTGGGTCCCTTTCTTAGGGAAACCTGCCTTTATTTCTAGTCTATAGCCACTACAACAAAAATCACATTTTATATTGGCTAAAAACTGATATAAAAACCATATTATATTGGGTTTTTTCTAAAAGAACCGATATAACTGCCGCCGATGTAAAAAATAATAAAAACTGATATAATTTGTATTTTCTATAAAATCGGTTATTTTAACAAATGATATTATAAATAATAGTATTTATATCCGTAAATAAGTATAAACCGATATAATATTTGAACAACCGATATAAAAAACTCTTTATTTATATCGGTTGATGGTACAAATGTTATAAATTTTACCAAAGCTAAAGTTGAAAACTATCTAAACCGATGTAATAGCTGAGTTATTAAATCGATTATTTTAGTAAACGTTATATTGAATTCATAGAACTGATATAATTTGCAAAATTTATTACACCAGTTAATATCCAACCGATGTATTTATTTTTGATTTTTTTTTTCTAATATTATAATTAATTTGATTCACAATCCTGCAACTCTATTAAAATGCAAAACTATTCCCAGATATTTCTTCCGATCATCTTTTCAAGCAATAAAATACAATATGTGCCAGACATCCATTTATTAAAATATCAATAATATTAGCAATAATGTAACAATCTCAGTACCATGCTTTACACGTAAAAGAAAAAACAGTATGTTGAAACCAACATTAAGTAATTGTCTTCTAAAATTTCAAGTTCAACAAAAGGAAAAAAAAAACTGTAAATAAATAAACCAACTAATTCTCCTCCGAAAGTTAAAGTTTCCTTCAAAGTTTGCAGAACCTTCATAACAAATGGTCTGCAAAACAAAAATGGAAATATGATAAATAGATAATTTCAATCATATATGTATTAGTAGTTATTTTCTTCCATATATAACAAAAAGATCGGTATGAACAAAGTACAAAGAAATATCGGTATGAAGAAAGTCAAGACATGGTTGGGATACTTTGTTTGTAGTGAGCTGAAGCATTATTTGTGGCCACCATCCAGACAGGTCAGTTAGGTAGAGAAGAGCTCTGAAGCAGCAGTGCGAAGGCCCTCTCTCATTGTTACAGGTTGCAGGGGTCTGTCCTCTTAGAGTGATGTTTGCTAAGAAGTTTTCTTTATGTCTGTGTATTTGGTTTCACGGTTGTGTCTATTAGGGAGCATGTTATCTGACCTGACGGGGTTTCCTTTGGAAACGTGCTGATCAGAAATGTATATTTTGAGACATGGGTTTATATAAAATCTCTACCTTGATAAAAAAAAGGCTTGCAGCGCACTTATCCTCTAGCTTTGTGTAATTCTTCTTTTATCAATAAATTTTTTTTTTTTTTAAATAATTAAAAAAATAATAAAAAATAAATCTTGAACTAGCAACAATATGACAAGGCATAATAACCATTAAGAAACATATAGTCTCATAAGCAAACATACAACATACTATCAAAGGTGTTATCTATATAATATTATAAAGCGGTCTCATAAACACAGCCGTTAGATGTTTATGGAGACAACCATAACCATTGGATGTACATTAAGTTATATAATCGATGTAATAAGTTACAATAATAGCCCTTAGATGTTCAAAATTCGATCTTAACCATTAGTTGTCTATTGAGACAATCGTAGCCATAGGATTAAGAGTTTTAATTGTTAACACATTAAATTTTAGAAATATAACCTATGGATTACTTAATAATACTAAATAATCAATATTTATGAGACATGGACAACTAAAACCATTGTATATTCATTTTGAAATAATAATAAAAATATTGAAACCAATGAATCTTTGGTGTATAAGGATTTAGATGTTCAAAATTCAATCTTAACCATTAGTTGTCTATTAAGACAATCATAGCCATAGGATTAAGAGTCTTAATTGATAACACATTCAATTTAAAAAATATAACCTATTGATTAATTAAGGCTCCAGATTTTGCCAAGGAAAAAATTGTTCTTGCCAATGATTAATTCTTGGTATTACATAATTGCCCTCAATTAGTTTAATTTAAATTTTGACTATTCAGTATTCACCAAATCTTGGAAAAATCTATTAATGCTTTACCCATATAAGGATCATACAGAAATTTTGTAATTAAAATTTTTATTTAATAGCAATTTTATACATTAAATCTCTAATTTCGGATTTATATTTATTTAAAATACTTAAAAAATAGTGTTTGATGTAAAGGTTTAATAAATAGAAAATGAAAAAAGATTCACTTTCATTATTGATTGGTTTAATCAAAATTTTGATATGTAATTGGGAAGAGAATAATCAAATAATTTTAGTGAATCAAGAGATTTGATTTAACAGATATTTTGAAAGTGGGTTTTGAACAACAGTTATTATATTTATGGTAAAACAATTTAGGGCAATTGTGTCATATCAAAAATTATCATTGGTAAGATTAATTTAATTAAACTTACGAAATTGCAAATGTTTAGTTACAATGACAACTAAATACTCTGAAACTATTGTTGTAGTTTATTTGAACTTTTTTGCAATAATGGTGTTGAGTAGACAAGATAAAATCCAACAATATCTAGATGCATAGTATAATGGACCACTGGAAACAACTTCACGCTTATTGGAAATATACTACGTATAGGGAGACCAAAAGTACAACGATTACACCTCTATCTTATTGGAATGCACCGTCTTCTTTTAAATCCGAATGAATCAATGGAAGCTATTTTGAAAATGGCTCAAAATAAGAATCTACTTGAACTCCCTTTTTTTATTGTTGTGCTGCAGATGCTTATGCAAGGGAACTAACATATCAAGAGTTCCCTCAACATTATGTCTGGAACAATCAAGATTCTAAGTGGACAAGAAGGAAACCTGGTTTTGCCATTGGTAGAATGTATTTTGCAAGTCCCAATTTAGGTGAAAAATTCTATTTGCGGTTGTTGGTTACGATTGTTAAAGGGTGTTCCACTTTTAATGATTTTAAAATATATAATAATTATTTATTTGATATGTTTAAAGAAACATGTGTTACACGTGGTCTGCTTGAGGATGATCAGGAATACATAGAATGTTTAGAAGAGATTACGGTTATGGAAACATCACACGTTCAAATTTTTTTTCCAATTGTAGAAAAATAACACAAGCATTAAAGCTTAGGATTGCATAAGGAGCGTATGAGATCCAAGTCTCTACTGAGTACATTATGACACTATTTTCCATGCCTCCTATAGTGGTTGGTAGTGAGACCACTGCCAAACTTAGTCACAAAAATTGGTTGTGAATGCAGGCGGAGTTGTTCTATATTATCTTTTAGCTAGTAATGTTTGAATGTTTGTCACATCTATGTTCTACTGTTTTGGTAAATAAATACTCAATATATTTCAATTAATCAAGGGAAAGATACTATTGCTACAAAAAAATTCAATTATTCTACCTGATAACAGTTTTCCATGTTTTGCACTGTAATTCAAACAATGGGTCTTGGGAGAGAAAATGACAACTGTAATCAATTTCAAAGTATTATGATTTGGAAAGAGATATTCAAAACATTTACTTAAATGGTTACACACCATTCTCCACCCCTCCATATGTTCCTCTATATGTTAAGAACTTAGACCACAAAAATAAAAAAAAAAAAAAAATATACAACTAAAATGGATGCTACCTATAACTCCTAAATGAAAGAAAATAGTAAGAGAAAAATTCTCATATGTTTTAATATTTGCCTGCAATCAAAGGTGGAGTGAAATAAAGAAAAATTTGAAGTAATTGAATGGAATTGGTAAAGTTCAATATATATGTAATATATGCAACTATTATATCCAAAAGCTGATTAGGAAAAAAACTAAAGCCAAACGTGCTATTGTTATTCCTGATTAAAGCAAAAAATATATCAAACAATAAACACAAAAGTAAATTAGTTGGATGCAACAAATAAAAAATATTAAGTCAAAATTTAAAATAAGTATTTAATAAAAATTATAGACAAAAAAAATATAAATAAAATTTAAAATAATAATAATTAAAATAATCATGGCGTAGGCACGGGTTATAACTAGTACTATATACATTGTGTATCATCATGTAGTTAGGTTAGAGAATGAAAATATAATGCAGACTACCCTTATTTAGAATAAATATGCTATTCCCAAGCATTCCTTTAATACTAGGTGAGTACTTCAAGTAGCAATTCACATAAATACGAGTTTAAGCTTTATTTTGGGGCTAATGAATCTCAACTAGTGTCCTCAACTAGACCAAGTTAGAATAAATGAACACCACCAAGATTAATCAATAGCGTCAAAGATATTTCAAGCAAATAAGATTTACCAAAGAGTCATTGTACATGAGATAATTTTGTCCAAGGTTAATTAATTCTGTCAATTTAATTGCTTGCTGAGAATAAAAAATTAATTAATAAATAAATAGAAGAGGAAAAAAAATAGGTGTACCTATAGGTTTGTGATATAATCTGAGAGGAATCTCATCAACTCGAGACGTGTTTCATTTAGCTCATCGTTTTTATATGTCGGAATTTTTGCAAACTCTAGAATCTAAGAAAAAATATATTGATGTTACATTAAATTTGAAGAAAAATATCATTACATACTATAAGTTGTTATTAACAAGTAAGGACCTTGGACGTGGTTGACTGAGAAGGATGTTCCAGAAAATGCTTCATAAATTCCATAGTATAAACCCTACATTCCGTATTACCCTGTTGCACATGGCACTACATAGATACAAATGTCATCGTTATACAAAGTATTGTATAAAATAACAATTTTGTGTATAATGTACACTAATTATTAAGATAAGTTACCTTGACCATTTCCCAAGGTGGATTGTTATTCATTTTTCGTCCTTCTTTTAGAGCAATAGCATCACTGATCGCTCTTCAAAACATTTGAAAACTTAGCAGAGTAGAAAAAAAAACTGTATACTATAATCCTTATGAAATTCATATGAAATTCACCATAACTTACTTGTTCACAAAATCTCTTATATCGGAGCCAGGGAAGTTTCCATCGGAATCAACCCAATAAACTTGATATGATGATATATCAATTATGATCAATCCCCAATGCCTACTGCAATTAATTAAAAAAGTTGAAACAGTAGAAAATAATGCACAAATGTGATATTTATAAACAACAAATGCATAAACTTCATTAACATGGTATTTATTACATATAGAGCTAATGTTCCTTTGTTTGTCCCCTAACTCTAGTAAGCGTTCTGACCAATTGCAGTTGTCTAGCTAAGGTCATTTACCACTAACAAAGTAATGAGTTCTATGTACAATTCCAGGTTTATCTGTGACATTATTCTTTTGACATTGTAAAGGAAAAAAAAATAACTTACTGTGGGTTGTAAGGAAGCAGAATAAGCTCGTCCCTTTTCCTAGCTTCTAACCTTTGTATCATATGTGTAAAGTTGTCATCATCATTTCCGTATGCATTTAAATTGCGATTGGCAAACCTATAATTTCTTCGAGAAAGTGGAAAATGTTTGTAAAGATACCTTTAAATTAAATTTAAGAAATAGGGTTAGTATAAGATCAAACTTAATGGTAAGAAAAAATATCGGTTAGATACCTTTGATATGCACCAATGGAGCTGACATCTAGTTCATCAAAAGTATAGATGTCTATTAGATCTGACTTTGAAACATAAAGAAATCCATCTCCTCTTCAAAAACCAGATCATGTCTTGGGTTATCTTCTGTACTTGGATAAAAATCCAGTGTAAATTTAGGGAAAATTGGCGATAACCCCCCACATTATGGTCACTCTTGGTAAGAACCCCTTCATTTGTTCATTTTTGGCATTAACCCCCCAACCCCTCAAATTAGACCTTGTGTTGCCCAGTTTACCCCTGACCCCTCATATTTGAGTAAACCCCCTAATTTATCATTAACAGAAGTTTACTAACAGATGTTAACTCCGTTAACAGAACTCCTATTTGCCTAAACCCCCCAAAAAGTAAAAAATCTGAAAACCAAAAACGTAAAATTTACTCTCACCTACCAGTCCACGTTGATCATGTAGGTTGGAGTTGATTTTACTTTTGTTTTTAAGTTTTTAACTATCGGGGGGTTTTCACAAATATATGGTCCGTTAACAGAGATTAACGACTGTTAGTGAACTTCTGTTACTTAAGTTTGGGGGGTTTAGTCAAATAATATGTGATAGGGGTATAGTGGGCATATAAATTGCTGAAGTGGGGGGTTAGGGGGTTAACGCCAAAAATGGACAAATGAGGGGGTTCTTGCCAAGAGTGACCATAATGTGGAGGGTTATCGCCAATTTTCCCGTAAATTTATCATGATAATTGAACTAGCAAGTCTCACACTCCAAACAATAAACAACAAAAATCGATCTCCATTAAAAAATTTATAGTTTAAACACCATTACAAATAAATTAACTTAAAAAAAAAAAAAAAAAACAAACAAACAAACGGAGGTAGACATACCTGAGAGAAACTTGAGTTTATTAAAGCAGAACAAACAAATGTCAGCCTCTGTTTACAAAAAGAAAGTTCCAAACCTAAAAAGATTTGATTAGTTAGACATGCACCAATAAGAAAGTACTGAAACAACATTTGTACTTAAACCTACTTAAGGAACCTTAAAAATGCATAGATTGTTACAGCCAAACCTACTTAAGGAACCTTAAAAATGAATTGCAATTGACAAATGTTTAGTAACAAATAACCTTTATCCTCACAAGTCACAAGGAAGTAAAGGTGTACAGCTCAGGGCTAGTGTTTGCTCATTTTACTTAAGATGGTGGTATTATGAGGGTATGCAAAAGATGTACTGAAGAAGTTGAGAAACAAATTAAAGAGCATGTGGTTTGTACAACAATTTCACAATTGTGGAAGGAGAGAAGACTTGTGTGACTTTAGAAGCCTAGTTATTGATAAGGGGCACTTGGTTGCAGAATTCAGATCAAGTGATGAAGTAAATATTCAGCTGCAAGTTGATAATAGGAGAGATTATTTTAGCTAGAGTACTCATGGACAGACTGGGTATTGCGATAAACTTTTAAACTACTCAGGCCAAGCTGTGGAAATGCACTAAACTTATCCAGGGAACTTGTAAAAATAATATAGATGGTGCAATGGACAAAGAAAGATTGTAGGACAAATTTACACATGCAAGATCAGGTTATAAGGGAGAGTCAGAAAAATATATAAGAATGGGGTCTAGTTGAATGTTTAAAACTTATTCCAGTTCGAAAGTGTACAAAAACCGCAGGCAGCTAAAGTAGCCATTGGGGTTGGCGCAACTAGTCCTACGAGATCTAGACTTGCAACACGCAAGTCAAGATTTATTCAGGACCTAAGAAACAATCTATACATACTATTGTATTTTAGTTAGTTCTGAACGATTATAAAAGTATGCGATTAGAGAACGAACATACTAATATACTTTGGTATTACAAATTCACCTGAATGTAGTCTCACCTTTAATTTGTAAAACTGATGTAATTCATATTTTCTTACAGTTTTAATGAAATTTAACTTAGCAAAAAACTTAGGCAAAATACTGGTTGATTGATTAGAAATGATCAAGGCCAAGTTATGATTTCTTATGAGGGGACTAAGGTCAGTAATGTTTTAGGAGCTCCAAGCTATTGAAGCTGGTCCACAAGGCGCATAACAGATTGATCAAAGAGGAACACAATAATAGAGTGCAGCTAACTAAGGGATGTAAAGGTGTTGTGTGGGAGCACTACAAATCAATCAAGTTGGTAATGTGTCAATTTAGTGTGCAAGATGAAGCATTTAGCTACTTTATTATGGAACTTTGATCACTTGACTAGACTAGTTAATTTTCACTACTTCATAATACACAAACCCTTACTATAAGATAACATAGGTCACAAAAATTAAAGGTTGAATAACTATTTATTAACAAATATAAGCCTCCAGATTAGAAAAAAAAAAATACTAACAAAAAAAGTTCTTAAACATAATTTTGGAATCAAAATTGATAACACAAAAAATAAATAAATAATAACAAGATGAAAAGGAATCAACTTTCACCTTGAAATTGAAACATAACATCTGGCTCACCCCACTGTCTTTGTACATGAAGTGAAGAACATAAACACCTCTTTAAAAACCTTATAGCAGCAATGAGTCATTGATCGACTACACACCAAGTGGTGCCAGAAGTTCAACAAAAATATTGTTGATCAATTAATTTTCCTACTGTTTCATCTTGGGGTTAGTTATAAACTTTTTTTTTAATAAAATTGAAGTTGCTATGGTTTTCATTGTGTGAACTTGTAGAAAGTTCAAGAAAACAAAGCAACACCATAAATTGTAGGAATACGGTCCCCATCAACTGAATTGGGGAAAAAGACAGACCTATATATATTAAGAATTAGATGTTTTTTATTCAAAGTGTGGTTGGTAATTAAGTTTTTTTTTCTTCTAATTTAAAAAAAAAAAATGGAGGTTGAAGTTGAAATTAAGAATAAAAACTTACGAAATGAAAGAAGTTGCTAGATGAGTGGCAAAAATTGTTTTCCCCTTTGTTTCCAAAACACTTGAAATTTGAAGAAGTGCTTCAACAAAAGAAAAATTTTACCACGTTGCGAAGATGGTGTCCAAAAAAAATTGATGTTACTTAGCATGAACACTAGTGGGAACGAAGATTTCGCGAAGTTCATTGAGATCAGAGGAGTTTAAAGCAACTGAAACACTAGTGTGTTTAGTGTTCTTGATTTTTTTTTTTTTTTTGATAAGTAAAATTTTATTGATTTCGATCGAAAAAATACACAATCCTGAGCAGCATTCAAATTATGCCATCAGATTGACCCTCGCAAACCATGCAAATACAAGAAATGAGAAGATATACTATCTCCCCATCACCCATTAACCCTTGACTAATAACATATGATACTACCTTGTGTATCTTCCTGCCACTATGTCTCCCCAATTCTCTAGCATCTCCTGGTATGTAAACTGTTGTCTCCCCGCCGAGATTCCCAACCAGTACCACACTGTCGCCTTGGTTTCATTGATAATCCGATCAGCGGAGACTTCCTTGTTTCTAAAAATCCTTGCATTTCGGTTTTTCCATAAGCACCAAACAGCCGCATACGGTAGCAGAGTCCATACCATTCGAGGGAAAGCTTGACCTGTTCTTTTTGGCCACACCACAAGCCATTCCTGCAATGACTCTCTGATGAAGAGTGACGTGTAGATCCCTTGGTCAGTTAGAAGCAGACCATACCATACCTGCAGCGCCACAGAACAGTGAAGGAAGAGATGGGTGATTGATTCATTCAGCTGCCCACACATCATACAGAGAGGGGGTAGGTTTTGCCCTCTTTGTACTAAGTTGTCCACAGTTAGGGTCCTGTTCATTAAGGCAACCCAGAAGAACAACTTAATTTTAACTGGCAGTTGAACTTTCCAGACTAACTTAACTGGGAAAGGAAAGGTTTCCTTTGTAATGTCTTGTTCAGCCACCAGCAGTCTGTCATACATTGTTTAGTGTTCTTGATGATGGAGAGAATTGGGGAAAAAATAAATGGACCCACCTATTTCAGCCGATACAATAACAAAACCATTATATAACCAAACAATTAGACCCATTACTTTTTACTTCGGTTTTAGTTTAAAGGATCAAAGATTTATTAAATCGTTTGATTTGATACGATATAAAAAATAAATACCTATAATATTGTTCCAATGTATACGATGTAATAAGTGAACAATTATTATCAGTTACACTATTACCGATTTGTTTTCTTTAATAGAAAATGATTACCGATCAAAACAAAAACATAACTGATGTAATATACTAATATTAAATCGTTTGAATTGTAGCCGATATAAACAATAATTCTTCAACCGATGTAAAAAACCTTTTGTATAGTAGTGGGCCTGAGTGCCCAAATGACAACACCAAAGTTAAAGAGCTCCTGACTGAAGAAGGCAATTGGAAGACCTAGCTAATGACAGACATTCGTCCACCAATTACATCATCCATCCTCAACATACACCTTAGACCAGGGACTAAGGATAAACTCATGTGGTTTCATACTAAGAAAGGAAATTTCACAGTGAAGTCTGCTGCCTGGATAACCACAAACCTAACCACCGACCAAACTAGTTCATCCTCAACTATCCCTCCACCTATCTATACAAAACTGGAGAGTCATGTTGGACATCCTAGAGAGTCATGTTGGACATCCTACCTACAGCTCAGAACCTAAGCTCTCATCATCTTAACATTGATCCAATGTGCACTCAGTGTGGCAATGAGAGAGTCGATCCACATATGTTATTTTGTTGTAAGTGGTCTGCGAGTGTTTGGTTTGGGTCTCTGTTATGTCTGAGGATTCTTCCTGGCTTGTGTGATAATTTTCAATGGTTTAATTGGTTTTTATCCATGGATGGACTGGATGATCATAATCTAAATGAAATTTCATTGTTAGCCTTTTATATTAGGTTACACATATGGAATACCAGAAATTTTATTAGATTTGATAATTCAGAACCTACTTGGGACTCTATCGTCTATAAAGCTTCTTTTGACAGAAAATATCTGGTTACAAGCACTTGTGGAGAGACCACAATCCTTGCCTTTTGTGGGTTATCCTCAACCAAACTTGGGACACACAGAGCAACAATGGATGAGGCCTCCCCCTGGATGGACTAAGATAAACTTTGATGCTAGTTTTCTTCTTAATAGAAAATCAGGAGTTGTGGCAATGGTGGCAAGAGATGCTGACGGAAACTTACTAGCTGGAAGTGTGAAGAAGATCAATGCCCAAGATGTTGAAGACGCAAAATTTCAAGCTGCAGAAATTGATGTCAAGACTGCCCTCCAACTTAACTTCCTAGACGTTGTGGTGGAAGGAGATAATGCAAATGTAATTGCATGTCTAAGGAAGGAATCTACTCCATCATGGCATACCAGAAGCATTAACAAGTTTATTTTAAATTTATGTAGTATGTTTAGAAGCTACTCCTTTACCCATGTTGTTAGGACTTGTAACACAAATGCCCATAGACTTGCTAAATGGGTAGGAGAATCGAATGTCGCTGGTTGGATAGTTTTAACTCCACAAACTATTTGTGATGCTATTGTTTTCTCTAATGAATTACAGGAACCTGTCTAGCTCTCTGTTAGGCAGGCTTCCTTTATCAATAAAAAAAAAGAAGCTAACAACGTATGATTTATTTATATTATTTTATTTTATGACCAATACCTCGTACGTGCATATTCGATCCTAGACTTAATTGATTTATCTAAATTTATTTAGTTCTTTCATTTTGTATAATTTCATTCTTTCATTTGGTATCAGTCGCCTCAAATGCATAATGGTTTTGGTTCAATATCATAAGTTATTTGATTTTCTTTTATTCTTCTCATTTCCAAAAATCTCATATTCAATCTCACAATTTTGTAGTCATATAAATATTGTTATTGAATTTATAATTTAAGTTTTGCTAATTGATATTCATTTTTTCACTTGTAAAGTTATTTACAAAATTTTGTTAGATATTTTTTTGTGAGAATATCAAAAAAATATATATACCAATTTTATTTAATTCCATCTTAGTTCTATCCTGGGTTATATTTTCGATGTATACAATTGAACATCAAATATTCTTCTAATTCGTGTTCTATTGAGATGTTATATACAATTTTTTCGTTATTAAAAATATTTGTTGTTTTTGTAGCATAATTTCTTTTCTATTCTCAATACAATCCAAGCTAGGCATCAATATTTGGCACCTATATATCATATACATACAAGATCAATTCTATATTTTTCGAGCATTGTTAGTCGCCAAAGCGACCTATGCTCATTTTTAATTATAGTTATTTGATCAAATTTTTATTATATTTTTTATGGAATGCATTATGATGCCTTAAATTTTAGAATTGTAATCTTATTATTCAATTTAGGTGAACTTGAATATTTTATTGCAATAATCACATATTGTAAAGATTAACATGAGGTTTGATTATAGTTTCATAGCAAACCATATTATTAGAACTATAGACTTTTATGAGTCTAACATTTAATTTTACCAATTTTAAGTGTTTTGGGTGTATTGTTAGTCGCCAAAGCGGCTTATACATTCAATATTAATTTGAGATAATTTGCTTGATTATTTGATTGCAATTTTCACACCTCATTTCATATATATGATTGTCTTTGACCCAAAGGTTATTTGTACAATTATTTGGAGGTGGAATAAAGTGATAAATATTAATCTTAATTAGCTTGAAACCATTAGCCCAAAGACATAGAATTGAACTAGTTGAGAGAGTTGAATTGTCATTCTTATTCATATTTAAGATTTATTTGTAGAGTGAATCAACAACAAGCTAATTCCCGGACCCAAAGGTAGGTTTTGGTGTTGCACTCGATAACTCATTAAGGTAATTTATCTTATTTAGATATTAATTTGATTCAAAACATGATCAATTTTCTTCGATCATGATATAGGTTATTATTATGTGAACTTATTTCAAGACATTAGGTTCTCAATATCATTTCAAAGAATTTTATTGTCTACATCTAGCACAAGAGTATAAGATTCAATCTATAAGTTTCTTGTTGTGAAGAAGATGCAAAATCAAGAAATTTTTGACAAATTTAAACCATTTTTTGAATTACTATTTAACATTTTTTGTAAGAAGTAATTCATATTTTGTATGGATTTTATAATTATGGATATTTCATAGTGATCACATTAGTATTGATTTTGCTATTTGTATACCTTTAATATAATTAGTGCACAAATTTTATTGCATAAAGGTACATTTTGTCGAGAAATCTTTTGCTCACCACCCTTTTGCTCACTACGCTCCCCACCCCTTTGAGATCTCTACATGTGGCCCTAAAATTTTATAGAGATTTGTGTGATAACTTCTATCTTTCTTAGGTCCTATTTTACCCTATTAATTAAAGAAAAAAAAACACCAAATTTTGTGGGATATTGAATCACTTTCTCTCTCCTATTTTCTTTCTTTCCATTTTCTCTTCTTTCTTTCCATTTTATCCATTGAAACAAAGCATAAGAAATTAAGAATAAACAACAAAAACAACGTAATTTGAAAAGAAAAAAAAAATTCTATGGATTATATGGGCATATCAATTCTCATGCCAATAGCATGTTGGTATATGAACAAAAGAATTCAAGTTAGAGTATTTATGTTCTTGATTTTTATTTTTTGTTTTACTATTATTTATTTATGTTCCTGATATTTAGAGAAAATACATACAATAATGATTAATTAAAAGAGAAAGAAAAAAACAGGAGAAGATTGAAAGAGAAATCCAAGTAACAACTGAGAAGATTGAAAGAGAAATCCAAGTAACGACTGAGGTGTTTTGTTTTAGAAAACTGTTTTAATTTGTATGAATTAGATAAGGGCATATCAGTAAACAAAAAAAAATGAAAGTTATCATAAAGATATTTTCAAGATTTTAGGGCCACGTGTAAAGATCTCATTGGGGTGGGGAGCATGGTGAGCAAAAGGGTGGTGAGCAAAAAATTTCTCCATTTTGTCAATGACAAGACAAAATTTCAGTGGAGGCATTTTATTTGGAGTAAATATTTAAGCCTTGGTTGGATTGAATTTTTTGATATTGTAGTACATGAAAGGAATCGTGTCAAATGGAACATGTGACTGCCATGACTCAAATCAAGAATTTGATTCAATTAAGAATTTAATAATTTTGGATTATAGCGCTACCACAATTTGCTGTGATTCAAAGTTTTGTTTTTTGATCAAATTTTGGTTAACATCCATTTTGGGCCAAGTGGGAGATTGTTAAAGTTATGGCAGAAATAATTACTAGTCAAAATGGGAGAATGTTAGAATTATAGCCCAATAACCATTTGTTTAAGTCCCATTTAAATTATAAGTCTTTTGGTTTTTCGGATTCCAATAAATTATATAATATTAATCTCTATTTATTGGTAATCTATTATATTATATTAAAGCAGAAAATACCCCTAAGAAAATATCTCTTCAATTAGGCTATCAATTAGATTGAAATTGATAGTCTAATTGAAGAGAATTTTGATTAAGTTTGAGTATATTTGTAATTACACAAAAGTGGACCACCATCACAGATATCAAGTCCAATTGGACCAAATCATGTGCATAATTAAGCCCAGTAAAAAAAAAAATTAAAAATATACCCAATCCTTACCTAATTGGACCAAATCACATGCATAACTAAGCCCAGTAAGAAAAAATTAAAAATATACCCAATCCCAAGTATAATCAAGTCCAACCCGTAGCCCTAAGAAAATATCTCTTTAATTAGGCTGAAATTGATAACCTAATTGAAGAGAAATTCATTCAATTGGGTATTTTTGTAATTACACATGCGAAATAAATAAAAATGAGCCAATATATAATTTCACATCATAAATACAACCACTTTCATAAGTAACCCTAACTTAAATTATTTATAGGTAGAGTATAAATCCAGCCCGTACCCCTGAATATTAATCAATAACCTTCTAGACTTCCACAAAAATATAAAATAGTATATTTACATAATTAATTTACATAATTAATATCTCAACTGAGATATTAATTCATCGATCAATTAATAAACTATTAATTTACATAATTAATAGTATATTTTCATGTATATTTTTTTTGGGGGGGAACTAACATGATGAAGCTAGACAATCGTTTTATTTTAGAACTTGTTCCACAAAAATAAGCACTAAAATCGATAATGATAATAGAATAATTTCTTCTTGCAATACAAAATACAACACCAGATCAACTCATCACACTACAAAAATTCAGAGACGAGGTTCAAACGAACATCAATTTTGAGAAAAAAAAAACAACAATTGACTTTTATTATAAAAAATCTAAAATATATTTGTATATCAAAAAAATATTAATTTGTATAGTAATTAGTTTGTCTTTCAAGGATTTTTCTAAAATGTATTATCTAATAAATTTAGCGAAATATTAATTTATCAACCTATGTCCAAGTTGGGAACAACCCTAACTTAAATTCTTTATAGGTAGAGTATAAATAAAAATGAGCCAATATGTAATTTCACATCATAAATACAACCACTTTCATAAGTAACCCTAACTTAAATTCTTTATAGGTAGAGTATATTCAAATCCAGCCCGTACCCCTAAGAAAATTAATCAATGACCTTTCAGGCTTCCACGAAAATATAAAATAGTATATTTACATAATTAATTTACATAATTAATATTTCAACTGAGATATTAATTCATCGATCAATTAATAAACTATTAATTTACATAATTAATAATATATTTTCATGTATATCTTTCTTTTTGGGGGGCTAACATGATGAAGTTGGACAATCGTTCTATTCTAGAACCCATTCCACGAAAAGAAGCACTAAAATTGATAATGATAATGGAATAATTTCTTCTTGCAATACAAAATACAACACCAGATCAACTCATCACACTCATCAAAAAAATATTAATTTATATATTAATTAGTTGGGCCTTCAAGGTTTTTTCTAAAATATATTATCTAATAAATTTAGCGAAATATTAATTTATCAACCTATGTCTAAGTTGGGACCAGCCAAAAATACTATTTAAAGGAGATAATTAATTTATCGGGTATTATCTTATCGAGCTTTTACTGTATCTCTTCAATTAGGTTGAAATTGATAACCTAATTGAAGAGAAATTCATTCAATTTTGGGTATTTTTGTAACTACACAAAATAAATAAATATGGGTCAATATATAATTTCACATCTTAAATACAACCACTTTCATAAGTAACTTTAACTCGAATTCTTTATAGGCAGTAAACTAAATTATCACCACTAGATCTAATACTAGTAATTGACTACCATTGATAAAATGTCCTAACTCGAATTTCTTTCAATTCAACAATTTTAACTTCATTAAGTTTACCAGTAATCTTATTTGAATAAGTAGCTAAATAATTATCAAGTGAAAGTAGTAATTTACAAGTATTCCAAGATTTACATTGAAATCACCAGATGATTTACTACGTTTGTACAACTTCTCCATCTTCCTATTTATTTAAAGCCTATGTCTGCTTATATGCTTATATTTGATCCATGTATATTTGATATTTGCTGAAGATCTCTCGACGACACAAAAATCAAAACCCACCAAAATTCTAAGTCAAATGGGCAAAGTATGCAAGATTATTAATAATATTAATATAATATCATTGTGGACACACATCAAACATGTTTGTGATGACCATTTTCATATTTTCAAGTATAATATCAACTTGACAAAAAGTATATTTTGTAGGAATATGGAGTACCAGTAATCTATTTCCTTTCCTTGCATTTAGTAGACATTGACAAAAAATAAATGAAAATACAAAATAAACTCCAGTAAAGATGATGATATAATCTTTAATACATTTCAATGGTGGGGATATGAAAGGGGACTCAAGTAGCAGTAAGACCTACTTACTGCAATTTCATGAAATTTGAGTTTCCCTTAATTTGTGATCTAATGTATGTAAATGTGTTGCAGATGGGACTATATCAAAGAAGGTACATGGCCAAAGGGGATCTCTCCGTCACATTACAAGTAAGTCATTTCTATCTATCTTCAACTGTTTTGGGTTTAATTTCCATGTATATATAACAATAATTCAATTTCAATACTCAAAGATTTATAATAAGTCTAAATGAAATCATACCCAGAGAACCCCCCACACACACAAAAAAAAAAAAAACACAAAAAAAACTCTAAAACAATCAGATTTGCTCGTGCATTACACAGGCCTAAGAACTAGTGTTCATTATTATGAAGAACATAAAGGTCTTGATGGAAGACTATATAAGTACTACACTCCATATTTCCTCCTCAATGCTCAATCTCTACGATATAGGGACCATTACTTAGGTAGATTTAAGGAGAATTTGAGAGAAGTCAAGCTATGGTTTTGTTGATGTAGAAACTAATAAGATATGATTTATTTATATTATTTTATTTTGTGACCAATACCTCGTGCATATTCAATCCTAGATTTATTTGATTTATCTAAGTTTATTTAGTTGCTGCATATTCAATCCTAGATTTATTTGATTTATCTAAGTTTATTTAGTTGTATAATCTCATTCTTTCGAGCTCCACACCACCTTGTTGGTGACTAAGCGACCATTCTTGAATAACTCATCGTATACTTTTCACATCATCCAATTTCTTGGTCAGTGCAGTGCGTTTCCTTTGTTTGAAACATCTTTGCTTCAAGGAGAATTAACTCGTCTCATCATTTGACATTTCTTATGGTCTTGGCGGCTTGGCCAAGTTAAAAAGCCCAAGACCAATTCAGCCCAGTTGGACCCAACTGAGAGTCTTCTTCTCCGATCTATTCTCTACTATGTTCAGAAAAGCGAAACAGAGAAAAATCTCTTTTATCATCACTTTACCTAAGGAAGTCTGAATTCTGAAAGATCTGTTTTCTCTCTCAATCGAATTGTACTAAAGAAGGAATGATGATGAATTGAATTGAAATTGGTTTGATTTTAAGTTTTAAAAGCAAAAATGATGGTCGAAGATCTTGGAATAGAAGCAAAAGAAGCTGCAGTTCGAGAAGTTGCAAAGCTATTGCCACTTCCAGAACTCTTATCATCCATTTCTTCAATCAAATCAGATTACATTGCTCGCCAACAGGTATCACTTTCACAACATTAAACATCTGCCGTTAATTACTTGATCTCACTGTTTTGCTTCAAAATTGGATGATGTGAAAATTGCGATTTCCTTATTTGACGACAAATTTTTCTCTTTATTCGATTTGATGTCATTTTGGTATGAGTGCATAGGCAGTCATGAAGTTGCATATGAATGTCTTATATATAAAATTTCACATAAGAGTAGGAAATGATAGGGTAAAACTTGTCCTAAGAGTATTCAGAGTTTCTATATTGTTTTTTTTTTTTTAAAGATTTTGAGCCCCAATCATTTTTGCACGTATCTTACCTTACCTAGTGTCGTTTTTGACAAATTTTTGTTCATTTTGCAACTCTGCAAGTTATCAAACATGGAAATAGCTATTGTCTGATCTGAACAAATTAATCTTACGGATTTTAGTCAAACAGACCCTGTCATATTGAGGTTTTAAATTAGGATAGTGTATTAAAGAGTAAAAGTCAAGCTACAAGAGTATAAGTATATCAGTATAAACATATTGTTACTATAAGGCCAGATAGAATGTGTTTATCCATAGTTGGCTGGCAGCATGAATGTGAGGCCTGAGGAGCTTGGCATCATAATCGTTTTTTCATATGAACAAGAGATAGGGTGCTTCTGATTTAATTATAGCGTGGTGTTGCCTGTTGGTAGCAATATTCTCCTCAACATAAATGTTCTCCTCTTTCGAGTTTTGATTTGTTCTATACCGAATCTTTGTTGTAGCCTTGAGGGTCATTGCTGATCATGTACAATGTATGCCCATTAGATTCGTATTCCCTCCAAACTTTTTCTTTAGCTTGATCAAGGCAATTTTTTCTTGTCATTAGTATTCCTTCTCAGTCTCTATGTTCTGCGTTGGGTATTGAATGGTGCCTTGTTGCTTAATTGTCAGGCAAATGATGCACAGCTTAGCACAATGGTTGCAGAGCAGGTATATTTTTTTATCCTGGAAATGACTTCTGTTCGTCTATAGAATATAATATTGCTTATGTATAATCAGTCTTTTTATTTCTTAAACCTATACCGAGTCTGGAAATGAAGTCAAATCTTGACTTGCTATAGAATCTCTTAAAACCTAGCTGTTTTCCCATTCAGGTTGAACAAGCACACGCTGGACTTGAAGCACTTGACTTATCTCAGAAGGCAATAAATGGGCTTCGCGAGAACTTTCTTTCCATTGAAAGGTATACCTTATTGCTAGTAAACGAAGTATATATTAAAATTATGCCATGGACAGACGATGGCATGTAGGAGATTGGATTTCCTATTGTCTGTTCCTAAGGATTCTCCATTGTGTCTCACATTATTAATGTAGGGTACTAATGTTTCTGTCATGTTAAAATATTTGTTACGTGTGAGTGACTGTTCATGTGTTTTCTCTTTTGCATCAGGCTATGTCAAGAATGTCAAACACTCATTGAAAACCATGACCAAATAAAGCTCCTCAGCAATGCCAGGAATAATCTAAACACAACTCTCAAGGTTGAGTATTCTTGCCTTAATTTCTTAGACCTTATTTTGACGGCTTTTTAAAGGATGCAAAAAAGTGTTCATTTGGCATGTTCCTTGATCCTACTTTTATGATACCCAAGTTGCTTGGAGGGTAAATAACTAAATATAGTTCCAGTTGATGTGTTTTTTTTTAAGTGGGATGGGGGTACACAAAGAGTAGTGACGATTCTATCTACATATGGTTGTTAAGATGCACTCTTTGGTCCGTGTTTTTTCTTTTGGTATTGAGTCTTTGTATATATAGAGTCAAACAGTCTTTCACGCTCTGATTGTATGACCTTCTCTTATTTTCAACAATCAATCTTAAGTTTTAGTTATCAAAAAAATAAAATAAAGAAAGTTTCACTGTCGTAGACTCTTAGTCAGTTGAACAATTCATCAACACAGTATTCATAAGCCAAAAGAAAAAGAGGCAGGGGTGGTAAGCATCTGTAGCGTATCCCTGTCAAAGCTTGGTAACTTGAGCCCAACATTTGTTTGAAATTCTGTTTTTATCGTTAGAAAAGCATGAGCCGCAATTGGTATGCACAAGAAATATTAATGGGGAGTGACAGAGGGACAATTAGCTACCACAAGATAGATGTGTATGCACTTTTCTCAAAAATATGTGATGTGCTAGTTGTCTATTCTATGATGCAAAGTGTGACATCCTTGTAGCATCTCTTGAATCGATTGGTTATTCTATATTTAACTTGTTCATTTTGTATTAGGATGTGGAGGGAATGATGTCCATTTCTGTGGAAGCAGCAGAAGCAAGACAGTCTCTCAGCGATGACAAGGAGCTCATTAACACATATGAGGTCTGTGCATAAAGGCTTTCTAGCTGAACCACATGTTTGTTTCTTTCGCCCAATTCGTATAAATGAATTATTTTTCCTTTTTTTGTGAATTAGAGGTTAACAGCACTTGATGGAAAGAGGAGGTTTGCACTAGCAGCTGCCGGATCTCATAAGGAAGAGGTTGGAAGGCTAAGGTCAGAGTTCTGTTTACTCTCCCCTCACACACACATACACACACACACACACACACACACACACACAAACTTATTTTTACCTTGTTAATTTGACCGGCATCCTCAACATGATTTCCTACACCCCATGCATGGAATAGAGTTATAGACATGATTAAGTCATTTAGACGGCCAACAGAGGAGAAATTGCTGGGGTTTTCATCGCTAATGCCAGATGGTTCACAAGATTTCCCAGTCATCCTGCCAATTCGCTATAAAAGTTGAGAAAGGTATACAGATATGGTCAAGTATTTGTTGATTGCACATGGGAACTATATTCCTCGTAACAACATGTTTTAGTGGAGTCTTAGAGAGATGTAGTATGGGATATTTCCCAGTGAGGGTCCTTGTGGGTGCTAAGAAATTCCCCTAAAGTTCTTGCATGCTTGCCCTGCGTTAAAGTTCTCTTTTAGAGGACTCTATAAGGGATTTCTAATGGAAGTTGGTAAGTATGCCCTGTGAAATCTCTGCTCTTTCAGAATATATGTATGAAGGATCTTGAGGGTGGTAAATATGAAAAGCCCACTAAAGTGTTTACCAGGATACACCCCAAGACATTTTGACATCATCTTGTATAGCACTTGTCCATTCTCTTATCAGCTCATTCATTCTTTCTCAAATCAGAATGCATAACAGTAACCTAGCAACCAAATCAGTTTGATTAGTAGTCTTGTTCGTCTCGTCTAACTCTTCCTCGCTCTTTTTTTTTTTTTTTTATATACTTACAATTATCTCAGTTGATATTTGGTTGTGCACATGTTATTGATATGCTTTGCTGGATCTTACTAAACCTTAACAAGTTTGCCAAATGGTTAATTAGTTAGACTAAAAAGATAGCATGATTAATTTCTACTTTTTGGAGGTTAATTTTTACTTGGCTAATTTTGCACATCTTAAGGAAAAATGGTATAGACGTATGAAGCACAATTTATTACTCCCTCCGTCCCAAATTATAAGTACCTTTTGGAATATTCTACTTATTAAGGAAACATCATTTATTGTTTGTCTACTAACTCTATTTTCCAATTTACCCCTATTTAATTCTGATTACAATGTCTAACTTTTTATTAAAATAATTACTCTAATTTCAAAGCAAGGGTAATATAGACAAATAAACCATTTAACTTAATTAATATGGGTTGAAAAGTCAAAAGCGACATATATTTTGGGACAATCTAAAATGGAATAAGGTACTTATAATTTGGGACAGAGGGAGTAATCTATAAGTCGAATTGAGCCAGTTGAGCAGTGCAACCTCTTTCCTCTTAGCAGTTGTCTAATATTGGTAAAGAACCTATGAAGCTTTAGTTCACCTGAGCAGAACCGATTTCATGTGAGGATGGATAGTGTGTAAAAGTCTAACCCTGCAATATTGACAGAGAATATTTGATAGAAGATCTATGTGTTTTCTATTCACCCTAGCATGATTGATTTTATGCCATGCATAAAGTGTGTTGATGGAAAATTTAACCCTGATAATTTGACAGAGAATATTTTGAAGATGTGGATCAGACCTGGGAGACATTTGAAAAGACATTGTGGGGTCATATTTCCAACTTCTTTAACCTTGCTAAGGAAAGGTTTGATGACTTCCCTTTGGAGAACCCCTGGCATTCTTGTCTTTTTCTTTGAAGCAGTCAAAGAGTTAGGGTTTATTTTTTTTGTTCGTCTTTATGAGACTTCTAAACGTGAACTTCAACGGCTGAACTTCTTTTCTTGCTTTCTGTTTGTTTTGTAGCCCGCAGACGTTGGTCCGTGCATTGAGGTAGGATCCATCCTATAAAAGCTCCCATTAATTTTATCCATTATCTGCTATGAGTTGTTTTTACTCAAGTATGCTGTATGTTGTTGTGTTTTTTTTTTAGTTCTCTATAGTTGAATACAATTTCAAACATATTAATTTGATGAGGGAAATAACATTTGGCTCAAATGCGAGATTGATTCCACCAACATTCAATTTGGATTTGTTACCAATGGCCTCAAAAGTGTCACACACTAGAGAAAAGACTAAGATACATAAGTACATAGACTACGAAAATAATCTAACAACACGAATACATCTGCAATAATGGAAAGATCTGAAATCCTTTGTTGATGGTTCAAAGTCTTCGCACATATAAGTAGCACAGCATTTTGTTTGTATTGGTGGCAAGATGGGGGTTCATCTGTTAAGAAAGAATCTTGTCAAAATAAACTATGGCATGCAACAACAAGTGACCCCTATCTTCCTTTGTGCTTTTACAATCATAACTGTTGGACATTTGTATTCCCCTTCTCAAAGTTGGTGCACTGTGTCGGTGAGTCCACCTCCCATGTTTGGTTAGGTGTGGGCTAACTGTGTGTGTGACCCGTGACCCAGTTGAGGGAGAGTGGGAAAATCACCCTGTGTTTGGTTTAAAGACATCTGCCTACCAGTCATTGGTATTTTGGTTGATATACATTGTGGTAGCCGCTCTCTACAAGGTTGAGCTTTTAGAGAAACTGGTTTACAACACACTGAGAATTTTTATGCCCATGTCTGAAAAAAGAGACATATTTAAGATCTTCTTAGGTAGCAGATTGGTGTTAGGGTTGGGGACTCAAGACCAAACATCCTAGTGGAGTAGTCTTTGGCTAGATGATAGACAATACCATCTACAATATTAACCTTAATAATCTTATTTTGCTAATATTGAAGATCAAACATGCAAATTATGTGCTATGTTACTGAGGAATATTGTTTGTGTATCTTATGTGATATTTCTTTTTGAGCAACGACACTTCTTTTTTCTTATTTAAAGGTGCATACTCACTTATCTCTAAATTATCACACTTTATTTTGGCAGGGTAGTTGAAATGCAAGAAATTCTTGATCAACAGTTAGCAGAAGAGGCTGCTGAAGCCGAAGGAGGTGGTGCCATGGCGCAGATAACAAATCCTCGCAGATCTGCGAAGTAATATATTAGTCATGGTTTTATCTGTATATATCAATTGCTATAATGTTTCTCCTTGATTTATGTTTTTGTAAAGATTTTGGATTCAGTTTGCATTTATTGTTCTTTTCCAGAGGTTTTGCACCTGTACACAATTTAACGATACTTATTCATTTACATTTTGCAGAAAATCTACAAGTGCATCAGTTTCTTCTAGAAACCTAGCACAACAGAAGTTGAAGGTTCAGGGTAAAGGTTATAAGGATAAGTGTTATGAACAAATAAGGAAAACGGTTGAAGCACGGTTTGACAAGCTGTTGTCAGAGGTAGTTGCTCAAAGCCTCAAATAGTTATATTTTGAAAGAAATATTGCTTTCATGATAGTCTGTTTGATTTTTTAAAAAATGGGTTTGTGGTCACAGCTGGTTTTCAACGACTTAAAAGCTGCTTTAGAAGAAGCTCGAACGGTATGCTTAGACTTTACTTAACTATAGTTATTTTTTCTTAAAAAAAAGAAAAATGTTCTTTTAAAGGTTTTTAGATGTGAATATGTGATAGTTCTATTTTCATTTTGCCGCCTAATTTTAAATTCCATCAACCTAAAATTTGACCTGTGCTTCTCAAGTTAGTGCTTTTAAGATTTGTTTAATTTTTCATATAAAGAATATGAAACGCATAATAGGATAGAATTTGGGTCTGAAAAGGGTTTAATTTGGTCCATGAGTATTGTTATGTGTTTCAACATGCATTTAAAAAAAGTTGACATCAAAGAAAACACTCTATCATCTAAAGAAACTGAAGAAAACTGAATAGCCTTTATTCCATATAGGAGATCATTGTTTTAGTAATTGTGTTTTTATATATGATTTCGTAGTCAATTAGGTTGTACGTGTACATGTCTTTTTATCGATGACATCTAGGTTCAAATTCCTGCGAAAATCTTCCACTTCAAAAGAATTTAAGATAAGAAGATGAGACCTATTCTTGCATTTGTTTGCATGTATATGCAACATGGATTTCTTCCTAATTCCGTTAAGTTTGTTGTATCATATCTAGATTGGAGAAGAGCTCGGAGATATTTACGACTTTGTTGCTCCCTGTTTTCCTCCGAGGTTTGCCTTCCAAAGTGTAACATGATTATGTGCCTCTGAATTTTACTGTTCACCTTTTTCTTGAATAGCATGAAAATTGCATGATGAATTTAGTTCAGATTATTTATCTTTGCATCAAAGCTATGTTCTATTTCCATGCATACTCTCATATAGATGAGAAGTTTCTTAGAAAATCCTTTTTTAAGAGTTGTAAATCTAGTTATGATGTCTTAGTTTCATGTGGATAACAACTAGTTGTAAATCTAGTCATCACTTGTGGTTTGCTTCTTCTCTAGAATATTAAGGTTGTGTTTGGCAACAAATGTGAATGTCACTTTTTAGCTCTCAAAAGTAGAAAATTCCAATAGTAAGTTTGAGTTCAAAATTCCAATAGTAAGTTTGAGTTCCCCGAAATAGTTACTGAATGGGAGTTAGGTTTTGGCTTCAACGTGTGGATTGTTTTTATTTTGTATTTCGTCTACGAGAGAATACAACTTCGAGCATTTAAAGAGATAAAACTACGCACTACAGTATCTCCCCAATCCAAAATTCCAAATTTATCATTCTTTCTTAAAAATCAAGGCTTCGTGTCTCTTCAAAGAATCCTAAATACATTGAAACTCTTTATCAATACAAATATCAGGAGATATTACATAATATAGAGTTTGATTAAATTTTAAAGAAATGTAATTTTAATGTCTATATAATTATCACACAAATATAGTGATCTGACGAAGAAATACAACACAGAGAGGGCACCCACTAAAGAAGATGTTCATGACTTGATGATCTATTAAAGCTTTGGATATTCTTCTATTTCCAGATATCTCATATCATGTCTATTTAATCTTCTTCTTAAAAAGTTTTCTACACTTGATTATTCAATTATTTTTCCCTTAGTAGAGATCCGATTCAGAAGTAAATGATCAATACAGTAGCAAATACCAAGATAAATTTCTATTGGTTTTCAATTACTTTTTAAGAAAAAACTTATCGCCAAACATACTGAACTATACGACTTAAAATACATTCCATATCAAACAATTTTATTTTCTTATCAGTAAAACAATAGGTTTTGTATTTATTGGATGTGATTGAGGGGATCACACATTCACACCAATTCCCAAGAAACAAGAATATCAGTTAAGTGTTGTTACAAAGAAGATCCTCCCAATTACGAAAAGCCCATCTAAAGTATTGCCTTCCATTACAGAAAGAAAAAAGCTCAATTCCAGAAAGAGAACAATCAAAAGCCGAAATTTTTGAATCAGTCTTTTCAATCTCCATGCTTTATCAACACATCGATACCCCCTCATGTTCCATATCAAACATGCTTCAACTATTGGTTACTTCTAGATAAAGTTACTTTCAGTTGTTTTTGTTTTGCCAAACGCAATCTAAACATAGTTGGTGCTGCCACCTGTAATAAAATGAATTTTGACTTAGAAAGACCCACTTTCAGTATATTACACAACATGTTAACTACAATGTTTTAGTCCCTCATATATCGATGCACAGTGTGGAGAGTGAAACATAATGGGAATTTCAGGAAAAGTGTGATGGATCGTTATCCTTATCTCACTTCCTTGTCTCGAACTTTCAAGGGGTTGGGACAAGGTGACCCTTTGTGACTAATGTAATTCACCCTGGTGGAAGTGGTCTTGTTGGGAATGCTAATGAAAGGGAAGGATATGGGGCTCCTTGAAGGATCCGAGTTGCAAAAAATGGCACCTCACTTCCTATTTCACAGCACCTTAAAGCACTCTTCATTTAGTTTGTATCAGTCCTATCTGGGGAGCTCCCTATAAGAGCAAGACAGTGTGGAACCTGGTTCTGGATAGAGTAAGGAGGAGGTTGGCTATATGGAAGAGGAAATACTTATCAAAAGAGGCTCGGATCATGGAGGAAGAGAAATGGAGGAAGTTAGCATGTTTTTGATGTGCTGAAGGAACTAAGATAAAAGAAAGTGGATGGGTAGGGAGGTACATTTCAGTATTTCACGACTAAACTGATGTATGAAGCACTAAAGGATCAGGGATTGTTGGAGACCATGTCAGGTAACTACTGTTTTCCATTCAAGAAAGTTTGGAATCCCAAAGTACCATCAAAAGTATGCTTCTTTATCTGGCTGCTGATGTGGGGGGAGAGTGCTGACAGTTGATATTCTTAGAAGAAGGGGAATGGTTCTGATCAATAGATGTACTCTTTGCAAGTGCCATGCAGAGCCACTTCAACATCTCTTTGTAGAGTGTTTGTTGGTGCAACAGATAAGATTATACTTCCTGAATGAGTTCAACTGTAACCTGACAGTCATTGCTATTGGATACATATGGGAGAACTGGAAATCCCGGGAGTTGTCTTCAGCTGGTAAGGTGATATGGAAGGTTCTCTTTTGAGCTATATTTTGGGGAATATGGATGGAGCGTAATGGCAGAACTTTTGAGGGAGTGGAGAAGAGTATGAAGGGGCTTGTTGTGGAGGTCAAGTCAATTGCTTGGAACTGGACATACTTCCTTCCAACAGTGATATTTGTTTGGTATGATATCTGTAGATGGGAGGTTCTTATTTTTGCTGCACTGACCATTAGGTTGTAATGATGGATTAGTGTGACGATTTCTTTCGCACTTTATAATATAACAAATTGTTTTACTGGTTAAAAATAGTTTTCCAGATTGCTTTTTACATTTTCCCTACCAAAATCAGTTTCATCATATGGTCTCGTGTGGGTAGGATTCGTACTATGGACAACATAAAGAAGATGGGAATGAGTTTGGCCATCAAATGTGCCCTATGTCAAACGAATGAGGAAAACACTACGTATGTATTCATTGACTGAGTCTATGTAAGGCCAATTTGGTAATGGTTTCACAACTTCATCAGGGTTCAGTGGGTGCCCAGAGGCAATATCAGGAGATGCTTCGACATTGGAAAGGCGAGAATCTCAGTATGGCAGGGAGACTGATATGGAAGCTGCTTTTTCATGTTATATTTTGGGAGGTGTGGGTTGCAAGGAACATGTGGATTTTTAGTCTAATACTAATCAGCTCTTAACCTCTATCATCACTACAGTTTGGACTTTCTACTCGTCGACGATGAAGGAAGTCACTTTGGATGATTTCATATGTAATTGTCGATATAAACCTGTAACACACTAAAATTATGGACTCTGTATTGGGCTTTGTGCGATACCCTCTATCACAACTTTAATGAGTTATTGTATTACTGATAAAAAATTGAAATACATAAATAAAATAAATAATAAATAATAAAAAAAAGTTAATGGGGATGTGACTATTAGATCATTTTATTATAACGAACGTGTAAAGTCATAAAAAATGTCGTGAACTTTACCTCAAAAATATGTGATGGTGGATTTTTTTTCAGGAATCCAATATCTACACCAGTTGTGGTTAGCCTTTTCCAATTTTAAAAGATGGTGTGATAGGTTAAGGAGTCTGTGGAAGTTGTGGACTTGCTCTTAGATTCTACAATAAAGTAAATGTTTGTCATAGTGATAGTAGTCAAGGTGCTGTACCATTAATCTCTCATCGAAAGCAAAGTTATTGATGTTTAGGCTTAGATGAAATGACATCAAGACGTTGAAATTTTGAAAAATTAGAATTACTATATTGATGTTTATTACTCCCTGTTTTCTAGTAGGATATTGGAGTAAAGTGATTCCTTGTTTCTTTTTATGCATGCCAGGTGTTGTACCATGTTATGCTTTATTTATTTATTTTTTGTTTATATCTGTTGTGCTTTGATTAACTAAAATAAATTACATGGTTGTTCATTCGTTGCTCCATCTATTAGCTGCCACAGTTTCTTTGCATTAATTACCTTGTCCTGTTTGCAGATATGAAATTTTCCAACTCATGGTTAATCTTTACACTGAGAGGTTCATCCAAATGCTCAGACTACTCAGTGATAGGACAAATGAGCTAACAAATATTGAAACATTGAAGGTACTCCTATTATAAATTAAATTGCTGGTGGTTGAAACTTATTGGTAGAGTAGGAATTATTATAGTAAGGCTTCCACACTTGACTTAGTCAATTGTTTTGGCTAGATAAAACTTTTATTTGTAGGAAATTAAGTTTTTGAAGCCAAAGAAGGTACGCTATGGGAGAAACAGTCACCTCTCAGTAAAGATTTATACAACAACAAGAAGCGTACTATCTAGTACAACTATAAACATGGACTGAACTTAATGTAGCAACAATGGGTCCCAATCATGGACTTGGACAGGTCATATGCGTCTTTGGCCTTGACTGTCAAGCAGCCCCACACTATTACAAGCTGTAAAGAGGACATGAGTTCGGAACTGCGATTTCCATTGTTATAATGCATCCAAAAATTAAAAAGCAATACTGTGTAACCAATTTATTCAGTGTTTATATATTGTTTTCTTTTTTCCAAAACTTTCATGTATTAGAGGGAGTTTTTTATTATCTTTCCAGACGTGTTCGAATTGCATTACATTTTATTAGTTGAAAGTATTATGTTGGACTTATGTTTGCAGGTAACTGGATGGGTGGTTGAGTACCAAGAAAATTTAATTGGCCTTGGTGTTGACGAGTCTTTAGCTCAAGTTTGTTCTGAAAGTGGTGCAATGGATCCTCTTATGAATTCATACGTTGAGCGAATGCAAGCCACAACACAGGTAACATATCATCATCTACTCATCTAATGATCTGATTATGCTGACATACAGTGATTCAAAACTAGAGCCTAGCATAATCATCTTTCTCACTCAAGTACATATGCTCTTGATTCAGAAATGGTACACCAATATCCTTGAGGCTGATAAAGTACAACCACCAAAGAAGACAGAAGATGGAAAACTGTATACACCTGCTGCTGTTGATCTATTCAGGATCCTGGGGGAACAAGTGCAAACTGTCCGGGACAATAGCACTGATGTCATGTTGTATCGTATAACTTTGGCTATTATTCAGGTAAAGAGGAATCTTATTTTGGTCTGATTGTCATTTTGCAAAAGTGACTTTTTTCTTATCCATACTCTAGTATTTTAGTTGTACAGACATAATCTCGTTGTGATTGATGGGGGCATTGATAGTTAAAGATACTCAAGATTTGATCACTAATATCATATGAGATAGTGGAATATTTACAAATTTTACTTGAACTAAGAAACCAACAATAGAGACAAAAATGTTGTATTTTATTGAACAACTAGTAACGCCATGTGTCTTCGGGACGCTCTCGTGTTAGTGTGGGCTGTGAGCCATCCCCATGCTTTTGACACTTGTTGGTGTGCCTTATAAACCCTTGTCTTATTCATTTTTATAAAATAAAAAAAAAAAAAAAAAAAAAAAAAAAAAATGCTCTATCCATGTAACAGACTGTAGGCAAAAGCTTTACAATAATACCAATAGAAAATTGTGCCCTTGATGTATCATTAGAGTATGCAACAATGCTGACAAATATAGGCATGTGTTGGCTTAGTAGCTTAGGGCATGACTTACATATATTGAAATGTCACGGGCATATATGACAAGTTGCTAGATATAATTTTGTCTGGTGATAATGTTCCATTTTTGAAAACATTTGTTGGGTCATGGGGCTTTATCCTCTTCTTTCCCAAAATTGTTTGTTTTATTATCCCCATGTAAACAACAATCCATAGAAGGTATGAGTTTGCTTATGACCTTAGGGCATGGCTTACAACCACTTAAATGTGCTGGTTCAATCTATGCTGCTCGACAAACAATTATAGTATGTTTGTAACACAAAGTAGTCCTGTGTTTTTCTTTTATAGATTTACGGGCTGTCTAGGCTGCCATCCTTAGGATGACATCCATTTTGACAGCCCATCTGAGTCGTCCATTTAAGTTCAAATCTAATGGTCAGGATGATTACATGTTTTGCACTGAGGGCAATGATGTCATTTGGGTTATTTCTTCTCCATCTTTCCCACGAACAGAAGAAGAACCAAATTCTTTCTCACCCAAACTATGAAAAATGAACACCACTAAAACTCTGGAAGTGCTAAGATCGGCAAAGAAATCGATCCTACTCATTTTCTATTTTTATTAATTTTCTTCAAAATTGGCTTACCTAGTTATAGAGTTCTTCATTTATTTGATCCTTAAAAAACCCTTGCTTTGTTTTGGGCAAATGGGGTTGAGATTAATGATGGGAAAGAATGCAAGAGTGAGAAGAAAGTTGTTCATCTGAATCAATTGGAGATGTAAATCTTGAATAAGAGAAATTAAAGTTGGAAACAACTTTGTTGTTATGAAGAGATGGAACATGGGAAATAGAAGGATTGAATCTTTGAATAAGATTATTCGAAGAAACTACCCAAGTTCAAATGGGATGTTTCATTTTAATGCTTCAGCGGTGGTTGTTCTGCTGTAGATCATTGACATCATTTCCTGAGATTTTGATCTCAATAATATTCTCTTTCATTTGTGTAGAATGGTTGATTAGTTATCTTAGATGCTCAGTTCCTTTAAAAAATCACAAAACTTCATTAATCTTTCTTCCCCATCAACAAGATGAACTGACTGCATCTTCGAAGGCACATACAAAATTATACTCGAGACTTTGAATAGGATGGGATCCTTCATGGCAAAGCTTTTCATGCATAGCATGTTACGAAAAGACTAATTGACGGAAATACCATTGGTATTTGCACTGGAATATATCGTAGCCATTGGATTAAATCTGATCAACGACTCAGATGGGCTGTCAAGATGGATGTCATCCTAAGGATGGCAGCCTAGACAGCCCGATATATATATATATATGCTTGTTGATTGGTATTCATATAAAATATATGTTTTAGTATTGAACAAATCTGGAAAAGTATCCTGGAGCCTGTGCAGGTCTCTTATCAATTTATGTTTGTTGTAGGTATTGATTGATTTCCAAGCAGCTGAAAGACGAAGACTTACAGAACCAGCCTCTGAAATCGGTTTGGAGCCTTTGTGTGCCTTGGTTTGTAGATATTTGAATCTGTACCAAGAGTAATATAACACTTAACATTGTTATGGTTTTGTTCATCTGCAATTCTTATGGAATTTGATATACGACAGATCAATAACAATCTTCGCTGCTATGATCTTGCGATGGAGCTCAGCAGCAGCACTATGGAAGCTCTTCCACAGAATTATGCCGAGCAGGTGTTTCTATGTTCGCATGCTTTTGGCCCTTTAGGATGCACTCTCCAATCGCAACTACCATTGGGTTTAATGAACTTTTCCGTAGTTGTGTAATCAGTTGGCTATGTAAATAATTTTAAATGAGATATGCCCATGCTTTTAGCATTAGGATGCACTACAATTGTAAGAGATAACTCTTCTCTTAAAAAAACGAGTAAAAATTAAACTAAAGACTATTGTAGTGGATCCTTTTTCCAGAAGTCCATATTTGACGCATATACTTTTTTGTCAAATTGTTAGTTTGCTTATTCTTGTTTGTTTACTCTTACTGTTGCTTTGTTTTTCACAAGTACTTAATAAGTTAATAACTCATTAACTCATCTCATATGATTTTCCCTTTGTTTTATCAGGTGAATTTTGAGGATACTTGCAAAGGTTTCCTTGAGGTTGCAAAGGTATGTTAAAGGTTATTTCTCTTGTTCTTGCCGGGCTTCCATCAAATAAATTGAACAAGATTTTGTGAGCAATGTAATCTAACGAAAACATGTTGTTTCAGAAGATGATCAATAAATACTTTTAAAATAAAAGAAGAAGAAGAAAATTATAATGGTGTTCATTGCATTGCATAGGCAACCACCTTATAGTGAATATTTTATTAGGGTGAGGTTTCCGTGATAATATACCTTCGATTGCAGTATTAGGAGGGTCCCTCTGACAATGTTCCTCAAAGTAAGTTTTTCGTCAGAATATTGGTCTGTAATGATTCACTGATGAATGAAAAGATAAAAATATAGCAATCAGTTGGGACTCAAAGTCAAGCTTTGCAATATTATAGATTACTTCGAGAAATATAGTTTTGAGCTTGTGAGTTGGGAGTTGTTTTGTTACGAAAAGTGAGTTAATGTTGATCAACAGTACCCTGTTGGGGTTGCTCGTATATATATTTCCAGTGTCTTTATTTCCCAAACTAGGGTGAATAGGTAGGAATTTTCTCTAAGATACATTGAAGATACCTAATGATTCAATCTTTTTATCTGGAAAAGGGTTATTATTTATTAAAGGTGGGGGTGCAGTAGTGGGAGGTTGGATAACTTCAACTTGGTTCTTTTTGATAGATTGCTTTGGAGATTCGAGGTGGAGAGAAATTATCTTTGAAGGTGGTGAAAGTCTAGGTTTTGCGAGACCATCAGGTGTAGGTGAGTAGTGATGTGTTCATCTCCTATTTGTCTGGTGTTGAAAAGACATTTGGATAGTCTTAAAAGTCTTCTAGCGGAAGTAGGTACTTTTTTCTACATTGGCATACATCGGAGATTTCATTCGTTTACTTTTCTTTATACTATCAGATTCCATCTCCTAATCATTTTAACTCATCCTTAGTTTGCTTACGTCATGCTGTTTGACGAGTTACCCATGGCACATGACACACAAGACAAGATATAAAAATAAATAAATAAAAAAAGTGCAAGATATCACACTATCGAACCATTTTTGCATCCACGTCATGCACGCCACACCTGATTGGCCAAGGACAACTTGAAAGAAATTAGCAAGGTATCTGCATTAAAGGGGGGATGACGTTTAACAGTGTGACGACTCTGGGAAATGGAGAGGGAAGATAACTCCTTGCACTTTTAACTCGATGTATGAGTGTCTTGAAAATAG
The DNA here is from genome assembly GCA_023053565.1 of Aquilegia eximia. Classification (NCBI taxonomy): domain Eukaryota; kingdom Viridiplantae; phylum Streptophyta; class Magnoliopsida; order Ranunculales; family Ranunculaceae; genus Aquilegia; species Aquilegia eximia. The sequence continues at coordinate 28,636,008 of JALIGU010000004.1, forward strand.
GAGAAATGCTGATTTGAATATTCATGATCATGAGTTTCGTAATAGCAAGGTTTGGAATCCCATGACTCCATCAAAGGCCAATTTTTTTTTTTGTGTGGATTCTAGTCTGGGAAAGAACACTGACTATTGATAGGATCAGGTGGATGGGCACATGCCTAGCTAATAGGTGTGTTATGTGTAAGACTGATGAGGAAACAGGACATCATCTCTTTATGGATTTTGCATTTTAAGAGGGTATGGAATTGGGCATTTCAGTTTGAAGGTTGTCTTAAATGAGGTGCAGCTGATATTAGTGGTTTACTCAGACGCTGGAAGAGTATGGTTCAGTTGTCTGTGGTGGGTAAGCTGGCCTGGAGGGTGTTGTTTCATGCAATTGTATGGGAGGTATGGTTGGAGAGGAATCACAGGATTTGAAGATAAAGAAATGAAGACAGACCAGATTATAAGCTAAATCAGACAACCAGTGTGGAATTGGATATATTTATACCCTCAATTGTGATCCTCAACATTCGATTCTTTTGTGAGTCGATGGGATGATTTCATTTGTAACAATTAACCTTGTAATTGTCCTTATGGACTTTTGGTGTGATATTCTCTATCACAACCATTAATGAAGTCTCTTGTTTTATCGATAAAAAGATGGTGTTTAACAGGTCTAGTTCGTCTTCGTAGTTATGCACTTATGTGGGACATTTAATTTGAGAGAAACATTTAAAATGGGTTCCTAGACTGATTGAGATCTGGGAATCTTATCGTCATAATTTCCTTTTTCAGTGTTATCTTGATTTTTTTCTTTCTCTTTTCACTTGCATTGTAGCCTGTAGGCAACCTCATTCTACGTATCCCTTTTGATTGGCTGCTAATGAATTGATGCTTAATATATTTCTGAAGACTATATGGAAATTTCGTAATGATATTACATCCACCTTAGATATATTTCAGTTCACATGAAACCCTGCGAAATTTCAAAGCCTTTATCAAATTTTACTTTTTGTCTGCCAGTGCTAGTATGCATTCTTAGCATTAAGTTTTTGATGGCAGGAAGCAGTGCGTCAAACTGTTAGTGTCATCTTTGAAGATCCTGGAGTACAAGAGTTACTAGCAAAGCTTTACCAAAAAGGTAATTGATTTCCACTACTGTGTAACACAAATAGACAATGGCTTGCACATTACTATTCACGAGACAATGGCTTGCACATTACTATTCATGAGACAATGGCATGAGACAATGGCTTGCACATTACTATTCATGAGAAATGATTATTTTGTGAGCTGTTTACCATAAAAAGCTAAAATTTCAGCGTACCCTAGAAACGTGCTTCATTTACCCTGGTTTGGTTCGAATTTCGTGGTTCTAGTTAATTCCGAAGATTCCAGTACACTACTTCTTATCATCTCTACACCTCATTAAAATTGAGTGTAGATATTTGTGCACTTCGATGACTTTATGTGCCGATGGGATAAGTTAATCAGCACGGTTACAATCCAGTTAACTGTAAACGGTGAACTACCATAGCCCTTAGATTTACCCAGATCTACACAGATCTCGACTTATCCAGCTGTCTCTTAAAGGTATAACGGAAAAAGGGTTTTCTTTATGGTCGTCTTCAGTTCTTCTCCATCATCATCGAACACCATCTCGCTACTCACACGTCTTTAATTCTTTATTAGAAAAATTAGAATGGATATCCCAAAACATGTCGCCCAGGTTATTTTGTTTTTCTTTCTTGGATGTTATGTATTACGAATTCTCTTCTTTATCTTCTTCATTTTCTGATTCTATCTGCCTTCTCTCTACCAGAATATCAGAGATCATGATGGTTTGATTGAATTTTAAAACTTACAAAGATCTAAATTTTATTGCAATCTCCAATTCTCAATTGCAATTTAATTTCTTTTCATTTGTTGCCCAATCACAATAATTAGGTATAAACTTTCCTTCAAGATATTTATCATGGGCTCCCAAATTTTCACAACATAGCAACTGAAAGCTCTTGTTCTTATCATTTATGACTTAATTTGTGTTACGAATTCACAATGAGTACTACTAATTAAGTACAAAATCAACACAAATTCACAATAATTATTGTAAATTCAGCACACAATCCTGTTAAAGAATGGCGTTGTTTGTTTCGTTTTATAATTTTGATTTCATGTTTTTATTCGTCTAAATTAACAACAAAACTGGCAATGAAAACAGTTTAGGAGAAAGGGTTGGGAGGAAACGAAAAAGTAGTAGCAAATTTTCTTTAGAAATTTTAAGTTTTAATCCCCTGTTTTACCCTTAAAAGACAGCTGGATAATTTGAGATCTGTGTAGATCTCGGTAGATCAAGGGTTGTGGCAGTTCACCGTATACGGTTAACTGGTTGGTAGCAGTGCTCTAAGTTAATTTTTGCTAAAAATTGATGTGGATGCTGATTGGAAATGGTTAGTTTGACCATCTTTTACAATTTTTTGATTTAATACAACATTACTGTGTCAGGTAAAAAAAAATTAATCTTTATTAAACCCTCATATATTTCCCTTAATAGATAGAAGCTTTTAATCAATATCATCCAAACTATGTTGCGTCGAAAGAGAGGCATTGGCCTTATTATTCCTTGGCTAGTAAAAGAACCTAAAAGGGAAACTTAATTAATTGATTCTCAAGGAAAAGTAAAAGGAAAGATATAGATCATAAATAAGACTATCAGAGCTAGTACCCTTCAGGCCTTCACATCATCCTTGATTCCTCACATCTACACTGACTTTGTTTGACAAGTCTATAATAGTGGATGTAAGTTTATATTATGGTACCCTTCGCAGAAAATGTACATAATTTGCAAGAAAACAGTCTTCTGATTAACTTATTCTCAAGTTTTTTACCTTTACTCTAGCAGTTTGAACCTATGGTGCGATCTACTATGTAAACACTTTGTTTGAAAAGACAAGAATTTTGTTTGCAAAACTGTACGTCTAAGGTGAAGTTTGAATTGTCCTGCACTGCAATAGTGTCGAAACAGTCTACTACGTAAACACCTTGTAAGCAACAAATAAGCTCCCCGTGTAAAAATTATGATTGGTCAGTATAATTAATTTCAGGTGTTAACAATGTATCAGCTATTTTTAAACCAGGATATTTTTAAAAATTGTGTAAGCAATTCTTGAAGAATCTATTAAAGTGTAAACATTGTGTAAGCAATTCTTGAAGAATCTATTAAAGTGTAAACATTGTGTAACCAAATCTTTTACCTTGGCTTAGAAGAAACTATGATTGCCCTTTTAAATAATTTGTGGCTTTAACACTGTCTCTAATCTTAAAATCAATTTAGCATGGAAATCCCTTAGACAACAAATCTTTGAAATAGGTTGTGGTGGAGGCTGCCACCTTGAAAATTTTCAATAGGTGGTTTATTTGTTGATGGCTTTGAAACTAAAAAGTGAAAAAGGAAGAAGAGAGGATTGTAGGCATGCTGCTCGTATGATGCTAGGGCTTAGGGGGAATGCCAGAGTTAGTGATACCCACTGACTTCCAAGGAGGTTATGCTCCCTTTTTATACTTGGTGAATAAGAAAGAGAAGATGATAGCTCACATGACAATATGGGGTAGTGAAGAGTTACATTTGCACCTTTGGTGTCTCTAGGTTTAAGTTTTTCCTTTTATGTTGTAAGATTTGTATTCTGTCAGGTTGTCTAATTGTTGATGACAACTATATGATGGTGGTTGAGCATGATTGATTCAAGTTTCAAAACTATATTAGTTGCTTACATGTATCTTTTTCCGTCAATTTTCAGATTGGTTGGAAGGGTTGGTGACAGAGTATTTAGTTGCAACATTTGGTGACTACTTTACAGATGTGAAGATGTAAGTCTATTTGCAACGTTTTTGTAGTTTTTCTAACTTTCTATTTTGTCAACATGAACCCATGCTTCTTTAGACCAGCAAGGAATTTCGGACCCAGACTCCAGGAGAAAAAAAGGAAATTTTCAAACCTTTTACTGTCTCACGAATCCAAAGAAACCACCTTTATTTGAGTAATTTAAAATTATTTATCATTTCTCAACATAATTATATTTATGATTGATAGGATAGCTTTTGTAAAATATGCATTGAATTATAGTATTTTCTTTTTGTTGAGCTCTATGTCAAAGCAACAAGCTAGCCAATATATAGGATTGCTTGTATATTAACCAGTTGAAAGCCATATAATTTATTCACTTCAATCTAATAGATCACTCTGTTACAGATATTGAAATGGGCAAGCCCCTTTTTTTTGTATTTGAAGTCGCCTATTCAGTTCCGGACTTCAAAATCTGATTCTCTTTACTACAGTCTATCTTGGCCTCCTTTATACATTGAATCAATCTATATGCTAGGATAAACTTATCATTAGCTAAATATAGACTTTTATCAACAGATGTGTTAGAAGGGGAATCCAATATTTTAGGATGGTCTTTCATTGTCTCTTAACATGGACTGGTGAAGGATTTACTGCAAATTCACCAGAGGGTCTTGCAAATAAAAGAGACACAGATTAGAGTTCCTTACTAGGTACCGAAGAAAATTAATTATAGATTTGCCGAGATCCACTATTCCCTGGGTTACCTTGAAAAATTTATGTTGGTCAGTGGTGGCTAGGAGCACTTTAGGTGGTTACACACTAGAGTAGTAAAAAAGGGACTGTATACTTCACTTTCCACATGACAACCATACGTAAAATTTCGCCTGATTACTGCCGTCTTCTTTAGAGAATAGGGTATAATCTACTCAGTAACTAATTATGGGGAGACAAATTTTAATCAAAGGAGTAGGTATAGATGAATTTGATTATGTTCAAACCCCTAAAAGGGTAAAAGTTAAAAGCTCAAATTTCTAATGAAATAGTTTCAAACATGTGGGTCATAAAGAACAGAGGAGAAACTGTTTAAGCGTCCTATAAATCAGCTTTTAAATCATGCCCCCATTGTAGCAGTAAGACATTTTTTTGGTAATGTTTAGTTAACATCTGGGTTATTGCTTATTGTTCGAAAATTGAATCATCTGATGACTAGCTTAAATTTTTTTCCCATAGGTACATTGAAGAAAGATCATTCAGGAGGTTCGTAGAGGCCTGCCTGGAGGAAACTGTGGTTGTTTACGTTGATCATCTCCTTACTCAGGTACAGACTTCTGGAAATGCTTCACAATGACCCTTTAAGAAGCTTTATAATGTCTTCATTTCTTAACGATGCTCGTGTATAGAGGAACTATATCAAGGAAGAAACGATCGAACGAATGAGGCTAGACGAAGAGGTTCTCATGGACTTCTTTAGGGAGTATCTCAATGTATCAGTAAGTAATACCAGATGACATATTTCTATTGTGTTTTTTATTGATATCATATGAGACGTGGAATTGGTTACAAGTGGGGGTGGCCTTACCCACTTATTCACCTCGAATACGATATGCTTCTCGTAAACATTACTGATATCAACTTGTTGCGAGATTATCTTATTATAGAAGTATAACAAAACTAAAATAATTCATGTTAGATTCTTGGTTTTTGTTCAATTATCTGGTTTTTACTTGTTGCCTTATCTTTGATGACCAAAAAAGGTGTTCTTATTATTACATTTACTGTCTTTATGTGATTTTTGCTGCAGAAAGTTGAAAACAGGGTGCGGATTTTGAGTGATTTAAGAGAGCTTGCTTCGGCTGAGAGCCTGGACACCTTCACTCTCATCTATACAAATATTCTTGAGCATCAGCCTGACTGTCCTGTAAGTAACTTCATCGCGTTGTTCCCATCCTAGAAGCATCGTCTCTTGATCTAAGTTCTCTATATTTCATAGTTTGCAATAGTATCACCCTGGATGGTACACCACACAAACTGGACTGATCCAATCATATCAAATAATTTTATTTGAAGATTTATATGGCACAAAATAATTTTATAAGATAAAATGTTCATTTTGGTCATTGTACTTGTCCATTTTTTTCACTTTAGTCGCAAAACTATAAAACTATCAGTTTGGTCATCAAAATTGCATTTCTTTGCACTTTGGTCACAAATTATGTCAAAATTTGAGGTAAATATGACTATAAAAAAATAATTTGTGACCAAAATACAAACAAAATGCAACTGTAATGACCAAACTGACGGTTTTAAAGTTTTATGACCACAGTGAAAAAAATGGACAAGTACAATGACCAAAATGAACATTTTGTCGGCACAAAATAAGTACGTGTTGTATCACAAGTGGTGTTGGGCAGTACTTGGGGTTAGGTGTGAGTGTGAGCCTATCTGACATCAAGTGCTGCTAGACAAAACTAGGCAAAAGCCTAGGTGCTCTGTGTGCCTAGACCCTTGGTGTGCTTTTGACGGCATAGTTCATAAGGCCCAAACTCCACTAGTGTCTCAACTGGTTGGTCATTTAACATTTGTGATTTCTATTGTGCAGCATGAGGTCGTTGAGAAGCTTGTGGGACTGCGAGAAGGCATACCAAGAAAGGATGCAAAGGAGGTAAAAATCATTTGCAAAGACCCGAGTTCTTTCAATTTAAATGCTTTAAAAAGTACCTTAGTTGCTAATAATTTTAATTAGAACCTGAAGCACCCTCGAAAATATTTCCCGACATTTTACAAGGAGTGACATCGAGAGTTTTCTCATCATGAGCTGAACCGTATCAGACTTCTTATTTTATGAATTTATGCAACTTGTAAATATATAATCAATGACACCTAATAGGAAAGGTTGTGATCTTTTGATGTTGATGCTGGACATTTTGATATTTTTGAGCAGGTTGTACAAGAGTGCAAGGAAATTTATGAAAACTCCCTTGTAGATGGTAACCCTCCAAAGGCTGGTTTTGTCTTCCCAAAGGTGAAATGTCTTTCACATTCCAAAGGGTCCTTGTGGAGGAAGCTGACATAGTGTTGATGCATTGTAAATGTAATCTTTGATCTTATTGCTCAGTTTTCACTTCACTATTTTGCCTAAAAATATAAAACATTATCTTTTTACCAAATTATTTTCTTGCCATTTCTTGCATATTAATATCTTTCTTGTAGGGTTGAAGTGCCCTCAATTTCTTTCTTCTGTTACAACTAAAAAACCTTCTTTGTAAACATTCTATTGGAAATACAAGTGTGTAGAGAAGGCAGTAAGGTGAAGAAGAGAATATTTTCAAACTGAGGAAAAATGTAGAGGTTATCTTGCTGATAACGTGTTGTTGTGTTTCAAGCACATATATAACTACTAAAAAGAAAAGGATAGAAGAAGGGAGAGAAGCATGTTTGCTTGGTGGGTTTATCCATTCGCTAAACATGACGTAACAAAGTCGTTGAAGTTACCATGTGTACAGTAACAATCATATCCAATGGAAAGTCTTGCATTCACGATAGAAAACAATGATTGGGTCTAATCGCAAATTTGTGCAGGAACTGCACATGCCCACTCAAACTCTAGGATTCATGTAGTCATAGTACTTCAGGCTTAAATCTCTCCATTCCATATCTTCAACCATGCATTGCTTTGAATTTCCATTGAAATGCAAAACAGCTCCCTTCACTATTATTCTAACTGATGATCAACATTAGTGTAGCCTAGCCTCAAAACATGTCCACTTAGCATCCAATGGTTCAATTGATATGTAGAAAGTCAATATCCCAGGTGGCAGTGTATCAAACTTCTTGCCAAGTGGAAAATGCCAGTAACATTTCTTTTCCTCCACTGAACCAAATCCATAATGTACATACTAAAAGCCCAACAACATGCATCGGGATCAAAATGGGAGTAGTTCAGACTTTGAGTATTTGAATAATTCAACTGTCAGTCTGATCCCAAGGCAGTACAGGATTTTTGGTACTTCTTCAGCAGCTATTTGTCCATACTTTGAACACTTCTCACTATCAGAAGTGGCCCAATTTTAGCTTTTAGCATCATAATCATGGTCATAATGTTGTGGCTGAGCTTGGTAGAGTAAAAGTGTCATATCACAAATGGCTGCTTCTGTTTCTGTAGCTGTCAGTACGTGCCCTCGCCTAGTGGCCGCATTTGATAGAAGAATCTGTGAGTTGGGGATCTGAGCACTTCAATTCCGATGCAAATTTGAACCGAATTAGACATCAGTATTGGATAGTTATTTACTAAAGTTAGGCTTCCTGCAATGCAGCATTTTTTTCAACTTGTATTCTTCACTTTTTGTTTCTGCAGAATCGAGGTCTGCAACTCTGCATGCACCTAGTGTTCCATTTCTCTGCATTATCCTTAACAATTTGTCTTGATGCTATTATCATTTCACTGTTGGTTATGTCTCCTCAGTCAGTTCTGTTTCCTACTTTGTCATCTGTAAGCACATTCTGTGTCCATGCATGCATCTCGACTGCTCAACATTATTAACTTTCATGACGAGTTTCTTTTCATTCCATTTCTTTTTCAAAATATCTCTAATCATTTGATAATTTAGGTATCTTCTCATTACCTAGTGACTCAATCTTGTTCAGTTTTAAGGAAAAATTTAGCTGCTGTTTCAGTTTTAAGGAAAATTTTAGCTGCTGTGTCATCAATGACAATGAGGAAGACGCTGCCTGTGAAGAGTTACAAACAGAAATTTACAGAGAAATGGAAACGTAGACGAATAGGTAAGCTCATTGCATAGATGTGCAGATTTGACTTTATTGCATGGTATGTAAGCTTAACATTATGCAAGGAGCGCGGCTTTGACTTTATTGCATGGTATGTAAGCTTAAAAGTAGTGAGTAGGTACGTAATGAAAAAGCTGTACTTTTTTTAGCTTCTGCCAAAACTATGAAGAGGTACAAATAGAGATTTGCAGAGTTACACGCTCTGATAAGAAGGCAAGTTAGCTTTCTTGGTTAGTCATTTTGTGTTACAATGTCAATATGTTTCGCGTTAGCAAGTACTGTATGTACAGGTAATGGCCTACCCGTCATTTATCAAGATTAAATTTCATAAACCAGTTTATATGATCAAATGGCCTATTTATGTGTACAAGCAGAAAATTTGATTAATGCTACGGTTCTATACTCCACCAGTCCACCATCATATGCTTGAGATAAAAATGCAAATTTCAAATATTAGAATGCAAACCCTCAAAAAATAAGTCTCAACATTATTTGAAAGATGCTGTAAATGTAAAGATTTTACCAGTCTCTTGGTTACTCAACTTTTACCAGTCTCTTTCAAACCATGCACAAGATTTCTAACCTATACCATATCAGGTAGCATTTTTACTTAATTAAAAAAAAATATTAGACATCTAATGTATCTTACTACCTAAACAATATAAGATAGTCATTTTCTGGCAATAGCAGAGACTGAAAGATAACAGGATAAAGAGCTGGTAAGGACTTTCTATTAAAAAGAATTAGCCTAAATTATTGGCACACATCCTCAACCAACCAACATTTTACGTGTTGGTATTCCCTATTAATATAAACATCACAAAATGGATTTTTTTTTATGCAAGAAGCTTTAACCAAACAATGGAATTATTCTTAGTGAAAGGAAATGCTTAAAAAGGAAAAGGAACATGTTCAAACGGATCTTATTTCAACCATCAGTTTCTTCTCACAAAAGTAGTTTAATAACAAGCAAAGAAACATGCATGTTATTCTTCAGGCAGTGTTTTGTTTATAAAAAGGCATAAGCATTTCTTTAATCCACTTCATTCTCAGCAATGGAGCTGCAATTACCATTAACTTTCACTCTAGTGATATTTTTATTTATAGTTGTAAAACAATTTCGATCTGGAGTACTGAACAAAAAGGCAATCAACATACCACCAGGGCCATGGAAGCTACCAGTCATAGGTCACTTGCACCACTTACTAGGCCATCTACCACATCACACACTAAAGGATTTAGCCAAGAAACATGGTCCTTTGATGTTCCTACAACTTGGTGAAGTTTCCAGCATTACAGCTTCTACACCAAGAGTAGCAAAAGAGATCTTGAAGGTCAATGACCTCATTTTTGCAGACAGGGCTACACAATTTTCTGGCAAGATCACAACGTAAGGAGGAATAGGTCTGATCTTATCTCCTTACGGTGGCCATTGGAGACAGCTGAGGAAAATCTGTATTTTGGAACTCTTAAGTGCTAAGAAGGTCCAATCATTCTTGTCAATAAGGGATGAAGAGGTGGCAAACCTTGTTGAAACCATTTCATCAACGGTTGGATCCCCTGTTAATCTAACTCAGAAAATATTCTCTCTAACAAACGAAATAACCTGTAGGGCAGCTTTTGGTGAAAAATGTAAAGAAAAAGAGACATTCATGACATTGATGAAGGAACTGGTTAAGTTGTTCAATGGTTTTGAAATTGTGGATTTGTTCCCTTCATTTAAATTTCTTCATATGATTACTGGTGCGAAGCTCAAACTAGAGAAATGAGCATAGGCTGAACAGAAAGTCTAAAATGAAAGAAGATTTAATTGATGTGCTTTTGAGACTTGAAGAGGATAATGAGCTAGAATTCCCTATCGAAAACAACTGCATCAAAGCCCTAATCTTGGTGAGAATGTCATCAGTAGTACCTTACTGTATTTTTGTTTTGTTTTTATGTTTCGAATAATCCAATAAAACTATCCTGTCATCTATGTGCAGGAAATTTTCATTGCTGGAAGTGACACTTGATCAGTTGTATTAGAATGGGCATTCTCAGAAATTGTGAAACATCCAAGAATCATGGAGAAGGCACAGTCTGAGGTGAGACAAGTCTTGCATGGAAAAACAAAAGTTGGTCAGTCAGATATTAATGAATTAAAGTACTTGAAATTGATTATCAAAGAAACATTGAGGCTACACCCCCCTGCTCCACTTTTGACCCCGAGAGAAAGTAGGGAAAGATGTGAGATTAATGGATATGAGATACCCAAGGGAACCAAAGTCATTGTGAATGCTTGGGCACTAGGAAGAGATCCAGAGTACTGGAGTGATGCAGACAACTTTAATCCAGAGCGGTTTGAAGGTCGTTCGGTTGATTACAAGGGAACCAACTATGAATATATCCCATTTGGGGCTGGTAAGAGGATATGTCCAGGTATGTCTTTTGGTGTAGCCAACATAGAACTTCCACTAGCTCAACTACTTTACCAATGGGGTGAAATCAGAGGATTTAGAAATGACAGAGATCTACAGGGGTACAGTTGGGAGAAAATACAATTTATATTTAACACCCACTCTCTACTTTCCTTAATCGAACTACTTCAAATGTACAGTATTAGGGCATGACATGACTACGCATGTTACTGTGCATGAATAAAAATCTATCTTTACAAAGAAAAAGCCACCTGACATATCCTCAAAGAAACAAAAGGTTCTGAATATGCTAAGATACAGAATGGTCTTGAACAAACCATAGTTTATAAAAATAGAGCCATTGACAATTGACATCATTAACTAGAAAGATAAGCAGAATTTTATACAGTTAAAATTTTCTGCAAAAATATAAGATCGGGAAGTAAGTTTGGAATCCACTCACAGTAACTAGACTCCTTATTTTGATTAACCATCTGACCTTCAGGTCTTACTTGTATCCATGCATCTTGTCGAATTGATCTAACTGATCTTTCTCATCTGTTATCTTCAAACTTTAACAATCGATTTTAGAGACTAGCTCTTTTCAAGGTATTGACTTCACTGTGAACCCTGGATCAGCAATAACAAGACAACTGTCAGTAGTGAAAATTCTGATTTTCAGTGATTAGAAAACTATAAAATGCCGTGCATATGCAAGCACTGGGTAAATTTGTATCCTACATTCCTCTTATCAACGCCATTATTCAGTTTATGCAAATGATAAAATTATAGCTGCATGATGCTAGAATTCCTTATATTCAACTGTTTGTGAGGCATTATAATAGCTATAGGCTAAAATCAGTTTTTTCTAGCAAACAGTTAGTGATGAAATGGGATAGATAATAGATTACAGTCAATAACACTCCATAATTAGAACTGAATTGGTGAGTGAGAAAAAAAAAACAAAGAAAAATTAAGACAGAAAGGGACTCAATCTGCCTGCCCATTTATTTTGCTTTGGCATTGTTACTTGTTAGCGGTGTCATATAATTCCATGATTGCCATGATGTCCTACAAATATGTCCCATACTATGACTGTTATCTGTTCTACCAAAAATAAAAAATAAAATTATTGCACTTGAGGGATCCATTAGCCGACAAAGGGGCCTAGAAGTGTCTACCAGTAACTAGGTTATACTTGGCAGAACACAATTACAGAGCTAACCCAAGTAGCAGGTCTCTACACTTTACAGCCGCTATCCAAGTATCCAGTAACCCCATTTAAACTATTAACTTAATTACCATCTTCAACATGATATTCTGAGAGCAATGGAAGAGCCAAATAACGACGTAGGGGACATTGATCTTACTTGACTTGATTACTTGATCTCTGTTGTTCGGTATTGAACTCCATATATTTGTGTCTGAATTTGATTCAGTTTCTGCCCTCCAAAAAACAGCAATAATTCAAATGCACAACTCCTAAACACAGAGAGGGAAAAAAATTAGAACTATGTTCCTAGATAACAGAGAGGTTCAAGGGACCTGCTGCGGTGCTGCCCCTTCCAATGCTTTTGGTCTGAAGTCTGTACCATGGTAATGTCAAATCTGCCAGCATGGTTAAAATGGTTGTAAAATTGTAGAAATGGCATTGACAGAGATCAGGTCAAAAGCGCAACATTGAATTGCTTTGGCAAGACCTCCACCACGGCACCATCCTTAGGGGATGATATTGCATTGCAAGCTTATGCACGTGTTTTGAATTAATCACCTGCTATACTGTTTTCTATCTGCAGATTCAATTCTTCCCACACGAAACATATATTACAATAGCACCAGAGACCCACTACGTTAACATTAGTAATGGACTCTCAGAAAATTTTCATATACAACTAGTAATGGTGATAACAAACAATTCCAAGAACTTTTACTTGAGTTATTACAAGAATATGACAATCAAATCCATACAAAGTGACGTAAAAATGAAAAGAATTCAGTACTTGACTTTTTTGTTTGTTAAGTACTTGAATTCAGATAGCTTAAATCATTAAACAATCATCACAATACCATACAATAACCAATCTCACACCATCAATCAGAAATCAGAGAACCTGGAGGAGCCGGAATGGGAAACAGAAATTTAATCGAGTAGCAATGAACCACTTAAAACCATGTACCTGAAAGGCAATATTAAAACAAGTTAATGTCCATGCATGCTTCCAAGTTCCAGTCATGAAACAAATGAAAAATAACCCCTACCTTACTTGCCTTAAATTCTGCATTTTGAGGCGTACGGCACTAACACAAAAAATCCAATACATCTTAGAAGTATGGCCATTTCCTGCAAGTGATCAGCTTCAACATTACTTGTGGACATAATAATATGAGGGTGTTAGCATATCTTAGATTATGAAACAATCTCAAATAACTACAACTTGATTTTTATGGCCAAGACCTTCAAGACTCCAGCTACATTTCTGGGATTCTTGTTGTAGTCTATATCATTAAAAAACTTTTAAATATCTTCTCAGAAATCTATATGCATGTAATCAGACAACTTAATAGACCATAGATGATATGCTATACATAAAGACTTGATATGAGGGAACAAAATTATTGTAACATGCATATTCAACGGAAAGAGACAAAGAGTTCACCTACATAACAACAGAGATGCAAACGGAAAGAGAAAAAGAGTACTACTAGTTTGGACTTACTTCTTGATCACGAAGCGAGAACCTAGACGCTGCATAAGAGTTTGGTTCTCCCATTCAAGTTTTTCCATCAAGTCAGTATCTCCTGATCTGAATTCCTTCAGATTAGGTGCGCTGTTGGGACCCAAAGGCAACTTCTTTAGATTTGGACAACTCTCAATGTGTAGTTCTTCCAGGGAAGGCCAATCAAAGTGTAAATCAAGGACTTGGTAGAAACCAAAAAGCTTTGGCAGTCGAGATAGCTGCAGAACCCTTAATCGAGGGAACACGCTGTTATCGATTGACTGCCTTAGTTTAGTTATTGTAATTGAAGAACTAGCCATAGCCTTGGGATCTACCTCTTCTGCCTCTATTATACTCAACATCTCACTGCAGCAAAGAACCCGAAGCTCTTCCAGTTTTCGTAACCTTTGTGTCATTGCCACTGATAAAAGATATCTCATATTGTTGCAATTTCCAATATACAATTTTTGCAAGTTTTGAAAGCATTGAAGTGGAATTGGCCCTTGACAAATAGCTTTCAAGTCTCTCATGAAAAGGATGCACAGCTCAGTCAACATACGGAATGCAACTTGTGGAGCATATTCACCTGGCACACCCACCTTCAAAATGTATTCCATTTGACAACAGGAAATGAGTCTAAGGCACTTCACAATGTTAAGACCTGCCCCTGCATCAAGCTGCCCAACACTCTTTACGTGTTTATCATTCCTTAGTTCTAGGTGTTCGGTTTTTCCAACGAACCCCGTTACCCATGGAGCCATTGGTTTTGCAACATCTGCCATATTAAGCTCCAAAGTCTTCCACCAATATTCAAACGAGCGTGACCTCACTGTCAAAATCCCGAAGGCATTCACAAGTAAGCTGAACTTTCTTGAGTTTCCCAAATTAAAGGGTATGTCCTCAGATAAAAAGCCAGCATGTGTCACCCTCAAGCTTATACCAGTTAAGCAAGGCAAGGATGCCACTTCTGCGAAACTGAAACTATTATTTCCATCACCAAATGCTTCCAGTCGCATGTCCAACTCCTCTAAAGCCGACAAACTTGATATAATGTTTGGAGGAACAATGTCACTATCACCTCTGTACAATTTCAAGAACTTGAGATTGGTTAGTGCCTTCATTTCTTCTATCAAATTCAGCAACGAATGGTGTGTTTCATGAAATTGACGCCCGAGACTAAGTACTTCAAGTTTCCTGCACTGTTTTACGAATGATACATCGCTTAGACTGTCACAGTCGTCAAGAAGAAGCACACGAAGGCTTGTAAGTCCTGAAAGTGATGGCGACAATGACGTGATACTGGTTCCACTTAGATCTAAAATCACAAGAGATGGTATACCTTCGAAAAAGTTGTCAGAGATTCTCGTTACACCTTTATTACCATGCAATGATAAGGTCAAGAGGTTTGAACACTTAAATTGATCTGGGATCTCATTAAGACGGTTTTCCATCAATGACAATCTCCAACACTTATCCAACTTCTTCTCCAATTGACCTGGCCACTTGTTCAATGCAATACCAGCTTTGACAACAAATCCATATTTTTCAGATGCAATTGATATGGCTACATCTCGCACAACATCGTGCATCATTATGCCATCAGTATACAATCTATGGCCATCAATAATCATAGATACTTTTAACAATAAGCCTGAAGCTACAAGCTTGTCAACTACAGCATGCAGTCGAAGCCTCATTTCCATCAAATTGTCTGTTTCCCCAAACACATCCTCCCCAACTACATAACTGAACAATTCATCATCCATATAAATTTTGAAGTCTTCAGGGAAAAAGCAGCATAATATGAAGCATTTTTGCATTTCTTCGCTTTCTAAATAATCATAGCTTAGCTTTATCGAGGTGAAGACCTTAGTGTTCATACCTGCAACACCATGAATAAGGGATCTCTTCAGTTGTAAAGCTGCATCATCCCACACATTTCGACCTTTACCACGCAAAGCCCTTCCCAGTGTTACAATTGCTAGTGGCAGACCATCACAGTACTTAACAATTTCCTTTGAAAATTCAAGTATATCATCAGTGTCTGCCTTTTCACCTGCATGATATCGAAAGAGATTCCATGAATCGCTTACTGACAATGTATGGACTTCAACCTGTGCTTGTGACTGCATCATATCACATACTTCTTGACTTCTAGTGGTGAATACCACTTTGCAATTCTTGTTTAATTCTGGAATCCCCACTTCTGTTAATTCTAGTCTTGCCCATAGATCATCTAAGACAAAAAGGATCTTAGTTTCTTTCTCCAATCTCTCAGATAATTTTGCCGCTCTCAAAATTACATTTTCCTTTGGAAGTTGAACTCCTAGCCCTTCTGCGATTTGGTTCTGGATGTTTTCTAAGTCAGGGTTTTGTGACACTATTGCCATCACAACTGTATCGAAGCACTTATCTTCAATGATCTGTTTCGCTACTTGTTTCATCAAGGTGGTCTTGCCTACCCCAGCCATTCCATGTACCCCAATCATATAAACTTCATCATTCTGGGCTGCATCCATGATTTTCCTCATAGCCACTTTTGTGGCAGCAAAAGCCTTAAACTCTCCAGTTGGCAACAATCCCATGGTCGGAGGAGGTGCAGGATCTGACACTGTAACACCAAGACTTTTTCCATCATTGATGTTTTTGGTAATGACATCAATCTTCTCCTTTGCTTCTTTACCTAGATGATAACGAGAAGAACACCACCCTTGGAAACAGCTATTAATTCCATCTGCGTCATGCTTTAACCTCGTCATCTCATCTCTAATTTCAACAATGTTAACACTTCTTAGCCATGTTTTTACTGCATGTTTGATCAACTCTCCTCTTTTATCGGCTAAAGCAGCCATTTGCTCGATATCATGCTGTGTATCTTCCAAATCATTGACTGCAGCTTCAAGTTCTTCAACATTTTTTTTATAATGTATGAGATAACCAAAATGGCGTTTGACAGGAGCTAGCGAACTCTTAAGAACTTCTAGAAGGGGTGAAATTAAGGCATCCATCGTCAATTGGCGCTCTTCTGTATACGCATATAAATTAAACAATCTGATTTAATAAAAAATTTGAAGATTGAACAAAACCACACAATAATAGGAGAGTAGCTACTGTAAAATATAAATTTAGTTGACTCTTTTCCAGTCAACTAAGATCAATAATGCTTCATCAAAGAAAAAATGTTGAGAGTAGCTAATGTAAAATATAAATTGAGACCTTAAAGCAGTTTATAGCGTTAACATATTAATATGATAAATCATCTTCCTACACTTTAGTAAGATCGTGTAACTTAATTTGCTTGCTAATAGTCTTTCAATCATATGAAAATAGCATGGAACCGTGGATCAGCCATTGGAGAAAGAAAGCAACGAAATGAATGCATGATTCTATATACAACAATAAAAATAAATGCTTATTAATAGTATATCACTTCACCTTGGAAAATAGCATTTCCTACCCACAGCAAATGCCGTTGCAGAGGAGAGGTTGTGGCGGCTCGATCAGGATACTAGAATGCTTTTTAGGTCTTAGCTGCAAGCCTTCAACTGAGTTTGAAGTGTATCTTGAGACTGGGATATATGGAGCAGTTGGTGAAACTAGTATGATTGGTTCAAAGTGAAAAGAACATTGATAACTAACTGGAAAAGTAATTCGGGTGGTCTTCAGGTTGCTAAAGTCTCTTCTAATAAAACCAGTTCAAAACAAGAAAACTTGATGCAACTGGACCATGTCCATTCTCATTGAATCCTACTGGAATATTAGGGGCTCTCTATATATATATTCCCCCCCCCCCCCCTCTTTCCCTCTTTCCCTCCTCTTAAAATTCATGGATCTTTCCAAATAATCCAACGCCAAGAACATCCATATATGTCAAGGAAAATACCTGATCCCCAAACTCGAAGGTATATAGGCGACCACTCCCTGGTATATCTACTATTATCTTCAACTTATTCTTTCCCAAAGAAAAACACTGTTCCCACGCAATGAAAATCCATTGCAGAATGGCAACAGCTTAATTTTTCACAAGCAGTAATTTGTTTATCATGACGCTCGAAGAAAATGGGGTGGTTAAAAGGGAAGAATGATGTTAAATGGAAGAGACATAGATCAATATAAAAATTTTAACTTCCTACAGTGGTAAGTGGGTTGATATCCTGTATTGACTCTACATGCATTTGCGATAACCTAACTGTAGTACTAGGACTAATTAAAGAAAGATCCCTTGGATTGTATGGACGTTCTTGGTGTCATTGGAATTTAGAATGTGTTTAAAAACATAACTTTACCTGGATTTAGTTGTTTTTCGATAGTAGAATCAGTATCACTAACAATGCTCGATCAAAGACTTCACCAAGTCCCTTAAACCGTTTAATCAGTCTGAGTTTGTATATTTTTTGAAATATTTCTTAGCTAGAGATCAGCGCTGGCGAAGTGTGTCCTATATAAACTTAATTATACTCAAAAAGTGAAAACTAAAGAAAACAAGAACATCAGAGCATTGCCCAATTCCCCCACCCGCTAAATGGAATTTGGGAATTAAACCATGTTAACAAAAAAATGAAATTTTGAGGGTGGGTGGGAAACCTAGTTAATTAGTATAATTGTTGGTGAACAAATCATGGTGCGTGAGGTTCTTTTACTATCAAGGATGAAGTAGAAAAAAGTTTACATTGAATATCTATTTACTTTGATTATCAAGTTTGTGATCTTTAACAATTATTACTTAGAAATGAGTCAATCAAACAAAGATTTGTATGTATGAATCAAGAAAAAGGTCTTGTATTGTCAGCAATGTGGAATAGAGACTTCTAATATCATGGAATTTACAAAGAAATGTTCAATACTTCAATTATAACTTGATAACACTAGGGTAGTAAGTAAGCAGAGAAATTGAAAAAAAAAAAAAATCTTACCTGGTGGAAAATGAAGTTGGAGTTAAAGAGTAGTTGCAGTTGGATTGAAATGCTCTTTCCCTTTGATATACACTGATCAAGAACAATAAACAATCATGGTTAGTCATGCATATGTTAATAAACAAAGGAAAATGTCTTAGAAATGGAAAGGGTAAGAAACATATAATAGATACTACCTTGATTAGTTCTGGTGCAAAAGAATTAAAGAGATGGAAGGAAGCAGAAGCTATATAAATAAGTCTCTTCTCATACATAAATCTTCTGAATCACACCATTCATCTATATATGTTCCCCTCATTATTTATCAAATAAAGAAAAGAATAAATTACAATCATCAAACCTTGTATAATGTGGCTCACTTCTCACTTCTCTTTCTATAAAGCAAGGATATGTTTGTTTGTAGAATGTATCCACTGATCTCTTTTGTATTGAGAAAACTCATCATATCACCAAATTGAATTCAAACATAAACTCTATGTGATATACTCATATACTTGATAGGCACCATATAAATAAAAAATAGTATCATCTTTTTAGGACCAGCAGATCACAACCCTCATCATATATTCTTTTCCCCAATTGTGGTTTGCTACGAATCTATCCCTTTGGAATTGTGGTGCTAAACTGCAAATAAGGCTAAAGCATAACCCTAGATTAGACTACATATTACAGTCTCTTTTAGGTAGATTCTCATTCTCCAGAATTTTCGTCCTAAGGACCAAATATAATATAGAGTTTTCTTAGGTTTTAGGAAACCGGAAAACTTTTTGTTAGGATTTACTCTGAACCAACCGTATTTTCAGTCAGACATAATTGCCCTTCCACTACTAACATGTAACAGATGTGAGAAAGGGTTTGAACTGCCTTCTTTATTTCTTTCTCATTTTCCCTTTTCTCAATTTCTCTCTCAATTTCTTTGCCTTCTCTCTCGATTTCATCTACAATTCATCTCCAATCAATAATTTCATCTCTTCTCTCTTCGATTTTCATTCAATTTCATCAAATTTAAACCCTAGATCTCCAAAAGAAATGACTAGATGCAAAAATGTTAAAAATAAAAAGATTTTAAAGGATGGTGATGAGATAATAGAATCAGTTAAACAAGAAATGGAAAAGAAGAAGAAAAACAATCAGAAGTAGAACAACAACAATCAACCGATTCAAGTCCAAAAGTGAGTTCTAACATCATACTAATTAAGGGTAAAAACTACGTTTTTTAGATACTTATCAATTGATCATCATGTATTATTATAATTAATGTGTTAAGTATTGTGTTTATAGGTTTAACAATTTTAGAGAATAGAATTGTTGTTCAAATATGGAAATTTTAGTTGATCAACATGGTTGAAGCATGTATAAGTATTTGATCACTACATTGATCAACTTTAATTTGGTTGATCAAGTCAACATTTGTTGATCAACATATTGATCAACCCAATTCAATGTGGATTTGATAGTGTTTTTGTGAAATATGAAGACTAAGCATTCATATTTTTTATCAATTCAAGTATGGTAAATTTTGTTAGTTGTTAGTCGAACAGTGTATACTTGTGTTGTATTTGCTATATCTGTATTCATGATGTTTGCCCAAAATTTATTTGTGCTGTTATTATCTATTTTGAAATAATTGTGTGAAAATGGTGTTGGAGTGTTTACGAGGAATTAAACTTCTTTTAATATGTTGATTAACTATTCATATAATTGATCAATATGTTGATTAACCCAATAAATTGTTGATCAATATGTTAATCAACTATAACATCTAAATAACTATCAATATAAATGGTTGATCAACACATTGATCAACTTAAAATTGGTTGATCAACTTATTGATCAAACCAATAAAATGTAGATCAATATATTGATCAAACATGACATCTAAAACACCTATCTATATGAATGGTTGATCAATATATTGATCAACTTGAAATTGGTTGATCAACTTATTAATCAACTTCAAATTCTCTTAATTCAAAACTAAAGTATTTAACTGCTCCATTATATTTTTAGGAATCAAGTGAAAGTGAAAACGGTGTTAGTCAGTATCATATAGAGGCAACTACATATAATGTGTTTAGAATAAAAAAAAGAATAAGTTGTGATTACCTGCATGTCATTATTCCACACAAGTGTGGGATATTACTCTAGCTCTTTTTTACAAGAAGTGATATGATCCACCTTCTAGTTCGTGGAAACTCCATTTCAAAACCTTCAATTTTCTGGGTGAAATTCGTATGCTCGCAAAATCAGTACTACATTCAACAAATAGAATAGAAATTTAGACCGACGTTAATATAGACATAAAAGCAAAACAGTTAAAAATAGAAATGTTGATTACCAACAAAGCAAGTGTGCATCCACCAAAACAACAACCTTCCTTGTTGTAACCTTTTCTCAGCTTCTCCATCAAGTCTGTAAGTATAGCCTCATGCCAATTGGCCGATTGCATTGCCTGGAAGCTATCTAGATATGGGATGAGTGCCCATGCTACTCTTTGTTGGGAACCCGAGAAAAAAATCGAAATGATCATGTACATAGCAACATCATCATGTTGTTGAGTTTCCTTTTACAGTAATTCAGTAATCTTGGATTTGACTAGAACCAGGGTAATCTCTTCTAGATCTCCGAACTGATTTTTTATTAATGCCCAAATAGAATGTTTGTCCTTTGATTTGGCCAATTCAATCTTCTTGCCGTAAGCTTGAAGACCAAATATAACTGCAACATCTTTCACGGTGAACTTAACCAGTTTGTCACCAATCCTGAAAGCATTATCTTGTGGAGAATATCGTTTTGCGATTAAAAAGATTGCATTCTTCACAGTTTGATTGTTTATGCTCTTTGTTGAGGTCTTCTCAGAATATAAAGAGTCGAAAATGGCTTTGAAACTTGTTTTACCAAGTGCAGCAACATATTGAGCAG
Source organism: Aquilegia eximia (assembly GCA_023053565.1). Taxonomy (NCBI): domain Eukaryota; kingdom Viridiplantae; phylum Streptophyta; class Magnoliopsida; order Ranunculales; family Ranunculaceae; genus Aquilegia; species Aquilegia eximia. Next base: position 28,657,564 of record JALIGU010000004.1, read on the forward strand.
TCAAAACTCAAAAGCGCTCAGTGGGGGAGCTACGCTGAAGCTAACTGGGGCACGTGCCCCAGGTGATTTTCTCAAAAGTTTCTTTTAGAAAATATTTTCTAATCTTTTAATTGTGTGAAGCAGTACTAAACTCACTATTTACAACAGCTTTTGTTGACTGTTTCAATCTTTTAATCCGATAAATTAAGTCAGTGCCTTACCTCAGATGTTATTTTCCTTGTTATATGGGCTTGGGTAACAGGGGTTAGTACTGTCATGATCAAATGATATTGGGGCCATAGTACAAAATATCACGATATTTTGCGATATATCGTGATATATATCGTTTTTCAGCAAAACCGATACGATACATTCTCGATAATTACCCTTTAAAGTTTCTGTAAAATATCGGCCGATATATTCCGATATTTATTGATATTTTTAGATATTTTTTGGAAATATTATTTTTTTGCAATTTTTTTTTTTGGAAATAATTTGTTTATTCCATTTTTAATAGATATGATGTTTTTTAGGTAAATACTATGATAATATACTTTCAAATTTGATTTTATATATATTTTGTATAACAAATTGATATATTAGTCGATATATTTGATGTAAAATATCCATCGATAGATTCCAATATATCCCGATATATCTATTTTTTAGAGATCGATTAATTAGTTGATATCGATATTTTGTACTATAATTGGGGCTACCAAAAAAAAAATAGATCAAATAATGTATTGGGTTGGATTGTCAGGATTGGTTTATTTTAAACTAAGAAAGAAGTTTGGGAATTCTCAATCATACACTCTATCCCAATAATCAATGACTTATTTAAGCAATTAAGCTAATAATCAATTGAACAATTTTTCAAATATCTCTTACACTACTTATGTGGAGTAAATTGTCTCTCTCGAACTGTTTTTAAATTTGATTTTTTCTTTAAATATATCTAAACTACTTTATATGGCGCCCCCATACCGAGGCGTTCATGAGGCCCTCGCTGGCAGTGTAAGAAATTGACACCTGTTTCTTATAAATACAGATACAGATAGAGATACAGTAGCCCAGGCCCATATCCACAGTGGCTTAGATACAGATAGAGATACAGTAGCCCAGGCCCATATCCACAGTGGCTTAGATACAGATAGAGATGCAGTAGCCCAGGCCCATATCCACAGTGGCTTAGATACAGATAGAGATACAGTAGCCCAGGCCCATATCCACATTACTCAATCTTTAATAGCACGCAAGAGCGTGCACATTCACATAGTATATATAAAGAATAAAATGTTATGTGATTGTTTAACTCTTTTATGTTTATTAATGTGATTTTTTTTTTCTTATTTCATGGAGTTATTGTTGTGTTTTTGGTATACTTTTATTAGAAAAAATTATTATTTCGTTGAATTTTTTTAGGGTGCCCCAGGTAAGCTAAATTCCTGGCTCCGCCACTGACTGCGCTTTGACCTCTTTAAACAATTTTCCCATTGGCTCAAATGTTGACCTAAAGTATTTGCTTCTTGTATTGGGTTTTTTTGTTTTTTTTTTGTACTTTTCTCGCCTTTCTCAACATTTTTTGGTTCACTATTTTCATCTTTACTGCCTTCATTGTCTTCTTTATCGACAATTGGCTCATTTCGTGCAGTTTTCTTGTCTAACCTTGTTCTCTTTGAAACAGATTGCTCTTATGGTTGAAAAATCCGAGCACTAGTACGCTTCAAAGCAGGTTTCCTTGAAGAAGATGTTGTTTTCTTTGTGCAGGCTTTCTTGAAGGATTTGCTTTCTTTGCAATAGGTGTTGTTGGTGCAGCGGATCTTAGTGCATATCTTCTCGAATTCCACGTTCAAAGGCTCAAGAACTTGTTTCTTTTTTGCCTATACATGATACTGACTAGCACCATTTTCACTTGATTCCTGAAAATATAATGGAACAGTTAAATACTTTAGTTTTGAATTAGGAGAATTTGAAGTTGATCAAACAATTTCAAGTTGATCAATATATTGTTCAACCATTCATATAGATAGTTGTTTTAGATGTCATGGTTGATCAATATATTGATCAACATTTTATTGGTTTGATCAATAAGTTGATCAACCAATTTTAAGTTGATCAATGTGTTGACCAACCATTCATATTGATAGTTGTTTTAGATGTTATGGTTGGTTAACATATTGATCAATATTTTATTGGGTTGATCAACATATTGATTAACAATTTATTGGGTTGATCAACATATTAAAAGAAGTTTAAATCTTTGTAAACACCACAACACCATTTTCACACAATTATTTCGTTTTAAAACTATGACGATTCCTCAAAATAGATAATAACCGCACAAATAAATTTTGGGCAAACATCCTGAATACAGATATCAGTGTTTAAAAAGGCGAGGCGTAAGGCTAAAACGTTTTTCTTAAAAAAAGCGAGGCGTAAGCCATAAGGCTTTACGGCGCAAGCTATTTGTGCATTTATTTATTTTTAATTAAATAATTCATAAAAATCACAAAATGATAGATAATGTCATAAACTCATAATTCAAACATAGGTTCAAAAGGCTACATAATGTCATAAACTCATAATCAAACCACAACAAGATAATTAACTAATTACAACTTCTTGAGGTTCTTCAAAGTTCAAACTTAATCAACAATCAGTCCATAAGTTGTTAGGGACTTGGGGGTTGTTTGGTTCAACAATCAGCCCTTAAGTTGTTAGGGACTTGGGGTTTGTTTGGTTCAACAATCAGCCCTTAAGTTGTTAGGGACTTGGGGTTTGTTTGGTTCAATAATCAGCCCTTAAGTTGTTAAGTTGCAACCTTCTAATTTAAACCATCCATATCCGAAAAAACATGAAGTAAAGGTGTGGGTTTTTTATAAATAGCGTAAATAGCGTGAGTGTTTGCGCAAAAGCGTTAATGGCGGCCCAATAGCGTAAGCTTTTTGTGCACAAGGCTTTTACTAGTAAGCCTTAAGGCGTTTTTGGGTCAAAACGTCTTAAGGTGAGCTTTTGCACGCCTTTTTAAACACTGACAGATATAACAAATACAAGACAAGTACACACTGTTCGACTAACAACTTACAGAATTTATCATACTTGAATTGATAAAAAATATGAATGCTCAGTCTTCATATTTCACAAAAACACTATCAAATCCACATTGAATTGAGTTGATCAATATGTTGATCAACATATTGATCAACAAATGCTGACTTGATCAACCAAATTAAAGTTGATCAATGTAGTGATCAAATACTTATACAGGCTTCAACCATGTTGATCAACTAAAATTTCCATATCTGAACAACAATGCTATTCTCTAAAATTGTTAAACCTATAAACACAATACTTAACACATAAATTACAACAATACGTGATGATCAATATACACTTTCTATTTATCAACTTACATTTTGCGTTGATCAACATGTAAAACTAAAAGAAATTTAGAACTTCAATAAACAAATCTGGAAAGAAATATCACTTACATCTTGTGTTTCTTCTTGTTGTGATTGTTGTTGTTCTTCTTCTGATTGTTTTTCTTTGTTTGATTGTTCTTTTTCTTCTTTTGATTTTTCTTTTTTGTTTGATTGTTGTTCTTGTTCTTGTTGTTCTTCTTCTTCTTCTTCTTCTGATTGTTGTTCTTCTTCTTTCATTTCTTCTTCAACTAATTCTATTATCTCATCACCATCCTTTAAAACCTTTTTATTTTTAACATTTTTGCCTCTAGCCATTTCTTTTGGAGATCTAGGGTTTAAATTTGATGAAATTGAATGGAAATTGAAGAGAGGAGATGAAATTGTTGATCGGAGATGAATTGTAGATGGAATCGAAGAGAGAAGGGGTGATTTAGGTTTTGGTCACCAAAGGTTTATACTAATTAGGGTTCAGAGCTGGTTTTCTTTTTTATTAGGTTTTGGCCATCATTTTTGAACCAACCAATGAAAAAACCTAGTTAAACCAGAATATTTATCATAATACCTAAATCTACCCCTGAATGCCCAGCACGTGATAACAAGTTGAGTGTTAATTGTTAAATAATAAAACATAGGAAGAAGAGCAACACTTCTTTCAAATCTACCAATACTTCTTCTTTGTTAAAACCAAATTATTAAATAATCTCACATTCTCTGATCTATTCTTCTTTGTTTTGAATTAATTGGATTAAGATCTTAACTTCAAAACAATTTATATTTCTTCTTCTTTCTTTTCGTTTCAAGTTAAAATATAATTTCACTATGTTTATTCTTGAAAGTTCTTCCTTTCTCTATGCATTTATTATAGATCTACATAACATTTCTATTTTATAGATGTTATTTTTAATCGTTATAGTGCGAATTTGATATAGATCTAGTTTGTTTTCAAGTTGTGAGGTTGAATTTCTATTTTTCTCTTTTGAATTACTTTGTTAAGGCAATTCAATGTTCGTTCTCAATGTTGAAATTGATTATTAAGCTTGTTAGCACGTTGATCGGGATGTATTCTGATATGATTTTGTTTACCGAGATTAATAAAAATGTTACATTTTATGTTTCCTCTACAAACCCCTCCAGTCCATTCTCTTCTCTTTCTTCTTTTGCTGAACTAACTTCAATTCTTTCTTCTTTTAAACTAACTCTTTCTGCCCTTTCAATTCCATCAACTTTCTCTTGTTGAGCCCAATCAGATGTTGAAGCAACCATAGTAAATACATTCAGTGAAGAATTTTTATTTTTAAGAGATACCCATGAAGCAGAAGATGACGGAGAATAAGATATATAAGTGAAGGGGTTTGATTGATTTGGACGGAAGACAAAATGGGTATGAGGTTTTAGGGGTAAAGAGAGTTGGGAGTGAAGTTAAACATCCATCTGCCATGGCTAATGGCTGGAAGAGAGTTGTTGTTGCAGTAAACATGATGGAGAGAGAGAGAGAGAAGAATGGAAGGTTTTGACTTTTGAGGAGGGGTAGTAAACGATGGATGGTCCAAAAGGCCAGAGAGAGGATGAAGAAGGCTGAAGGTAAGGTGATTGTATGGGGTTTTCTCGCAAGGGTAGTTTGGCCATTATAGAATGTTTTATGGTTCATATTACGGTTGATGGTCAAACCCTAATAAAAAAGAAAACCAGCTCCGAAACAGTATAAACCTTTGGTGACCAAAACCTAAATCACCTAGAGAGAAGACAAAGACCTTGAGAGAGAAAGTGAGAAGAGGGAAAATAGAGAGAAATAGAGAAGGCAGTTCAAACCCTTTCTCACGTATGTTACGTGTTGGTAGTGGAAGAGTAATTTGTTCTAGCTGAAAAATACGGTTTGTTCGGAGTAAATCCTAACAAAAGTTTTCCAGTTTCCTAAAACCTAAGAAAACTTTATATTTGGTCCTTGGGATGAAAATTCTGTAAAAGCAAATCCAAATCACAAAAGAAATAGCCCAAACTAGACACAAAGCCTGACCAACTTTTTTTTTTTATTGGCAAGCATGCTGGTTTTAACGAATAACGAGACATTAAATACCTCAAAGATACACTGCCTGACCAACCTTAGTGTGGCCATTATACTTTACTTTGAATCCATGGTAAAGACGTTACTTACAGTCCTATGCCAGTGCAAAACAACATCAACAACCTTATTCATCATGTCATCAGTCTTCCATTTACGATATCGAATTATCCTCTTCTATCTTTATTCTGGTACGTTCTCCTAAGTCCTAACACTTGGCCATTCACACATCTTGAACTTGGCCAAATGTTAGTTGAACTTCTAGAAACTAAATGAGTAATTTTTCTAACCAAAAAAAAAAAAAAAAAAAGTTAAGAGCTACCTAGATTTTCAACAAGAACTTTGAATAATTATATCCAAAATGAGAAATGGGGATTGGAAGAGAGTGACAGATATTGACTTTGAAAATATCTCAAAGAAGCTGATCAGATCGAGAACACATCCGATAGAGGAAGAAGATATCAGTTAATCCCAAATCTGCAAGGTGTCAGTGCCACTATGCGTCTATGCCTAGTTGTTCTACCATATATTACTGTATGTCCAGCCCCTGGATTATGCCATCAGGAGGTGATATTAGCTAAGTCGCCTGAAGCCCTGAACAACATACATCATAAAGAAGCTTTGACATTATTTCTTTCTTTCTTTTGACTTTAGGTATATATCAAATTTCTGAACTACAAGATTCAGGTAGATGTAAGCAATCAAACTATTTTTATTACAAAGTCAATAAGTTAGTAAGCTACATCAATCTTATATTAGAATGTGAATGATGATCATGACTCTATTTTAAATGCCAATGAATGAATTCAATAGGTCAATGATGGTTATGCCTACATGAAGACAGTGAAGTTTAAACTAACAGATGCAGTACATAAACCATGTACAACAATACTGATAAATTCAAAGAAGAACTTCTTGAAAACATCAAGAGTAAACTGCCTTTGCTTTTGCCTACCCGAAAAAAAAATATAAAGCACAGATTCGTGTACGTTCTGCTTTCAATGATTTTAAGTGTATGTAACTCATTTCAAGAGGGAGGGGGGGGTTTCAATGTGTGTACGTCATATATATATGTATTGTAAAACACAATACACTCCACCATTAAAACCACACATATGCATCAATGCATGAACAAAATGGAAGGTGATTGCATAATTGCATTCTAGTTAGTTTCTAGATGCAGGTGCATGCATGCATGGTTCCATTTGATCTACAGGAAGCCAATTTGCAGAAACATTGGGTCATCCATGACGTTACTATGTCTAGTCTCTCTCTATAAAATATGGATGTAATTCGTTTGACAAAAAATGTTATCTTCTTCTTCTTCTCACGTGTACGTGCACCTCCAATCCAAGATATACATATACATTATTAAAGATCAAGAAAATAACAAAGTCAAATATATATAGTGCGAAACTTGAAGGAAGTAGTAGACAAAGCTTGAGGATGGTTGTTGGTCGGGAGCATATAAAGTCAAACAAGATTTCTGCATCTCTCTCCTCTGGAAGATGGTGAATTGATCTATCATCTCTTCTCTTCACAGTTTGACTACAAAGACATCAAGAAAGGAACTCAAAATTAAAACCACAACAACTGTATACATTTATTCAACATCTCCATCATATGGATTAAAAGAGTACAGTGCACGTACACTTATTTCATACCACATGCATTACATTGAAAATTTGGAACAATGTGCTAGCTCCATCATCTATATCTATATATATACAACCAATAACCTAGCTAAATGTTTATCTTGTTAATAAACAACTGTTATCAAAGTGATCAGGTAAATAGGTAATTAATATAGCAATAACTTGAATGAACTCTTTGAATGTCATCTTGTTTCATCTCCATATAAACCACAACTCCTTTGTTTGTGGAGCATTCAATCATATATCACAAACCACCTAGTAGGAGTATGAATACTTCTTTAACATGTATTTCTTAACATGTACACCAACAGTCATACTGACTACAATAGAACAACACTAAAATTATGTGACTTTGATAGAGTATTGTTGTGTATACATCAAAAATCAAATGAAGTCGTCCATGCACCAACAATAACAACTAGTCAACTACTGTATGTCTATAGCCATTAGCCACCCAACAACCATATCTTATATACTATTGAGTATATACTATATAGTCAAAAAAGAAACAACTCTTTAGAAAAAGCTCTTCCAATATAATAGTGCATCATATCATCCATCACCTTATTAATTATCCCTTAATCCACATTAATTACAAAATCAAAGTTTATTTGAGAATTTTAAGATTAATCAATCTAGTTGGGAGTTGTCAAACTGGGGATTAGAGCCAGTAGGAGGCTAGGAGCTGGAACCAAACACCATGTGGTTCAAAGTCCAAACCCAGCCGTTTGACATCTCTCCCTAGCTCTTCATATATAGCATTGGACAACAACATATATATAGTTATATACTAATAAAAGATTTTATATAGATCTTTTTTTAGATATGTTTTTCTTCTGCATATATAAATACAAAACTCAGTAATCACTCATGGCTACTTGTTCTTATAATCTCTTCTTCTCTCTCCATACTTCCAACCCATCATCATGAAAACACCAACTGAGTCAACTAGACCAATTCACTATCTAGTAGTACTCATTTTCTCTTTTCTTCTCTACATGAACAAATTTCTTCAAGTCAAAGCCACCACTCAACAAGTGCTTTCTAAAGGTTTCTCAGCTACTCCAGACTCATCAGTTTCATCATTTCAATCACTTCTTAATGATCCTACAGGTAATTTCTCACTTGGATTTCTCCGAGTTAACCGATCCCAACTCTCTCTTGTTATTCTACATGTTTCTTCTTCAGAAACCATTTGGCTAGCTAATACTACTAGCTCTATAAAATGGTCAAAACCTAGTAAACTCTTCTTCAATGGAAGTCTTGTTTTATCTGATCATCATAAAAGGGTAATTTGGTCAACTCAAAGTAATGGTGATTCTGTTGTTCTTCTCAACAACTCTAATCTTCAAATACAAAAGCTTGAAGAACAGAGCTCTTCAATACACTCTGTTCTTTGGCAAAGTTTTGATTTTCCATCAGATACCCTTGTTGAAAATCAGAATTTCACAGTCCAAATGTCTTTAGTTTCTTCAAATGGGTTGTATTCCATGAGATTGGGTGATGATTATCTTGGTTTATATACATATTTTGATCAAGATTCAAATCAAATTTACTGGAAACACAGAGCTATGGAAGCTAAAGCAGAGATTGTTGAAGGTCAAGGACCTATTTATGTTCAAATCAGCTCAAATGGCTTCTTGGGTATGTATCAAAAAGAACAAGCACCTGTTGATGTTCTTCCTTTTGATAGTTTTCAAAGACCTGTCTCTGGAATTCGTCGTCTCCGGCTTGAATCAGATGGAAATGTCAAAGCATATTACTGGAATGGATTAAATTGGATTACAGACTACACTGCCATTTCCAATGTTTGCGAGTTACCAAATTCTTGTGGTCATTATGGTCTTTGTAGACCAGGTAATGGCTGTCAATGCTTAGACAATAAAACAGAGTATCGATCAGGGGAGTGTTTTTCGCCAGAATCCGGTGATTTATGCAGAGAAAGACTAAGTATTAATAAAGGGTATTGGATATTGAGAAGAACAGGAGTTGAATTGCCTTATAAAGAGTTGATGAAGTTTGAAAAGATGGGAACATTAGATGAATGTGAAGGTTCTTGTGAGAAGAACTGTAGTTGTTGGGGAGCTCTGTTTAATAATGTATCTGGGTATTGTTATTTCATCGATTATCCGATTAATACGTTAGTGGGAGTTGGAGATGAAAACAAATTAGGGTATTTTAAAGTAAGAAGAATAGCAGAGAAGAAGAGAAATGTTGGATATGCAATAGGAGTTGGATTGTTAGTTGGTGCACTTGTGATATTTGTTGGATTTGCTCTGTTTGGAATCTATACAATTTGGAGAAGAAAGAAAAGAATGAATTGTGGATTCATGGAAGATGGAGTTTCTCCTGGTCCTTATAGCGACTTGGGTTCATCGAGTTTCAGATCAGTAGAGCTTTGTAAGAGTTAAAAGGGATCAATACAAAGATAATCTAAATCTCCTGATTAATGGATACTTTAGCAAAGACTTCACTGTTTTTAAACAGAATGTTTGCTTTGATGTTTGAAGAATGACGACTCAAAGCACTAACGGTATCTTGATGTAAACAATACAGTGTAATGAGGAAAAAAGTTCATACAGTTTGCGACTTTTTTGTTAGTTCTGATTCATAGTTTATCTTTACAGTTCACTCATACTTTTCTATGTGGGGCACCAGCACCACGCGACACCATTTTAAACTATTCTGGTGGGTGGTGATTCCCCACTTGTTTCCTTTCCCAGTCTATCTTTTTGTAATACTATTCCTACAAATGGACAATGAGGCTGATTGTTAATGTTATCGTCTTTGTTTTCCCCGGTCATCACTAAGTTATCGTCTTTGTTTTTCCTTTCCCTGTCATCACTGAGTTGTATAATCCTCTACAAGGAGGTTTAGACCCTGTTGGTTTTGCATGATACTTCCAACTAGTGAAGAGTATTAATTGTATCAAAATAGTGCACTGTAAGATCAATGGCATATCCTAAAGCTTTTCCTAAAGTCTAGAAAGATCAGAGTTCTGCTCACCCAACCGCAAACCAGAATGGCAGTTGTATATATATATTCTTATTTAGTCCATGGTGGATATAGCCGCCTACTACAGCGAAAATGGACCGCATGAGTGACAAAAGATTGGTCCTTGTGGTGAAATGTCAGACCGTGGTGTGGTTTTTTTGGCATTGCTTACATGTCTGAACCTGAATGAAAACTACTACCTTTAAAATATGCCACCAACCAGAGTAGAGAGATCTTCTTCAGCAATCTCCACAGACATGGTGGCATTAGTTTCTTTACAAGAACTTCATATTACCCGTTTTTCTATTCAGTCTCTACTGTATACTAGCCTATATATATCTTTGCTCTTGATATAGGAAAAGCATATAGGTTCATGATTCCCCTAAAATCAGGCATTGACATACAAAATCTAATATCTTTTTCTGATTTTTTCTGCTATAATAATAAAATGCAGTCTTATACACTGTATGCATGTCAATGATAAATTAACAATAATGCACATCTAACAATATATATCTATCATTATATATCAATATCAATGATAACATACTAACATGTTAGGATCTAGAAGAGAGTACTCAGCACTAATCCTCCACAAGTCCAAAGGCAAAATGTTCCATAAACAGGCAATTATTATAATCCATCATCTAATACTTAACTTGTCAAGTGACGCATACACTGATGTACAAGATGGCTATAACATATTAATTATATCCATGATATGGATCATAAAAAACAAATCAGGCTTAATAATTAAAAACCGCAAAACATGCTATTTTTCAGTTTATTAACTCCAAGGATAAAGGTTTGGTAAAATCAGGAACTCAAAAAGAGATATCACTGGGAAGTCCTTACGATGGGTAGTGCCTCGGATTGGTTAAACAATAGAGCGATGTTCACAATAAAGTCCCATGATTAACATTGCACTCTAGGTTTCAATGAGTGGATCTACAAATTGAGAGACTGACAATAGAAAACCGCATATATAAAAATTAAGGTTTGCAGACCATAAGATTACAAAGAAAACACAACAGAAAACAGGCATAATTGCTTTTTATGAACACAAATTATCAGGATATCAACACAACCGCAGTTTGCTTTTGCAGATACTAAAACAGACAGTACACCAGGCTGGCACACATTAGCTGGGAAAATTACAGGAGGTTTATCAAGGAGTTATGGTCTGGAGGAACGCGAAATGCTAACCCACATCCATCAGGGGTGCCCACTAGGCACTTAATGAGCACTCACGTTGGGCAACCTGGCAAGCCAGTTGGATTGGACACTAACAAGAATATAACTCCATTTGCCAAGAGCTTAGTAGGAATTCTTGCCAGCAAATACTAATAAGCCATTTGCACATCCCTTCACCACATCCCACCACTCCGCTAGATTTACTGGAGTACTGGACTAGACTTCAGGTGACGCACAGATGGATTCTCCCCTCTCATTCTCTCCTCTTGGCATTTCACCTTCTCCCAATATCTTTCTTCTTAATGATCCCCTTCTAAATTGTCACGAAGTCCTTAACTCCTTATCCACCGCAAACAGAAAACACACACAACTTCTAACCACTTCCGGAGGATTCAATTTTCTGAAATTCTGTATTTTATACATAACAAAAATAAAACGCCGAGAATTAACTGAGATTTGACCTTCTAAATTGTCAATCAATCGAACCTTTCTTACAATTCTAAAACTGACCTTAATTAGTCTGCAGTCTCCAAGCATTTACCCTACAAGCCTGAAACAGCAATGAACTGGACTGGTAAAGTAACTTACCATTACCAAGGGTAATAATCCACGCTATCAAGATAATACACAGACCATGACTATGTAAAATGACAATGCAGGACTTAACACGAACTCTCTTGTCCATTCCATCTAGCTTAACTTTATGGACTTGAGCATCCGCGCTGCTTGGCCAAATGAGATACTACTGTTAAATACATGGAGAAAGATCTTGGACAAAAGGGTTTGTATATCTTCAGTGACAATTACCTACTCAGCTATATTTTCTAAAGTCGGCAAGGAAATTTAAAATTGCCCTCATCCCCCTTAAAATGGGACTTTTACTTGACTTCAAATGAAAAAAATCAGATAGATAGGGATTTGTTCTTAGGATCAAGTAAAAGAAGTCACATCCCAACTCAGCTTACCATCTTCTGGACTTTGGAGCTAACAAAACAATAAAAGTTGTAAAACAATTGGCTTCACAAATACAGGTTTCATATAAGAGCATTATATGTGGTTCGTGGGGCATCATTGTATATCTTTGCTATTTTATAAAACGGCTTGCCACTGTCTACAGTGAAAACCCAACTAATGGCCAATCAGCTACCGAGCCCATATTTTTTGTCTCCGACCCCTAATTTCTCTTTGGCCATGTGTCCATAAATATTTAATTAATAATATATATTCATTAAAATTCCAATATTTTGAAGTGTAGATCCCACTATAATGGAATTACAACCTCACCTTTTGTCTTTATCATAAGAATAGTTATAACGCAGGTATAACGAGATTTCAATATATATATATTATTATCAGCTGAAATGTTTGACTTTGAAGTGCAGATCTCACTATAATGGAATTACCTTAATTTACGTTGCATTTTATTAAAAGGAAAACGTTTTGTGAGGGTAAAATTTTGAAGTATATATTATTAATTTAATGGATTATGGATATGGACACATGGAGAGAGGAAATTAAGGTCAAAAACAAAATTGTGGGCTTACATGTCGACAGCGAATTGGCCATGAGTTGGGCTTACACTGTAGACATTAGATGGCAGGCTGCTTGATAACATAGTAAACATGCGAAAGAAACCACGAGATAAGTTTTCTTTATGCCACATATTCCTAAAAGAGTTATCATATATGGTTAGAGGTAATAATATATGACTAGTCAAGTGTCTCGTTGAAATTGTATCCAGCCCTCTCCACCACATCAATTTGACACTCTTCAATTATAAACCCAATGATGGTCATTGCGTAGTTATTAGTTATTACTAGTTATAGCACTCATCATTCACACATTGCCATAAGTTACAATCGATCACGTATGATAAACGTGTGGACCAAAATGAATAGTCATGTTATGTTTTACACATTTCGAGTCCTCTCCACCACATCATACTCTCTTGAATTCTTTATAAACCATCTAACTAATTCAAGGTAAATCACTAAATCCATAATACCAAGGCTGAAATGAACAAGCAGCAGAAAAGGAAGTTGTTCCCTGGATGTATATATCAACATCAAATGTAGAAAATGAGAATAAAAAAAATTCTCCTGATGAATATACACCCAATCAGTCATCTCATAAAACAAACTTCTTCTATTTCGAAGTCAGGTCTAGGATAATTTTAAGAGGCTGTAATATTGTTCCTAACACGTACACTTTGCTAAGACTGGGACTACAAGAAAATAGAGCCCTCTTTAATTCTCCTTAATAGCCAAAAAAATTCTAAAGTATCACTCAACTAAACTGATGAGTGATGACTGAACCATATTATTTGAAACGTATCTACATACACATCAACTACAAACACAAGGCATAATCAAACATACATTTACATGGATTAGCAACAATGAAATTTATCAAACAGAAGTCACGTGTAAGGAACATGTTTTAGACCCAAAAATGGCTTCTTCGCCATTTTAGTAAAAACGATCCTAATTTAGTTACTTTGACCAAATGGGATTACTCTGAATCTACTCAATAAACAGAAAAAATTTCAGTCAAATTCAGCATTTCAGCTACTTCACAAAAACATGAAAACAACAAATCGGGTATTTTATATATACATACATTTAGTAATCAAACAAGTTCACAACAAATGCGTACAATACAATGAATTGTAATAATTCATATATGTGAAAGAAAATTCAAAGAAGGGTAATAAGGATAAAAAGTAATAATGCAGCGATAAAAGAGTACTTGAGAGCTGCTAATACAATAGCAAAACCAATGAAGAAAAGTTGGCAAAGAACTTGAAGACTTGCCCATGTAAGAACACCAGTTAATCCAACAGCCAGAAGATTCTCAGGATCTGGATTAAGAAGATCTTTCCAACTGAAATTGATAACAGGTTTTTGTTGATCCTTTTTAAAATCTTCTTGATCATTAATACCATTGTTTGTTTCGTTTGAATCTTTACTACTAGTTCCATTGTTGACTTCTGCACAAACCACAAATTTCCTGGATATCTTGAAGTTTTGAATTGGGGTTTTGGTGAAGAAAGAAGGGGTGTTTATGGAATTATTGAAAAGTGTAAAGAGAGGTTTGGAAATGGAGGGAATTGGTGAAAGAAGAATAACAAACCCTACCATGTTCACTACTACCAGGTACCAGCTCTTCAGTTTGTGTGTGTCAGAGAGTTAGAGAAAGAAGAAGCTATTAAATGGATTTGGGCCTCATTTTGTATGACAAAATAAATAGCCCATTAGTATCTAGGTTTAGGGTTATTTATTTTGCCTATTTATAACAAAGTTTAGGTCAAGAATCACTTTGTGTGTTTGTGTTGGAAAAAGCTTGGGGATGGTGGAAAGGGATTGAGTTATGAGAAGCCTTGGGTATGAGAGGGTCGGCATGGTATGATGATGATGATGATGATTCTGATTCTGATTCTTCTTTCATTTTCTCTATTTAATCTTGCCGACTCCTCCCATACCAATGGTTTCTCATTTCTCTTCCCTTTCCTTTTTATCCCCTTCAAAATTAAGAACTCTTAATATTTTGTTTTTGAAATTATGTTTTCGATCGGATCTACAATCTAATGTTTCCAATCCTAGAAGCATAATTATATAATGTTTTACATGTACAAGTTAAAATCTTTACATCTAGATCGGATCTACGATCTAATGCTTCTTAATTTTATTTATCTATTGTTAGAAAGATCCAAGATCCAGAGAGAAGGTTAGGTGTTGTAAAGATGGTGAATGGATGTTCCAGCATCAGCACTGCTCATTTTGTAACCCTTTTTATAGCTAGCTTAATGTATTTAACTAAAAAATGTCAGTCCATTTCTTAAATAAATTCCCATTTATGGTTTCATATTAAAAACCAAAGCAGCTGAGTTGAACAATAAATTAAGAACCCACCCTTAAGAGAGAGGGAGAAAATAATACCATAGAGAAGAAAAATTAAGGTTCCAAATAGTAAAGGAGGATTGTGTCAAATGAATCGCCGGAAAAAACTAAATGATGTGGTTGATATATGTAATTTGTTTGATGGAAATTGATCTGGGTTTTCAAGATTTGCATACATGATCTGATGTGTTATGTGGTGAATGTATACGGATGGATGCTTAGGAGAATCCACTTAGTCCTTGCGTGCGTTTAGACTTTAGGCAGCCAAGTTGCTATAAGGTGCCCTTTTGCCTCTTCAACTGAGGAACTTTGAAGAGCGATCACTATGGATTTGATTGTGGATCTTTGTATAACATTGTCATTCATGCTCCAAATCTTGAAGTAGTTCAGACTTCAGATTGAGGGGACATTTGCTTTCAAAATATACCAAACTTGATATATTTGAAAATACTAAGCTGCACAATCCTTTTATGGAGGCAAATCCTAGTGCATGTTTATGTCCTAGGCTATCCCGGAGGGATTACACATTTACACACCACCACCTATCACCATCAAAGATGTGCAACCCTTGTTGTCAATTTTGAAGCAGATTTTAAGCTCACCATGTTTAGAGGAGTTTGAGTATATTGGTATGTATTTTGAAGTAGAATATTAGTCTTTAAGCATCTTTAATTTTACCAGCCATGTCTCATATATTTTTACTTCTGATGTGGTTGCTTCTAGCCAGTTCTAGGCTTTTGTAGCCACGATAAAGATATTTTCTGTCACCTCATAAACATGAAATTAACTTGGTTTAAAGGACAACAACATGAAGTGAGATTCACTCAGTTCATCTTGCTAAATGCTGTGGGGCTTGAGACTTTTAACATATCTTGGCAAGTAATTCTATCTATGTGTTCAAGGACAATGAAAAATTGTTTGCATTGCAGATAATGATGCAATTTGGAAGAGCTTCATCAAAAGTCAATGTCACCTTCTTCACTTAGGTATTGTACTCAAGGACTTTGCTCCAAATTTTCGTCTGATTTGATTTGAACTAAACCATTAATTGTTTAAGGTTGCAGTTTTATTTGTATCAGCTGGGAACCCAAAAACTGATGGAATGCAATTCAAAACCTTTTTTGCTTTAAGGTTTGTAGTACTTCTCAGTTCTCTCTCCTTTTCACCTTCTTTTTCATCAGATTCTTGTACGTATTTGATCTGTCAATGCAACATTTCAATTGCTAATTTGGATTTTTCTTTCTTTTGTTTCTACCATAACGGATTGAGACGAGAATCGTTGTTGTTGTGTTTTCTATTTTCCATTTCACTGCACAACTCCTTTATCTGATAAATGAGCACATCATTTGAAGAAGGTAATTTCATTCACCATTCATTTAGATTTGGAATTTCAATTCTCATTTCTCATTTTAGTATCTTGATTGGGTTTTGTTTGCTGGTTTTTATTTGGTATAGTAAGTACTAGTTTTAATAAGTTGCGATGCCAATCCAACTTTTTCTAGACTTTGGGTTGGGAAATCAGTTCTCCGAATAAGTACAAGAATGATAACGATTTATGTTTATGCACCCATGCTCCTCGCCTCCTCAGCAGAATGGTGTAGCTGTATATCCCGACGAGGAAAAAAAAACAAATTAACATAAATATTTATTGAAATGGGAAATAATGATATTGCCATATGTAGAAGTAGAAGACCTTTTGGAACAATAATAAGCCATGCAATTTTTGAGAGGAAGTGATTTGGTTGAAATGTCAATGGCCTAATAGCCTTCCAAAGACAAGGAGGTAAGAATCTTGTCTTTTTCATGTCCTTGTTAATGGCTCCATATCTTCCTCCAAAGATATTCTACTCTCAATCCGAACCGAGTTTGATTAAAGCCATTAACTTAACAGAACTGCAGAAGCCATTAACTCGACAATAATTTGATATCTATATATTCATGGAAATAAGATAGAGTGGTGAAGCACCTTGTTGCATGCCTTAGCAAATTTGATCCTCAGGCTACAAGCAATAAATGGCTATTTTGGGCTATTGTTCAAGACTTCCCAACACTCGTTCAACATACGTAATGAGGAGCGTTCCTGAATGATGAAACACCTAGTATTATAGTGTTCAAGTATTACATCGACCAACCACTTTGAGGAATGAGGAGCGTTCCTGAATGATGAACCCACACCATATTCTACAGGAAGCATTGGTTCTGCACCTACTTACAAGGCTCGAGTGGTTCCATTTCCTTCCTATCCCCAATAACAATTAAAGCTTTAACAATCTTTCTAAGCATATTATCTTAGTTTGGTTGTTGCCAAAAGTTGCACATTACCAACTTCCAACCATACGTTTTGAGGTCATTCATTTCCATATGTAGTAAAACTATTTCAACATCCCTATTTTTCTTCTATTGAAAGTGATTTTAGAGATGTTGGAAGTTTAAGAGAATTTTTTTAGGAATGGATGGGTGAGGATTTGATTAAATAGCGAAAAAATATGGTTAAGTAAGGGTTCATTGAACTAATCATCAATTTATGCACTAGCTTTTTCTTCCCTTTTTTGACTGATGCAATCCGGTTGTTTAGTCATATTATTGCCTGCAGCTGGGGCCTTACTAGTGTAGAAAAACCATTATCACTATTGAACTATTTATGAACTGGAATTTAACTTTAGAATGTCACTTTACTCACATGAGGTATGAATTGGAGATGGCCCCATCTTAACCTAATTTTACGGTCAGTAATAAGGGATTATTGTTACTATGAATAAGTGAATAACGAAGTAATGAACTGCTCAGTCACAGTGTAAAACTTGACTCTAGGCTCACTTCTATTACCTAATAAAATGGTTTCTTTTCCTTGAGGTCTTTTGAACTATTAAACCTTGTTCTTTCACAAAAAACCTAAATATGAACTATTCTTCAACAGAAAACCCCCTAAATTTCTTCCAATTCAATCTTCATCAAGTTTACAAGAAATCCAAAACAGTCCTCATTCAAAACAAAGTTCTTTCCCACCCATCAAGTCAGCAAAGAGAGTAGTCTTAGTGAGACATGGGCAAAGCATATGGAATGAAGAAGGTAGAATTCAAGGATTCGAACTTCTCTGTTCTCTCTCAGAAAGGTGAAACTCAAGCTGAAACATCTCGATAAATGCTTTTAAACGATACTTTTGATGTCATCTTTGCCAGGTTAGTCTTGGAGATTGAGATTTTTTGATTAATAGTTTTGCTTTGTTATGTTAGTTATGCTTAGAAAGTCGGTTACTTGTTATAGTCCACTAGCTAGATCGAAAAAAAAAACGGCTGAGATTATTTACCACACGTAAAGATGAGATTGTTACTGACGTGGAATTGAGGGAAATCGGTCTTTATTCGTTTCAAGTTGAGTTTCTCATACATTTATAAATGCCTGATAGATTCACTAGAAGTATAAAAGATGAATTATACTAGAAGTAGAATATTAGGGTGGAAAGTTATATGTCTCAATGAAAGAAGTGTGTTAGACAAGTCACTACTATTACAATAACTTCCAACACTCCCCCTCAAGCTGAACATTCAGACTCTGAATTTCAGCTTGAAATACAAAAAAAAAAAAAAAAGTTCTCTCACATCCCCCACAAAGTATCATGAGAACGACATCGGGCAGGATGTTCAATGGCAGGGATGACCAGCTGCGAGAAGAACCGTCTGCAGGGATGTCCAGCTGCAGAGACAATAAAGGAGCAGGGATTACCAGCTGCTCAACTAAGAAAGACACCGGAGGTAGTGGTGGTGACTAGGGTCATGTTCTTTTCGGTGGCAGTGCAGAAAAAGCCCAAGAATGGCGCATGACATCAACAACGCAAACAAGGCCCTCGAAAAGGCTGAACAAGAACGGCGCACTACGGCAACAACGCATACAAGGCCCTAGAAAGCGTTGGACAAGTCGCGTATGACATCAACAACGCACACAAAACCCCAATAAACAGTGAACTGTGAACAGTACTCCGGATGAACAGTGATTCCGGTGAACGGTACTAATGAACAGTAGACGTGAACTGTACTCAGGAAAAAAAAAACAATAGCACAAGGCGCAGAAAAAAAACAGCAGCACACAAATTTGAGATAAAAAAAAAAAAAAAAAAAAAAAAACAGCAGCAGAAAACAAGGCGCAGAAAAACAGCGGAAACAAGAACACAAATTAGACAAAAAAGACTTTGTCGGAGATCCGGCCACCGGCACCTGAGTTAGTGTCGCCGGTGGCCGAAAACCATGATCTCACTTGGCTCTGATACCAACTAGAAGTATAAAAGATGAATTATACTAGAAGTAGAATATTAGGGTGGAAAGTTATATGTCTCAATGTGAGACATAACTTTTATATATAATGAAAGAAGTGTGTTAGACAAGTCACTACTACTAGTAGTGTGTTAGACAAGTCACTACTATTACAATAACTTCCAACAGATTCACATTATGGTTTTTATGGTTAGTGAATGTGTTGATGGGCTTCATCAGGGTCTTTCAAAACATGAAGGGAAGGCGAAGGTTGCTGAGGCATATCTCAGATGGCAGAAGGATGCCCCAAAACTTTAACATATATAGATGGTCATTATCCAGTGAGAGAATTGTGGGATCATGCTAGAAACTGCTGAACTAACATTCTAAATCATCAAGGGAAATCTGTGCTTGTTGTTGCCCATAATGCGGTCTGGCGGTCAATCAAGGTCTTATTTCCACAGCAATTGGTACCTCCCTTTTGTTATTACCTTTCATAATTGTTTTTTGTTTATATTAATCTTGAATTTGGATCTAGTAAGATTTACTTCTGGTGTCAAATTAGGATTGGGCACAGAATATTTCAGGATGTTTGTTCAGAGCGATTGTGGTGTGACTGTTTTGGATTTCACCCCAAATGCAGAAGGCATATCTCCACATATTTGCCTTAATCGTTTAAATCTGGTTATATCAAAGTGTTGTATCATTTATGTTTTTCATCTTTGACAAGCTGAACTGATTTGTCTCATCTATTAATGCTTATGATGCTTTTAATGTTTCCAGTGCAGACCCGATATTCACCTATAGCCACAACTAGTTCTGATGGCAGAAAATCTAGTAAATGGATCATATTTGCATCATGGATCCCCAGAGGTACTGAGGTAAGAAACAGATGTTGCTCTTGTTAAGTTTCATTATTTATCTTCTTCAGCAAGGTCTAACACTCTACTCTTATCAAATAAATAGTCTCCATTTGGCATTTTGATCTGTTTTCATATTTTATATTTTGTTGGACATTCCCTTTTTAATCTTAACCATAATTTAAGATTTAGTTTGAGGTTGTTGGCCTCTGTGTAAAGCTTCTTCGATAAGCTAACACCAAAAAGTCCACCAGGTAAACTTTAATCAATAGTCAAATGCTCCTCCCTCCCCCCGCTCTTCCTCCACTCAAGGTGTCGATACTACAGGTTTTGATAGACTTTAATGAAATAAAATATTATCATAAATAATTCCATAACTAACTACATATCTTCCTTTTACTCTATGTGCTCTATTGGTTTAATACTGAACATTGTATCTTGCATTAACTCTTATCTGCGAACAGCTGTTATAACTCATAACCTGTGATTAATTCTAATACAGAATATCAATAAGCAATTAAGCATACTAGATTGAGTGTGTCTGTAGAGTGATTATCTTGTGGCATCATTATTTAGAATGAATGCCTTTTGCAAGTTTGCCTTAAACAAAAAAGCATTATTATTTGATGTCACTTGAGCCATTTATCTGATGATATCTTGACATGAGTGGCATGATTGCAGTTGCTTGGGTCTTGGGTCTTAATGTTTTTAGCAGTGTTGTTATATGTTTAGTATGAGTATGATAATATATGTGGAATCAGATTTTATGCCCTTGACTCTGCATGCTATATTGTGAATCCATTTGCCAGTTTCTAATCATGGTTTTGGACCACAAAAAGAAACTGTTGGATTGCCATGATGCATTTGGTGATGTTTCTTTGCTACTAGTTTCTTCATTCAACCGTCCAAGGTTGGTACTGGGGTCATCCAAATGTTACATTGGTTTGGTAAGTTTCGTAGTTGAGGTTTTTTTACTGGATATTTTGTATTATATGCATCACTTTTTGTTCAGTTCTCTGAAGTAGGTGCTATTTATACAAGAATCCTAGATTCTTTGATACTGAAGATTTTATTGTAAGTTATTCTTTTGTTGATCTTTGTTCCTACTAGTATCTTCATCTGTGCTATTTAAGAATGGTTTTTGTTGGGAATGGTGTCCTTCAACTGGAACTTTTTTTTTCTTTTTTAGAGGTAAACGATCAATATATATTCAAAGGAGATCAACCATAAATTACTAGGTATAGAACAATCCAAGGAATGAGCTATCCCTGACTGCAGCAAGAACACTAGCACCCTAAAGAGCCCCTAACAATACATCAAGCCTCTAAAATCAGTCTCCCACAAGAACTCAAAAGCCGCATATAGTCCTGCCATCTCAGACACCAACCGTAAAGTTGGGTTGGTTAGACTCCTAGTTGAGGTTGATTTACTGTATGTTCTGGATTATGTGCATCAAAGTTCTTCAGAAGTTCTCTAGTTACGTGAATCCTCGATTATTTAATAGTGAAAATCCGTATTGAATGTTCACCTTTATTTATCTGCCAGGTTGATTTATCTGCCAGTCACCTTTATTGAGTACTAAAAAGAAAATATGGATTACTTCCCATCTATCAACTAAGAAATAATTAAATGCTCCTAGTGACTTACGTATATTACGAATCACTGAATAGAGACTTTATTAGCCCTTTAGGTTACCAAGAAAAAAAATTTACTGCACCTGAAAAAGGTATCTTTCTAGTTTACATCTGGTGTCTTTCTAGTTTTTTCTTTACATAGAAAAATCTAGTTGGATAGAATCTACTATTATTCTCAGCATAAATGGCTGTTTGAGATTGGTTTGAAATATAATTTTGATATTTTTACTAACAACCCTTCTTGTGTTTCATCATTAGGTCAGAACTCAGAAATGGCAATGGCAAGTTGTCTTTCCTCCAACAAAAGACAATGTACAGGTACCTTGGTGGATGTGGACAATATTACCAATTTACCTATTGAAGTGACTGATGAAATCCTCAAGCGTCTGCCAATAAGGTAAGCTGTTAGGACAAGTATTTTATCAACCAATTGGAAGTACAAATGGACTTCTATTCCAGAAATAATATTTGATGAGCATTCATGCTTCTCCAAAAGTAAACAGCAAATACAGTGATTTTTCTCGATTTGGTGAAGTCTGTTAATGATGTGCTTTTACTTCACAAAGGTAT
Source organism: Aquilegia eximia (assembly GCA_023053565.1). Lineage (NCBI taxonomy): Eukaryota > Viridiplantae > Streptophyta > Magnoliopsida > Ranunculales > Ranunculaceae > Aquilegia > Aquilegia eximia. The sequence goes on from JALIGU010000004.1 coordinate 28,680,080, forward strand.
GATTTCCAAGTTTGAAATGAATAACTTTTTGAGTTATGGGTGTTCCGACCGTTGGATTCTAGTTGTATCAAGGACGAAGATGTTGAACCACTTAGTCCTTGCTTTTCACGAGGACTTAAGTTCCTATCAGGTGCCTTTTTCCCTCTTCAACTGTGAAGCTTTAAAGAGTTTGAGGTTCGATTGGTGCAAATTAAGGTTGTCATCTCAATATGATGGATTTAGTTCTCTTACAGAACTTGAAATGTGTTATCTTACCCTAACAGATGAGACATTGAAAACATTCATTGCAAAGATTCCTCGACTGAAAGCACTCAAAGTTATTCATTGTCAATCTTTGAAAGATATTGTCATTCATGCTCCAAATCTGGAAGTAGTAAAGATTGAAGGGATTAATGAGAGTGTCAACTTTCAAAATACACCAAATTTGCGTGATATGAAAGTATGGCTTTGTAAAAGAACTTGCAGGTTAGATACAGTTCTTGGAGGCCTACATGAACTTCAAGTTGTTAACCTACGGTATCCTTCTATGGAGGTAATTTTTTAAGCATGTTTTAAGTTTGATTTTTAATAACTAACAGACGGGTGACTGAAAGAGATTGTTGTTTGCTGTTATTGTTGCTTCCTAGGCTTTCCCAGGGAGATTACACCACCACCTATCACCATCTAAGGTGTGTGGACCTTGATGTCAACTTCCATGATTCAAACCTGAGTTTGGCGGTTCTTTTCTTGTGTAAAAGCTCACCCTGTTTGGAGATGTTAAGTATAATTGTGTGTATCTTAAAATAGATAGCTTCTTTAGGCACCTGTGATTTGAACAGCAAGTCAGCAATGTCTAAATTATCGTCTTCTGATGTGGTTGCCATGAGTTCCATATGAAGAACACATTTGGGAGTTACAACTGTGCACTGAAGATGGTTTCTCTCATCTCAGAAAGGTGAGCTTTACTTGGTTCACAGGACAACAACATGAATTGGCATTCATTCAGTTCATCTTGCGGAAGGCTGAGGAGCTTGAGAGATTTTCGACATATGCTGGGAATATTATGATAAATATCACCTTGCCAAAAATAAAAAAGTGGTTGCAGTACAGAAAGTGATGCAATTTAAAAGAGGTTCATCAAAAGCAAAAGTTACCTTCATGAATTAGGCATTGTGTTTGTGTATTTCCAAATTGGTGACTATTTGATTCGAATCTAATAAACCATTGATTGTTCTAGTTTGCTGTTATGGTATTTGTAATCAGCTGGGCCATCAAAATTTTAATCCTTCTTGCTTTATTCTTGTTTGTATGGTTCATTGTTTCTTCACACTCACATGTATAGAATATTTGCAGTCTAAGTCATAGAATAGAATATATAGTTTCATGTCCAAACTAGTCATCGTCATAGTATCACACTCACATGCAGTCCAGCTACAATTTTGTGGATTTGTGGTGGTGTATGAGGATGTCAGGATGTATTGACAAAACATTCATATGGCATGTTTCTGGCTGCTCAGTTGCTCAAAGCCAGTAGGCATGTACCTGTGGTTTAGACAATGATCCAACAGACTTAACATGACTCAACCAATGTGAAGAAAAACATACAACAGTAGTTGTTGTCATCAGAAAAATGTGTGGCAGCTACATATACAATAGAGACAAAAAGCCTCAGCCTCATATCTTGTGTGGATTGTAGAATACAGAAGAAGCCAACTCCCACTTCAAGTCGTCAATACACACTCAGAAGTTGGAATAGAATCACACTCCAACTTTGTAGTACTTCTCAGTTCTCTTTCCTTTTTACCTTATTAGATTCTTGTATTTGTTCTGTCAACGCAACGCAAAATTTCAATTGCTAAAACAAATTTAATTTCTCTGTTTCCAATTTCACAGCACAATTGCTTTATTTGTCTGAAATGAGCACATCATTTGAAGGTAAGGTAATTTCATTGACTATTCATTTACATTTGGAACTTCCTCTTGTTAGAGCATTCCCAATGGAGGGTGGATTTTGGAGGTGGGGTGGATAAATCCACCTTGTAGACAAAAAGAGCTTCCCAAGGGAAGGTGGATTTCGGAGGTGGGCTGCCCACAGGTGGATTTGAAGGTGGATAAATCCACCTTCAAATCCACCTGTGGGTGGTAGAACCGGACGGCATGTTACATGCCGTCCTACTAAAAATTACAATCGGACGGCATGTAACATGCCGTCCGCATATTAAAACCAAACAGACGGCATGTAACATGCCGTCCGCATATTAAAACCAAACAGATGGCATGTTACATGCCGTCCGAAATATAAAACCTAGAGACGGCATGAAACATGCCGTCCGAAATCTAAAAACAATCAAACGGCATGTTACATGCCGTCCGACCTGTAACGGCTATAAAATTCAAATTTTGCAGCAACGGTCATCTACTGGTTCATTTTTTTGCCAAATCTATATAAATATGGACATCATGTATGAAGTTCATACTATGAACTACTAAAAATATTTTTCTACTAAAAAGATGGCTACTTCTTCTCAAAAAACTACACAAATTGCTTGGACAATGCAAGAAGATGAAGCTTTGTGTCGTGCTTGGGTCACAATTTCCGAAGATCCATCCAAAGGGCGATTTCAACCCGTTAGTGGGTTTTGGGCACGAATTCGAAACGAATTCGTTTCGATGCAACCTTCTAGTAATGAGAGGACTCCCGATGCTCTATCTTGTCGTTATAAGCATATCCAAAAGCATCTAAACAAATTTGTTTGATTTATTGAAGGTATTGAAGCAAATCCACCAAGTGGATCAAATCACGAAGATTGGGTAAGTAAATTCTTGTGAGTTTGAAATATTTTATTTATTTTCCAAGTTAGAATTTTAGTGTGTTTTGACCTTATTTTAATTCTATAATTTTTCCTTTTCATGATCAAATTATAGGTTAATATGGCTAGAAGTGCTTATCAACTTGAAACTCGAAAAGCATTTGGTTTTGATCATGCATATGCAATCTTACAACATTCACCAAAGTGGAATGCGTCATTTGAAACAAAGAAAACGAAGAAAAAGTCTGTTGTGCAAGAAAGTCCACCTCCTACTTTTGGTCAAAGTCCAATATTCAATGACTCACCAATTGTCATTGAACGTCCAGAAGGAAAGAAATTGGAGAATGATAAGAAAAGAAAGGGTCAAGAATCGCTTAAGCTTATGGAAGGGTTTATTCAACGTTTGGAAGGAAAGTTTGAAGTTGATGATGCGGTCATTGCTTCTTCGCTTGAAATGAGGAAACAAGAGCTTGAGGCGCAAAAGGAAAGGACTAGGGTCCAAGGTGAGAAAAACCGAATCAAGCTTTTCGAAACCGAATCCAAAATCTTAGCGACCGATTTAACAATCCTTGATCCGCGAGCACGTGAACTAATGAGAATGAGGCAAACCCATATTAAGAACAAATGGGGGAAGGAATTTAATGATATTGGGTTTAGTGGTTATGATTCTTCCGAATCTTTGTAAGCCCTTTGGGCCTTGTCTTTGTAAGCCCTTTGGGCCTTGTCTTTGTAAGGCCTTTGGGCCTTGTCTTTGTAAGCCCTTTGGGCCATGTCCTTGTAAGCCCTTTGGGCCTTGTCTTTGTAAGCCCTTTCGGCCATGTCCTTGTAAGCCTTCGGGCCATGATTAATATAAAAAAAAATTCAAAAAAACAAATATATATATAATCAGATATATATATATATAGGTCAAATACATTTAATAACCATCAAATACATTTAATAACCAGATATATATATATATATAGTGCCATTAAAATAAAACACACACTACACATCAAGGGGTTCGTTACCATCCCGATTCCAAAGATGCTCTATCAAATCGGCTTGGAGTTGGGCATTTTGAACTGCATTTCTAATAATACCTCTTTGGGTAACATAATGAATCACATATGCCATACCAACTGGTATAAACCTTGCCGGTTCATTTTCCCCTTCCTCAGGTTCCCAATTTTCAACTCCGGTCAAGCGTTCATCATCAACAATCATATTGTGCAAAATTATACAAGTTTTCATAATTCTCCCAAGTTTTTCAACTGAATGGCATAGTGCATAATTTTTCACTATATGCCATCTAGCTTGCAAGACACCAAATGCTCTTTCAATATCTTTTCTCGCAGATTCTTGTCTTGATGTGAAATGACGCGCTTTAAGTGTTCTTGGGTCCTTAATTGCTTTAATCAATGTTGCCCAATTGGGATAGATGCCATCAGATAGATAATAACCTAAGTTATAGTTTCTACCATTAACTACATAGTTGCAATTAGGAGCAGTACCTGATAGAAGAGTGTCAAATACATCTGAGCGTTGTAGCACGTTGGTAAACATCTCTAGATCGACGTCTAAGTGGTCCCTCAGTCACATCCATTGTGTCTATCTTAAACACTGATGCATCACTCCACGGTTGCCAATTAACTCCCCTATCACCCCTAAGCTCTATTTGGCCTCGTGCAAAATGGACATTGTGTTTCATTTCATTAAAATGTGGGATCCTACGATCTTTACCCCAAGCACGGATACGAGGTATAATATCATGATCCATAGTTTCATCCAGTGAGGGGTTCATTGTACGAAAGTACTCATACCACCAAAACTATAAGCAAAAAATAAATGCATGCGTGTAAGCAAAAACTAAATATAAATGTATCTAGTAAACACCTCAACTAGCATCACGTAAATGCAAAAAAAAAAGATAGGAAATATTTAAAAACTTACCGGTAAAATAACCACAAAGCCAGCAAGAGATCCGTGACCACTAGGTCGAACGGCGGCATCAAGACCATGGTACAAATGGGTCATAGTGGCTCCCCCCAATCAAAGTCCCACATCTTATCAAAATTTAATAATCCACGTAGCCACCCCATACGAATATAACTATCTCGATTCTTAAAAAGAACATTACCCATAAAGTAAAAAAGGTATGCAAGAACATACTCATAAACACACTCATCCGGTAATGCCCAATCTTTTGGCTTACTTCTCAAAAAATCAATATATCTATCTTTGAACCAAGCCGCCCTAATTCCCCCATTCTTCCAATCTTTTTTTCTATCAAATCTTGCCGATGGATTGTCAAGACATGGAAAATAGTTGTGAAGATCATCAAACATCTCCATTGTATCATCAAATGGAACCGTATCCTCAATACCTGTATTAACCTATTTCTAGATTAATGCATTAACAGGGTCAGGTCGTTATGGAGACTTGACCAAATGGATGAGTTGGAGATTGGGGTGGCTGCACCTCGTTGAGATCGAGATTGCCTACGTACTCTAGCTCGAGGGAATTGAACTTAGAGATCAAGCCATCGTAGTTCTGTTTATATAGAAGATGGAAGGGCGTGGATCGTGGATCTTGCTGATTCTCCGCCATCATAATGACTATTAAATGTGTAACGCGCGAGGATCATCCCTGTGAATTAACTCTGTAACTGAAGAGGATATTCTGAGCATTAATTAGGAGCACGTGTGAGTAGCAGGTTGCTGGTCGTTGTGTAGCCTGGTCGCTTTAGTCGAGCTGCTAGTCGGTTGAGATGGTGGCGACCTGACAGATTGATGACTGTGCCACGTGGCTGCTTTTGATTGGTCGGAGTATGTAGTACCCCTACATAAGCCCCCTCTTTTTAGGTCGACTTATGGGAGTCGGGCTGAAAAGACTAATTACTCTTATCGATGCTGATTTGTAGTTTGCTTTTTCGAGTTGCTGACGTGGCGGTCATGCAGCGCTGTCTGTGGTAATCATGGCGCTGTTATGGGGAAGTGGAGGAGTTTCCTCGAGCAGTTAGATGTGTGATTATGGCAACTGAAGCACGTATTGACTGATTTGCTATCTGTCTTGCACGTGGATTTATCCAACGGTGGATGTGAACCGTTGCGTGAGTGGAGAATGACTGTACTGCATATGGATCATTTTGTCGATCTCAGCCGTTCGTTTGATTCGAATCGATGGCTAGAAATTTTCGAGCTACAGTATATAAACTGTTGTTACGTTGATGTAGGTTTACTCATCTTGCCTTTATTTGAATTGCTGCCGCTTTTGCCTTGCGAACTGAAGAACTTTGAGAGCTTTGCGAGGTTTGTTCTCTTTTGCTTTTCTCTGATTTTTGTTTTCTTTCTTTTTTCTTCATCTGTTGTCTTCTGTATTGCTTGAGAGTAATGTCTGAGGGTAGTGATTCTCAAAATGACCACTTGAGTGATGGTGGATTTGAAGAGTATGAGTCTGAGAGTACTCATTCTGACCCTTCGCCTCCTGTTCCTGATGAGGACGTAGATAGCCCCCAGAGTAGTGGTTCTCATGGTCCAGATTCTTCTGATGACGAGATGGTTGAAGATGATAATGGTAGAATGTGTAGGATTGTAAATATGAATTACGTACATAGGCATTTTGTTGTTAGGAGGCATTACCAATTTAGGTCGATTAGGAATTTGGAGATAAGGTTTCTTGGGGATCGCCTACTCTCTCCTGACTATCGACCTAATAATCCTTCATCTACTGTGTTGACATTGAACCAATTCCGTGCTGGGTTGAGGTTGCCGTTGTCTGAATTGGTTGTCGACCTGTTGAATGCCATTAGGCGAGCCCCCTGTCAGATGAATGGTAATTTCTGGCGTAACATGAGGGTTATTGATGACCTCAACAAGTTGCATAGGTGGCGCATTACAACAGAAGATGTATTGAACCACTTTTGCTTCAAACGTTCTTCGAAGGTTGAACTTTCTGGCTATAACATGCAGGTTAGGCCAGAGCGTTTGCCTTTGATTTATCCAGTGAGTAGCGAGCCATGGTGGAAAGATCCCATGTTATTCACTGGCCCGATTGTTGAAGGGGATGTCCAATTGCGTCATACGATCAGGAATGATGATCGTAAGTTAGTTGTCTGTAGCTTGATGATAGTTCGTCTTCTCGTTTTTGAACTTGATATGTTTGAATTTTTTGCTGCAGCGATTCGGGACGATCATCTTAGAAAGAACGACCTGCAGTCTGCTTTGAACTGCTTTGGCAAGTTGACTGACGCGCGGAAGATCTCGTTTCTGCCTCACCTAAAGGAGCATTTCATTCCTAAAGGTGGTCCAAAAACTGTCTGGGAAGAGCTCAAGAGGAGGAAAGCTTTGAAGAAAGTATACATGTCTTCTGTGCACAAAGCGAGTGGTGGACGGACTGGTAGTGGTTCGCGAGCTGATGACGCTGAACGAGCTGGTGGTAGCTCGCGGGGTGGTGAGAAGGAACGAGCTGGTGGTAGCTCGAAGTCTGCTGAGGAGAAGGGACGAGCTGTGTGTAGCTCGAGGGCTGCTGAGAGAGAGCGGCCTGCTGGTGCTGCTCGTAGGCCGGAGAAAGAACGGCCTGTTGAGGATGAGAGAGTCGGTGGTGGTTCGCGCCAGGTGGAGGCAGTGGCGAGCCCCCAAGTTGTGTCTCCTCCCCCTTCACTTCCCAAGCTGCCTGCATTTTCTGGGCAGAAGAAGAGGTCTCACTCGGGTACTCTGAAGCTGTTGGAGAGACCCGTTGTGCCGACACCTGCTCTTACCCCGCCTGTTAGGGGTCCAGAGGTATCTGCTGTGTCGATGAAGACTGTTGCTCGGCCTTCACAGAAAGGCAAGGGTGTGATGTCTGAGTTTCGCCCTGGGCCCTTCGACTACTTGGATGGGCGTGGCGAGAGGCATGTTGTGTACGACAACGACAGTGCCATTGATGACCCCTGCGTCGCCCGAGCTGTGAATGAGGGCATCGTTCTGGAGGCTGATGCTCGAGCTGTGAAGTCTCAATCGCTCTTGGTCAACTGCTCGAAGCTGAATTCGGCGCTGTCCTTGGTAGGCGTTTGCCTAGAGTATTAATTTCTTCTTTAGTCCTTGTTGTCTAAGTTGCTTGCGCTTTGTAGGTGAACGCGACCTTCCAGGAGATTCGTTTGGTTGCTGAAGTTGGCGCCCAGGCTGAGGTTGAGCTGAAGGCGATGAGGGAAAAGCTTGAGCAAGCGAGGAATGTTGCTCTTGTTGCGGAGTGCAAGGTGAGGGATAGGGATGCTCAGGTTGCGGCGCTGAAGGAGACAGTGGAGCAGCTGAAGGAGGCCAATGAGCAGCTGAAGGCAAATGTGGCTGCTGCTAATGCTTCTGCTGAGCACTGGCAGAACGTAAGCCAGGAGAATGGTGCGGCGTGGCAGGCCTACTGTGAGCAGCTGCAGAAAGCTTTGATGGGGTCGCCCGAAGGAGAGGAGACGCGAGGTGGTGTTGAAGAGGCTTCGGCGCCAGCTCAGGACACCTCGATGGGCCCTAGTGACCAGGTCGCTGGAACCCCTATTGAAGTTGATGCTTCAGGCGACCAGTCTGTGCAGCAATGAGCTCGCCTTGGTTTCCCCTTCTTGTATTGGGTAACCTTGTTTTCCCTTTCTTGTATTGGGTAACCTTGGTTTTCCCTTTCTTGTATTGGGTAACCTTGTGCACAGTTTGCTTCTTGCACTCCTTGTTCTTGCAATACGTCTTCCACAGCTTATTCGAGAGAGCCCCCCTTGTAATCTTTGAGAGCTTGATTGGAAAACTTCTTGTCTTTTGTATGTGGAGTCAGTAATCAGTTTTTACTTTGATGGGATTTGTATGTATTCGTTTTTTGCCAGCTAGTTTCCAGGAAGTCCTGGTAGCTCGTTCGGAAGGCAGGTAGACGAGATGAATGGCTGCAAGCAGGACGCACTGAAACAGTTCCTCTTGTATGCCTTGATTGTACTTTGGTTGTACCTGTAATTGTTAAATCTCATAAAGTAAAAGTTAATTCAACTATTTACCTTTCCTTTGTCATTATGCCAATTTGTCTGCTTGAGTGGACTTGCAAACAATGTGTGACATTTTGTCCGACCTGATTGGGGGTTGAGGTCGCATTTAACATAGTTGTGCTTGGGTCGTGGGAAGAGAAAGACCAATGCACCAAGTTAAGTTGCTAGTGATTTAACTTAACAAATTTTGAAATTATCAAGGGGACTAGATTATTGATAATTTGTAGGTCGAGGGATTGGACCTTTAGCAGCCATTCATGTTTGAGCAGAGATGAAGGCAAAATTGAATTTATAGATTGAAATGCAATGAATGGATGCTTACATTTCACTGATAAAATTTCTTTAAGTGGAAAGCATTCCACGGGTTCTTAACGACCTCCCCTTCTGGTGTCTGAAGACGATAAGAACCGTTGCTCTGGACCTTTGTGATAATGTAAGGACCTTCCCAGTTGGCGTTGAGTTTGCCGATAGTGTCCTTTCTTTTGTTATTGAACATTCTTCTTAGGACTAGTTCCCCTGGCTGAAAAGTTCTTGGTCGTACGCCTTTGTTATAAGCTCGCTTGAGTCTCTGTTGGTATTGCTCGAGCTTTATAGTGGCGTGGTTTCGTCGCTCTTCTAGGAGGTCGACTCCAAACGACCAGATCTGATTGTTGAGCTCTGTGTCGACCAGAAGAGATTTGGTCGTTCCATATGTTAATTCAGTGGGAATGACGGCCTCAACTCCATAGCAGAGACTGAATGGTGACATCCCTGTGGATGTACGAGGAGTTGTTCTATAAGCCCATAAGATGTTCTCCAATTGTTGTGGCCATTGATCATGCTGGTCTTCGAGCTTCTTCTTAAGATTGGTTAGAATCTGTCGATTTGCAGCTTCAACCTGGCCGTTGGCTTGTGGGTATCTGGGAGTTGACCTTGAATGCTCGATTTTCCAGAGGTCGTAGAATTTTTTGATATTCTTCCCGACGAACTGAGTGCCATTGTCTGTGACTACCCGTTTAGGTAGCCCGAACCTTGTGATGATGTTTTCCCACATAAATCTTTGAACGTCTGCCTGTGTGACATTGGTTAAGGCAACAGCTTCCACCCATTTAGTGAAATAGTCTACGGCTACTAGGACGAACCTCTTCTCAGACTTCTTTTCCTTGATGAGGGGGCCCATGATGTCAAGCCCCCACATGTGGAATGGCCATGGGGCAGTGATGTTGATGAGGTCGTTTGGATGCTGGTGATGCTTATCAGCAAATCGCTGGCATTCTTTGCATTTTAAGACAAATTTCTTTGCATCTTCCTTCATTCTTGGCCAGAAGTATCCCTGGGAGATTGCTTTATGGGCTAGAGTGCGCCCACCGGAATGGTTTCCGCATTCGCCTTCGTGGATTTCTTCGAATATCATCTGACCTTGCTTTGGGACCAGGCATCGTAATAACAGTCCAGTTGCTGATTTTCTGAAAAGTTTGCCCTCATGGATTTTGTACATTGTGACTTTATGCAGCAATCGACTGGCTTCCTTTTTGTCAGAAGGTAGGACACCAGTTTGCAGATAAAGCATGAAAGGCTCGATCCAAGTCCCCTGGATGTCTGCCGGAGTTGTTTCAAGCAGATCGGAAATTTGATGAATGTCTTCTTCCTTGAGGAGATATGCGGGCTGTGAGTTGATTGCTATAGTTAGGGCCCGCGGTTTGTCTGAATCGATCTTAGATGCTAGAAATGCTAGTGAGTCAGCATGCCTGTTGTCATCTCTGGGTATGTGTTCAATTGTGAAATAGGTGAGCTTGCTGATGAGCTCCTTTGCCTTGCTAGCATATCTGATGAGGTTTACCCCATTGATCTGGTAGTTGCTGGTAATCTGATTGACTACCAGTTGTGAGTCGCTGTACACCTTGAGACGAACTGCTTGTAAGTCGATGGCCATTTTTAGACCCTGTATGAGTGCTTCGTATTCGGCCTCGTTGTTTGAGGTCGAGAAGTCCAGACGAGTTGCTCTTTCGAGCTGTGAGCCTTCAGGAGAGATTAGCACACTACCTATTCCACTTCCATTGGAATTGTGGGAACCATCTACATATAGCTGCCAAGTATCTGGGGGGTTGTCTTGGATTTGCCTTGTTTCAGGTTCTGGTTCCCAATTGACATCCTCTGCTGGATAGTCAACCAGAAATTCTGCAACGACCTGACCCTTGACGGCCTGTCTTGAAACGAACTCGAAAGTATAATCACCCAGCTCGGCTGCCCATCGAGCCATACGACCTGTTTTGTTTTTCTTCTCTAGTATGTGGCGTAATGGCTGATCGGTGATTACTTTTACAGTGTGTGCTTGGAAATAAGGCTTGAATTTGCATGCAGCGTAAAGTAATGCTAATGCTAACTTCTCCAGAGGTGTGTACCTTATTTCGGCCTGCTGTAGGACTTTGCTTGTAAAGTAGATAGGTCGTTCCACTTGATTGTCTTCTTTGAAGAGTACTGCGCTTATCGCAAAATCTGATGTTGCGAGGTAAACGCCAAGTACATCACCATCTATTGGTCTGGTAAGAACTGGTGGAGTAGACAGATATGCCTTGAGGTCGTCGAAGGCTTTCTCGCACTCTTCTGTCCACTCATATGTAGCCCCCTTCTTTAAGATATGAAGCATTGGTCTACACTTGTCTGATGCTCTGGAGATGAATCTGTTCAGAGCTGAAACCATGCCGTTGAGCTTCTGGATTTGTTTCTTAGTTTTTGGACTTGGCATGTCGATCAGGGCTCTGATCTGATCTGGATTTGCTTCGATGCCCCGTCTGGTGACCAAGTAGCCTAGGAATTTTCCTGATGCGACCCCGAACAGACATTTTTCTGGATTAAGACGCATTCTGTATTGTCTTAATCTTTGGAATGCCTGGTCGAGGTTGTACAAATGATCTCGTTCTTTGTCGCTCTTCACTAGCATGTCATCAATGTAGACCTCCATTGTTCGACCTAGGAGGTCGTCGAACATTTTGGTGACCAGTCTTTGGTAGGTCGCCCCTGCATTCCTTAGCCCGAATGGCATGACTTTGTAACAGAAAATACCTTGCTCAGTTGTGAAAGAGGTCTTTTCTTGATCAGGCTCGTGCATTGGGATCTGATTATACCCTGAGTATGCGTCCATGAATGACAGTAGCTCAAAACCGCATGTCTGATCGACTAGCCTATCGATTCGTGGCAGTGGGAATGAATCTTTAGGACAAGCTTTATTCAAGCTCGTGAAGTCGATGCAGACCCTTGTCTTCCCATTCTTCTTTAGAACTGGGACTATGTTGGCTAGCCATTCTGGAGTATCGACTTCTCTGATGAAGCCGACCTGCTTGAGTCTGTTAATTTCTTCATTGACGGCTTCGTGAAACTTGGGGGCAAGTCTCCTTGGTTTCTGCTTCACAGGTCGATAGTTGGGATTTACCCGTAGCCTATGGCATGCAATTGATGGGTCTATTCCGGGCATATCGATATACGACCAAGCAAAAACATCTTTATTCATTGAAAGAAAATTTACAAAATGAGCAAACTTATCATCTTCCAATTCTGACCCTACATAAACATACCTTGGGTCGTCATCTGACCCAATGTTAACTCGCCTGCCTGGATCGGTGCTTCCGAGATTCAGCTTGGGGGAGTTTGCTTGCTCCTTCTGTAATTGCTATTTAGCAATTTCAGCTTTTTCCTTGGATGGGCTTTTTGACTTGTTGCCCTCCTGAGCCTCTGTCGTGACTAGGCTCTTTCCTTTTTCCTCACCATCCTTGACTCCAGAGGTGGATGGCTTTGATGCTGGGACAGCTTCAATAACACCGTGACATTCTTGTGCGGTGTTCTGATTGCCGCGAAGTTCCATTATCCCATAAGGGCCGGGATAGCGGAATACCTGGTGGTAAGTTGACGGCACTCCTCTCATAGCATGGATCCACTTTCGACCCAAGATCGCATTGTACTTGCTTGCGATATTCAGGACGCTGAACTTGCTGGTTACAACGACCTTATCTTCCCTTCTGCCTACAGTAACGGGCAGAAGGATCTCCCCCTTAGGGTCTTCCCTTGAACTATTGAAGCCAAGGATCGGAGTGAAGTCTGGGATGAGCACTGAATCAGGCAGCCTCATGTCCTTGAAGGTTCGGTACATGAGAATGTTACATGAAGCTCCAGGGTCGATGAATACCCTCTTGATTGTGTAATCCGCAATTCTGAGTTCGACGACCAGTGCGTCGTTGTGTGGGGTAACGACCTTGTTGAGATCGTCTTCAGTGAATGTGATGTCAGTCTCTTGCCGGGCAGGGATGTTGAAGCGAGCTGCTCGGCCACTGATAGAGTAGACATGGTGGAGATGTTCTACTCGTCTCCTTTTGTCCCTAGAGACAGGGGTGTGATGGGATTCGTCAATCATGTAGACCACATGACTGTCCGAGTCGCTGTCGCTGTCCACCTTGTTTGCGACCTTCTTGTTTATATGATCGCGTAGGTCGCCTGTTGGACCTAAGCGCTGGGAGAGGCTACGCCCTCTGCTGCGTGCTGGGCTTGCGGAGGCCGCTCTGGCCTTGCTCTGACCCCGCTTTGGTGAACGAGGAGGGGTTCTGGATTCTTTCCTCATTCTCTTTCCTGTGGATTCCTCATTCCTTCCGAGGATCCAGTTGTTGAGCCTTTTCTCATCGGCCCATGTTTGAAGTGCGCGCTTCAGGACGCGACAGTCATCAGTCTGATGACACCGTACTTTATGGACTTTGCAGTACGGGCGACCAGATGTATCCTCCAGCTGTGTGAAGGCAGGAATCTTGCACCAATGATTGTGCTTGATTCTTTCGAAAATATAACCGGCTGGTCGCGTAAACCGGTGATACTCTCGCTGCTCGGTAGGCAGCGATTTAGCTTTGAACCTCTTTCCTTCTGATCGAGGTCGTTTGCTTGAGCCAGCCTCAATGTTGCTGACTACATGGTTCTTCTCCCTCCCAGTGAGGGCTTCTTCCAGCTTAATATAACGATCTACCTTTAGGTAGAGCTCGTCAAGTGATGAAGGTCTCTTCATTGCCAGAGACTTGTGCAGGTCGGACCCTTGGATCAGTCCGTGAGAGAAAGCAATGGTTGCAAAGGTCTCATGCTCCTTTGCGAAGTCCTGAATTGAATGCAACTCAGACTTAAAACGTGAAAAGAAAACGCTAAGTGACTCACCATCCTTCTGCTTGACTTTGAAGATGGAGTCAATGGTAATCGGGCGCTTCTTGTTGTGGATGTAGAAGATAACGAATTGTTTTTCTAGCTCTGCGAACGAGCTGATGGATCCTGGCTTCAGTCGATGAAACCAGTCGAGGGCTGGTCCGGTGAGGCTGGACTGAAACAGCAAACACAAAAGATGATCCTCCTTGATCAGAGGAAGGGACTTTCGGAATCCCTTGACATGGTCGGTTGGATCTCCGACTCCTGCATACTGGTCGAACTTTGGGGCATTCAGCTTGTTCGGCAGATCATGCTCCAGGATCTCGTTAGAGAATGGAGACTCCTGGAATTGTTGAAGGGACTGCACAGCAAGTTGCTCTGCAGTGTGGCTCTTGGACCGGTGAAGGAGAGCCTGAGACGCTTTAAACTCCGCCAGCTGCTGGCTGAGTTGCTCGAACTTTTGGTTGGAATCATCAGCAGGGATGACTCCAAGTCCGCTATTCTCCCCTTGCTGGGGGTTGGTTTGAGCGGCTTTTAAACGCTCATTTTCTTCCTGCAGACGTGTAATTTGTGTCTGCAGATCTTGGATTGTGACTTCCTGATTGGACATTTGATCGAGTGATTTTTGATTTAAGGGTGGGAGGGTTTTGGGTTTTCGATTATATCGAATTCCTTGCAGTCGGCGCCAAATGTATTAACCTATTTCTAGATTAATGCATTAACAGGGTCAGGTCGTTATGGAGACTTGACCAAATGGATGAGTTGGAGATTGGGGTGGCTGCACCTCGTTGAGATCGAGATTGCCTACGTACTCTAGCTCGAGGGAATTGAACTTAGAGATCAAGCCATCGTAGTTCTGTTTATATAGAAGATGGAAGGGCGTGGATCGTGGATCTTGCTGATTCTCCGCCATCATAATGACTATTAAATGTGTAACGCGCGAGGATCATCCCTGTGAATTAACTCTGTAACTGAAGAGGATATTCTGAGCATTAATTAGGAGCACGTGTGAGTAGCAGGTTGCTGGTCGTTGTGTAGCCTGGTCGCTTTAGTCGAGCTGCTAGTCGGTTGAGATGGTGGCGACCTGACAGATTGATGACTGTGCCACGTGGCTGCTTTTGATTGGTCGGAGTATGTAGTACCCCTACAATACCCACACTTAACCCCGTTAGCATAGTAAAATCAAGTGGGGTTATCCCGGCTTCACCCCATGGAAAATGGAATGTATGTGTACTATCCCACCACCTCTCTACTAAAGCATACTCTAAAGACACATCATTCTTTCCCCAATCAAAAGCTATAATTGGACCTAAGGGTGTACATGATAAAATAGCACATACCCGACCGAAATTGGGATGAGTTTTGCTCGTAAGTAATTTCCACCAACCTTGAGCCGTTTGATGAGCGCAACAAATCTTCCATTGATGGATTTTCTAAAAAACAATTAACAAACAACAAAACAATGAAAACGACATTCGTTTATGTATTTTTATTTCTAATGGGCATTTAATCAAACACTTTATAAACAACACTACCAAACCCCTAAATAAAGACAAAAAAATTGTAAATTCTTACCTGTGTGTTCTCCATTTCAAAGGTAACATGTGTCTCCCTACTTGGGCAAAGGGTAGGATGCAAATTGGGTGCAATTGGGTCGGGAAATTGTAAATGCGGCACAAATGCCTCATTTTCATCAATTGCTTCCGTATTGAGATTACGAGGTGTTGAAGATGACCCTCTACTTGATTTATGGGTCATCTTCTTCCTATTTAACCATCTAGATACTGGTTTAAATAGGTCTGACATTTTTCTTTCCGGTAAAACAGCAAGAAAAGGGAAGAAAGCTTGGGGAAGATAACAATGGAGGTAAAAAAGAAGAAAGAAAGGAAAGATCTGTCTACTGATTCGAATGGTTTAGGTTATATATGAAATACGGACGGCATGTGACATGCCGTCTGGTCTTAACAACATACGGACGGCATGTAACATGCCGTCTGGACTAAAATAAATACGGACGGCATGTTACATGCCGTCTGAAGTTAAAAAACAAAGGGACGGCATGTCACATGCCGTCCGAACGTTTAAATTTTTTTTTAAAGTGCGGACGGCATGTGACATGCCGTCCGCATTTTAAATCCACTCGAACCCCCCACCCTCCCTTGGGAGACTACCACCCAGGTGCATATCCACCTCTCTCTTTGAGGTGGATTTTGCCTTTTTAGTCCGACGTGGCGCCTACGTGGAGGTGGATTTATCCACCCTCCATTGGGAATGCTCTTGTACTATCACATTGATTGGGTTTTGTTTTTGTGGTTATTATTATATTGATTTAGTATCACATTGAAATTTTCTGGCAATCACCTAAACTAGGGAAATTATTATAAAGGCGAAATTACACTGACATCTATTTTTATTTAATGAGTCTGCCATTAATTTCGTAGGCTGTGTTTGATAGCAAGAGTGGGAATTGGAAAACAACTTAAGTTGTTTTCTCACTAGGACAGGATCTAAGGCTAATTAGGATGAATAGTAATGTGGCCCAGTGGGAAAACAACTTAAGTAGTGAGAAAATTAACCTTCCTCTTTTCTCACTCTAGTGGGAAAATAACCCTCTTTTCTCACTAGTTTGGAATTCTAAGGGGGGGTAAGAAAATGTTTTCCCACTGTATAGAGAAAATAGCTATACAGTGAGAAAATACGATTTTCTTTTCTCATTGTTAAAGTTAACAATCAAACAGCTAAAACCTGCCCCTTTTTCACTGTTTCACTGAGAAAACTCTTTCTCATTACATTGGGAAAATAATTGCAATCAAACACACCAGCTAATTCCAGCTTTTCTAGACTTTGGGTATGTTTGATTAGGGGTGGGAAATCATTTCGCTCAGAAAAGATGTGGATAAATGAAGTGTATAGCAATGATACTGATTTACGTTTTATGCACCCATGATCCCTCATTCCCTCAGCAAAATGAATGAATGATATAGCCTTATAGCATAACCAAAAAAAAAAAAAAAAAAATAATCGACATAAGAAATCAGTAGTCTAATCACTAATCCTACTGACTGTTATTGAAATGGGAAAGAATGATATAGCCCTATAGGTAGAAGATCAAAACCTTTCTAGAGGAGGTAAGAATTTTTCGACTGAAAACAAGAAAGTTGTCCTTTTGACTTGTTAATTGCTCTAAATATCCTCCAATGGTATTCCACCCTATCCTAATTGAGTTGATTAAAGCCATTAACTTAATTCCAGAAGCCATTTACTCCAAAATAATTTGAAAGAAGATAAGGTACACGCCTTAGCAAAATTTGATCATCAGGCTTGTGCAAGAAATAATGGCCAATTGGCCATTTTGAGAAACTAACCAACACTCGTGCAACATACTTCAAATTGCGACCCTGTATGACATTGACTAACTGCTTTGAGAAGTGAATCTGAACGCTGAATCCTCCACACCATATACTACAGGGAGCATTGGTTTCAGTTCCTATCCCTAATAACAATTACTTTGGCTGTTGCCAAAAGATGCAATCCGGCTGTTTAGTCATATTTTTGCCTGTAGCTCGGGCCTTACACTCGGTTATTACTGTTGAACTATTTATGAACTGGACTTTAACTTTAGACAGAGTCACTTCACTCACTTGAGGTATGCATTGGAGATGGCCCTTTCTTAACTTAATTTTATGGCCAGTAATAAGGAATTCATATCAACCTGCATTGGAGATGGCCCTTTCTTAACTTAATTTTATGGCCAGTAATAAGGAATTCATATCAACCTGAGCTGACAGCTACCATGAATGAATAACAAAGTAACCAACTTCTCAGTCACAGTGTAATAAAATGCTTTCTTTTCCTTCAGGTCTTTTGAACTATCAAACCTTGTTTTTTCACAAAAAACCTAAATATGAACTCTTCTTCAACAGAAAACCCCCTAAATTTTTTCCAATTCAACCTTCATCAAGTTTACAAGAAATCCAAAACAGTCCTCATTCAGAACAGAGTTCTTTCCCATCAATCAAATCAGCAAAGAGAGTAGTCTTAGTGAGACATGGGCAAAGCACATGGAATGAAGAAGGTAGAATTCAAGGAAGTTCTAACTTCTCTGTTCTCACTCAGAAAGGTGAAACTCAAGCTGAAACATCTCGACAAATGCTCTTAAACGATACTTTTGATGTCTGCTTTGCCAGGTTTGGCTTTAAAGTTTGAGATTTCTGATTAATAGTTTAGCTTTGTTATGTTAGTTTTGCTTAGAAAGTTTGTTACTTGTTATAGTCCACTTGCTAGATCGAGAAGAACGGCTGAGATTATCTGGAATACACGTAAAGATGAGATTGTTACTGACTTGGAATTGAGGGAAATCGATCTTTATTCATTTCAAGTTAGTTGAGTTTCCCATACATTTATAAATGCCTTATAGATTCACATTATGGTTTTTATGGTTATTGATTGTGTTGATGGGATTCATCAGGGTCTTTTAAAACATCAAGGGAAGTTGAAATTTGGTGAGGCATATCTCAAATGGCAGAAGGATGCCCCAAACTTTAACATAGATGGTCATTATCCAGTGAGAGAATTGTGGGATCGTGCTAGAAACTGCTGGACTAAAATTCTAAACCATCAAGGGAAATCTGTGCTTGTTGTTGCTCATAATGCAGTCAATCAAGCTCTTATTTCGACAGCAATTGGTACCTCCTTTTTGTTATCTTTTATAATTGTTTTCTGTTCATATTAATCTTGAGTATGGATTTAATAAGATTTACTTTTGATGTCAAATTAGGATTGGGCACAGAATATTTTAGGATTTTGGTTCAGAGCAATTGTGGTGTGACTGTTTTGGATTTCACTCCAAATGCACAAGGTGGATCTCCACATATCTGCCTTAATCGTTTAAATCAGGTTAGGTCAAAGTGTTTGAATCCTTTATGTATTCCATCTTTGACAAGCTGAACAGATTTGTCATATCTATATATTAATGTTTACGATGCTATTAATGTTTCTCATGCAGACCCCATATTCACCAATAGCAACAACTAGTTCTGATGGCAGAAAATCTAGCAAGCGGATCATATTTGCCTGTCATGGATCCACACACAGAGGTACTGAGGTAATAAGCAGATGCTGCTCATGGTAATTTGCTGTGCTGTTTTTGTTGGACATTTTCTTACCATAATTTAAGATTTAGTTTCAGGCTGACCTTTGTGTGTAGATTCTTCTATAGGCTAACACCAAAAAGGCTACCAGACATATCCTCATCCATCAGTTATTTTGTTAAAGAAATGCGGACATCTTCATTTTCTTTAGTCCCTGATAACATGTCTTTCCTTTACATCAGTATGCAAATGCTACCCCCACTCAAGGTGTAGATACTCCAGAGTTTTGATAGAACTTTAGTAAAATAAAATATTATCATAAATTAATACCATAATTAAATACATGACCTTCCTTTTACTCTGTGTTGCTATAGTACGTGTGGTATCAAACACCCAGTACATATTGTTTTAATACTAGCCATTGTGTCTGGCATTAACTCATATCTGAAACTGCAAACAGCTGTTATAAGTCATGACCTGTGATTAATTCTAATTCAGAATATCCACAGGCAACACTAGATTGAGTGCGACTGTAGAGTGAATATTGTGTGGCACCATAATGTGGAATGTATGTCTTTTGCCTAAAACCACCACTACATCTTGACATGTTATAGTTATGCAATATTATTTGGATGTCATAAGCCATTTATCTGATGATATCTTGGCATGAGTGACATTATTGCAGTTACTTGGGTCTTAGGCTTTTAGCAGTGTTGTTATATGTTTAGTATTAGTATTGTAATATATGTCGAATCAAATTTTATTTCCTTGACTCTACATGGTTTAGTGTGAATCTATTTGCCAGTTTCTAATCACTTTTGGGAGTGTCCTTGGTTTTGGACCACAAAAAGGAACTGGTTTGATTGCCATGTTGCATTTGTTGATCTTCTTTGCTACTATTTTATTGATTCTTCAACCGTCCGAGAAAAGATATTGGTTGGTACTGGGGTCATCCAAATGTTACTTTGGGTTGATAAGTTTCATAGTTGAGGTTTTTTACTGGCTATTCTGGATTATATGCATGAATTTTCTTCAGTTTTCTTAAGTAGGTGCTCCTGGTTTGTTTGATACTGAAGATTCTATAGCAAATTTTGCTTTTGTTGATCTTTGTTCCTAAGTATCTTCATCTGTGATATTTAAGGAAGTGGTAATTGTTGGGAACGGTGTCCTTCCACTGCAAGTTTTTTTTTTTTTTTTTTTTTTTTTGAGAGGTAAATGATCCAAAGCGATGAGCTATCCCTTACTGCAAGACAATACAAGAACACTAAAGCACCCTAACAACCCCTAACAATACATCAAGCCTCTAAAATCACAGACTCTCACAAGAACACAAAAGCCGCAAATGGGATACTCCTATAGTCCTGCCATCTCAGACACCACCCAACTTTACAGTCCTTCAACTGTAAAGTCAGGTTGGTCAGTCTTCTAGACCCCTAGTTTAGGTTGATTTACTAGATGTTCTGGATTATGTGCATCAAAGTTCTTCAGAAGTTCTATAGTTACGTGAATCCTCAATTATTTAATAGTGAAGACCGGTGTTGCATGTTCACCTTTATTTATCTGCCAGTTTCCCACTAATATCTTCATTCTCTGATATTCAAGGAATGGTTCGTTTGGGAATATCACCCTCCAACTTAGACTTCTAGTGAACCCAATTTACTGGATGTTTTGCGAATGAGCCTGTGGCTCAATGGTAGCACCCCTCTCACAAAGAGGAGAGGTCGTGGGTTCGAAACACGTCAACAGCTGATTGTTGATATAAATTTCGACATGTAATTTAAAAGGGGTAGGGGTCCCCTCAACCTCGCTTGCCAACCAAAAAATAAATAAATAAATTTACTGGATGTTTTGGATTATTGCATCATCTATAGCTAGCATGTGTTATATTGCATAAATCCTTGTTTGTTTTGATGTCGAAGTTCTGTATTCCAAGTTTGCATTTGTTGATCTTATTTCCCACTTGTATATTCATTTTTGAGTGGCCAAGTAATGGTATTGGTAAGAAAAGAGCCATCCAAATGTGACTTGTTGTGGCTAATTTACTGGATGTTCTGGGTTATGTTGTTTTCGCTAATGTTCTGGGTTATGTGCATCATCATTCAGAAGTTGTAATGTATGTATTTCGCTCTCTCAAGAATGGTCCTGAACTTTGTACAGGATAATTTAGGAAGCACAATAGATGGGCCACTTGACATGCTTGGAATTATACAGGTACGGGATCTAAATTAGTTGTGTAATTTAACATAATCACACCATAGTTTTTCCTGATTTGAGGTTTTATGCCAGTCCCAGAAAACTGCAGAGTTACTCCTTGATTTGAACGTGAGCTTAATAATTTGCAGTACGCGGGCTGCCTCTATGGATACAGCATTGACCATCTCCAAGGTGATAATTTACTGTATGTTCAATGTATAAAATTTAAACTCATATTTCCCTACTGTAAAAACGATTTTTATTCAAACTTATTAATTCCAACGGACAGGCATAATTGCAGGTGCAAGAAGCTGCAGAGTACTTGGGTGCTGACTGTGTTTCTCGCTACGTTGAGATGAAACAAATGCAGGACCTTGAAGTTGAATCCATCCTGTGGAAATCAAAGCAGGCAAGAGATCAATCTTTAGCAGCTTAGAGTTTCTTGAAGTAAATAAAAATCATCCTATTTTCTTTAAAATGGTCTTTAACTGAGAGTTATCAGAGAAGACCTGACCACGGATTGAGTGGCACACTTATGGTCTAGTGAGTTGTGACCTTGTATTGCCATGTTAGCCATAACTGAAGGTTTTGGATTAAGCATTCATCCCTAAGGTGCTGTCAGAAACCTTTGTAATAACAATAAACTCGAAAAGTTAATAAAAACTCTTTAACATTTGGAAATTAATATAATGACTAATGCTGTAAGTTGTAATGATATGTGGCTTTTGATAGGTTGATTTGATATCTATATATCCTGAGCTACCTGTCGTCATACAAAATTTTAAGAGCTTTTCTTTTTAAAAATACAATTAGATAATTTAACACATTTTTTGTGTGTAGAGCATTACAATGTAAACTTGTTAGCCTATTAAAAAAAAATGTAAACTTGTTAAAATACATTAAAAAACTTCCGAGTTCGGTAAATGTGAGTGAGACTGTTTCCTAATTCAAGTTTTACTTTATTGAATAAGTATGTTTGTCCTGACCCTTAATTTTCACGTTTCATTAAATTTGAAGTCTCTTTTAATTGTTAAAAACACCATATCACAGGGAGCAATAGAGGATTCCCAACTTCAGCCTGGTTGGTTAAATGGCTTTGATGATGGATTGGTGACAGAAATATGGAATCGAGCAGGTAAAGTGTGGAAGACATTATTAGAAGACTTATCCGATGAATCTGAAGCAGAGAAAAATTTGGTAGTCGTTGGACATCCTGCAGTTCATATGGCACTAGTAGGACACTCTTTAAATTTGACAAAAGAATGGATGGGATCATTTCATCTGGATGCTGGTAGCATCAGTGTGGTAGACTTCCCAGACGGGCCCTCTGGAGGAGGTGTAGTTAGATGCACAAACTACACTGCTCATCTTGGAAGATGGTCAATGCCTGTATCACGATAAAAGCAAGATAAGAAAATTTTCAATCGTGTATTTGTTGTTGTTGTTGAGAATGTATAAGAATAGCCCATAATGTTTGTTGTGTATCTAATTCTGTTGAAAATATACATGAAGGTCCTTTCAGTCTGTATGTAATCTATGCAAACTAAAGCATTTAATACCAACTGCAATTGAAGATTATATTTCCTTGAGATTTCGAAGGAGCACATTACCTATATATATTCTATCACTGTTTATTAATCTCCTTGTTAATATATTCTTGATGTTGTAATCTTTGATTTTTTATGTACTAATATCCAAATGAAGTGACCAGGTAGATAACATTTTACGTTTGTTGAAGTTTTTCTGAACCTTTATTGTATTGACCACTTTTCCTTATGAAGTTCTACAAAATGTATTAGTTTAGAAATAATATGTGGAAGCTAGGCAAAGACAGAGATGACTTCACAAGCTTCAATCTGGTGAAGTTGTATGAGCTAATCGTGTATTCCATTTCCGATAGGCTCTATAGCCAGTAGCAGTGGGTTGACCCTGTGCAGTGCAGGTTGTCAATCACCAAGATATCAGGTTTTACTGTTGTTCCAGATGAGAACAATAAGTTGAGCCCAACCATGGAAGATGCCAAGATCATTGATTCATTTCCCATTGGTTCCTTTGTATTGTTTTGTCGACATATAGTTGGAGCACTGAGCACAATAAATAAGTATTCACCTTTATGACCAGAATAAAACCCACCTTCACATCACATATTCTTTTGACGCATTTTCATATCGCGCGTAATGCTATTGCCTATTGGTCTCTCTGCAATGCACTTGCTCAGTTGCTCATGCTGTATCTCCAGACTCCAGTGGTGTATCAGTGTTGTATGTAATGTTGGGCATCTTTAGACCCAAATCACTCGATCCGATCCGATCCAATCCGAGAAAAGTTGGCCCATTTAGCATTTCATCAAACATTTGAGAAGACAGGAGAAAGAGGTTTTACAGAGGTTTTAGGGATTAGAGTGAAGTGAAGCAACAATGGCAGCTACAACGATTGCAAGAAAAAGCTCATCATCATCAACAACTTATCTGCGAAACTTGTTTAAAACAATAAAAAATAAGCCAAACCCAACTTCAATACCAACTTCTTCTTCTTCTTCTACACCCAAAAACACTCGGATTTCTCCTCTTCATCCTCGTTCTTCTTCTACAAGGTTAGCATAGCATGATGATTCTTGATTTGATTTGGTTCTTTCAATGAAATGTTTCAATTTGATGATTTTTTGTTTATAATATAGCAGATTGAGAAGGGATACATTGTTGATGTGTTCTCTACTTCCATTTCACACTGCAACTGCTTCATCTCGTCTCATTTCAAATCTTTCTTCTGATATTAACTCCTTTCAAGGTATAATTCATTTCATTTCTTTCAAAATTCTAAAATGTTACAAACTGTTTTATATATACTCTATAAGAAACTTGGTGATTATCTCTTATTTCACAAAGTTTAAAAGTCTAGGTTTAGCAAATAGATGGTCATTGCGAATCTGTAGCCTTTATCACTATATGTGCAGCAATGGTATTGGTATTGCACCCCCATCTTCCCTCAGCAAATTGGTATAGCAGGAAATTGACACAATTTTTGGATCGGGGATAACAAACATCTTTTAAATTAAGTTAACCAAACCTACTAACAAATGATTCATTCAAAGAATTGTTATCATAACAAATAGAAAATAACTTCTTTTTACTACCTTACTCACATGATAACACAATAATGTATAAATCTTCTCACACATTGCAATATTT